>CP110837.1:13669110-14869110 GCA_028411795.1 Euphorbia peplus | reverse complement strand
CCTTCTCCCGAAACGACCACAGAGGCTGCTTCAAACAACCTAGTCAGAAGAGAACCATAAGCAAGTGCACTAACCACAGACACATTTTTCATCTGCCAAATTAGCATGGCAGGAAGATTGATCTTCTTCTCGTTTACCAGATGCCACATGAAAACCCGTTCCCGGTTGGAAACACCATTAACTCCCCCAGCCTTCGGAAGGAACACATTAGTGGTCAAGTAGTGTGCCCACCTCTGGTGCTGAGTGAGCCAGGTGGCATAGGTTTCCTTGGCACTCAAATCTGGCCTAGCCCAGTTGGCTTCAATAAAACCTTCAGCAGAACCATCATCTCCAATGATGATTCCCTCGTCATCAATACCAATAGCTTGAGAGATAGAAGCCCTGCTGACCTCAATCTCAACTTCTCCAACTTCCGAGTGAATAACATCCTCCTCATTAGAAAAGAAATGGAGGTTCTGATAGAACTCAGTGACTAATTTTGGATAGATGAACTCATCCAAGGAGACGAACGAGTTCCAGTTTTGAGCACTTAGCCATTTAGAGATGGGTTCAGTGGATTTGACTTCATCGTCTAGGAACCTAGAAGTGAAAACCCTCGATTCGCTAACTTTCTTCTTTTTATCGGTATCAAAGATGTGAGTGACAGTGATTTCAATGGGATGATCTTGAGCCATTGAAGGAGTTTAAAGAAATTAGGTTAAGTGTTTGAGAGAAAGGAAAACACAGAAAAATGGCTATGGAAATTCTAAAAACAATGAAAATGCAAGTGAAAGTTTTCTAAGTATGGAATACCCTTATTTATACCCAAAAATGCAAATGTTCCAATTCAAGAAGTAAATACACACCGTTAAACACCAGAACAACGCCGTAATAAGCAGTAAATGTACGCATGCTTAAAGTCAAAATCATGATTAGATTTTATCACACTTAATTATCTTAAGTTATTTAACGTTTAAGATAGAGAAAGATACAATAAAAACTAAGTTACTGAAGTGGATAAGTCATACCAATGCCTTCTCGTAAGCTGCTGAAAGGAGTACCAGCCAGAGGCTTAGTAAACATGTCAGCAAGATTTTCTTCAGAGGGAACATGAGTGATGATGATATCCTTCTTCAGAACATGATCTCTCAGAAAGTGATGCCTAATATGGACATGCTTCATCCTGCTGTGCTGAATAGGATTCTTTGAAAGATCAATTGCACTTTTATTATCACAGTAGATTGTAATTGTTCCAGGGATGACTCCATAGTCAGCAATTTGTTGCTTAATCCAGAGCATCTGAGAAACAAAACTTCCAGCAGCAACATACTCAGCTTCAGCAGTTGAGAGAGCCACAGAGGTTTGTTTCTTTCTATTCCAGGAGACTAGGCACTCCCCCAGAAAATGACAACCACCAGAAGTGCTGACCCTCTTCAATTTATCCCTACCATAGTCAGAGTCTGTGTATCCTATAGGAGTAAAATCAGAACTACAGGGATACCACAAACCAGCTTCTGGTGTGCCTTTAAGATATCTGAGAATTCTTTTGACAGCAACATCATGAATCTCTCTTGGTTTAGACTGATATCTAGCACAAAAACATACAGCAAAATGTATATCTGGCCTGCTGGCGGTTAGGTATAAAAGAGAACCAATCATACCTCTGTAGATTTTTATATCTACAGGTTTACCAGCTTTCTCTTCATCATCAATGTCTTTGCTGACATCCATTGGAATATCAACAACATTAGAATCCATCATGCCGAATTTCTTCAGCACTTCTCTAGTGTACTTGGCTTGATTGATAAACATACCATCATTACTTTGCTTGATCTGAAGTCTTAAGAAGAAGGTTAATTCTCCCATCATATACATTTCAAACTCAGCCTTCATGTGGTCACTGAACTCCTTGCACAAAGATTCATTAGTAGCACCAAATATAATATCATCAACATATACCTGAGCTAAAAGGATATCCTTGTTCTTCTTCAGAGTGAACAGAGTTGTATCAACACAGTCTCTAACAAATCCCTTAGACAGAAGGAACTTTGTCAGTCTCTCATACCAAGCTCTGGGAGCTTGTTTCAGTCCATACAAGGCTTTCTTCAGCTTGTACACATGATCAGGAAACTTAGGATCTTCAAAACCAGGAGGTTGAGATACATAAACTTCCTCATCAATGTAACCATTCAAGAATGCACTTTTCACATCCATTTGAAAGAGCTTAAAACCTTTGTATGATGCAAAAGCACATAAGATTCTAATGGCTTGTAATCTTGCAACAGGAGCAAAAGTTTCACCATAATCTATGTCTTCTTGCTGACTGTAACCTTGAGCAACAAGTCTTGCCTTGTTCCTCACAACATTTCCAAATTCATCAAGTTTGTTTTTCAGAACCCATCTTGTTCCAACAACCTTTATGTTGTTAGGTCTGGGAACCAAAATCCAAACTTCTGACCTTTTAAACTGGTCAAGTTCTTCTTGCATTGCCATTAACCAGAAATCATCATCTGCAGCTTCATAGAAGTCCTTGGGTTCCAGAAGTGACACAAATGCCACATTCCCCATGTATCTTCTGAGCTGAGCTCTGGTCATGACAGGATTGTGAACAGAGTCAATGACATTCTCTAAGGAATGATTCCTATGAGTTTTAACTTCTCTTGGTACATCCAATGTATCTTCTGAAACTTGTTCATCATTTGTTGAATCATATAAAGGAGCATCTTCTGGAAGGAAGTTGACTTCTGGAGTAGCATTCTCTTCTTGAGCTTGTTCAGCAACAGGAGGAGCCACTTCAGCAGCTCTGGGAGAAACATCTTCTTCTACAACAGGAGATGATTCTTCAGAAGCTTGAACTACATCTTCTTCAGGAGCTCTACTATCTGCAGGGTTAGTCTCATCAAACTGTACCTGAACGGATTCATCTAAAGTTTGAGTCCTCTTATTAAAAACCTTATATGCTTTACTATGTGTTGAGTAACCAAGAAAAATGGCCTCATCTGCCTTTGAATCAAACTTTGAAAGATATTCTTTTGTATTCAAAACATAACACTTACAACCAAAGGTTCTGAAATAACCTATTTTAGGCTTTCGACCTTTCCAGAGTTCATAAGGGGTCTTGTTCAGAATGCTTCTGATTAGCACTCTATTCATAACATAGCAAGCTGTGTTAACAGCTTCTCCCCAGAAGTACTTTGGAAGCCTTCTTTCATTGATCATAGTCCCTGCCATTTCAACCAGAGTTCTATTCTTCCTTTCAACTACCCCATTTTGTTGAGGAGTTCTGGGAGCAGAAAAGTTATGATCAATGCCCTTAGTTTCACAGAATTCTTCAAACATAAAGTTTTTGAATTCTCCACCATTATCACTTCTGATATGAACAACCTTTTCATTCCTTTCATTCTCAAGTTTCTTTATCAGAACTGAGAAACATCCAAGTGACTCATCTTTGCTAGACAGCAAGATAACCCAAGTGAATCATGAATAGTCATCTACTATGACAAAGGCATACTTCTTTCCACCCATGCTCATTGGTTGAACAGGGCCAAAAAGATCCATATGAAGTAATTCCAAAGGTCTTTTAGTTGAAATGATTTTCTTAGTTTTAAAAGAGCTTCTGGATTGTTTACCAGATTGACAAGCAGTGCATAAATGATTCTTTTTAAAACTAATTTCAGGCAGACCCTCAACCAATTGATATCTAGCTACTTTTGCCAGAAGGTCCATGCTAACATGAGCAAGTCTTGTATGCCAGAGCCAGGAGGTATCCTCTTTAGACATCAAGCATATATTTTTGCAAAGATTCTCAAGGTTCAGCATGAAAACATTTTCAACTCTAGGAGCAGTTAGAATAACTTCCCTTGACTTACTGTCCAAGATTTTACATCCAGAGGAGCTGAAGACAACATCTCTACCTTTATCACACAGTTGTGCAACACTCAGGAGATTGAACTTCAGGCCTCTGACTAGGGAGACATTGAGAAGTCCATTATTTACGTGTTTCTAGCATGCATTTCATATTTGTTTATCATCGTTTGTTTGTGTTTTACTTGTTTTATTGTTACTTTTGAATGTTTTACTTCATGTTTGCTTATTTATGTGTTAGGACTTGATCCTTGGCGATTTGGAATGATTTGGAGCGAAACCGAGCTTGGAAACAAGCAAATCAAGTGAAGAACAAAGTTCTGCCACCATTAGCGGGCGCGAGCCTGGACCTCGCAGGTGCAAGTCACTGTTTCACAAACAAATCAAGTGAAGAACAAAGTTCTGCCACCACTAGCGGGCGCGAGCCTGGACCTCGCGGGCGCGACCCTGGGAAGTTATTGCGCGAATCTTTGCATCTTTTCGTGCTTTTATCGCAACCCCTCGCCACCTTGTCATCCAAATTTCTCCCAAGCATTGTGTCTCTTCACTTATGGATAGAAGCAACTTTTCATTAAGGATAAAGACAACATTTCAAGAGGATAGAAGCATCCCTTCACCAAAGATTGCAACTCTCCATAACATACCTCTTGGAGAATTATAAATAGGATGCTTGTATCATCATTTTAGAAGTTGTTGAACGTATGAGAATACTTTAACATACAAATCTATTCTATTTCAAGTAGATTTATCTTAGTTTTATTAAATGTATCAAAGTTGATCCGAAAGGATAACTTATCGTAGAGAAACGACGAGAAGGTGCAAGAGAAAGCGACTCGAGGATTTGACAAACCCTCCAAGGGAGAGTAAAAGGATTCACAACCCCTAACCCTTCTTTGTTTATGCATTTCAATTGTATCGTTCTTGTTGAACTCGGATATCTTTGTATTGATGTTTGAATCGTTTGATCAAATGAATGATTTCTGTTTTGCTTAACATGGTTTCTACTTTAAGTTTGTTTCTAACGAAAACTCTTTTAGTATTTAATTGTGGCGTTTATCTAAGTTCGATTGACGCAAAGAGATTTGGGAATCGAATTAGATAAACATTGGTAATCGACTTAAGTAAACTTGGTTTTTACTTTAACTCGTGCTTTAACTTGACTAGTTGATTTAAGAGTTAATTTTGCTTATGTTTCTAACTCTGAATGTAACAATTAGATTTAGATTGATTACTAACTTAGAAGAAACACTTTGGTTTAACTATTTGAATATTGACTTAGATATATGTGTTCAAGTCGTGACTTTATTGGTACATGAGATAATAACTTAGATAGTCTATTTGATGTAGTTTAGTTTAGATTAGAATTCAAACTCAACTTGATAATTGAATTAACTATAGACTTAAGAGAAAACGAATCTGTAATTCGACTAAATAAGATATTGCGTGTTAATAATGTTTTGTTCCCTGTGGGATCGATAATCTTTTATAACTACAAAGCGGACACCGTACACTTGCGGATTTCGCCTAACAAGTTTTTGGCGCCGTTGCCGGGGAACAAACGGTTTAATATTGTAGTATTTATTGTTAGTCTTGTTATTTTGATTCCGAATTTTTCGTCTATAGTCTTACTTGGTTTTCTGATTCTTGGATTTTTCAGGTGATAGTTGTTTATGCGTGGGACGCGAAGTTCTGGCCCACCACTTGAACCACCAGATCCTGAGATTGAGAAAACTCTAAAGAAAAAGAAGAAACAAAGGAGGCAGAGAAATAAAGAGCAACAAGAGCAAGGAGGACAAGTCAACGATATGGCTGGCCCACATCAAAGGCTTATGGACTATGCTACCCCGGGATTTAATGTTGCCGCTGAGGGTATAGTTCGACCCCGAATTGCTGCAAATCAATGGGAGATAAAACCTGCACTTTTGAACATGTTGACCAATAATGTCACATTTTATGGATTACCAAGCGAAAACCCAAATGCCCATCTAACCAACTTTCTTGAAGTTTGTGATACTTTCAAAATAAACGATGTTCCTGCCGAAGCCATCAAACTTCGCTTGTTTCCTTTCACATTGAAGGAGCGGGCAAAAGTTTGGTTGACTTCATTACCACAAGGAAGCATCACTTCTTGGAACCAATTAGCCCAAGCATTTCTTTCAAAGTACTTTCCATTAGCCAAAACCGCCCGTATCATCAAAGAAATTACTTCTTTCACCCAACAAGACCATGAAACCTTATATGAAGCATGGGAACGCTTCAAAGAACTTCAACGCTTATGTCCCCACCATAACCTACCCGATGAACTTTTAATGCAAACATTCTACAATGCGATTAACCCTAATACTAGGAGTTCGCTAGATGCAATGTCAGGAGGTTTGTTCATGAAGAAGACATCCGTTGAAGCCAAGGAACTTCTAGAGGAAATGGCTATAAACAGTAGCATGTGGCCTGTTGATCGAGCACAATCTCAACCACAATCAAACTCAGGCCCATCATCCTCAAGTTCGTCGTCGGTGAAAGGTATACATAGTCTCGATACTGTAAGTATGATGCAAGCGAAGCTTTCGGCATTATCTCAAAAAGTTGACAAGTTGTTTACCTCTTGTGATGCTAATGGCAACCCCATCCAAAATGGAATGGATGATAGTGGTCCGGATATGGTTGAACGAGTAAATTTTGTCCAAGGACAAAATCGAAATAACAATTCGTATTCGAACACATATAATTCTGAATGGAGAAACCACCCAAACCTTAGTTGGAGAGAAAATGGTAATACCAATGCAAGTCAAGATAGGTCTAGTAATTATCAAAATCAACCTAGAGATTCTATTGGGACACTTTCCACCAAAATCGATAAATTTATTGATGCTATCGGTGGTAAGGTGAATAACCAAGATGAAAATTTTAAACGTGTTGAGGACAAGTTTGATCAATTGTTTAAAAATCATTCATCTTCCATTCACAACTTGGAAGTTCAAATAGGACAAATTGCCAAGTCACTTCCATCTCGAAAAGAGGGTAGCCTTCCTAGCAATACGGAAGCCAATCCTAAATCGGGTCTAACACATGTTTCCTAGTTTTAGTATTTTACTATATTTAGTTTAATGTCTAGTATACTTAATTTACTTAGTTATTTTATTTTGATAGTCCACATTTTATTTACTATTGGTGAATTATTTAGTTAATTTCAGACTTCAACATATTTGTGAGAATAAAAAGTGTTTTATGATTTAGTTAGTTAGTTTCGTTAATCCTTATGTTTTGGGGGATGTCTCGTTGAGATTCTACCCTTTTTGTTTACTAATGTATTTACTTTTAAGTGTTACACAGGTTTAGAATCGATCCAATCATCCCCGTACGTTTGTTTAATTTGTTAACACAATTAAACGGTCAAAAGAGAAAAATTTGGATTTTTGGGCAGGTTGCGGGCGCGACAGTTAGACTTGCGGGCGCGAGGGATGGAAGAAATCCCTGGACTTCCTTGCGGGCGCGAGTGATGGACTTGCGGGCGCGACTAGGGTATTTCGGACATCTTTACCTTTCTCCAAGGGTTTTTCTTTTCAAACTCTAGTCAAACCTTTCCCTTTCAAACCCCTCTTCCCAAAAACCTTACACCTCTTCCCTAAAAACACTTTACTCTTCCATTCAAACCTCCATTCAATGTTATGTTTCCCATTCCACCTACACAACATTGATTCCCCTTACACCATTTCACTTTCATTTCCTTTAAATTAACCTTTCCTCCTCCATATTTTCTTACAACTTACCTTCAACCTATCTTTTCTCTTCAAACTCCATACTTCCCTTACCATCTATCTTCCATTTTATTTCTTCCATTCCTCAAAATTCATCATGCCTCCAAGAATGAAGGTCGTTGCTAACCGGAACCCTTCCGGACCAAAGGATATTAGTGCGAAATATGGATGTCCTTTTCCCATCTTCACGGCCGCCGAAGGAAAGCATTATCAACGCTTGGAGAAGGTCCAATTCCGGGAGATGAGGTTTCTTCACGATCCTACTCTTCAAACATTAGGAATCAATTCTAAGGGAAAGAAGCTACGAACATACTCTTTTGTGTTCGAAAGTTTGCTAAGAAACGCGTCGTCCAAATCATTGGAGATTGGTGGAGCAAATTTAATCACGGCTATTGTCTATGCCGCTTCGGGACGTGCCTTCGACACTCCGGGGTACAAGTACCCGTATTTGGATTATGCGACACTTTCAAAGGCGCATTTGGTTACAACATCGGGGACTAAATGTTTCTTGTCTCTTGAGGTCCGGTGTGGAACCAAAGATGGAGCGGGTCCTTCAACCTCACGCTCTCGGGGAAATGCCGACCCCGATGAGGAAGAAAGTGAGGAAGATGATGAAGAAGTTGAAGGGTGGAAGCAAGTTCTTACCCGTTTGGATGGTGTTGATGCCAATAACGCCGTTCTTTTACAACGAGTCGATGAGTTTGACACATCCATACAACGATGTGCTACTGAAATCCAAAACTCTCCGCAAAGAACACGCTTCAACTGGGCGTCGAATGTTATCTTGTTTCCGGCGCAACAACATGGAGTATTCTCCATCTCCACCCGGTTCGCCGGCAAACCACTAGGTACTATCATTCCTTAACTTCACTTTACTTTTACTTCTTTAATTTTTATTTTTGTTGTGTGTTTTTGTGTGTTGATCTTCCTACAATGAGGACATTGTCCAAAATAAGTGTAGGAGGATGCCTTGCATGTTTGTTTTTAAGTTTATGCATTTGCATTGTTGTTTTAGGATGTCGGCTCTATCACGAAACGACCATTTTGAACCGGGCGTGATATGAGTTTCTAGTTTAGTGTCCCTATAACAAGCAAAAAAAAAAAAGAAGATAATTGCCTTAGAAAAAGCAAAAAAATCGAGATATACAAAAAATCGTGTCATCTTGTCGACTTAGATCGGGAAGACGAACAAAAAAATAAATCAAAAAACTCAAATCTCGTGCCTTTCCTTATTGCTATTTTGGTCATTATTATGTTCTTATTTTTAGCTTAAGACCAAGGTTTAAATGTAAGCCTGGATTTATACGTTTCAAAGCATATACTTGCTTAACTTGAAGTCTTATGTATGTTAGCATCTAGATTGGAGAGCTAGGGAAACTAAAGCCATAATCCGTGTTAGTCTTTGGTCAATAAAGGATGAGGGTATGAGTACTTAATGTTTGAAGTTTTGAATACATACCCAATGAAGGTATTGAAAAGCATACCCAATGAAGGTATCCAAAGTGCAATGAAAATGAAAAATCAAAAGAAAGAGAGTATACCCAATGGTATGAAAAAGGTGAGGAGTGGTATGGAGCGAAACGCAACCACTCGAGAGTTTACTTTTTATCGTAGGCCAATGCCAAATGCTTTACTTATGATCGGAAATGAAACTATGTTTTGGAAGTTCTAAAGATACCAAAAAGGCCTTGAGACATGGACCAAACACGCGTGCTATAAACTTGTCCCGAATGCTTCATGAAGTTGTTATAAAGTTTGACGGATAGTCGAAACATCGTGTATAAATTTGTTTGAGCATTTAAGCTTTCTTGTGGAAACCCATTTGAGTTAATTGGTCTTTTGTTAAGTATGCGTAATATAATCGTGACGTGAAAATAGTTTTGAAGAAAGATTATCTTCGCTTGAGGACAAGCAAAAGACTAAGTGTAGGAGACTTGATAAGTCCATTATTTACGTGTTTCTAGCATGCATTTCATATTTGTTTATCATCGTTTGTTTGTGTTTTACTTGTTTTATTGTTACTTTTGAATGTTTTACTTCATGTTTGCTTATTTATGTGTTAGGACTTGATCCTTGGCGATTTGGAATGATTTGGAGCGAAACCGAGCTTGGAAACAAGCAAATCAAGTGAAGAACAAAGTTCTGCCACCACTAGCGGGCGCGAGCCTGGACCTCGCAGGCGCAAGTCACTGTTTCACAAACAAATCAAGTGAAGAACAAAGTTCTGCCACCACTAGCGGGCGCGAGCCTGGACCTCGCGGGCGCGACCCTGGGAAGTTATTGCGCGAATCTTTGCATCTTTTCGTGCTTTTATCGCAACCCCTCGCCACCTTGTCATCCAAATTTCTCCCAAGCATTGTGTCTCTTCACTTATGGATAGAAGCAACTTTTCATTAAGGATAAAGACAACATTTCAAGAGGATAGAAGCATCCCTTCACCAAAGATTGCAACTCTCCATAACATACCTCTTGGAGAATTATAAATAGGATGCTTGTATCATCATTTTAGAAGTTGTTGAACGTATGAGAATACTTTAACATACAAATCTATTCTATTTCAAGTAGATTTATCTTAGTTTTATTAAATGTATCAAAGTTGATCCGAAAGGATAACTTATCGTAGAGAAACGACGAGAAGGTGCAAGAGAAAGCGACTCGAGGATTTGACAAACCCTCCAAGGGAGACTAAAAGGATTCACAACCCCTAACCCTTCTTTGTTTATGCATTTCAATTGTATCGTTCTTGTTGAACTCGGATATCTTTGTATTGATGTTTGAATCGTTTGATCAAATGAATGATTTCTGTTTTGCTTAACATGGTTTCTACTTTAAGTTTGTTTCTAACGAAAACTCTTTTAGTATTTAATTGTGGCGTTTATCTAAGTTCGATTGACGCAAAGAGATTTGGGAATCGAATTAGATAAACATTGGTAATCGACTTAAGTAAACTTGGTTTTTACTTTAACTCGTGCTTTAACTTGACTAGTTGATTTAAGAGTTAATTTTGCTTATGTTTCTAACTCTGAATGTAACAATTAGATTTAGATTGATTACTAACTTAGAAGAAACACTTTGGTTTAACTATTTGAATATTGACTTAGATATATGTGTTCAAGTCGTGACTTTATTGGTACATGAGATAATAACTTAGATAGTCTATTTGATGTAGTTTAGTTTAGATTAGAATTCAAACTCAACTTGATAATTGAATTAACTATAGACTTAAGAGAAAACGAATCTGTAATTCGACTAAATAAGATATTGCGTGTTAATAATGTTTTGTTCCCTGTGGGATCGATAATCTTTTATAACTACAAAGCGGACACCGTACACTTGCGGATTTCGCCTAACAGACATCTTCGATCGGAGGATTAGTTTTTATGGATCCAGAACAAAGTATCCTTCCTTTCTGAGCATCTCCAAAGCTGACTTTTCCACCTCTTTTAGGATTAAATGTGATGAATTCTTTTTCATCACCTGTCATATGCCTTGAGCACCCACTGTCAATGTACCACAGCTTTGACATTGATGGAGCACTCAGAGCCACCTGCAGCACAATCAATTAGTGACAGGTACCCAATCCTTATTGGGTCCTTCCGAGTTAGATTTAACTTCTACAGGTTCTTCTGATATTTCAGATTGCAAGAGGTTCTTAATATGGTACTTGCAATCTTTTAACCAATGTCCATCTTTCTTACACAATTTGCAAGAAGGAGGCATAAACACTCCTAGAGGTTCCCACTTTAGGAGGAGAAGAGAGGGAGTAACAGATTTCTTCTTCTGAGGTTTATCATTCCTCAGAGGCAGTTTTTCCTTACCTTTGACTTTTGAGTCATCAGAAGAAGAACTGAATTGTTTACTTAGTTTATCTTCTAATATTTTTATATCAGCATAAACTTGAGTAAACCTAAGAAATTTGTCAGCCTCGCTTTTGTCCAACTTTCTTTTCAGATACTTGAACATGTTATATAGTTCTTCAAGAGAATCAAAGATATTTTGTTCAGAAGATATGTTTACCTCGGAGTCATATGAAGCTTCAGGAGGTGCGGAAGTTTCTCCTGCAGTAACTTCAGAGGATGGCTCATCAATAGCGATGAAAAATATCTGAGCTTGCTCTTCCTTTTCTTCAGGATCACTGCCAGTCTCAGAGTCTGACCAAGCAGCTAGCATAGCTTTCTTGAACTTCTTCTTATCCTTTTTCAGCTCAGGACAATTAGGCTTGATGTGTCCTGGTTGCTGACATCCATAGCACACAATGGGCTTGTTTGGATCTCTCTTGGATTTATCACCAAAATCAGGAGTTTTCTTATCAAAACTTCTGAACGGCTTTTTGTAGTTTGCACCTCTGCCTTTTCTAAAGGCTCTTTTAAACTTCTTGGTTAGCATAGCCAATTCCTCATCTTCGGATGATTCTTCAGAAGATTCTGCCTTCAGGACTACTTGTCTTTTTCCTTCTGTCCTTTCTCTCAGGTCATGATTTTTTAATGACATCTCATGAGTAATTAGAGACCCAATGAGCTCATCATACAAGTAATAGCTCAAATCCTGAACTTCTTCAATAGCAGTCTTCTTGGCTTGCCACGACCTTGGTAAGCTTCTGACAATCTTCTTTACTCGTTCAGATTCTTCAATGTCTTTTCCTAAACTCTTTAAGTCATTGACTATCTTGGTGAATCTAGAGTTCATATCTGAAATAGATTCTTTATCAAGCATTTCAAATAACTCATATTCTCTCATGAGTTGGTTGACTTTTGATTGCTTCACCTTTCCAGTACCTTCATATGTGACTTCCAGCTTGTTCCAGATGTCCTGTGCAGTTTCACAAGAAGAAACCTTGTTATATTCAGTAGCTGTAAGTGCACAATGCAACATATTTATTGCTGAAGCATTAGTTTGGAGTTTTTTTAGAATGTCATCTGTGTATTTTCTCGGAGGAATAACAACATTCCCTAAACCTGGTTCCATTCTGGTAGGAATGAAATCACCATCAGTGATGACATACCAAGCACTCATGTTCTGAGCTTGGATGAAGTACATCATCATTTTCTTCCAGTATGAGTAGTTGTTGCCATTAAATAATAGAGGTCTAGTTGTGGAAGAACCTTCTGGGACTATGAAGTGAGAAGAATTCTCAGGCTGGTGTCTACTAGCCATCTCTATTGATTATGATAGGATCTTACACTTAGATTGTTAGATCTTTAGTAAATATACGAAGTGACCTTCGCTCTGATACCACTTGTTGGCCCTAACAAGAACAGAATCACCTAGAGGGGGGTGAATAGGTGTCTATGTTGTAAACTGAAATTTTCTATGTTTTTCAAGAAACTTAAATTTCAGAGTCAAATTTCCTCAGAGTCAGAGGCAAGCTTACAGAAGCAGCTTCTGAGGGAAATTCTGCCTAAACACAGTTAGACTGTTTTCAGCAACAGAAGTTCAGAGATTGAGAACTTCTGGATGATCTTCTGAACAAAGACAATGATAAAAAGAGTAAAGTCTTTTTCAGCACTAAATATAAGCAAGTACACAGAAGCAAATTAACAAGTATAAGGAAGGGAGAAAGAGATTCAGGAGGTCCTGATGAACAGTTCAATTTATCCAAGTTCGCCACAGAAGTCCTGTGACTACGTCTTGTCCCATGTGGTCGCAGCCAACAGAGATTTTAACTCTACTATTCAGAACTTTATGGCAAGTTCAGAAGCTCCTTTACATCAACAGAACATAAGCTAATTTCTCACTTAGTTCTGACTAGTCTAAAAAGAGTTAAAGGATTTCCACCAGAACAACAACACTCTGTTTTCTGGATTTCTCACCCAACTCTAATCTCAACTAGATTTCTCTCTAAATCTAACTGAATATTATAAACGATATCAGTTTACAAGATTCCTATTATGAACTTGTTTTTCTTCACTCTCTGACTTGAACTTAAGCTATGCTAAGAAAGATTGAGAATGGAAAAAGTGCTCTGTTTTCTTTGATCAAACAGTGCGTTGAGATTTTGCTCGATAATCACGCGTAGTTGATGCAGTGGAGCTCAGCTACTATTTATAGTGAATGAGGATGATGATGAACCCTAAGTATTTTGATTATGTCCAATCGTTTCAGAAGATGAAAACTTAATACTCTCTTACATATAGTTTATTGTTGACTAATATTTTTCTACTTAGTCTATGTGTAAGTTACTCAGCAGGTGCTGAATGAATTATTTCTGGATTGCCTAAAGGACTCAGAAGATCCGTTTGCTGAAGTCAGAGTTTCAATAATTCAGAAGCTGGATGCTCCGCTCTGAAGCCGAAGTCTGCTAAAGCTCTCCTCAGAGGTTCTTTGCAATCAGAAGTTTTGCCAATTTGATCAGAAGTCTAGACAACTGGAAATTAGCTTCTGAAAGCTACGTCACGGGTTCTGTTTGAACATTTAATGCTCTGACACTTGCATTTAATGCAAGGCGCCAAAAGTTCAAAAAGCTGTTTTGAAGGAGCGCGCTTGTCTACTCAAAACAAAACCAGTTCTTCCTTGTCTACCCTTTGTTGATCCAATTGAAGAATGATTCCAGTCAACCTTATCTTTGATTTCAAATCACTTACCGGATTTAGTTAAAGAACAAGGATAACGGAATCAAAGTGTTTGAAGACCGTTTGAAGACTTGACAAACTAATGGCTACAATAACTGATGTCATCTCTGTTGAAGATTCAAATTCACCAACGGTCATCCTCATTCACTATAAATAGTAGCCAAGCTCCAACGCATCAACTACGCGTGATAATCGAGCGAAAATCTCAACGCACTGTTTGAAGCAAAAACAGAGCACACTTTCCATTCTCAATCTTACTTAGCTTTGTTTAAGTTTTAAGTTTTAAGTGAGAGAGTGAAGAAAAACAAGTTCATAATAGGAATCTTGTAACCTGATATCGCTTGTGATATTCAGTTAGATTTTGAGAGAAATCTAGTTGAGATTAGAGTTGGGTGAGAAATCCAGAAAACAGAGTATTGTTTGTTCTGGTGGAAATCCTTTAACTCTTTTTAGGCTAGTCAGAACTAAGTGAGAAATTAGCTTAAGTTCTGTTGATGTAAAGGAGCTTCTGAACTTGCCATAAAAGTTCTGAATAGTAGATTTATAAAATCTCTGTAGGCTGCGACCTCAGGGGACAAGACGTAGTCACAGGACTTCTGTGGCGAACTTGGATAAATCGAATTGTTCAATCAGGACCTCCTGAACTTCTTTCTCCCTCCATAAAAGTTCTGAATAGTAGATTTTCTCTAAATATCATTGTCTTTGTTCAGAAGACTGTCCAGAAGTTCTCAACTCAGAACTTCTGTTGCTGAAAACAGTCAAACTGTGTTTAGGCAGGATTTCGCTCAGAAGCTACTTCTGTAAGCTCGCTTCTGACTCTGAGGAAATTTGACTCTGAAATATAAGTTTCTCGAAAAACTTAGAAAATTTCAGTTTTCAACTTTGACACCTATTCACCCCCCTCTAGGTGATTCTATTCTTGATAGGGCCAACAAGTGGTATCAGAGCGAAGGTCACTTCGCATATTTACTAAAGATCTAACAATCTAAGTGTAAGATCCTATCAGAATCAATAGAGATGGCTAGTAGACACCAGCCTGAGAATTCTTCTCACTTCATAGTTCCAGAAGGTTCTTCCACTACTAGACCTCCATTATTTAATGGCAACAACTACTCATACTGGAAAAAAATGATGATGTACTTCATCCAAGCTCAGAACATGAGTGCTTGGTATGCCATCACTGATGGTGATTTCATCCCAACAAGGATGGAAGTTGGTCTAGGGAATGTTGTTTTCTCTCAGAGAGAATACACAGATGACATTCTGAAAAAACTCCAAACTAATGCTTCAGCAATAAATATGTTGCATTGTGCACTTACAACTACTGAATATAACAAAGTTTCTTCTTGTGAAACTGCACAGGATATTTGGAACAAGCTGGAAGTCACATATGAAGGAACAGGAAAAGTGAAGCAATCTAAAGTCAACCAACTCATGAGAGAATATGAGTTATTTGAAATGCTTGATAAAGAATCTATTTCAAATATGAACTCTAGATTCACCAAGATAGTCAATGACTTGAAGAGTTTAGGAAAAGACATTGAAGAATCTGATCGAGTGAAGAAGATTTTCAGAAGCTTACCAAGGTCTTGGCAAGCCAAGAAGACTGCTATTGAAGAAGTTCAGGATTTGAGCTATTACTTGTATGATGAGCTCATTGGGTCTCTAATTACTCATGAGATGTCATTAAAGAATCATGACCTAAGAGAGATGTCAGAAGGAAAAAGAGTTGTCCTGAAAGCAGAATCCTCTAAAGATGAGGAACTGGCTATGCTGACCAGGAAGTTCAAGAAAGCCTTCAGAAAAGGCAGAGGTGGTAACTACAAGAAGCCTTTCAGGAGCTTTGACAAGAAAACTCATGATTCTGGTGAAAAGTTCAAGAGAGATCCAAATAAGCCAATTGTGTGCTATGGATGTCAGCAACCGGGGCACATTAAGCCTAACTGCCCGGAGCTGAAGAAAGATAAGAAGAAGTTCAAGAAAGCTATGTTGGCTGCTTGGTCAGACTCTGAGACCAGCAGTGATCCTGAAGAGAAGGAAGAGCAAGCTCAGATTTGTTTTATGGCTATTGATGAGCCAACTTCTGAAGATGTCACAGGAGAAACTTCCTCACCTCCTGAAGCTACATATGACTCTGAGGTAAACAATTCTCATGAACTAGATATCATTGATTCTCTTGAAGAACTCTATAGTATGTTCAAGTACCTTAAGAGGAAATTGGACAAGAGTGAGGCTAACAAGTTTCTTAGGTTTACTCAAGTTTACTCTGACATGAAAATGTTAGAAGAGAAGCTGTGTAAACAGTTCAGCACTCCTGCTGATAGCTCTAAAGCTAAAGGCAAGGAAAAGCTGCCTCTAGGTGATTCTGTTCTTGATAGGGCCAACAGATGACCGTTGGTGAATTTCAATCTTCAAAGGAGATGACATCAGTTGTTGTAGCCGTTAATTTGTCAAATCTTCAAACGGTCTTCAAACACTTCGATTCCGTTAACCTTGTTCTTTAACTAAATCCGGTAAGTGATTTGAAGTTGAAAATAAGGTTGACTGGAAACATTCTTCAATTGGATCAACAAAGGTTAGACAAGGAAATTCTGGTTTCGCTTTGAGTAGACAAGCGCGCACCTTCAAAACAGCTTTTTGAACTTTTGGCGCCTTGCATTAAATGCAAGTGTCAGAGCAATAAATGCTAACGGAACCCGTGACTTAGCTTCTGATAGCTAATTCCAATTGTCTAGACTTCTGATCGAATTGGTAGAGTTTAACTTCTGATTGCAGTGGTCCTCTGAGGAGAGCTTTAACAGACTTCGATAACTTCAGAGCGGAGCATCCAGCTTCTGAGAGAAGGAATACTGTCTTCAGCTTTCGATTCTTCTGAGACCTTTAAGCAATCCAGAAATTCTTAATTCAACACCTGCTGAGTAACTTACATATAAACTTAACAAAAAAATTGTTAGTCAACATTAAACCGTATGTAAGAGAATTTTAACTTTCATCTTCTGAAACGTTTGGACATAATCAAAACACTTAGGGTTCATCAGAACTAAGTAAACGGGCGACAAAGTCAAACAAGCGATGGACTAAAAGAATGTACCTCAGCAGTAGCTCCATAGGCGCCAGAACCGCCGTCGTCATCATCAGCGCCGCCTCATATCCCCGAGGCAGCCCCAGGATCGCGATGAGGAAACAACCGGGAGAGGACCATGACGTAAGCACCTACTGCAGAAGGAATGAGCAAAGGCTCGTGTATAACACCACCAAAAATGGAGATCCCGATGGCCGCAACAGCCCGCTCAACGGAAGACAAAGCCCTACCCCAAAACATCGAAGGCGGGGGATCCATGGGTACTCGGCGACGCGCAGGACCATCCTCGTAGCGGTAGACGTGCTCTCTAAGATACCAAGAGAAATCCAAATGATCCTCTAAAAGCATCTGTGTGGCCTCCAGCTCCTGAGCAGCCGTCATCTCATCAGTCCAAGCAACAGCAACAGGGGCGAACCAAGGACAGATACGATCATGCAGCTGGAAGTAAACTTGCGTCAATAAAGTAAAAGGAAAATGAAATAACTAAGGAACAAACAAACAAAGAAACGTACCACATCCCAAGTCAGGTCCTCAACGAACGCACGAGTCGTGGTACGAGTGGAAACGACCCCTAAAGTGGGACCCATACTAGACCCCGACCCGAGGAAAGCCGAAAGTTGTCTGCCTCCCCGTCAAAGGTCGGGGGCAAAAGAAAGTGCTCGTAGGCCCAAACCTGCAAAACAAGATCAATAATGAAATAGAAAAGACAAGCAAAAAAAAAACGCAAGAGATGAAGGAAAGTACCTCGACCACCATAGCAGGGCTGAAGACGCTCTTGGCAGAGCGGCACAACCCGTCAAGCAACCGATATGTGGAAGTAAGGACCACCTTGACCCAAGAGTAATCTCCAAGACGGTCCAAATCTCGTAGGCCTGCCAAAATCATGAGATTGCAACAGTCGTTGGTCTCTGAAAATAAAGTGGAGCACAAGGCGAACCACAACAAACAGTGGGCGTGATGATCCCTCTCCTCCATTGTAACTGGCTCCACCAAGCACCTCAGTAGGAGGCATACACTGTCGTCGCATGTATCCGACGAAAGATCGAGGGAGCTAATGGTCGGCCAACCAAGTCGCGTTTCTCCGCCAGGTCAGAAAGACGACGGGTGAAGGGAGGCATCCTACCCGTAGATCCTATGCCAGTAATGGCCGCCACGTCTAGAGGAGTGATGGTCATCTCACCAAAAGGAAACTGGAATGTCTAGGTACAATCCGACCATCTCTCCACTAACACACCTAGGCCCACCAAAAATGTAGTGACCTTGGCCGCAAGGAACCCCTGAAGGAAAGCTCGAAAAGGCGTCCCATTCACGCGAAGCTTGACAGACTCGGGAAGACGCCTATACCAATTCGCTGCCTTCTGGACGCTACCGCGACTCTTGTACTTATCAAACTAGAACAAAAGATGACAAACAAAACAAAGGGAAAACTTTTGAAGGGAACCGTGCGGTTCCCACTTGGAGACTGTACGGTTCAGGTTGGAGTACGGTTCTAGCAAGAGGAACCCTATGGCTAGCACAGAGACCGTACGGTCTCCTTCAAGGCCATACGGTTTCCACCCTGCTGGACAGTAAAACCGGCCCGAAATCCTACACCGAGAAGCAAAATTCATGAAACTACAAGCAAAATACACCTAGCATGCATCCTAATCACGTAATGAAGTTCAAACACGACAAAACGAGCAAGAATTGAACGAAATGGAAAGGTTTAGAAAATTGAAAATCGGGTGAAATTCACGTGATTAAGGAAAAGATGAGGCATACCAGAGTCGTGAAGCGATGCTCGGACATCTGGAGTGTGAGGGGAACATGATCCCCGTAATGGAGTGAGTTGAGGCGTATCGCTCCTCTGGGGGCGGAATCACATGCCCAAAGCCGAATCTTCAACACCAAAAGCACTTTTCGTGATTGGATGATAGAATGAGGTTAGTACTTGCAAGAAGGGAGACAGAAAATTCAAGTCGGGAATGTGAAAATGAAACCGGCGGCCAAAACTCACGTTTAAAACTGTCCAGACGGTCTATGTCTCCAAACCTAAACCCTACGGTCTCCACATGAAGAATGTATGGTCTCCTATCATGGAACCGTATGGTCTCCCTATCTCCCATCAGAAAAATTTTCCCGAATCCCTACATCGATCAACCAAAATCCAATAAACGAGCGAAAAATCAAGCCTAGTAAACTACGAGAACCATATAAACTCATCCAATCAATGAAACAGAGGACACCGGACCTTCGAATCACTCACATCACGAAGACCTGAAACTCCAGAATTAGCCCTCCTGAACTCCAAAGTATCCCAAGTCCTTATCAAGACATATCATCAGGTTGTCGAGCCATCTTACGCATTTAGAAAGACACCCCAAGACGTCACTCGACCCCTAATACATCAGCCAGAGCAGGAAGGTGGAGGACCGATACACACGTAAGTCTCCAAACCCGTTTTCAAAAGGAATTTCGAAACACACGATCGCACACACGCAGTGCTACTCGTTTCGCTTCATTGGAACTACACAACAGATCTTAAAAGTCGATGTAATCGTCCTATGCACTTCCAAAGAAGCAAGGGGAAAACTGTCAGCACTGGTTTTCGAACCCAATGACAAACGCAATTTCAGAGCTCCTCGTTCTACCAGTCGCGCAAGTGCCAGTACTCGTTAAGGAATAGACCAACTATCCAGAATCAAGACTTTATAGCAAAGGCCCAATCAACTCTGCTCAAAATAAAACTCAACCACACAGGAATCAGCACATAGTCCAAGTTAGAGGCCCATTTAGACCCCCTTAGGGTCCGAATTAGGAAAAACTTGTAATATGAAAGTTGTAGATCTCTTAGCTTTCTAAAACAACTTTTGGGGGTCTAAATGAGCTCGTATGAATAAGTTATGGCCAAAATACTAAAGTATGTCAAAACATGACTACATTGGGCTAAGTCTGAGACCATATGGTCTCCATCTCTCTCCGACGTGACAATATGGTCACCATCACAGTAACAGTGACCGTACGGCCTCCATCACCCTGACCGTATGGTCTCCACACATGGCATACGATCCTTATCCTTATTTACCATGTGTCCGCTAAAATCCAAACAACTTTTGCCGGGCCTTTAAAGACCCGGCCGGGCTTTTGTGAAAGCCCGTCTGCGATCCAAACATACATCTCAGACGGGCCTTATGGAGACCATATGGTCTCCATAAGAGTGGTTGTACGGTCACCTACTGTGACTGTACGGTCACCATATTCCCCTATATAAGTAGCATGAATCCGCTCTCCAAACCAATAGATGCGAGATGTATCCACCTCGATCAATCGCTTAAGCTCATCCTCCTTAGCCACCAAGGCCTCATTCGTCTTCTTCATGTCTTCATCTCTATCCGCCAGAGCTTTCCTGGCAGCATCACGCTCGCTCTCAACCTTGGCCTTTGCGTTGCTGGGGGCATCGATCTTACCTTGAGCCACGTCAGCTAGTGACTTCAAGGTAGCCAACTTAGTGTCATCGGCATCCAACTCCTTGTCTGTCTCAAAATCCCGGCGAAGAAGAGCCTCCACCAAGTTATGGATCTGTGGCGAATCAATAGTTAGTAAACATAAAAGGAAGTTAGATGAAAGTAAAAAAAGAAGTAAGTTACCTCAACCGTCCTTTTCCCAATCGCCTCAACCGTCATCGGGACGTCAACATCCCTGCGGATGCGAGCAACAGTGGGGAGTCGCCCCAATAAGTTCCCAATGGAACTGACAATATCCTTATAAGAGTAGGATATTGACTCCCCAAATCGCTCTATCCACCACTTGTTGATATCAGGCATGGGCTACAAAAGAAAACAAATAGTATAAGATAAGGGAGAACAATTATAATTGGAGAGAGATATTAGATACTTACTGTAACACAAGTAGAGCTGGACTTTGATTTGTCCGCATTGTTGGAAGTGGATGTAGGGCGAATAGGTTGTTGAACAACCTCAGGCGCCTTCTTCTTCGCCAGTGGGGCAGGAATATTCTCAATCGCATCCGCCTTTCGCTTGCGGATCAAGTTCACTTCAGGGACGGTTTCCCTGCTTGGAGTATTGTGAGCGTAAACGGGCGCTCATGACCGGGAAAATGTACGAACCAGTGTTGGTACCGATTGTTTTGAAAATCAGAGATTCTTATTTACGTTCGTGGATACAACTTATTAATTTCGACATTCTAGACCCTAGAGGATCTTTAATGCAACCTAACTTATTATTATCTTGATTTATATTATGATCACACAGAAGTATTTAAAAGCACAAACATTTGTATAATAAACCGTCGGGTGACACGGTGCAAAACCCTCAGAAGCTTACCTTCGCTGTGTGCCAGTGAGATGCATGCAAGCTAGTACTCGTCGTTAGAATGGAGCTTTCAGGGAGGAACTTTAGAAAGTGAGAGTGTACTTACTCTAGCGGGGCTGCGAGTAATGCTAATATTTGGAACTTTTTGATGATTGGGGGGAAATATATTTTGGTGGTCGTGAGGACCTTTTCGGGGAAAGGGAGTGTTTATGGAGGAAATAGCTCTCAAGACTCGGATTTAAGAAATTCTTTCGTATCAGAGGCAACCTTAGGCAACAACACAGGCAACTTTATCAGATGCAACTTTTATCGGATGGAGAATAGCTTAAATCGGCACTCCGGTCTGATAGAGGGGGTGAGTATCTGAGCCAAGAGTTTGACGAATTCTTGAGTGAGTGTGGGATAATATCCCAACTTACTCCTCCTGGTACACCTCAATGGAATGGGGTTTCAGAGAGGAGAAACAGGACCCTGTTAGACATGGTCCGCTCTATGATGAGTCAAGCTAATCTCCCTGTATCCTTTTGGGGATATGCTTTAGAGATTGCTGCTTATATTCTAAACAATACACCCAACAAGACAGTTAAGGGAACACCATACGAGCTATGGAATGGCAGGAAACCCTGTGTATCCTTTATGAAGATCTGGGGCTGCGATGCTCATGTCAAGAAATTGATTAGTAGCAAACTAGAGTCCAGAACTGTCAAATGCCAGTTTGTAGGTTACCCTAAGGAAACTAAGGGTTACTACTTCTACAATCCATTAGAGAATAAAGTTTTTGTTGCTCGAACATGAGTCTTGTTGGAAAAGGATTTCATTTCCAAGAAAGACAAGGGGAGCAGTGTTGAACTTGGAGAAGTTCAAGAGACACAAACTCCTGCAGCAAATACTGAGGAAGCTGAGACAATTGTTCCTGATGTTCAGGTTAATGAACAGGTAGAACATATTGTACGGGAACCTAGAAGGTCTGGTAGGTCACGTCAAGAGCCTGAGAGGTATGGATACCTGGTCACTCATGACAAAGAGATCATGGTTATAGAACAAGATGATCCTAAGTCCTACAAGGAGGCTATTGAAGGACCACAATCAGTTCAATGGCGTGGAGCCATGGAATCAGAAATGCAATCCATGTATGACAATAAGGTCTGGCGGTTGGTTGATCCCTTTCCTGGAGTCAAAGTTGTGGAGAGCATGTGGCTTTTCAAGCTGAAAACTGACAACACCTTCAAGGGGCGTCTGGTAGCGAAGGGATTCAGGCAAATTCATGAAATTGATTATGATGAAACCTTCTCACCAGTAGCTATGCTCAAATCCATAAGGATATTACTTGCTATAGCGGCATGGTACGACTATGAGATATGGCAAATGGATGTCAAGACCGCTTTCTTGAATGGAGAGCTAGAGGAGGATGTCTATATGGCTCAACCTGAAGGTTTTGTGGATCCAGAATATCCTAACCGAATATGCAAGCTTCAAAAGTCCATTTATGGACTTAAGCAAGCATCTAGGTCTTGGAACAAGAAGTTCAAAGAATCCATAAAGGAATTTGGTTTCATTCAGAACCTCGATGCGCCGTGTGTGTATCGTAAGAAAAGTGGGAGCTCGGACACTTTCATAGTGCTCTATGTCGATGACATTCGGTTGATAGGAGGAAACATTTCAGAGTTGCAAGCCACAAAGCAGTGGCTGAATAAATGTTTTGCAATGAAGGACCTTAGAGAGGCTGAGACGATCTTGGGGATCAGAATCCACAGAGACAGGTCAAAACGCCTGCTAGGGTTGTCTCATGCAAAGTACATAGATAAGATCCTTAAGAGGTTCAACATGTCCAACTCCAAGAAGCGATTCATCCCTATGGGACATGGGTTCAAACTGTCTAAGAAGGAACACAGTCCTAAGACTGAGAAAGAGAGACGTAAAGTCTCCAAGTACCCTTATGCTTCTGCTATAGGGTCCATTATGAATGTTATGCTATGTACCAGGCGTGATGTTGCTTTTTCCCTCAGTATGACTAGCCAGTTCCAGTCTTGCTTCGGCGAGGCTCACTAGAAGACAGTCAAGGAAATTCTAAAGTACTTGAGACGTACTAGAGATCTTTTCTTGGTTTATGGTGGCGATGATGAGTTGGCTGTGTCCAGTTACACTGACTCAGGATTCCAAACTGATCAGGATGAACAACAATTCCAATCTGGTTTTGTGTTCCTCTTGAATGGCGGTGCCATTAGTTGGAAAGTCCACTAAATAGCCAACTGTTGCAGATTCTACAGCAGAAGTTGAGTACATTGCTGCTTGTGAGGCTTCCAAAGAAGCGGTCTGGATGAGGAAATTCATTTCTGATCTTGGAGTAGTACCTTCTATCCATGGTTCAGTTGTGCTTTTCTGTGACAACAACGGGGCCATGATACAAGCTAAAGAGCCCCAGTCTGCAAAGAAGAATCAGCATGTACTCAGGAAGTTTCACCTTATTCGGGAGATTATCCAAAGAGGTGATGTTAGACTACAGAGAGTTGATTCAGATAACAATGTTGCTGATCCGATCACGAAGGCTCTTGTTGAACGCAAGAACAATGCTCATGCTAGATCTATAGGGATTAGGGCTATGCCTGCTTGGACCTAGGTCAAGTGGGAGATTGTTGGTGTGCTCTAGTTCTAGGCATAGTTATTTGTTATTGTATTGTACTTTTGTTGATTGTACTATACATTTTGTTTTATGGAATACAGCCATTAATTCATTCAGTTAATATATCTTGTATTATATGTACTATATGAAGTATCCATTGATTGTATATCATAAATAACCAAAAGCCAGTTCTACTCATGGGAATGAATAGAACGTAAAGCTTTTACGAACAGGATATGTACACGTGTACAAGATATGTTTGTAGGTACATATCACCAATATAGGACTTGGTCGATCCGCTTTAGAAGGCACATGGTGGGAGTGTCATTGCCCTTCTATAAATGTAGATCTCTTTTATCTTTTGACCTGATTTCAATATAGTATTGAATGAGGAATCTGATTAGATTTGACATACGCCTAACATGTCTGTAAAAGGATGCCAAATACGGGTATGATTGGTCTAGTCAGTGAACTCATTCATACTGATAGTTGAAGTGAAGGGATTACCACTCACTGCATAAGTGAGATGATATCACGAGGCCACTTGATGAGTTGAACTGAGAAATGTGTGGCCACACTCAGATAAGCTGGTTACTTATCTGTTCTTCAGTTTAATTCAAGATCGAGAAATATCTCAAACTGTAGAGGATGACCTCCACCATGCCTCATGCTTGATATATCGATATGCATGGTAAGAGATATTTGAGAATTCTACAGGGTATCTATCTGTGTGAGATGGACTAACATTGTAATCAATTGGTGACTAATATGGTCTAGGCAACTCTCTATCAGTCGTAGAGCTAATTGATTATGGCCCACAGGATCGTGCACACTAGACATTGAGACTTGTACTCGGAGAACAAATACATATAGTGTATTTATGATGAACTTATTATTAGTTGTTAACTAATAATGTTAATTGATTAATTGTTCTGATTGGAACAAGTTAATTGATTGTTTAGAGGGATTAATTATTCAATCGGGTTAATTTATTAAGCGATTGATTAATTAAATTTTCTTTAGGGGGTTAGTGTGTAATTATAACCTAATTGATGTTAATTGAATCTATTGTATTCTATCGTGGTACAATAAGATTAATTAAATTAATACAGGTACTAAAACTGTAATTAGTCGACACACTATAAATTAATCCTAATCGATTGAAACCCAAGACTTTCTAACACAGAAAATTGAAACCCTAATCCCCTCTAACTGAAGTGGCCGACCGAACCCCTAGTGGTGATCCCGGAGCATTGGTTCGTCGTTCTTCACGTCTGTATCGAGGACTCGTCGTCTGAAGTATCGTGCACGTGAAATTGGCGGAACCTCCGATCGTGCGGTTCGTCCATCTCTCTCGAGGGATTCCATGTGAGTGACTAAAGTAGTTAATCACCTAAATATAAAATATACATTGAGGCAATGATCAAGATCAAAGTCTTTTGATCAACGAACTATTTTTTCGTTTTTTCTCGCTTCCGTTGTACGGCTCTGATCGTTGATCAGACTCTAACACTTCAAGTAGGGTGATCCGGAGATCGGGTAATATCTTCAACTAGGGTGATCCGGAGATCTGATGATTTTTCGATAAGGTGGTCCGGAGATCAAGTCACATCCAGAGATTCGTGCAATCCTTCTGGAAGTCAGACGATGCCCCGGCGGGTAACTTCTTAAAAATGATGCTTCGGAGATTTTGTAATTCTCTGATGTTGGGGTGATCCGGGGGCCAAGTGATACTTTGAAGTGAGCGGTCGGGTCACACCTCGGCGTGCTGCTGGTTTGATGAGGAGTGGTGCGGTTTATACAAGATTCAATGATCCTGGGATCGGGTAATGCCCTGGGGTTTTAGTCTTCTAATAATCTGGAGGTCGGGTGATGCCCTAGTATACTGCTAGTCTGGTGAAACGAGAGTCGGGTGATGCTCTAGAATAGTGTGCTGACTCTTATAGGGCGAGCCAGGAGCGCTGGGTTTCCGTGAAACAGGCGTCTTAGGAGTCATATATCTTCTTTCACGATCATTGGGCGGGTTCCTGTGCTTTCCATAATCTGTCGAGCTTAATTCTGACTCATTTTTGGGTCTTCAGTCGATCGACATAGGTTTTCGGGGCCCCGTTAGGATCGGGAGGTTTTAAATTTTCAAGGAGATGGTGTGACCGTATGGTCCCCTGAAACATGACCGTACGGTCTGTTGGCCCTAACAAGAACAGAATCACCTAGAGGGGGGTGAATAAGTGTCAAAGTTGAAAACTGAAATTTTCTAAGTTTTTGGAAAACTTATATTTCAGAGTCAAATTTCCTCAGAGTAAGAAGCTCGCTTACAGAAGTTGCTTCTGAGGGAAATTCTGCCTAAACACAGTTAGACTGTTTTCAGCAACAGAAGTTCTGATTTGAGGACTTCTGGACAGTCTTCTGAACAAAGACAATGATACTTAGAGAAAATCTGTTTCAGCACTAAATATAAGCAAGTACACAGAAGCAAAAATAACAAGTATAAGAGGGAGAAAGAAGTTCAGGAGATCCTGATTGAACAATTCGATTTATCCAAGTTCGCCACAGAAGTCCTGTGACTACGTCTTGTCCCCTGAGGTCGCAGCCTACAGAGATTTTATAAATCCACTATTCAGAACTTTTATGGCAAGTTCAGAAGCTCCTTTACATCAACAGAACTTAAGCTAATTTCTCACTTAGTTCTGACTAGCCTAACAAGAGTTAAAGGATTTCCACCAGAACAAACAATACTCTGTTTTCTGGATTTCTCACCCAACTCTAATCTCAACTAGATTTCTCTCTTTAAATCTAACTGAATATCACAAACGATATCAGTTTACAAGATTCCTATTATGAACTTGTTTTTCTTCACTCTCTCACTTTAACTAAGACTATGCTAAGAAAGATTGAGAATGGGAAGGAATGCTCTGTTTTTCTAGTTAGAACAGTGCGTTGAGATTTTGCTCGATAATCATGCGTTTTTTATGCATTGGAGCTTGGCTACTATTTATAGTGAATGAGGATGACCGTTGGTGAAAATTTGAATCTTCAATAGAGATGACATCAGTTGTTGTAGCCGTTAATCTGTCAAGTCTTCAAACGGTCTTCAAACATTTTGATTCCGTTATCCTTGTTCTTTAACTAAATCCGGTAAGTGATTTGAAATCAAAAATAAGGGTTGACTGGAATCATTCTTCAATTGGATCAACAAAGGGTAGACAAGGACATTCTGGTTTCTCTTGAACAGACAAGCGCGCTTCATCAAAACAGCTTTTTGAACTTTTGGCGCCTTGCATTGAATGCAAGTGTCAGAGCATTAAATGCTCAAACAGAACCCGTGACTAAGCTTTCAGAAGCTAATTTCCAGTTGTCTAGACTTCTGTGGCGATAGAAACCTACGTGCTTTTTAGGGCAAGTGTACCCATCGTTCAAGTAATAAAGTGAGTATTAAGGACTCGGATTATCGTACCCAAGGGATCGGGCTAAGCTAAAGTTACCAACTTCCAGTCTAAAGAGTCTAATAAAGTCACAAGATTGAGTTTTTGATGATTAAAACTAAAGTTCTACAGCAGGGTAATATAACAGCAATATTAAAAGACACACAGGCTACAAGTGGTTGGATCTGGATCATAGGCTACTGGATCTGGGTTTCCAGTAATAGTAAAGACTAAACTAGCAGTAAAGGTTTGGCCTTTCCCACAAATATCTCTTCCTAGCTCGTTTCCAAGCCTAAGAGTTGATAACTTAGTAGATCTAGCAAAGTTATTTGGTCTAGATCTACTAAGGAGTGTGTTGTCTTAGGGTTTTACTAAAAAAATTTCCTTAAATAGTAAATAACCAACATACAAATATAGCAAGATTTCTCTAGACCACAAAAGCATGCATCTTTAGATCTAATCCGTGTAGTAAACCATAAGATAACTCATTTCTAAGCTCCACTAATGGTTTTAGGAGGTTTTTTTGCAACCAATCCTCACCCGAAGCATAGATCTAAGAAAACCAAAGCTAGAATAATATTACCATAAATAGAAACCTTTCCCAAAGCCACGATCCTTCACCTTTCACTCGCGGCCCATGCTAAGAGACTACTCACACATCAAGAGTGAGTTCATCGTCTCCATGGAAATGTAAAGAACAAAGCTTGAAGACATTAAACTAAAGGAAGAAGAAGAGATTCGGATTTCAAGGTTGTAAGAACAACTTTGAAAGACTAAAGAAATATTACTATAAATGGAACTAAGTAAAAAGAAAGTTGTTGCAAAGTTAAAAGTTGACTAACATAAAAATAGTGTTATATCATAAAGCATACTTCACACACTAAAGCAAAAGAAAACATTGCCTTATATAGGAAGACAAGGGAGGCAACCCTAAAAGGCAAAAAGACTAAAATGACCTTAAAAGTTTAGGTCACAAATGACCTTAAGAGTTTAGGTCACAAATACCCTTAAAACTGAAATTCAAATTATCCAAATTGTTGATAAAATTAACAGAATTGCCACTAGGGCTAGGTGGCATTCCACCCCTTCAATTCTTCTTGCACAGCCTCCTCCACTTCACGGCCGCAGCCTGCATCAAACACTGCCTGGTTCACAGCCTTTGCGCTTCTGCAGTCCGGAAGCAGTCTACACAGCTCCAATTCGCCTACAAGGCCTTCAATGCCTAGATTCACCTTTTGTTTGCAATAGTGAGCGAAATCTGCACTAAACCTTTATGAGCAAGACTTCCAAGGATAAAAACATGCAAGAATAGAAGCTAAAAAGAGTGGAAAACTACGTAAATATTAGGCCTATCAACTTCTGATCAAATTGGCAAAACTTCTGATTGCAAAGAACCTCTGAGAAGAGCTTTAGCAGACTTCGGCTTCAGAGCGGAGCATCCAGCTTCTGAATTATTGAAACTCTGACTTCAGCAACCGGATCTTTTGAGCTCTTTAGGCAATCCAGAAATGATTCATTCAGCACCTGCTGAGTAACTTACACATAGACTAAGTAGAAAAATATTAGTCAACAAAAAAACTATATGTAAGAGAGTATTAGGTTTTCATCTTCTGAAACGTTTGGACATAATCAAAACACTTAGGGTTCATCATTCTCCCCCATTTTGGTTATGGAAAAACCGTGGTCAGAAGGTAACAGAAAACACGAGGTAGAGAAAACGACTTCCTGATACATATGTTTCATAACTTCTGAGTAAATTAACTCCCCCATTTTAGTGTAAATGGTGAACTTCAGCAATCTGTATAGACTTAGAGATGACTTAAGATCAAGTTGTTAGATTTTAGTGAAGAATAATTTACTAAGTCACAAAGAAACATAAGCAAGAAGTAAGTAAACAGAGACACAAGAATGTATAAGAAAGAATCAGTGTATAAAATCATCAGAAGAGAACATATGAAACAAGATAATCAGAAGAGCAGAAAAAGTCCTAAGACAGAAACTACCCAACCCAGAACCTAGCTAAGAAGCTTAAGTCCTAATGAGATTACAAGTTCCTAGGTTTCTTCTGAGGAGGAGGAACACCACTGGATCCTTCAGCACCACTCTGTCTCTTCAACGTCTGACCACTCTGCTGAGCAGATTTCTCCCCCGTTTGACCAGAACCAAGAGCAACACCGAGAGCACCTTGAGAGTTCAATTTTTGCTGAACATTCAGTGCAGTAGAATATTGCTGAGGGGTTGGCCTCACAGTGTTGATCATATCCATTCTTCTTCTGAAATCAGCATCAATGGTCTTCATATGATCAAAAGTCTGACCACACATAGGTCGTTGTTTCTGAACGTCTTCCAGAAGGAGCTTAATCAAGCGATTGTTAGCATACACAACAGCAGTGAAATGCTCATTCTGAATGTAAGTTTGTCCTCGAACAAACCGATAGCAATTATGAAGAGTCTTCTCTTGTTCACGTGCTTGAGTGTGCATAACTTTCAGAAGCTCAGTAAGCTCAGCAATCTGTGCGCTCTGAGCAGATACAGCAGACTCAATGCTTGAGAGTCGATTGTTGAGATCAGGAGTGATGTCATACACAATCTTAGCAGCCCCGGAAGATGATGAACCTTGAGCAGAAGATTTCACTTCTCTCAGAATGTGATTGGCAGTACTTTGCCAAGTCTTCAATAGAGATGACATCAGTTGTTGTAGCCGTTAATTTGTCAAGTCTTCAAACGGTCTTCAAACACTTTGATCCCGTTATCCTTGTTCTTTAACTAAATCCGGTAAGTGATTTGAAATCAAAGATAAGGGTTCACTGGAATCATTCTTCAATTGGATCAACAAAGGGTAGACAAGGAAATTCTGGTTTCTCTTGAACAGACAAGCGCGCTTCATCAAAACAGCTTTTTGAACTTTTGGCGCCTTGCATTGAATGCAAGTGTCAGAGCATTAAATGCTCAAACAGAACCCGTGACTAAGCTTTCAGAAGCTAATTTCCAGTTGTCTAGACTTCTGATCAAATTGGCAAAACTTCTGATTGCAAAGAACCTCTGAGAAGAGCTTTAGCAGACTTCGGCTTCAGAGCGGAGCATCCAGCTTCTGAATTATTGAAACTCTGACTTCAGCAACCGGATCTTTTGAGCTCTTTAGGCAATCCAGAAATGATTCATTCAGCACCTGTTGAGTAACTTACACATAGACTAAGTAGAAAAATATTAGTCAACAAAAAAACTATATGTAAGAGAGTATTAGGTTTTCATCTTCTGAAACGTTTGGACATAATCAAAACACTTAGGGTTCATCACGGTCAAGGCACATGTGACCGTACGGTCAAGGGTTTTTGAACTTGTGACCGTACGGTCACTTGTCGATTCTTGGAAGTTTCCTTATACCCCCTTGGCCGACGGTTTCACATTTCACGTTCCCGGCCCCGATTCTCAACCCCGACTTGCGAAAACCACAACTCTTTCTTGACAAACTAATGGAGCACGGAGGTGATAACCTTGCGTCGATGAATGTTATTTTGCCCCCCGGTGTTCGGTACGCCTCGGTCCATGCTCGGGACAAATCCGCCTCGTATCGCGGACTAAACTTCGGAGATGCCATCCCGCACTCACAAATAGACTCATGTAGCATACTTTCACAACACTGGTACGTCCTCATTTCCCTTGTAGAAGTGTTTTGAATTCAATTTTGGCCATTTTGCCATATCGTGTTTTGCTCGATTTTTGCTTGATTTGCTTGTTCAGTGATGTTTTGAACCTCATGACATGATTAGGATGCATGCTAGGTACTGCATGTAGGTGGTTTTATGGAATTTGCTGGCTATTTCGCGTTTTTTGCATTATTTTTTAACAGAGCAGGTCTGTGACCGTATGGTATGAACGATGACCGTATGGTCACTGTTCTTGACGTACGGTCACCCCCCTTTTTTTCCTGATTTTTGATAATTTTGGTTCTTTCTGCAGTCGGATAGACTCCGGAGTCATGGGAGGGTGCAGAAGGTGGCGGAGTGGTACAGGCGCCTTCCCGACGTTGTTAAGCTTCGTGTATGACGAACTCCTTTCTTGGGCCTTCTTCGACTCCTTCTTCCAGAGGAAGGTCACTATTTCGTTATCGGCATAGGGGTATTGGTCGGGAGGTGGTCAAACTGTACCCACACTTTCTAGTTTACGTTTAGGGAGATGAGCCTCACACCACTGGATATTGCAGCCATCACTGGGTTTGCAGTCGACGGGAGAGATGCCTCCCTTTTTGACTTTCCCTCCGAACCAGCGGACATAGAGGCTCTAGTTGGGCGATACTTGGTTCCTTCAGAGTATCGTCGAGTGCAGTCGACCCGGGTGTACGATGCCTACGAGGGGGCCGGCGTTCCGGCTTCAACAGAGGAGAGGGATCAGTTTATCTAATAGTGACATTATTTCTCAAAATTTCAACACATCAATCCCAATTCAACTAATTGCAAAATAAGAAATATTACATTTTGATAGTGGGTTATTTCAATGAAATTGGAGATTAAATGACAAAATCATAATTGAAAGGATCAAAGAGGAAGAAAACACAGACCTGAGATTTTCGTGAAGAAAGACTGATGGGTTATAGATGATTCAGAGCCTAAAAGATCCTTAGTGAAAGGTGGCATTTTAGGCTCTAACCCGTGTAAATCGAGCAAAAGGAAGGATGAGGAGATAGCAGCTTCAATGCACGATGGAGAACACCTGAGAAAACATACAAAACAAATTTAATATGAACCCAGATCGAAGGAAGCTACTAACCGGAAGTCAAGGAGTCTCCGGCGATGGACCAAAGTATGTAAACTGAGCGCAAGATCTCCAAAATAGATCTATAATTTACATTGTGCAATTCGCCTGTGGAAACCCATCCAACTGGATTCCAACTCCCGCTCAAATTCATGAAGCTTCGATGAGTTCCATCGAAGAAAGAAAAAGGGTTCTGATGAAATTGAAGAAAAGAAAAACATTTCGGATGGAGAGCGAAGATCAAAACAACAGAAAAATGTCTAACATCAATGAATTGGAAAAATAAGATCAAATGCATCTGTCCAGAAGCTGAGACAACGAAGACGAAATTTCAGAGCATCGCAAGTGAGGAAAGATGGAGAATGAAGGAGGAACGGCGAAAGAGAGAAGTACGAGCCCTATTTCCTCAAATTACCAAAATGGTCATGCTAAGACGTTGTTTTGAAATAAAAGAGTTTAATTTGAAAGTCAAAATTGAAAATTAGTCAAACCTCCTTAATGTTACTGTTCCTCCTCTTCTCTTTTAAAGTTTTAATAGATGTCATATTTTTTTATGGCAAAAGTTAAAAAAAAAAAACCATGTGGTTTCACTTTTTTTTAGGAAAAGGACTGTGGATTTTCTATTTTACAAACACATGATTATACTTTTACACTTTTTCTAAAAAAAACATTTTAGTTTGACGTTATAAAACTCATTATTAACGATTTTAAAATGAAAAGTTTCAAGAATTAAAGTTGTTTATTACCATATTTATCATGGAACCACATTTTCAATTTTCGAAAATCATCGTTTTTTAATCTTTCTTTTTCTAAACGTTAACTTGGTCTTTCCTCATCAAACACAATCTAAATGATCACAAAATAAAAAAGTTGAAGAATTAAAATTTCTTAAAATATCGGTTTATTTTGGAATATATCATTTTTTAAGTTGTTAACGGTGATTTTAAGAGCGTCAATAAAAAAAAGTCTTCATTTTGCTAAAATGTAAAACCACAATCTTGTGTTTGCAAAAAAAATAAAATCTTGAATTCTTTTCCTGAAAATAAGTGAAACCATATGAGATTTTTTCGAACTTTACCCTATCTTTTATCAATATAGTATTTTACTACTAAAGGTGTTATATCTTCTATCGTATTATAGATAAATAGAAGAAATCTATAGTTTTTGTTCATACAAGATGAAAGTGAGACTATAATTTAAGATTGTATCGAGGATAATAAACTTAAATTATCGCAAGTCAACTATTATATTAATGGAATGATAAAATAGTGTTGAGACTTGCATATAATATGTCTTTTATTATAAATAAGAAATTGATCTTGCAAATTTAGGTATATCAGATATCTAGACAGTTAGTTATATGGATGTTTATAAACTAGCTTATATACATTGGAAACTCTGCATTGAGATACTAGCATGGAATGAATATATAAGTCAACTATCATATTTAAACTTGTGGTAATATGTATAAAGTAAGAAGAATGAATATATAAGTCAACTATCATATTTCACGTGAAGTATTATGTATCAGTCCTGCTCATTTACACTTTAATGACCAAACTATATTTTAGTCATTAAGCATTAAATAGAAATTTATGTTTTTTATTATACGCTAATAGTCCCTGTATGAATCTGTCGTCCTTTATATTTTCAAGAAGTACCATAATCCAAGGTGTAGGTAGATTGTTTTCCATAATTACAAGATCATAGGATGAAATCTAATGTTTAATGACCGAAAATAATTTGGTCATTAGGTGTAGGTGAGCATAGCTGAATATGTATGAAGTAATTCTTAGACTCAAATATCATTAAACTTAGGTAATGTATTTTTTTTTCCTAATTTCTGATTTTTAAGCAAGAGTACGTAGAAAAGTCTTTTCTGCGAGCTTGATTGTAAAAATTGGGTTGTATTTAGTTTTTCACTTATTCTATTCTAGTATGTTTCTTTATGTTTACGTAATTTAACTCCATTTTCAAACAAAAATGGAAAGGGGGGCGGACGACCCCCTACTCCTTTTTCCGCCCATGCGTATGTCCATATAAAAAGATCCCGAGGAAACTTTTATTTCATTGCTCAAGAAAGGAAAGGATAAAAGAGAAAGATATCATTCTAGGGCAAACATCAACACATCATGAGAGGCTATAAACAACCCCTCAAGAATATCCCTCAAGTAAGTTACCTAATCCTATTTGTATACTCATTATTCCTCCTTTAATTTCAATATTACAGAATCGATTGTCAGAGGTTCCCAAGTTGAACTCAACAGTGCCTCGCAATGATAGCTTCAGTTAGCTAACTAATAAGAAGAAATCGAGTACGAAAAAACCTTGGGGTGCAACAATAAGACTTCCTAAGCGACCACACTTCTATATCGATTGGTTCTAATTTGAATTTTTTTTATCCAACTCGTATATAGTAAATTATAGTTACTGTTTTTTTCCATGTATATACATATGTTACTAGTAAGTGATAAAGTGACACACATATGCGTTGAAAATGACATGATTTATGATTGAATTTATAGTTTTAGTGAATCATTTTTCAAATTGACACAAGATGTAAAATTGTTCTTGACTGCCAATGTTAAAGGTAAAATTGCACCTTTTTAGACGTTAATAGTAAAATCATTTTTCATATTGTTAGGAATCGGGTGTTGATTCGAGACAAGTTTGATATGTGAAAAGGAAATTACAAGCTAACTCAAGACACAATATTTACGTGGTTCGGCTAATAGTGCCTACTTCCACAGGAGAGGAGGAATACTTTATTATTGGAGCAACCCAAGAACAATTACAAGATAATCAATGAAACCTACTAACACAAGAATTTTCTTTTTCTAAGAAATTCTACCCCAAGTGGTTTCCCAAAACTCTCTCAATCGTTTCTCTATTTTGCCTCTCAATAACTCACAACTCACTTAACTCAGTCTTACTAATTATCAAGGATTCAAGACTATATATAAATTTCAAAACTTGGCCATCAAGACAACTTATTGCCCAAGTTTATCAACTTGGCCATTAAGACAACTTATAGGACAAGTTTATCAATCTTGGTCCTTACTCCAAGTCTTCCACAACTTGGTGCCCAAGACATAATTAATTAACACTAGTTAAGAGTTAATATTAACAATCTCCTCCTTAACTCTTAATTACAAAGTGCTCCTCCTCTCCTTATGCTCCTTAGAGCCAATGATCAGCTGGCCTTACAAGGGTCGTCTGCCCCTGCAAGATAAACAAACCCCAACCTTTCTAGCAAGAATCAAAACAGAAGAACCTCGCATCACCTTTAGGTCCTTTTTCCAACCAACAAAACTACACCCTTTTTCTGTAAGAGTGCTTAAAGAGATCACATTTTTCTTCAAATCTGGTACATATCTAACATTCATCAGTGTTCTCACCACTCCGTCAAATATATTTATCTTCATTGTTCCTAATCCAGAGATATTGCATGGATCACCATTTACCACAAACACAGCTCCACCTTCATTAAATTTTAAGCTTGAAAACATCTCCTTCTTGGAACACATGTGAAAAGAACAAGCAGGGTCAAGTACCCAGTCTGAACCTTTTGTCTCTTCCTCTATAGTGATTGTGAATGCATCAGCTTCATCATCACCATCAACATATGCGGCGTGCGCCTTCTCTGCCTTTGCATCTCCTTGTTCTGAACTTTCTGCAATTTCTTTATTTTTCAACTGCCAACACTCAGCTTTTACATGCCCCTTTTTATCATAAAAGTGATATGACATTCTTTCGGGACTTAAATCCAGTCTGTGAGTTTCCTTTGATACCATGAACTACCAAGCTTATTCCACTTGGCTCATCGACTTTGGTCAGCTGACCATTAATGAATTCACGCTGTAACAAGGAATTCTTAATCTCCTCTAGAGATATCTCATCATGTCCATACAACATAGTCTCTCGAAAGTTTTTAAATGAATTCGGGAATGAACAAAGTAAGGTCACTGCTAAATCCTCATCATCCAACATAATATCAATATTTTGTAAATCCATCATGATGTCCAAGAATTCATCAAGATGAGGTTTAACAAATTTACCTTCTTCTAGCTTGAGTTCCTTAAGTCTGCTCCTTAGCAACAGTCGATTTGTGACAAACTTTGTCATGTAGAGCGACTCCAATTTGAGCCAAACACGAGCGGTAGTGGTTTCCTTCGTAACTTCCCTCAACACTTTGTTTGATAGATAAAGAAAGAGAGTTGAAAGCGCCTTTTGATCTTGCTCTTCCCACTGATCGTCCGTCATAGCATCAGGCTTTTTACTTTTTCCCAACAACGTCTTTCCCCATCCATTTTGAGTGAGAATGGCTCGCATATTGAGTTGCCATACACCAAAGTTAGTTGATCTATCAAATTTCTCGATATCAAACTTCATTGACGAAACCATAATGTTCCTGCTTTGAAATAATCAACATTGTAACCTAGAGCTCTGATACCACTTTTTAGGAATCGGGTGTTGATTCGAGACAAGTTTGATATGCGGAAACGAAATTACAAGCTAACTCAAGACAATATTTACGTGTTTCGGCTAATAGTGTATACTTCCACGGCAGAGGAGGAATACTTTATTATTGGAGCAACCCAAGAACAATTAAAAGAGAATTAATGAAACCTACTAACACAAGAATTTTTTATGGTTTCCCGAAACTGTCTCAATCGTTTCTCTCTTTTGTCTCTTACTAATTATCAAGGGTTCAACCCCAAGTGGTTTCCCGAAACTCTCTCAATCGTTTCTCTCTTTTGTCTCTTACTTATTATCAAGGGCTCAAGACTATATATAAACTCCAAAACTTGGCCATCAAGACAACTTATTGCCCAAGTTTATCAACTTGGCAATCAAGACAACTTGTTGAACAATTATCAATCTTGGTCCTTACTTCAAGTCTTCCATAACTTGGTGCGTAAAACTTAATTAATGAACACTAATTAAGAGTTAATATTAACACATATCGATGCAACTCGAAGCAAAATTGTTCTCAACTGTCAATATTAGGGGTGGTCATCGGTCGGTTCGGTCTGAAAACCGAACCGAACCGAAATAACCAAATTTCGAATAGGACCTAAAATTAGAACCGAACCGAACCGAATTAAATTTCAAACTGAACCTAATCGAATCGAAGGTTCGGTTCGGTTTTCGGTTTCAACATTTATAAAAAAAAAATTCTTAATTCTTGTTAACAACAAAATAATCTGATTGTTTTGCAAAAAAAATTAAAAAAAATGCATGTATTATTCATTTTACGTAATGTATTAAAAAATCATATATACTTTTTCGTTAATAAAACAAGAATCAATAGCTTTTGGGTTTGAATTACTACTATTCTCCATATAATTAATACACAATAAATCATAGGGTAATTTCCAAAAAAAACCCCTGTGTTTATCAATTTTGTCAAAAAGGTGTCTGTGTTTATTTTTTTTGACAAAATGAGGATTGTGTTTATATCCGTTAACTAAAAAGCGGAAAAATCATTAACGGTGTTAAATGTGATAACGTGGCAAGGGGTATTTTGGTTTTTATTTATGGGTTATGATATAAAAAAGTTATTTCTCGCACTTTAAAGTTGTAAACACATGAATGTTTAAGAAATTTATCAATAAATAAAGACCGAAAACCCTTAAATTTCTTAAACATTCATGTGTTTACAACTTTAAAGTGCGAGAAATAACTCTTTTATATCATAACCCATAAATAAAAACCAAAATACCTCTTGCCACGTTATCACATTTAACACCGTTAATGATTTTTCCGTTTTTTGGTTAACGAAGATAAACACAATCTTCATTTTGTCAAAAAAATAAACACAGACACCTTTTTGACAAAATTGATAAACACAGGGGTTTTTTTTGGAAATTACCCTAAATCATATTCATGCTTCATTGGTCGGTTCGGTTATTTCGGTTATTTTGACAAAACCGAACTGATTAGACCGAATACCGAAATGTTGAAATATTTAGAACCGAAACCGAACCAATTAGACCGAAAAACCGAACCGAAAAACCGAATAGCATAGGTTCGATCGGTTATTTCAACCCGTTCGGTTTTTGAACACCCCTAGTCAATATTACATGCAAATTATGCCATTTTAGAACGTAATAGTAAAATTGTGGGCTGAACATTTGAGGACATTTTCAAAGTTGAAAGGATACCCATTTCAAGACAAAAATCAAACAGTTACAAAACTGATTTTGCGTCGACACTCAATCTTAACTTGTAGCTAATGGAATTTTATTTGTAGCTAATTCCCAGACCACCAATATGTAAATAGAATCTTATTTTGTAGCTAATTTCCAGACCACCATTAAGTAAATAACACTGTATGTAAATGAACAAGCCAGTTAGTTCTTGTCAGCCCACAGAGAAAACATCAAGGCAAGGCAAATAAAATTTTAATTACTTTCCTTTGATCAACACAACTAACTTCCATATGGAAACTACACCCACAATAATAATTAAAAAAAAATAAAATTATATCCCTAAATCGAAAAGCTATGGTTTACAAATATACATGGAACTCAAACTAAGGTTAATAAATAAATAAATATATATATATATATATATATATATATATATATATAAAACACAAATTAACATAACAGCAAGTCAGTTAACTCCTAGCAATTCATCTTCTCGATCTCAAAAAGACTCAAGAGATGACTTGCATATTGCTTCAGACTCCAACAACTGCATAGAGAATCGAAAAGCAGGCGAGAGACCACAAGGGCCACTTCCTAACCGAACCATTCATCTTCAGTAACAGAAGAACATATCCAAATCATGATGTTAAAAAATCAACTGTTTGATCAATCTATTTCCTAGATCTGAGATTTGGTTTACTTTTCATCAGAGTTCTTTTGGCAGACATAACAGGAGGAACATCAGCAGGAGCGGTGAGGGGTGCGGTCTCAATCTTTTGTTGCATGGCACTAATAATTTGGGTCTGCTTCTGGATGGTTTCTAACAGCATATTATATCTTTCTTCATGTCGTTCCTCAGTAGCATGCTGCTGTTCTTGCAATTGCTTGAGCTGCTCCTGTAACTCTGCTGACTGGTTTTTGGGTGCAAATATCGGGACCTTGCACGACTTATGCGAGTTATAGTACTCCGGTCCCTCAGAGCCAAGTCCATACACTCTACTTCTCCGCTTCCCTCCAGCAGCTTCAAGGAACACCTTTGACTCGTCCACTGTGGAAGATTTTTGTGCCATTTGTTCCCTGATCAACTCCGCCCGTTCCTGTAAATACCAAATTGAAATATATGGATGGTTACTGCTCTGGTTATGGTTTATAAAAGCAGCAACACAAATTTGTGTGCCAAAAGGATAAATGATAAGATTACATGGACTTCTTTGGCTCGCTGGTCCACAAATGACTGGCCATCATGCTTCCTGGTGTGAGTGTAGACGAATAACTCGTGGGGAGTTGGATCCCGACCCAATTGTTCAGCCTGTATAGGTAAAATGAAAACAAATACTAATTATTCCACAAATTTACAACTTTGATTCAGATGACCTGAATCCAATTAACTGTCTCAATTATTAATAAATCATATTATTATTAAAAATAGCAATGCTCACAAGTCGTTTTCTATGCTCTAGATGGGGAACGGATCCCCCAGTGTGGACGGGACCTGCAGGACCATCTTCCCCTTTACGCCGGTTGAGCTTATTCTGCTGAGATATGCGAACATATGAAGGATCAGACCAGAGTTCCAACCATCTCTTCCAAACACCCTCCGGAATAAAAGCAGGTCTGACGCCCTTCCTCCTTGTTTCACTCAACAGGTCACTGTAACGTAAGGCAGCCTTCTTATGCCAGGCATGTTTTACCAAAGGATCAATTGCTTGATCCCAGAAGAAGTTTTTCTGCAAACTTTAAAGTGTAATTAACTAAAAATAATGATGCAAATCTCAATTGAAAATCAGATTTTGTCACATGTGCAGATATATCCAAATATGATTAGAATTTGTTTCCAATTTTCTTATTTTCAATACCCTGCTACCATTTCACACCTTAAATTCTTGAAAATAAAACTCCTTTGTCTCCTGTGACACCATTTTCCATTTGGCCCCTTCAACATCGAGTTTCTTCTCAAATATCTTTCTAATTGTGCGTGAAGACTTTTCAGAAGGTAATATCCTATAATATTGAGTGAACAAGTATGTCAGAAGGCTACATACGTGATATCACATCATATATTAAGAAAACATCGAACTTACACATCCCCAGATAACGTGAGCTCAGTGCACCCACCAAGTACAGAATTTCCAACTTCATCCTCAGCTGGCTCTGCTTCTGGTTCTGGTTCTGGCTCTGGCTCTGCTTCTACTTCTGGCTCTATAGGTGCTATTTGTTGAGTATGTCTAAACATAGCAGGCAACTGTCGAATAGGTGGGGACGGGGGAGGTGTGTGCACGCCCTGTGAGGTCTGAGAATAGCTAGGGCTGAGAAAGGTGGGGGCAGATGGACCTGCTCCATCTGCCATTGATGCTCCCACAATCATACCAGCTCTCACACTGCTATTTCGAGTAGTCTTACCCCATGGATCTCGACCCAATGTATTTCCACCACCAGTGGTCTTTGGAGTACTCATGCCCCCTGATTCTCGACCACGTCTATTTCCACCACCAGTTTCCCGGGCTCTACTCCTTGACATGTCTATAAACAATCATAAAATTAAAAGTCACTAAATGCATATTTGACAAATACATCCAAAAATATGATTACAAAAAAACAACCACTTACAGGTGACCATTGATATTTGGTTCGTTTTTCACTCTAATTTCAAACTTGTATCGTACTGTAATATACCATTTAAAGAGAAAGAAATACATGGGATACCATGTAATTTAAAAGACAGAAATTTTTTCGACCTACAACCAGATCCCAAGGCCATTATTGGCTAACAATTTGATACATAAATTTGCTCTCCTAAGAGCCCTTAAGAACTACTGTGCATTCCCATGTTCATATGCAGTACCTCAATTGTAAATAAGTTACTTTTGGATTCACTGGCAAGTTCAAAGGCTCTATTGAACGAATTGCCAAATTTATTATAGTTCCCTAACAAAAGAAGAAGACAGGTACTGAAAGAGGAAGAGGAGCAGAGATCATAGAGGGTCTGTTAACCCACTGTTTCCGAGGAAAATAAAAGAGCATTTAGATTTAGTAACAGATATTTTGTCAGTAAACTGTAATTTCACTCTATTCAGAATCTCGAACACAACTAACATCAGTGACGGAAGTTGCAACGGCATTACCGTCTCTGATGCTAATTCTCAAAATCAATCTGCAACTTTTTACATATTTTCGTTCATTGAGCCTGAGTATTTCATTCTGGTTGCGGGGTACTGAGATTCATAAATAAATACATAAAAAGACCAAGTTGTATAGGTGCAATTCTGAGGTACATAAGATATTTTGCTAAATGAAAGATGGTCCTCATGTAGCCGAAATAAAGGGATGTGATTATACAAAAGCTGAAACTGCAAAACTGTGAAATGACACTAAGGAATAACTCACCTGTATAACTACTTCCCTCACCAGCATGTAAATGGGAAGATAAATGCACTTGAGTGGTGCTTGGCTGAGGCTGACGAGACTGATAAGGTTGAACATTACCAGATAGAGCTACTTGAGGCTGAGGCTGGCTGGTGCCAAGTTTGTCGTGCTGCATTCTATTGGAGTTATTTACCATACGGTTCACCACAGACAATGCTTCATGTCTGCTCTGCCACATAGCATGATGACCAGAAGGCATTGAATGGGAATGGCCTACAACATATGCCAACAAAGAATAATTGAAAAAGCAATCGTAAAATAGATGAAGCAAAAGTCAAGCATGGTACATATATGAAATAGTGGATCAAACAAAGCACATCCAATCCTATAAGTGAAAGTGGAATATTTGAATCCTGGAATATAATTATTTACCCACACGTATTTACGTGCAAAGAGTAACAAAGTTATTGTCTGACTTATTACCACATTAAACAAACTACCTTGCAAGAATAACCACAGTTCATTAAATGGTCAAAGGTGCTGGAAACTTCAGCATATATACAGTCAAGAGATAATAATGATAATAATTATTATTACAATAATAATAGTAATAATAATAAGCTAACATGCGGACATGAGATAGAAAACAATCCTACAACATCCAAATGACACATCTATCTCATGAAAAGCAAAGCAATATTTCCCAAATATTGGCCCCCAGGTATTCAAGTAAGCGAAAGCGAGAAAGAGCATGAATCCATACCACTATGTTCCCTCAGTATCTCAGTCCGCAACCCGGCAGACTCCCAGTAATTCATAAACTTCTTTTTAACCCTTTTCATGAGATATACAATATAGTCACCCTTTTTGTTGTAGTTGCGACAATTCTCCCAAATGTAATTTACATCCTTATAAACATCATCTGAGTTCATGTACTTGACACCATTTTGAAGATTGCTACATATCGTTCCAAAATCCATTGGTGTATCTATTACACTGAAGTAATCCTGTGTGGCATCATGAAAGAGAGAGTCAGTCCATGTCGCAATTTTGCTATGGTGGAGGAAGCTTTCTAACTTAAAGACAACACAATTATAAAAAAAAAAACCCCAAAAATGAACCACTTCTTCCGTTTTATATAGGACACCATAGAGGAAACAAATAACATTCGTATTCACCTATAACACTTCTTATTGTCCATGTTTATTTATCAATAGGGAATAGTAGAGACATCATGAAATAGAAAAAAATGTATTCCTTCCGAAAGAAACAAACAGACAAATGCAAGTCAACTAAAATCTTAGAAAGCAATTCTTAAAAGTTCTCTCATCCAAATGTCAAAGGTAACACTCAAATGGTAGGTAACAAACTGCTCCGTGTAAAGCAGTTCCGCGATAAATAAGTGGTGAATAAAGTTCAGAATCTAACATAGTACTGCAAGATTCTGCGTATATGTCTGCATCCTTACAATCTTAAGCCACAAAGCAGCTAGATAGGACCAAGTGTCCACTCAAAGAGCCATTTTTAAGTTCAATTTATTTGGTTACAATAGATTAAGCTCAATTGAGTTATTTACTCAAGTCACAGCGGGGACATGTCCTTAACACTATCCTTCGCAAACTCTACAATGAACTAAGATATACAATGGACAAGTTTAGCAATTGGGGACTTAGACCCTGTTCTTTTTTACTGAACTGAATTGCATTAAATGTCTAATGAATTTTTGCTGAAATCAGTGAACTTAACTGAAATGTGCTGAATATAAGTAAAAAAGAACAGCGCCTTACAGGTAACCCTTGAGAAACAGGATCGACAGGAGCATTAAAGGGTCCAGTTTCATCCATGGTCATCACTTTCTTTATCACCTACAAACCAAAAAAAAGAAACTTTAGATAAAATTGCAGAAACCCAAAACAGAAAACAAGAGTCTCATCTCACATTCACATACCGCTAAGGCGGTTTTCAGTTCTAGCTTATTATAGCTAGGATGCTGACATGACAATATCTTCGGAGACGTAAATTCTCTCCTCGGGGGCATAACCGAGGAGGTCCCATTGTTGTGCCTGCTAAGTGATCTCTTCTTCTTTGAGCTTTCAACTGTATTTTTCGCGGGTGGATCATCCGGGCCGCTGCTATCGAAGTGGAGTTGAAAAGACCCAATCGAAGAAGATGAAGAAGGAGATGATGAGTAGATCAAATCTTTGTTGGCAACATTATTAACTTGGTCTACTACAGAATTAGCGACGAATTTTATGAAGGCTTGTTCGTCGAGATTTACCGACGGGGTAGTAGATTTTTTGGCTGATTTTTTCTGGGCTGCACGCTTCCGCTTCATGGCTGTCAGTATACCGAAGGAATTGAATAGAACACTGATGGAATTGTGAATCGGAGTTGGGATTTAGTGACAAAAAGTTAGGGTTTCTGCAGAATTAGAATGTTGTTGGTGATGCTGCTGATGGAGCCGACAGATTGTCGTCTTTGAAATGTATGTATGTACGTACGTACTCATTGTGGTATCACTTCTTTTACAAAATAAATCACATGTTAAATTTTGATCATGCTTGTACATAAACACGGTTTATATATTGATGTTCTCGCGGTTAACTGACCTATAAAACAATGCCAAAGACGGATAAAATTCCGACGACCAGGTCAGTAATGAATTTTAAGAATAAAGATATTTCGTATAATTATGAGTGTCTTAACATTTTTCTTCTCTTTCTCCTCTCTTTATACTCGTTATTTCGTGGAGATCATGGGAAGTGTTTAATAACTACTTTTGGACGGTTATATTGGCTAGTTGTGCCGGTTTTATTTGATACATGGGGTTGCTTAACAAGTTCTATTGGCCCTTTATTTACAATCGTAACCAGACCCAGTCTAATAACTTTTAGCTAGTTATCACAAAACTATCCAACAAACATGTATTAATAATGTAAAACATATTTAAGGTTAAAAGTTTAACTCCTGATCCATCAACATGAATCTAACTCGTTTGCACTTTTTCTCATTTGTGTCGGTGGTCAAAATAATATCTCCAATAGATGTGACATCTGCAATTATATCTGACAAACATAACATGAAAATTTAGTAATCGATATATTTTAAGAATAGTAAGTTAACCAGAACATAAAAGTTCATCCTTTTTTGCTTGCCAATTAAAAAACTAACATCAATTGATTTTGACAGGATTGTATCAATTGAAGTGAATCGAAACAATTGATTTTTTTATTCAGCTGCATTCGGTCTTTTCTACAATTGTTTCCAATTTAAAAATCAATATGTATTGATGTGTTGTCGCCTTGTAGCTCCACTATTAACTACCACGTTAAAGTTTTTGAACGATCCTTCATCTAGCTCATTAATAAAAGTAATGTTTTTTTTTTGCTAGAATTTTCCACTTTCGTAATAGCACTAATTTGTTCAATGGAATGATATACTGAAGCCGTATTTTTCTTTGTTGTGGAAAGTATTGAATCATTATTGAAAATTATACTATCATATATAGTTCTATAATTTAAAAGATCTAATTTCAAAAGGATTACAATCATGATTTAGTAACAACAATTACAAATTCAAGTTAAACTTTATTTAATAGTTTGATGATGCTAAATGGATAGAAAATTTATAGATAGAATCATGGTTTTCAGAACTGGATCGGCCATTAAATTGATAGAAGTGTCGGTTTAATGAAGCGGGGTTTGATCGGGGTTCAACCGGAGTCGAACCGGGTTCAATTTATTAATTGAAATATATGTAATTTTATAACATTTTGAATTTAAATACACAGAAATTTTTTATAATACATTAATAAAGTTAACAATTTTTTAAGAAATGTAATAGTATGTATTAAAATGTCCTAAATTATATTCGATTATAATTTAAAGTCTAAATTTCATAAAATTAAAGTGTATAATTTAATAATTTTTAACATAAAAAAATTAAAGTTTTATTACATTAAAACAGATTAATTATCAAATTGGATAGTTCTCTAATTAGACTTACTTCAAAAAATATTTTTAATAATTTATAATAATAATAACAATAATAGTAATAATAATAAATGAGAAAATAAAATAATGTAATGTGAAATATTTTTCAAATAGTCATATATCAAAATTTATTACCATGTTAATATTAATGTATTAATGAAAGGATGCCAAAAATGCCTTAACTGAATAAATATACATTAATACATTAATTAAGTCATAAATTATATAATTATATTTTTTTTGATAGAGATAATTATATTGTCTTGTTAAAAAACTAAAGCAAAATTTGAAAAAATGAAAAAAGAGAAAGTGATGATATATGATATAGAAAATAAAATTAATAAATGGAAAGTAAGATTTTTTTATGATACATTACCTTAATAACCAACCTTAATTAAATTGCATTAATGTATAAAAAAATTTTAAACTTAAAATCATGAACCGCCTAAAATCGGAAACCGGTCCGATTTATCGGTTTTATGGTCCCACCGGTCGGGTCACCGGAGTCTTGAGCGGTTTTAAATTGCTGAGAAAATCGGCCAGTAACCGATCGGATAGGGCACCGATTCCGGTCGAACCCAGTCCGACCGATTGGTCCAGTTTTCAAAACCATGAATAGAATGGATAGAATTAGATTTTTGTCACATGTAATGTCTTTTATACCACTTTTCCTATTTTTTATTTGTTTATTGGAAATTTCACCTATTTAATAAACTAATAAAATCACCTAGAATAATGTGTATTATTTGGTGGTATGATTCATGATTTTAAAATGTACACATGTGATGAGAACGAATTAATTAAGGTCATAAATAAAAATGAAAGAAAATAGAAAAGGGGAATGAATTTGTAGAACAAGGCTTAATGCATCCAGAGCCTTGAACTATTAAACGGTCCAATTTCCCCCTTGATTTTATTGGAATTGATAAGTAAAAATTCATAAAACCCCCTGCAAAAATACATAACAATCCCTCAAACTTTTTTTCATTTAACTAGTACATCTTCTTCATTTTAACTCCAACTTTCTTCCATGGATCAGATAAACATTATCAAGAATGTCTTGGATCGTTTTTGTGCTTACTCGGGACAAAAAGTTAACTTAACCAAGTCCAATATTTATTTTAGCAAAAATGTTGATTGTCAGCTTGCTAGTGCAGTGAGTTCCTACTCGGGAATTCCTATGACTGAGGATTTGGGGCTTTACTTAGGTATGCCTACCATCCATGGGCGCTTGAAGAACTCTTCTTTCTAACATATCTTGGACCGGGTTAGCAACCGTCTAGCTGTTGGAAAGCAATAACTCTTTCTTTCGTGGGCATAACTACTTTAGTTAAATCCATCCTTACTAGTATTCCTTTTTATTCCATGCAGACTATTTCTCTTCCTGTAGGTATTATTCATAAGGTAGGAAAAATGATAAGAAGATTCCTTTGGAGAGATTCCAATGGTAACCCCAGGCCGAGCCTTTTAAACTGGAAGTGTCTGACCAGTCCTAAGAAGCTGGGTGGGCTTGGGGTTATTAATTTGGAAAAAATGAATTTAGCTTTTCTAGCTAAACTTGGCTTGAGATGTATTCATGACCAGGATAGTCTGTGGAGTAAAGTTGTTTGCTCTAAATATATCAGAAGCATTCCGTCTGTTCACAACTTTAAGCCTAAAAGTGCCAGCTCAATCATCTGGCAAGGCATTGTTAAAGCTAAACCTGTTCTTGAGAAAGGCTTTAGATATAAACTAGGCAACGGTCATAAAATCCTTTTTTGGTTAGACCCTTGGTTATTTGAGGTTCCAATAATTAAACGCATTCATAATTCCATTTCGTTTGTTGTTAAGTTTAATATTGTTAATGATTATTGGAATGGGGTGGGATGGCGTTGGGAGATTTTGGATAATTTAATTCCTGCCACTATTGCTAACTCTCTTTCTAGTGTGTTTATCAGGGATGCGGTTGATAATACCGTCTCTACTTGTTGGGCTCTCAATTCGAATGGGCTTTACACGGTCAAGTCTGCTTACTTGGCTCAATTTCAAGATTTCAACCCGGTCTCCAATTTTGATTGGAAGATTATCTGGAATCTTAAAATTCCTTACAGAGCTTGCACCTTCCTTTGGATTGTTGCTAATGATAAGCTTATGGGTAATGTTGAGAGGAAGAAGCGGGGGTTTTCTCAACTTGATACCTGTGATCTTTGCAAGCTTCATCCAGAGTCTACAATCCATATTCTTAGAGATTGTCCGGTTGCTGCCCAGGTTTGGAACTCCTTGATTCCTAATAATTTGCTTCCTTACTGGTTTTCTCTCACTTTGCAGGAGTGGCTGATGTTTAACATCAATAAGATGAAGCATCCCGAGTTTCACACTAACTGGAGGATGTTTTTCGTAACTGCTCTTTGGTGGATATGGAGATGGAGATGTAATTTGATCTTTCGAGGAGATGATGGGAGACATGTCAATAAAATTGAGTTTCTCAAAAGTGCGCACCACTCTGAGATGGAAGCTTTCCAAAAGGACAATCAGTTCAATAACAATCGTAGGGAAAATGTGGAGATCTCGGTCAAGTGGACTCCCCCTGAGGATGGTTGGTACAAGCTCAATACGGATGGTTATAGTAAAGGCAATCCTGGGTTAGCAGTGGCGGGAGGTGTTATCAGAGACAAGAGATCCAAGTGGCTCTCAGGTTTCCTTCTCAACGTAGGAGATTGTCTAGCTATACAAGCTGAGCTTTGGGCAATTCTAAACAGGTTGGAACTCGCTTGGGACTTAGGAATCAAACATTTAATAGTGGAAAGTGATTCTGAGCTTGCAATCAAATGGCTCTCTAAGAAAGACATCAATATGGGAATGTGTTCTAATGTTGTTGCTGCTTGTTTGGATTTCTCAACAAAGAGTGGGAAGTTCGTCTTGTCCATGTTTTTCGTGAAGCTAACAAAGTGGCTGATTCTCTAGCCAATGCTTCGCTGAAGGAGCAGAGAGGTTTCCATTTGCTGGATAATTGTCCTTCCTGGATCATAAGGGAGGTTTGGCAGGTGCTATTGGGGTGTCTTGGCCAAGAGTGGTCATGTCTACTTAATTGTTTTTGTTTTTCTTCTCTTTTCTGTTTGTCCCGTGGCTTTCGCCCTCCTTTGTATCGAAAAAAAAAACTTTCTTCCATAATTTCTATACTAAAAAATACATAACAGTTCTCTTATATTTCTTCCTCCCAAAATCACTATCTCCTTCATCAAATTAGCCACAATCGATATCCAAAAAATCGAAAACTAAAACCTTTAACATTCATCAAACAAACCGAGAATTCAAATTTCACATACAAAATTGATTAAACCCAAATCTAGAATCTCAAATTTCATGTAACTAACTAAGCTTACATGCATATTTTCAGAAATTGAAAATTAACAGAAATTAGAAACCTAAAGTAAACCCAATCTCTTGTAATTGAACCAAAATGAATAAATGAAGATCGAGAACAAACTCAAAACCCCTAAAAATAAAAGAAATTGAAAGCTCAATGATACCCATAAACCAAAGTAATTCCACTATACAATAAACAATCCATAGGAATAGATTTAGGAGAGAGATCATTTGGCCGGACCTTGATCGGCGACGACGGCAAAGATGATGGAGCTTAAGAATGGTTGAAAGAAGACCGGGAAAGAAAGGAGACCCGAAAATTGGAAAGAAAAATTATGAGATAGTAAGAGAGATGAAGAAGAATGGCGTGAAGATGGAATGGGAGAGGAAAACTTTTAAGTTTTTAATTTTTTTTTACTTTCACATAATTTTTTTTGAGTTTTCCTAAGTGGAAATCCATGTGGAACGCGCGTAGCTCAATTTCCCTTGTGTGAGTGGTTGATTTGCGATAATGGGGTAACAAGTACCAATTTTAATTAGATCAAGGGGTAAATTGGACCTTTTATAGTTTAAGGGTTCAAATGATAAAAATTAATAAGTTCAGTGAGCTATGGATGCATTAAGCCGTAAAACGATGGAGTATATATTCACTCTACTTTTCAAAAGTGTTCTCACACTTTCTTTTTTTAGTTTAAAAAAAATGGAGGATCCAAATGTAAGAAATTATAGAAATATGATTATGGAAGAGATTTTTGGCATCAATAATGAAGATGATGGATCATCTACTCAAAAAATTAAACTTTATAAAATTTTTCATTATGGTGTTGGCCCTAACAAGATCAGAATCACCTAGAGGAGGGGTGAATAGGTGTCTAAGTACAAAACTGATAATTTTAAGTTTTTAGAGAAATTTAATTTTTCAGAGTCAAATTTCCTCAGAATCAGAGACAAGTTTAATGAAACGACTTCTGAGGGAAATTCTGCCTTATCGCAGTTTAACTGCTTTCAGCAACAAAAGCTCTGAGTTAGAGAACTTCTGGACAGTCTTCTGAACAAAGACAGTGACTTAAAGAGAAAATCTGTTTCAGCACTAAACACTAGCAAGTACACAGAAACAAAAATAACAAGTATAAGGAAGGGAGAAAGAGATTCAGGAGGTCCTGATGAACAGTTCGATTTATCTAGGTTCACCACAGAAGTCCTGTGACTACGTCATGTCCTCTGTGATCGCAGTCACCGGAGATTTCAAATCCACTATTCATAACTTTTATGGCAAGTTCAGAAGCTCATTTACATCAACAGAACTTGAGCTAATTTATCACTTAGTTCTGACTAGCCTAGAATGAGTTAAAGGATTTCCACTAGAACAACAACAATCCTGTTTTCTGGAATTCTCACCCAACTTAAACCTTAACTAGATTTCTCTCAAAATCTAACTGAATATCACAAACGATATCAGTTTACAAGATTCCTATTATGAACTTGTTTTTCTTCACTCTCTCACTATTACAAAGTCTAAAACTAAGAAAGATTGAGAATGGAAAATGAGTGCTCTGTTTTGCTTGTTAAAACAGTGCGTTAATATTTTAGCTCGATAATCGCGTGTAAGATGCAATGGAGCTTGACTACTATTTATAGTGCTTTTGGAGATGACCGTTGTTTGAATTTGAATCTTCAATTTATGATATCAGTTGTAGCCGTTAATCTGTCATTTCTTCAAACGGTCTTCAAACACTTTGATTCCGTTAACTTTGTTCTTTAACTTAATCCGGTAAGTGATTTGAAATCAAAGAAAGGTTGACTGGAAATTTGCTTCATTTGGATCAATAAAGGGTAGACAAGGAAATGCTGATTTTGTTTGTAGCAGACATGCGCGCTCCATAAAAACAGCTTTTTGAACTTTTGGCGCCTTGCATTAAATGCAAAAGTCAAAGCATTAAATGCTTAGTAAGACCCGTGACTAGCGCTTCTGAGTTCCTTATTCCTTTGTCTAATCTTCTGACCAAATGGGATACTTCTGATTGCTTCAAAACTTTTGAGGCGAGCTTTACAGTCTCTACTGAAGTTTTCAGAGCGGAGTATCCAGCTTCTGAGCTTTATCTTCTGTCTTCAGCTTTTGTTCTCTTCTGAGTCCTCAAGGCAACCCAGAGTTTCTTCATTCAGCACCTGCTGAGAAACTTATGCAATACTTAACAAAAATTGTTAGTCAACATTGAAAAGTATATAAGTAAAAAATAAAATTTCATCTTCTGAAACGTTTGGACATAATCAAAACACTTAGGGTTCATCATTCTCCCCCATTTTGGTTATGGACAAACCGTGGTTCAGAAGGTAAAGTTGCTAAAATAAACACAGAGTTTAGAAAGTAACTTCCTGTTTGTTATGTTTTTAAGTGCCTTTGAAAGTTTTAACTCCCCTATTTTATTATAAATGGTGAACTCCAACAATCTGTGTTAACTTAAGAAAAGGCTTAAGATCAAGTTGTTAGATTTAGTGGGATAAGTTCAGACCAAAAGCAATTAAAACATAAACAAGATAATTTAAGAGAATGTAGATAAAAAGATCAGAGACAAGATGTGATAGAAATGTCAGAGCCAGTTCATAAATCATCAGAGCAAGACATACAAGAATAAAACATCAAAGAAGGTAAAAGATAACATAAGTCCTAAGACATGCTACCCAACCCAGAACCTATAGCTATGAAGCCAAAGTTCTATTTCCTAAGATGATTATCTTTTGGCTTTCTTCTGAGGAGGATTGGCACCAGAATCAACATTCTCATTCTCTCTCTTCTCTTTGGAACCACTCTGCTGAGCAGACTTCTCCCCCATTTGTCCAGAAACCTGACCTAAAACACCTTTATCTTTAAGCCTTTGCTGATGAGCAAGAGCATCATTGTATTGATGTGGATTAGGTCTGAAAAGAATTGATGATATCTGTTGACTTCTGGAGTACACTAGCAAGTATATTAGGTCTGTATGTAGTAATGGTGAAGTCCAAGTGTCATTCCCACGAGGATTGGAGCAAGGTTTTATTGAAAGTTGTTACCAACCAGTCTGTTTGATGTATCAAGTGACAAATATTTGAAGTTGTTTGAGGTTGATTGTGTTTAATGAAAACAGAGCAATATTGAAATATGATTTTAATACAATTATGGGAAAGTACAAGCCCAACCAACCTGTTTGCTAGTGATCTGCGTACTATTTCTCTTATTATTAATGCATGTTATTCAATCTTCATGCCAAGGTCTCTACTCCATATTCACTTAAAGTCAGTTTTCACATGTTCTTAAGATCCTAAGAATTTATTGCACAAAGATGCACCTAAGCGTAATGATTCTTGCATTAAGCTGAGTAGCATCCCAAAGATATGAGAACCCTTGGTATAAAATCAGACAAGTATCCTTAGAAGATAATATATGTATAATGGTAGTTACATGCAATGGAAATTAGCTTCCCAACATCCAAATGCACTAAGATGTGAAGTATTGATTACTCCAACCATAGGCATTCCATTATACACGATGAAAGATTGAAAACATACACTACTAATAAAGAGAAAAGTACTAGTGACCACCAGCTGAGGCTGGTTAAACTTGAAAGGTGACTACTCACTCATAATGTAAGCAAACAGCCCAAAAGAAAACTGAAAACTTCATTAAAGAAGAGAATAAATCTCTTAATAGAACTACAGGAAATAAAACTGAAGTAGATGTGATGTCTAAGTCTGAGAATACTTCAACAACAAAAGCTACATCCATTATATAGGCTGGAAATCAAAGAAAGAGTTAAATTTAACTAGCAAACAAACTGCAGAAATACATTATGTTGGCCCTAACAAGAACAGAATCACCTAGAGGGGGGTGAATAGGTGTCTAAGTTGAAAACTGAGAATTTCTAAGTTTTTAAAGAAACTTAAATTTCAGAGTCAAACTTTCCAGAGTCAGAAGCAAGTTTATAGAATTTGCTTCTGAGGAAAATTCTGCCTATACACAGTTAGCCTGCTTTCAGCAACAGAAGTTTGGTAAGAGAACTTCTGGACAGTCTTCTGAACAAAGACAATGATACTTACAGAAAATCTGTTTCAGCACTAAATATAAGCAAGTACACAGAAGCAATAATAACAAGTATAAGAGGGAGAAAGAAGTTCAGGAGGTCCTGATTGAACAATTCGATTTATCCAAGTTCGCCACAGAAGTCCTGTGACTACGTCTTGTCCCCTGAGGTCGCAGCCTTCAGAGATTTTATAAATCTACTATTCAGAACTTTTATGGCAAGTTCAGAAGCTCCTTTACATCAACAGATTTTAAGCTAATTTCTCACTTAGTCCTGACTAGCCTAAAAAGAGTTAAAGGATTTCCACCAGAACAAACAATACTCTGTTTTCTGGATTTCTCACCCAACTCTAATTTCAACTAGATTTCTCTCTTTAAATCTAACTGAAGATCACAAACGATCTCAGTTTACAAGATTCCTATTATGAACTTGTTTTTCTTCACTCTCTCACTTTACTAAGACTATGCTAAGAAGGATTGAGAATGGAAAAGTTGCTCTGTTTTCTTGTTTAAAACAGTGCGTTAAGATTTTGCTCGATGATCATGCGTGTGTTGATGCATTGGAGCTTGGCTACTATTTATAGTGATTGAATATGACCGTTGTGGAGTTTGAAACTTCAAAGGAGATGACATCAGTTGTTGTAGCCGTTAATTTGTCAAGTCTTCAAACGGTCTTCAAACACTTTGATTCCGTTATCCTTGTTCTTTAACTAAATCCGGTAAGTGATTTGAAATCAAGGATGAGGATGACAGAATCATTCTTCAATTAGATCAACAAAGGGTAGACAAGGAAATGCTGGTTTCTCTTGAACAGACAAGCGCGCTCCATCAAAACAGCTTTTTGAACTTTTGGCGCCTTGCATTGAATGCAAGTGTCAGAGCATTAAATGCTCAAACAAATCCGTGACTAAGCTTTCAGAAGCTTATTTCCAGTTGTCTAGACTTCTGATCAAATTGGCATAACTTCTGATTGCAAGGAACTTCTGAAGAGGGCTTTAGCAGACTTAGGCTTCAGAGCGGAGAATCCAGCTTCTGAGTTATTGAAACTCTGACTTCAGCAAACTGTTCTTCTGAGTTCTTTAGGCAATCCGAAAATGATTCATTCAGCACCTGCTGAGTAACTTACACATAGACTAAAACAAAAATATTAGTCAACAATAATCTATATGTGAGATAGAATTTAGTTTTCATCTTCTGAAACGTTTGGACATAATCAAAACACTTAGGGTTCATCATTCTCCCCCATTTTGGTTATGGACAAACCGTGGTCAGAAGGTAAAAGAAAACATGAGTTTTAGAGAAAGACTTCCTTATGCACATGTTTCAAAAACTTCTGAGTAAATTAACTCCCCCATTTTAGTGAAAATGGTGAACTTCAGCAATCTGTATAAACTTAATAAGACTTAAGATCAAGTTGTTAGATTTAATGAAGTGTAATTTACTAAGTTAAAAAGAAACATAAGCAAAGAGTAAGAAGTCAGATATGCAAGAAAGTATAATGAAGATTCAGTGTATATATTTTAATTCAGAAGACAACATAAGAAACAGAATAATCAGAAGAGCAGAAAAAGTCCTAAGACAGAGACTACCCAACCCAGAACCTAGCTAAGAAGCTTAAGTCCTAAAAGATTACAAGTTCCTAGGTTTCTTCTGAGGAGGAGGAACACCACTAGAACCTTCAGCAGCACTTGATCTCTTCTGACCAGACTTCTCCCCCGTTTGACCAGAACCAACAGCAACACCAAGAGCACCCTGAGACTTCAATTTTTGTTGAACATTCAGAGCAGTCTGATATTGCACAGGAGTTGGTCGCACAGTATTGATCATATCCATTCGTCTTCTGAAGTCATCATCAATGGTCTTCATATGATCAAAGGTCTGACCAGACATAGGTCGCTGTTTCTGAACATCATCAAGAAGGAGCTTGATCAACCTATTGTTAGCATACACAGCAGCAGTGAGGTGCTCATTCTGAATATAAGTCTGTCCTCGAACAAACCTATAGCAATTGTGAAGAGTCTTTTCTTGTTCACGTGCCTGAGTGTGCATAACCTTCAGAAGTTCAGTGAGCTCAGCAATCTGTGCATTCTGAGCAGTTACAGCGGACTCAATGTTGGAGAGTCGATTGTTGAGATCAGGAGTGATGTCATATACAATCTTTGCAGCTCCTGAAGATGAAGAACCTTGAGCAGAAGATTTCACTTCTCTCAGAATGTGATTTGCAGTACTTTGCAGGTCTTCAATCTTACTAGGGAGCATCTTCTCATGAGCCTCATAATGCTCGTTTGCTTCCTTGACTTCTTCTGTCAATATCTCCAAATTCTCATTGACCTTCAGAGAAGAAGCAAGAGCAATATTGTCCAGAGAAGGAAGAGTCAGAGCTAATTCTCTCAATTTGTACAGCTCATCATATGTAGCTAGATGAAGTGTAGAAAGATTGCGTATATAAATAGAAGGATCCTGCATTTGAAGCATAGTCATGAGCTGCAGGTTCTGAGCTTTCAAAGAATGTAATTCTTGCAGCCAATGCCCTGAGCATACATGTCAGCAGCAGAAGTCCTTTGCCCTATACCAGCAAATCTATTCAGCAGTTCATCTGAGCCACTCTGACCCATTCTTCTCAAATCTTCAACACTGGGGGCACCTCCAGCTTCGGAAATACCAGAAGCTCTGCCCATGAAGCCAAAACTTCCAAACCTGTTATCCAAATCTTCTCGATTCAAGTGTTTGTGCAGGAAGTCATAGTTGGAGGACAACCCAGCAAAACCTGAAGGAGTGGAGAAGGAAGTTAAGGGATCACACACAGGAGGTGTATGTCCAGAGGTTGAGAGAGGAGGAACAAAAGTTTGTGTGGAAGGAATTGTATGTGAGAAGGAGGAAGAGAAAGTATTTGTACAGGGAGGTAAGGTTGAAGGAATTGAAAAAGGGATTGAAAAGGGAGGAGCAGTAATTCCAGTTGATGGAAGTACAACAGAAGATGATAGAGAAGAAGTAGTAGAAGTAGAAATGGAATCAGTGAAGATTGGTCCAGAGGACAGATTCACTTCTGAATAGGATCCAGAAGGAAGAGTAGATGGAGAAGGAACACCTTCAGATGTTGAAGTTGTTGGAGGAATGAAAGTCTGAGATTCACTTACTTCTGTGACAGAAGGTAGTGAGGGAGATGGATGAGGAGTAAGAGTAGGAGATGAGATAACCTGTTCAGAGGCATTAGGATCAAAAGTTGAAATGGGCTCAGCATATAAATGAGCCATTCTGAACAGCGTTTCAGAGGCATCCCTATCACCAGGGTTTCTTCCTTGATTCAGAAGAACGTTGTCAATGAAGTGTTCATCGTCAACATTCTCAACAAACTGTTTAGCACCTTGAAGAACCTCTTCATCTTCTGGTTCACTCTCTTCTGACAGCTCTTCAATCAGAGGAGCATCAACATTCTCTTTATCAGAAATCTCTGATAAGTCTTTATCAGCATCTTCCGGTTCCTGAGTGACAGGTTCCTCTAATTCAGCACTTGAGGCAATAACGAAGTCCTTCTTCTTCAGAACCCTTCGTTTTGCAGCAGTCTTCTTTCCAATTCTGGTAGAAAGGGAGACATTCTCAACAATCCGAGAAGATAGTGAGACATTCTCAAGATTCCCTTCTTCCTCTGAAGTCTCAACTACCTTTGAGAACTCCGCATTCTCAACTTCAGCAGCGCATTCTAAAAGTCTTGCATCGGCCTTAGCCTTTGCAGCAATTTCTCGCTCAGCAGCTAACTTGTCCTCTGCTTCCTTCTTCTTTCTTTTCTCTTCAGCAAGAGCCACAACTCTTGCAACCTTTTCAGCTTCAGCAGCCTTCTCTTTCTCAGCAAGGCGTGCTTCCTCAGCATCCTGAATATCCTTTTCAGGAACAACCGTTGGTTCGGAACCAACCACTTTCTCAACAGTTAGGACCACTCTGCTGGATCCTTTCTTTCCTTTGCCCTTCTTGGCAACATCCTTTCCTTTCAGCACACTTGCCTTCACAATCTCCTTCTGAGCAGCGCTCACAGAGGGAGCATTCTCCTTCTTCTTTGGAGTTACACCAAAGGAAAGGTTCCTGAAGGTATGCATCTTCAGAACCGTACTTCTACTGGTTACACCTTCTCCTGAGATAACCACAGAGGCGGCTTCAAAGAGCCTCGTCAGGAGGGAACCATAGGCAAGAGCACTAGAAGTAGTGACATTTTTCATCTGCCTTATCAGCATGGCAGGGAGATTAATCTTCTTCTGGTTGACCAAATGCCACATGAAAACTCGTTCTCTGTTGGAAACACAGTTGACTCCTCCAGCCTTTGGAAGAAACACATTAGTAGTGAGATAATGTGCCCACCTCTGATGCTGTGAGAGCCACGTTGCATACGTTTCCTTGGCACTCAGATCTGGTCTAGCCCAATTCACTTCAGAAAACCCATCAACAGAACCATCATCACCAACGATGATTCCTTCATCATCAACACCAATAGCTTGAGAGATAGAAGCCCTGCTGACCTCAATCTCAACATCCCCAACAACCGAATGAAGAACATCCTCCTCATTAGAAAAGAAATGGAGGTTTTGGTAGAATTCGGTGACTAACTTAGGGTAAATGAATTCATCGAGAGAAACGAATGAATTCCAGTTTTGAGCACTAAGCCAGTTTGAGATAGGTTCAGTAGTTTTAACTTCGTCATCTAGGAACCTAGAAGTAAAAACCCTAGATTCGCTAACTTTCTTTCTGCTTTCAGAAGTGAAGAGATGAGTGACAGTGATTTCTAGAGCCATTTGGAAGAAATAGGAAATTAGGTTAAGATTTTGAGAGGAGAAATGCACAGACAACAATGGCGATTCTAATAGCAATGAAAAATGCAAGTAAAAATTGCTAAGTATGGAAAACCTCTATTTATACCCAAACAAGAAATCGTTCCAATTCAAAAAGCAAGTAAACACCGTTTAAAAAGGGAACAGATAACCGTTAAACACAGAACAGCGCCGTAAAATGGCAGTAGATAACGCATGCTTACAAGTCAAATCATGATTAGAATTAATTATAACTTAATTATCTCAAACGATTAATCACTTAAGACATACAGAAATAATTAGTCTAAGTTATTGAAGGGGATAAGTCATACCAATGCCTTCTCGTAAGTTGCTGAAAGACATACCAGCCAGAGGCTTAGTAAACATGTCAGCAAGATTCTCTTCAGAGGGAACATGAGTAATGATAATATCCTTCTTCAGAACATGATCTCTCAGAAAGTGATGCCTAATATGAACATGCTTCATCCTGCTGTGCTGAATAGGATTCTTTGAAAGATCAATAGCACTTTTGTTATCACAGTAAATTGTAATTGTTCCAGGGATGACTCCATAGTCAGCAATTTGTTGCTTGATCCAGAGCATCTGAGAAACACAACTTCCAGCAGCAACATACTCAGCTTCAGCAGTTGAGAGAGCCACAGAGGTTTGCTTCTTGCTATGCCAGGAGACTAGGCACTCCCCCAGAAAATGACAACCACCAGAAGTGCTGACCCTTTTCAATTTATCTCTACCATAGTCAGAGTCTGTGTATCCTATAGGAGTAAAATCAGAACTACAGGGATACCACAAACCAGCTTCTGGTGTGCCTTTAAGATATCTGAGAATTCTTTTGACAGCAACATCATGAATCTCTCTTGGTTTAGACTGATATCTAGCACAAAAACACACAGCAAAATGTATATCTGGCCTGCTGGCTGTTAGGTATAAAAGAGAGCCAATCATACCTCTGTAGGTTTTTATATCTACAGGTTTACCAGCTTTTTCTTCATCATCAATGTCTTTGCTGACATCCATTGGAATATCAACAGCATTAGAGTCCATCATGCCAAATTTCTTCAGCACTTCTCTAGTGTACTTGGCTTGATTGATAAACACCCCATCATTGCTTTGCTTGATCTGAAGTCCTAGGAAGAAGGTTAATTCTCCCATCATAGACATTTCAAACTCAGCCTTCATGTGGTCACTGAACTCTCTGCACAAAGATTCGTTAGTAGCACCAAATATAATATCATCAACATATACCTGAGCTATAAGGATATCCTTGTTCTTCTTCAGAGTGAACAGAGTTGTATCAACACAGCCTCTGACAAATCCCTTAGACAGAAGGAACTTTGTCAGCCTCTCATACCAAGCTCTGGGAGCTTGTTTCAGTCCATACAAGGCTTTCTTTAGCTTGTACACATGATCAGGAAACTTTGGATCTTCAAAACCAGGAGGTTGAGACACATAGACTTCCTCATCAATGTAACCATTCAAGAATGCACTTTTCACATCCATTTGAAAGAGCTTGAAACCTTTGTATGATGCAAAAGCACACAAGATTCTAATGGCTTCTAATCTTGCAACAGGAGCAAAAGTTTCACCATAATCTATGCCTTCTTGCTGACTATAACCTTGAGCAACAAGTCTTGCCTTGTTCCTCACAACATTTCCAAATTCATCAAGCTTGTTCTTCAGAACCCATCTAGTTCCAACAACCTTTATGTTGTTAGGTCTGGGAACCAAAGTCCAAACTTCTGACCTTTTGAACTGGTCAAGTTCTTCTTGCATTGCCATCAACCAGGAGTCATCGTCAGCAGCTTCATAGAAGTCCTTGGGTTCCAGAAGTGACACAAAAGCCACATTCCCCATGTATCTTCTGAGCTGAGCTCTGGTCATGACAGGATTATGAACAGAGTCAATTATGTTCTCTAAGGAATGATTCCTATGAGCTCTAACTTCTCTTGGTACATCCAATGAGTCTTCTGAAACCTGTTCATCATTTGTTGAATCATATATAGGAGCATCTTCTGGAAGGAAGTTGACTTCTGGAGTAGGATTCTCATCTTGAGCTTGTTCAGCAACAGGAGGAACCACTTCAGCAGCTCTGGGAGAAACATCTTCTTCTTCAACAGGAGATGTTACTTCAGGAGCTTGAACTACATCTTCATCAGGAGCTCTACTATCTGCAGGGTTAGTCTCATCAAACTGTACATGAACAGATTCATCTAAAGTTTGAGTCCTCTTATTAAAAACCCTATATGCTTTACTATGTGTTGAGTAACCAAGAAAAATGGCCTCATCTGCCTTTGAATCAAACTTTGAAAGATATTCTTTTGTATTCAAAACATAACACTTACAACCAAAGGTTCTGAAATAACCTATTTTAGGCTTTCGACCTTTCCAGAGTTCATAAGGGGTCTTGTTCAGAATGCTTCTGATTAGCACTCTATTCAGAACATAGCAAGCTGTGTTCACAGCTTCTCCCCAAAAGTACTTAGGAAGCCTTCTTTCATTGATCATAGTTCTGGCTATCTCAACTAGAGTTCTATTCTTCCTTTCAACTACCCCATTTTGTTGAGGAGTTCTGGGAGCAGAAAAGTTATGATCAATTCCCTTGGTTTCACAGAATTCTTCAAACCTAAAGTTTTTGAATTCTCCACCATTATCACTTCTGATATGGACAACCTTTTCATTCCTTTCATTCTCAAGTTTCTTTATCAGAACTGAGAAACATCCAAGTGACTCATCTTTGCTAGACAGCAAGATGACCCAAGTGAATCTTGAATAGTCATCTATAATGACAAAGGCAAACTTCTTTCCACCCATGCTCATTGGTTGAACAGGGCCAAAAAGATCCATATGAAGTAATTCCAAAGGTCTTTTAGTTGAAATGACTTTCTTAGTTTTAAAAGAGCTTCTGGATTGTTTACCAGATTGACAAGCATTGCACAAATGATTCTTTTTAAAACTAATTTCAGGCAGACCCTCAACCAATTGATTTCTAGCTACTTTGGCCAGAAGATCCATGCTAACATGAGCAAGTCTTCTATGCCAGAGCCAGGAGGTATCCTCTTTGGACATCAAGCATATATTTTTGCAAAGATTCTCAAGGTTCAGCATGAAAACATTTTCAACTCTAGGAGCAGTTAGAATAACTTCCCTTGACTTACTGTCCAAGATTTTACATCCAGAGGAGCTGAAGACAACATCTCTACCTTTATCACACAGTTGTGCAACACTCAGGAGATTGAACTTCAGACCTCTGACTAGGGAGACATCTTCGATCGGAGGGTTGGTTCCTATGGATCCAGAACCAAGAATCCTTCCTTTCTGAGCATCTCCAAAGCTGACTTTTCCACCTCTTTTAGGAACAAATGTGATGAATGCTTTTTCATCACCTGTCATATGCCTTGAGCACCCACTGTCAATGTACCACAGCTTTGACATTGATGGAGCACTCAGAGCCACCTGCAACACAATCAATTAGTGACAGGTACCCAATCCTTATTGGGTCCTTCAGAGTTAGATTTCTCTTCAGCAGGTTTTAATGATATCTCAGATTGCAAGAGATTTTTAATATGGTACTTGCAATCCTTTAACCAATGACCATCACTTTTACAGAGCTTGCAAAAGGGAGGGTTCTTGGATCTTTCCCTTTGCTTCTTGGGAGATTTCTTCTTCTTCTGAGAAGGACCAACATCTTCAGAGGCTATAACAGCACTCTCAGAGGTACCAACATCAGGAGGAGAAGCTATCTCTTTCAGAAGAGAGGGAGTGACAGGTTTCTTCTTCTTCTGGGGTTTATCACTTCCCAGAGGCAGCTTGTTCTTGCCTTTGGCTTTAGAGCCATCAGCAGGAATGCTGAACTGTTTACACAGCTTCTCTTCTAACACTTTCATGTCAGAAAAGACTTGAGTAAACCTAAGAAACTTGTCAGCCTCACTCTTGTCCAATTTCCTTTTCAGGTACTTGAACATACTATAGAGTTCTTCAAGAGAATCAAAGATATTCTGTTCAGAAGATATGTTTACCTCGGAATCATATGTAACTTCAGGAGGTGCGGAAGTTTCTCCTGTGACATCTTCAGAAGTTGGCTCATCAATAGCCATAAAACAAATCTGAGCTTGCTCTTCCTTTTCTTCAGGATCACTGCTGGTCTCAGAGTCTGACCAGGCAGCCAACATAGCTTTCTTGAACTTTTTCTTATCTTTCTTCAACTCCGGGCAGTTAGGCTTAATGTGCCCCGGTTGCTGACATCCATAGCACACAATTGGCTTGTTTGGATCTCTCTTGAACTTTTCACCAGAATCAGGAGTTTTCTTATCAAAGCTCCTGAAAGGCTTCTTGTAGTTTCCACCTCTGCCTTTCCTAAAGGCCTTCTTGAACTTCCTGGTCAGCATAGCCAGTTCCTCATCTTCTGAGGATTCTTCAGAAGATTCTGCTTTCAGGACAACTCTTTTTCCTTCTGACTTTTCTCTTAAGTCATGATTCTTTAATGACATCTCATGAGTGATTAAGGACCCAATGAGTTCATCATACAAGTAATAGCTCAAGTCCTGAACTTCTTCAATAGCAGTCTTCTTGGCTTGCCAAGACCTTGGTAAGCTTCTGACAATCTTCTTCACTCGATCAGATTCTTCAATGTCTTTTCCTAAACTCTTCAAGTCATTGACTATCTTGGTGAATCTAGAATTCATATCTGAAAAAGATTCTTTATCAAGCATTTCAAATAACTCATATTCTCTCATGAGTTGGTTGACTTTAGATTGCTTCACTTTTCCTGTTCCTTCATATGTATCTTCTAGCTTGTTCCAAATATCCTGTGCTGTTTCACAAGAGGAAACTTTGTTATATTCAGTAGCTGTAAGTGCACAATGCAACATATTTATTGCTGAAGCATTAGTTTGGAGTTTTTTTAGAATGTCATCTGTGTATTCCCTCTGAGGAATAACAACATCCCCTAGACCTTGTTCCATTCTGGTAGGAATGAAATCACCATTAGTGATGACATACCAAGCACTCATGTTCTGAGCTTGGATGAAGTACATCATCCTTTTCTTCCAGTATTAGTAGTTGTTGCCATTAAACAATGGAGGTCTGGTAGTAGAAGAACCTTCTGGGACAATAAAGTGAGAAGAATTCTCAGGCTGGTGTCTACTAGCCATCTCTATTGATTCTGATAGGATCTTACACTTAGATTGTTAGATCTTTAGTAAATATACGAAGTGACCTTCGCTCTGATACCACTTGTTGGCCCTAACAAGAACAGAATCACCTAGAGGGGGGGGGTGAATAGGTGTCTAAGTTGAAAACTGAGAATTTCTAAGTTTTTAAAGAAACTTAAATTTCAGAGTCAAACTTTCCAGAGTCAGAAGCAAGTTTATAGAATTTGCTTCTGAGGAAAATCCTGCCTATACACAGTTAGCCTGCTTTCAGCAACAGAAGTTTGGTAAGAGAACTTCTGGACAGTCTTCTGAACAAAGACAATGATACTTACAGAAAATCTGTTTCAGCACTAAATATAAGCAAGTACACAGAAGCAATAATAACAAGTATAAGAGGGAGAAAGAAGTTCAGGAGGTCCTGATTGAACAATTCGATTTATCCAAGTTCGCCACAGAAGTCCTGTGACTACGTCTTGTCCCCTGAGGTCGCAGCCTTCAGAGATTTTATAAATCCACTATTCAGAACTTTTATGGCAAGTTCAGAAGCTCCTTTACATCAACAGAACTTAAGCTAATTTCTCACTTAGTCCTGACTAGCCTAAAAAGAGTTAAAGGATTTCCACCAGAACAAACAATACTCTGTTTTCTGGATTTCTCACCCAACTCTAATTTCAACTAGATTTCTCTCTTTAAATCTAACTGAAGATCACAAACGATCTCAGTTTACAAGATTCCTATTATGAACTTGTTTTTCTTCACTCTCTCACTTTACTAAGACTATGCTAAGAAGGATTGAGAATGGAAAAGTTGCTCGGTTTTCTTGTTTAAAACAGTGCGTTAAGATTTTGCTCGATAATCATGCGTGTGTTGATGCATTGGAGCTTGGCTACTATTTATAGTGATTGAATATGACCGTTGTGGAGTTTGAAACTTCAAAGGAGATGACATCAGTTGTTGTAGCCGTTAATTTGTCAAGTCTTCAAACGGTCTTCAAACACTTTGATTCCGTTATCCTTGTTCTTTAACTAAATCCGGTAAGTGATTTGAAATCAAGGATGAGGATGACAGAATCATTCTTCAATTAGATCAACAAAGGGTAGACAAGGAAATGTTGGTTTCTCTTGAACAGACAAGCGCGCTCCATCAAAACAGCTTTTTGAACTTTTGGCGCCTTGCATTGAATGCAAGTGTCAGAGCATTAAATGCTCAAACAAATCCGTGACTAAGCTTTCAGAAGCTTATTTCCAGTTGTCTAGACTTCTGATCAAATTGGCATAACTTCTGATTGCAAGGAACTTCTGAAGAGGGCTTTAGCAGACTTAGGCTTCAGAGCGGAGAATCCAGCTTCTGAGTTATTGAAACTCTGACTTCAGCAAACTCTTCTTCTGAGTTCTTTAGGCAATCCGAAAATGATTCATTCAGCACCTGCTGAGTAACTTACACATAGACTAAAACAAAAATATTAGTCAACAATAATCTATATGTGAGATAGAATTTAGTTTTCATCTTCTGAAACGTTTGGACATAATCAAAACACTTAGGGTTCATCACATTAAACGAGATTAACTACACATTAAACTAAGTCTTCAGCTGATTCTGCCCTTAAAACACGCTCCACTCTCATCCCCCAAGCCTGCATCCGTGACACTACAGTCCAAAAGCACTTTTCAACACGTTTTGTCTCATTCTTCTCTTGTCTTTTAGATGTAAAAGGTTGTTTCTGTCCAGAATTCTTGTTGTTACCCATAAACATGATATTTGCTACACTTTGTTCATTGTTAGCACAATCTTATGCAATTTTAATTGATTTAGCCCGAAATACTTATGAAAATACAAAGGAAAATATAGTCAAATACGGACTCAACATATTACCCCCAAAGGATCTGAACTTGTCAAACGCGCACACTACTGCTAGCAACTCCTTCTCTGTTTTTGTGTAGTTCCTTTGAGCATCATTCATTGTTTTGCTGGCATAATAGATTGGTTGAAACTTCTTCTCCCTTCTTTGGCCTAGCATAGCTCCAACACATGCATCACTTGCATCACACATCAGCTCAAATGGTTTCTCCCAGTTAGGTTCAACTAGGATGGGCGGATTGATGAGCTTCTCCTCTAATGTCTCAAAAGCTGTCAAACAGGCTGTTTCGAACTTGAACTCTGCATCTTTGTGAAGTAAAGCAGATAAGGGCAAGACAATCTTTGAGAAGTCCTTAATGAACATCCTGTAGAATCCTGCATGGCCCAAAAAGCTTCTAACATCTTTCACACTAGTGGGAACAGCCAGTTTCTCTATAACTTCAACCTTTGCTTTGTCAACTTCAATCCCGTTCTCAGAAATCTTGTGGCCTAGCACAATTCCTTCAGTGACCATGAAATGACACTTCTCCCAGTTCAAAACAAGATGTGTCTCCTTGCATCAAACTAAAACAGCCTCCAAATTCTTCAAACAGGCTCCAAAAGAGGATCCATAGACGAAAAAGTCATCCATGAATATCTCCACAGTCTTCTCAATCATGTCATGGAAAATTGCCATCATGCACCTCTGGAAAGTAGCAGGAGCATTGCATAAGCCAAATGTCATTCTTCTATAAGCATAAGTTCCATAAGGACATGTGAAGGTTGTCTTCTCTTGGTCTTTTGAATCAATGGGGATCTGATTATAACCGGAATAGCCATCTAGAAAACAGTAGAATGCATATCCAGCCAATCTCTCAAGCATTTGATCTACAAAGGGCAAAGGAAAATGGTCTTTCCTTGTTGCATCATTGAGCCTTCTGTAATCTATGGAAATTCTCCATCCAGTCACAGTTCTGGTGGAAACAGGCTCGTTATTCTCATTTAGCACCACAGTAGTGCCTCCTTTCTTGGGAACAACCTGAACAGGGTTTGTCCAGCTGCTGTCCGAGATAGGGTAGATGATTCCTGCCTCCAGAAGCTTGATTACCTCCTTCTTGACTACCTCCTTCATGTGTGGGTTGAGTCTCCTTTGTGGTTGAATGACAGGTTTGTAGTTATCCTCCATTAAGATCTTGTGAACACACAAAGAGGGACTGATACCTTTGATATCATCTATCTTCCATGCAATGGCTTCTTTGTTTTGTTTGAGAATAGCAAGGAGTAAGTCTTTTTGGGTATGTGAGAGTTTTGATGAGATAATGACTGGTTGGGTCTTTTGTGGGTCTAGAAAAGCATATTCTAGGTGAGATGAGAGTGGTTTGAGTTCTTGAGTGGGTATTTGAGAGATGGGTATGTCAGGTGGTTCTTTGTGAGAGGGTTGGTGGAGGTGTCTCAGTTGCTGCTTCAAGCAAACAACCTGTTTCCTCACAAATGTCAAGATTTGCCTCCAACAGATTCTCTAACACATCATGAGTAGTTTCCTGCAAAACAGATGAAGTGTAGCATGTATCCAGAAAATAACAAGTATCATCATTGACATTAACATATCTCAAAGCTTCATTCGTTTTGAAAAGGCTTAATAGGGTATTACCCCCTCAAACTTGTCTCCAATTAACAAGTGACACCCCGAACTTTGAAACGTTACAAAAATCCTCCTAAACTTGCTTAATTGTATGAACTAACCCCAAATTGCTGACATGGCAGGGAGAGTGAGACTCAAACTCCTAGGGGCGCGTGAAATGGTTAAAATCCGAAAAAAATACAATTAAAAAAATTAAAAAAACATAAAAAAATAAAAAAACAATTAATTTTTCATTTCTCTCTCATGTTCTTCATTTTCATATTGTTCTTCATCTTGATTCTTTTTTTTTTCTTTTTCTTCTTCTTCCTTTCCTTCTTTTTCTTTTTCTTTTCCTCCTCCTTCTTCTTCTTCTTCTTCTTCTTCTTCTTCTTTTTCTTTTCCTTTTTCTTTGTTTCCAGATTCGGAAATCTGGAAAATCTGGAAAATTTCCAGATTTCCGACGAAATCTGGAATTTCTGGGAATTTCCAGATTTCCGTCAAAAATTCCGTCGGAAATCTGGAAATTCCCAGAAATTCCAGATTTCTGGAAAATTTCCAGATTTCCGAAAAAAAGAAAAAGGAAAGAAAAAGAAGAAGAAGAAGAAGAAGAAAAAAAAAAGAAAAAGAAAAGAATCAAAATGAAGAAAAAAAATGAAAATGAAGAACAAGAACAAGAACATATGAAGAAGAAGAAATATTAATTTTTTTTTTAAATTTTTTTTTATACATGTGTCATTTGACAACCAATGATATGATGCCACGTGTCGCGAGTGTAGTCCACTCTCTAGGTGCAATTAGACTTTGCCGGATGTGGGGGTTAATTGTTACAATTGAGAGTTTTTACGGGGTTAGTTCATACAATTAAGCAAGTTTAAAGGGATTTTTGTAACGTTTCAAAGTTCAGGGTGTCACTTGTTAATTGGAGACAAGTTTAGGGGGGTAATACCCTATTAAGCCTTTTGAAAACTATTTTCTCCTCATTAACATGCAAGCTCAATTCTTTGTCCTTAACTCTAATCACTGCATCTCCAGTAGATAAGAATGGTCTTCCTAATATGATTGGAACATGCAAGTCTTCCTTTATGTCCATGATAACAAAATCAGCAGGCAAAATGAATTTTCCTATTTTTACTAGCACATCTTCTACTATTCCTCTAGGATAACAAACAGATCGGTCAGCTAATTGCATTGACATTCTAGTAGGCTGAGGTTCTCATATCCCTAACTTTTTATACACAGAATATGGCATCAGGTTTATGCTAGCACCTAGATCACAAAGTGCATTATCAATATCGAGTGTGCCAATAGAACAAGGGATAGAGAAACTTCCTGGATCTTTCATTTTCTTAGGGAGTTGTTGCTTGTTCTTCAAGATGGATGAGCAATCTTGGTTTAGTTGAACCACAGTCACACTCTCAAGCTTCCTCTTATTGGACAACAGATCTTTGAGAAATTTGGTGTAATTTGGCATTTGAACTGCTGCATCCAATAGTGGGATGTTGATATGTAACTTTGAGAGAGTAAAGGACCTTAGCATAATCCTTCTCCATCTTGTATTTGATTAACCTCCTAGGGTAGGGTGTTTTTGGTACATAGGCTGGAGGTGGAACATACTTCTCCTTGGTTTGAACTTGAATAGGCTCATCTTGTGATTTTTCATTGGGGCAAACAACTTGGTCCCCTTGAGTTTCTTTGATTGTACCTGCATCATCAGAAATCATGTTAGGATTAATAGGGTCAGTAGTTGCTTCACCACTCCTGGTTTGACATAACATCAGCCTTAGGATTTGGCTCGGTGTTGCTTGGTAGAGTTCCTTTGGATGTGGTTCATGCTGCTAACTGATGTATCTGAGTTTCCAAATTCTTGATGGATGCTTGTGTCTGCTTCATGAACTGCATTATCATTGTTTTCAGGTCTGGTTCTGCTTCATCTTTTTACTGAACAGTCTGTTTGTACTGCTGCTGTGGTTGCACTTGGTATTGTCCTCTTGGTTGTTGCTGGAAAGGTGTTTGTGTTTGCTTCTTGTCTTGATTTCTCCAGGAAAAGTTTGGATGATTCCTGGTTCCAGAGTTGTAAGTGTTGGAATATGCATTTGGTGGGTGTCTCTGGTGGTAACCAGCGTAGTCACACTGCTCTTGGTCAGCTTTCCTGTTTTCACTCCTGGGCAGTTGATGTTTCTGTGGGGACCACTGCAAAAGTCGCATGCATCAACTTCTGAGGTCTCAGCATGGATAGATGAGACATTCATCTTGCCAATTTGCTTTGCTAGTTGCTCTACTTGTGTGGTGAGCTTGGAAACAACCTCTGATCGAGGGAAATCTGCAAGTTTTCTGCCATCACTCCTTACTGAGTGCCAATTATAACTTGTATTGACTACCCTTTCAATAAGATCATATAAAGCTTGAGGCTCTAAGTCCTCTAGGTTTCCATTTGCTAAAGATTCAATTTGGATTTTATAGGCATTGGTGACTCCATTGTAGAAGTTCTGCACTTGCATCCACATGGGAATGCCATGGTTTGGTACTCGCCTAAGGAGCTCTTTGTAACGCTCCCAAGCTTCTGCAAGTGATTCGTCCTCCTCTTGAACAAATTGTGAGACTTCATTTCTGAGCTTTATAGCTTGTCTAGGTGGAAAGTACTTCATTAAGAAAGCACTAGCCATCTCTTCCCATGAGGTGATAGATCCAGGTTGAAGATTCTTCAACCAGTTTCTTGCCTTGTCCTTCAGAGAAAAAGGGAATAAAGTTAGCCGAATAAGATCATCAGAGGCTCCTCCTCTTGTTCTGAAAGTATTACACATGGTAATAAAATCTTGAATATGAGCATTAGGATCCTCATTGTGATATCCTCCAAACTGGACTGCTGCTTGAAGCATTTGAATCATAGCTGCCTTGACTTCGAACATGTTGTTTACGTTGTTTGGCAACACTATGCATGAAGAGTATCCTTCGGTTGTTGGCCTCGAATAGTCTCTCATTCTCATGACATGAGGGTTATTGTTTTCTCCTTCACCTTCTGGTTGATTGCCTCCATTCTTGTTCACATTGTTATTTCCATTGTTGTTGCCACCATTGTTGGGCGATTTCCGCAAGTGTACGGAGTCACTCATGTAGTAATAAAATATCGATCCCACAGAGAAACGCTAATTACTCATTTACGTTCATTGTTTACTTTATTCGTTTTCTCGAGGTTTATAGTTAAAACGATAATCCTTATTGATTTGGTTGATAAGAACACAACTTACTGTACCATGCCACACTTACTTATACTTAAATTCACAAACTCACAAAGTTAAGGATTTACAAACTAATTCTTAAGCAAAGACAACAATTCATTTAAGCACGTAAACACAATATTGAATAAACTTGATATACTTAATCTAATCTCGATATAACTTATTCCGATCTCTCGATACATGCAAACAAGTTAACCACATATGAACATCAATTATATACTAACCGAACCTATTCGTATCAATATTATAACCGACTACAATCACACATGTAAAACTAGATTATAACCTACGCAACCGAACCTATTCGTATCACAAGATTATAAGTTAATGATAAACACAAGTTATTATACTAAGCAACTATTCTTGATCCAAATTAATTACTTAGCATGCAAACTATCAATTCAATAACATAAGCATATGAAGAACATAAATCTCTTTATAAACTCAATATCATATTCATACAAGATGTAAACAGAAAATCAAAGTTGGACAGAACATAAACAAGTATAAGGAAACAGGGTTGTCAATCCTTTTTACTCTACTCGGAAGGGTTGTCAAGCCTCGGGGCGTTCTTGCTCAGATTTTCTTCGATGAACGGATGAACGAAGTTGATCTCTCGATCTAACTACAATGCTTAAGGAAAAGAATGAAATCATGCTGTAATTCTTGTCAGGAATTACAGTGGGAACGTTTATGAAATGGGTGGATTTAGGTGTAAGCATAGCGGGAAATGTAAGCAAGTATTTAGCATTCTTTTTGTTAGATGTGTCAACCATCCGAATTTCAGAGAAGGATGGTGTATTTATAGGCATCAAGGGGTGTGTTTCGAAGGGTTACAACCTTTAAGGAGCGGTCGTGTCCATTGGGAAGGCGTACGACCTTTCGGAAGGGTTGTGTGGATAAGAACGACGAAGAAAATCCAATTCTGAACATTCTGTCACCCGGCGCGCCAGAGGCAAGAATTGCCTCTGTCGAGACAAGGCCAAAAATGAACCTAGCGCGCCAGAGGCAATCCTTGCCTCTAGCGCGCGACCTGTAGGTTGCACGCCTCGAATTATTTCTTCGATTTTCCATCTTAGCTTGCACGTAACTTCTTCGCATGGCCTTGCATGAACTTGTATGAACTCAAATGTCTTCTATTGCTCGTTTTTGGCTCGAACTAACATCAAATTGCTATGTTTTCATAAGATTAAGCTCTGGAGATCAAAACAAACACAAAGTAGTGAAATTGCCCCTATCCTAGATATTGCTAAGCTAAATGAGCTAAAACTATATGAAATGTTACGAAAATATATATGAAATACATAGCTAAATTAAGTACATTTTGGACTTAACAAATCCCCACACTTAAACTTTTGCTTGTCCTCAAGCAAATAAAGGATCTAACATAAGCTACCTCTATCAACTTCCCAAAGTAGTCATTATCTTAACCTAACCTTATATGAAAATCAACTAACTTTTATCAAGCAAAACTTCATCGAGAAAGTTAATATGCGTTCATAATGAAGCCATACGATTATAAGAACCTTTAAGACTATCATCCATTCTTGACGTATTTTATATAAGGCTTCCGGGACAAAGCGAGCACGCATGTTTTGATTTTTATTGTCTCAAGGCATATCTAGGTATCTTTATTTTCCTTCTTGCTTTAATTTGTCAAGTAAATCTTCCCTAGTCACGTCCTTGATAAGGGTGGTCGAGACCGTGACTTATGAGTTAAAATACCGACTTTAGATTCATGTTTTCCGCTTAAGAGGTCACGTCCTTGACATGGGTGGACTAGACCGTGACATTAAACTTCAATCATGCCAATAATTATACCTCTAGACTCAATTTTAACGTTCCTTTCATACCTCGCTCAAGCCATGGGTGGACTCGAACGTGGCCAAAAGTACGCATCTTGACACTTCCTAATGAACAAAGTATTTGAGCAAGAAAAATTTTTAGATACCCTCAACCTATATTAACTTTAAATCAACATGTATTATGGCTATAGTTTCCCTAATGACCTCATTTTTATTTAATCTCGAGATGGACTTCAAGTCAAGATATTTGCATATCTTTTAGATAATATGACGTTCCATATGAGATTGCATAAAAACCTTGGTTTAAACATAAGGAAAAGAACATAATAAAAACTTTAGTATAGGATTTGAGGTACTTAATCCTTGTGTAGGGGAAATGTAAAAGTGACTTGAATAATATATCTTTTTCGTCAACTATCACTTTTTGCATACGTTTTCTTTTTCCTATTTTATTATTTGGTAGACATTCTACTAGTCATGAGAATAAATGCATGAAATATATGTATGTCAATCTAAAGCTAAGACATTTTTATTGCAAAAATGGCACTAATGGAAAAATTTAAATTTTTGACAAAAATCACACATGAATAATAAAACGATATAGGAAAAATAAAGGAAAACGTACCACCTCCCCACACTTAGTGGGAACTATGTCCTCATAGTTCGGAAACTAAGTGAGCAAAAATGTAAGATAAATAATAACTAAAAACATAAGAAATTCATAAAAAGATTTAATTAGTTCTTCAATAAGCATAAATAAAATAAAGAAAAGAAAATTATAAAAAAAAAACTAAGTTATACTAAAAAAAATTGAAATACTTGAAAATAAAATAAAGTAAAGAAATAAAAACTTGAACTTGGATCTTGAATCTTGAACTTAGACTTCTTGAACTCGGATCTTGTGACTTTAATCACGAGGAGGAGAGTAGTTTGGTGAGTCGGAAGTGAGCTTGTAGTCGAGGTAATTCTCTAGGCGAGTTTTGAAGTAACGTTGATTCTCCAAACATTCATCAATCGAGGTTTGCATTGTCCCCAAATGAGTGTTCATACGCATAGTCTTCAACGACATCATGAATTTGACCTTGAACTACTTGATGGTGTGCATTCATTTGATCGAGCACATGTTGCCACCTCGGAACTTCATCACCAATTTCTTCTTGGGTTTGGCCTACTTTGGCCTTCCTCTTGCCCTTTCCTTTCGGCTTAGGTGCCAACGAAGATCCATCACCCGCCTCGACATGCTCACCTAAAACAAGTAAAGTCGTCCTCTTTTCGTAGGACTACAAGGCGACTAAAGATAGAACCTTCCGATTTCTCAATAGTACGGAACAGAGCACCATAAGAATCCCTCATATCAACCTCGGGAGATCATTATGACGAATCTTTTGAAACTCGGATAAAGTTCCTCTAACACCTTGAACAACTAGGCGACTAAACATTGAACCCTCCGAACTAGCAAGAATACGGAACGGAGCACCATATAAATCCCTCAAGTCAACCTCCGGAGCCAAATTCCGTTGAGCGAGAACCTTCTTCCTTGACATTTTTCGAAAGTTAGAAGAGGGTTAAAAGAAATTTGAGGTTTTGGGTGTTAAGGGTTTGAGATTTTAAATTTGAGTTGTTATGGAAGAGATGAGTGAAATAGGAATATTTATGGATGTAAATGAGGTAATGAATGTGTGTGTAAGAGTTAAAGTTATTTTGGGAAGAGTAAAAGGTGAAATTTGAATTTGAGTTGGGGTTTTGGAGGCAAAAATTTGGATTTTTAGGAGGTAAAACCCGGCCAAAGCCCACTGTTACTTGGCTCGATCTGCTGGCTCGAGCACGATCGAGCCAAGGCATAAATCATGCCTTGCGCGCTAGAGGCAGAAGTTGCCTCTAGCGCGCGACCTGTAACTTGTACAAGTTACGCTCCAATTTTAACTTTTAAGTCCCCGATCCAATCTCAACCATCTCGGGCCCTACTGAAACTTCACAAAATAATACTAAACATTCTGAAACTCAACAAAAACAACTTAAACATCAGTAAACACTCGGATTAACCAAAGGGTTAACCGAGAAACGATAAACAAAAGTAAATAACACAAGTATAAAAATTCGATCTTTATTTATTTAGTATGTGGTGATCGAATATATTTATTGAAAACATAAAAAAAACAACAAATAAAAACAGAAAATTACAAAAACAAAAACAACAAACAAATAAAAATTAAAAATAAGAAAGCAAACAACACATACTAAAAATAATTCTAGGTGAATTCGATGTATCTAAGTCTATAACGCGACTTTCATTTGATGTCTCTAACACCCTAAAATAAGTTAGTAAAATTTGTTTAATGGAATTTATACACGAGTTGACACATTTTGAAAAAGATTTAGTCAAAATGGAATGGTGCCTCTTCGCGAAAAGGTATGAAAAATTCGAAACTTGTGAAAATTCCAAATTCGACGGTCTTTAGTAATTTGCCCATAACTTCCTCATATGACATCTGATTTGGGTGATTCAAATTGCAAATTTTGCATAAGACATAGATACACAATGTTGTAGTTATGCATTTTTCGAAATTCAGATCAGAAAGGTTTCAAAATTGGCTTGCAAGTGGCTGCCTCGTTTGACCTTTCGATCCATGTGAACGTCCTAGACCTACGCCAAAAACTTGTTGGGAAAATGATTTGAAAAAAATCATAATTAACGTAACTAAATCTTGAAAAGTAGTTAATGGAAGTTAATTAGTGAAAAGACACCTTTTGAAATGAATTAAATCAGTAAAGTGGTGTCCGTTCATGAAAAGATATGAAAAAATCGAAAACCACACATGTTCGTCTGTAACTGTTTTACATACAGAAACTTGTGTCGGAAATATTTTCTGACAGAAATCATTTTTGGAAAATTATTTGAAAGATTTTAACGACAGAAGTTTTCGTCTGTAAAGACGAAATTTCCTTCAGAAAAACTCCAGAAACTTGAAACAGTTTTTTTTTTTTTTTTTATAAATAAAATAACAAATTAAAATCATTAAAATATATATAATTAAAAAAAAGAATTTAATTAAAGTGAAAATAAAAACTTACCTCTAACCTCCATGAATTCTCGTTTAAATCTTACCTTCAAAGTCCATGGATTCTCGTTCCTACTTGCTTCGTCTTCAATTAATTTGATTCGGTTCCGCGCATGAACACGAACAAATATGTTAGACGAACAAAAGAAAATGATTAGTAACTAAAATAAAATAATTAAAACACAAACAAAAAAAACAGATAAATAATATTAATATAACTAATTAAAAAAAAAATACTATATAAACACATAAAATGTAAATATCTATAAACCAAGATTCGGATTAAAGTAAACTTTGTCAATAAATGAGCAACAAAAAACAAATTTCATTTCTTTCAAAACAAAACTTGTGACGCGTTTCCCCGGCAACGGCGCCAAAAACTTGTTGGGCGATTTCCGCAAGTGTACGGAGTCACTCATGTAGTAATAAAATATCGATCCCACAGAGAAACGCTAATTACTCATTTACGTTCATTGTTTACTTTATTCGTTTTCTCGAGGTTTATAGTTAAAACGATAATCCTTATTGATTTGGTTGATAAGAACACAACTTACTGTACCATGCCACACTTACTTATACTTAAATTCACAAACTCACAAAGTTAAGGATTTACAAACTAATTCTTAAGCAAAGACAACAATTCATTTAAGCACGTAAACACAATATTGAATAAACTTGATATACTTAATCTAATCTCGATATAACTTATTCCGATCTCTCGATACATGCAAACAAGTTAACCACATATGAACATCAATTATATACTAACCGAACCTATTCGTATCAATATTATAACCGACTACAATCACACATGTAAAACTAGATTATAACCTACGCAACCGAACCTATTCGTATCACAAGATTATAAGTTAATGATAAACACAAGTTATTATACTAAGCAACTATTCTTGATCCAAATTAATTACTTAGCATGCAAACTATCAATTCAATAACATAAGCATATGAAGAACATAAATCTCTTTATAAACTCAATATCATATTCATACAAGATGTAAACAGAAAATCAAAGTTGGACAGAACATAAACAAGTATAAGGAAACAGGGTTGTCAATCCTTTTTACTCTACTCGGAAGGGTTGTCAAGCCTCGGGGCGTTCTTGCTCAGATTTTCTTCGATGAACGGATGAACGAAGTTGATCTCTCGATCTAACTACAATGCTTAAGGAAAAGAATGAAATCATGCTGTAATTCTTGTCAGGAATTACAGTGGGAACGTTTATGAAATGGGTGGATTTAGGTGTAAGCATAGCGGGAAATGTAAGCAAGTATTTAGCATTCTTTTTGTTAGATGTGTCAACCATCCGAATTTCAGAGAAGGATGGTGTATTTATAGGCATCAAGGGGTGTGTTTCGAAGGGTTACAACCTTTAAGGAGCGGTCGTGTCCATTGGGAAGGCGTACGACCTTTCGGAAGGGTTGTGTGGATAAGAACGACGAAGAAAATCCAATTCTGAACATTCTGTCACCCGGCGCGCCAGAGGCAAGAATTGCCTCTGTCGAGACAAGGCCAAAAATGAACCTAGCGCGCCAGAGGCAATCCTTGCCTCTAGCGCGCGACCTGTAGGTTGCACGCCTCGAATTATTTCTTCGATTTTCCATCTTAGCTTGCACGTAACTTCTTCGCATGGCCTTGCATGAACTTGTATGAACTCAAATGTCTTCTATTGCTCGTTTTTGGCTCGAACTAACATCAAATTGCTATGTTTTCATAAGATTAAGCTCTGGAGATCAAAACAAACACAAAGTAGTGAAATTGCCCCTATCCTAGATATTGCTAAGCTAAATGAGCTAAAACTATATGAAATGTTACGAAAATATATATGAAATACATAGCTAAATTAAGTACATTTTGGACTTAACAACCATTCCCATTGTGTTCATTGTTACCGCCATCGTTTCCTCCATTCTGGTTTTGTCCACCGTTTGGTTGTTCTCCTTCCATCCTTCTTCTTTGTCTTTGATGTGCTCTTCTAACAGCTCTCCTGTTTTGTCTACAGGTTCTTTCTATCTCAGGATCAATTGGAAGTTCTCGAGATCAAGCCCTGCGCATAGACTACACAGAATGCAAGTATAACTTTGGCTACACCACGAACAAACAGGTTAAAAATGTACTGATTTACACAAAATTTCAAATAAAACTTTAGCTTTGCCAATCCCCGGCAACCGCGCCAAAAACTTGTTGACTTCTAGAGTACACTAGCAAGTATACTAGGTCTGTATGTAGTAATGGTGAAGTCCAAGTGTCATTCCCACGAGGATTGGAGCAAGGTTTTACTGAAAGTTGTTACCAACCAGTCTGTTTGATGTATCAAGTGACAAATATTTGAAGTTGTTTGACGTTGATTGTGTTTAATGAAAACAGAGCAATATTGAAATATGATTTTAATACAATTATGAGAAAGTACAAGCCCAACCAACCTGTTTGCTAGTGATCTGCGTACTATTTCTCTTATTATTAATGCATGTTATTCAATCTTCATGCCAAGGTCTCTACTCCATATTCACTTAAAGTCAGTTTTCACATGTTCTTAAGATCCTAAGAATTTATTGCACAAAGATGCACCTAAGCGTAATGATTCTTGCATTAAGCTGAGTAACATCCCAAAGATATGAGAACCCTTGGTATAAAATCAGACAAGTATCCTTAGAAGATAATATATGTATAATGGTAGTTACATGCAATGGAAATTAGCTTCCCAACATCCAAATGCGCTAAGATGTGAAGTATTGATTACTCCAACCATAGGCATTCCATTATACACGATGAAAGATTGAAAACATACACTACTAATAAAGAGAAAAGTACTAGTGACCACCAGCTGAGGCTGGTTAAACTTGAAAGGTGACTACTCACTCATAATGTAAGCAAACACCCCAAAAGAAAACTGAAAACTTCATTAAAGAAGAGAATAAATCTCTTAATAGAACTACAGGAAATAAAACTGAAGTAGATGTGATGTCTAAGTCTGAGAATACTTCAGCAACAAAAGCTACAGCCATTATATAGGCTAGAAATCAAAGAAAGAGTTAAATTTAACTAGCAAACAAACTGCAGAAATACATTAAACGAGATTAACTACACATTAAACTAAGTCTTCAGCTGATTCTGCCCTTAAAACACGCTCCACTCTCATCCCCCAAGCCTGCATCCGTGACACTACAGTCCAAAAGCACTCTTCAACACGTTTTGTCTCATTCTTCTCTTGTCTTTTAGATGTAAAAGGTTGTTTCTGTCCAGAATTCTTGTTGTTACCCATAAACATGATATTTGCTACACTTTGTTCATTGTTAGCACAATCTTATGCAATTTTAATTGATTTAGCCCGAAATACTTATGAAAAAACAAAGGACAATATAGTCAAATACAGACTCAACAATATCCATTCTTCTTCTGAAGTCAGCATCAATGGAGACCATTCTATCATAAGCAGTTCCAGACAGAGAGCGCTCTCTAAACATCATCAAGGATAATCTTAATGAGTTGATTGTTGGCATACACAACAGTAGTCAGATGTTCCTTCTGAATATAAGTCTGTCCACGGACAAACCTATAACAATTGTTCAGAATCTTCTCTTGTTCATGAACCTGATTGTGTACAACCTTCAAGAACTCAGTAAGTTCTCCAAGCTGAGTGTTCTGAGCAGTCAGAGTGTCCTCAATACTCTGCAGTCTATTATTGAGATCAGGAGTGATGTCATACATAATTCGAGCAGCTCCTGAAGATGATGATCCTTGAGCAGAAGATTTCACTTCTCCCAGAATAAGATTTGCAGTGCTTTGCAGGTCATCCATCTTCTTTGGAATAACAGTACCCAGAGCTTCTTGCTTCCTTGACTTCTTATGTCAAGATCTCCAAAGCATTGTTGACATTCTTTGAAGAAGCAAGTGCAATATTCTCCAGAGTGGGCAAAGTCAGAGCCAGCTGTCTCAACTTGTACAGTTCATCATATGCAACAAGATGAAGTGTAGAGAGGTTGCGAACATACACAGAAGGATCTTGCATCTGCAGCATTGACAGGAGTTGCAAGTTCTGAGCTTTCAAGTGTTGAAGTTCTTGCATGACAGCAGCTTGAGCAATCATGTCAGCAGCAGGATTCCTCTGACCCATAGCAGCGAACCTACTAAACAAATCATCAAAGCCGCCCTGACTCATTCTTCTCAACTCCTCAACAGAAGGAGTGCCACCAGCTCCTAAAACATTAGGATTTCTCCCAATGAATCCCCTACCTCCAAAATAAGTTTCATTCTCATGCTGATTCATCGTACTTATGAGGAAATCATAGTTAGATGAAATACCAGCAACAGAAGAAGTGGGAATGGAAGAGGTTAAAGGATCAGACACATGAGGTGCATGTCCAATAGTTGAGGGTGGAGGAATAGAAGTAGTGAAAGAGGGAGCAGAGGTTGTTTGGGTAGAATGTATGGTAAAAGATGAAGTAGTAGAGGGAAATGAAAAAGTGGATGAAGGGTTTAGTGATAGAGTAGTGGATGTATTAGTGGAGTCAGAAAATATAGGATTGGTGGAGAAATGGACTTCTGAATAGGATCCAGAAGTTGGAGTAGTATGTGGTGGATCTACAACCTCAGGAGTTGAAGTTGTAGGAGGAATGATAGTTTCAAAAGCATCAACTTCTATGACAGAAGGAGATGCAAAAGTATGTGGTGGAGGAGGAGGAGAGTTATGTTCAGGAAATCCAAAAACCTGTTCAGGAGTAGACGAAGGAGCATCCTCAGGAGCTGAGAATAGTACATTCTCAGAAGCATTAGGATCATAGGAGGTAAGAGGTTTAGCAAAAACTCTAGCACCTTCCAGCACAGTTTCTCGAGTTTCATGCTCAGGAGATGATTCATCAGATAAATTTTCAATGGTGGGAGCACCATCAGCATTGAAATTTTCTTCATCATCATCCATGGGAACATCATCCTCGTCGCTTACTATTTTGGCTCGTACTTCTTTGCCAACATCATCCTCAAGAATAGGATCAGAGGGAATTTCAAAATCGCTTCTCCTCATAGGCTTTCTCATTGCTGCAGAAGCCTTTGTTCTGTAAATCCTTTTTCTTGACAGAGGAACATCTTCCTCAGCATCCTCTGAAACTGTTCCAACATTAGCATTGGCCTTAGCCTTTGCAACATTTTCTCGTACAGCAGCTTCAGCATCATCCAACTCAGCATGAGCTGCAACATCAGTCTCATTTCTCTTGTTCAACTCAACTTGCTGTAACACAGCTTTTATCTTTTCAGCCTCAGCAACTCTGGCTAGTTCTGCCAGGCGATCATCTTCTATCTCCTGTGCTGTCTTCTCAGCAGCCTCACTAGGCTTCTCAGCACAAACCTTCCTAGAAGGGGCAACACTAATCTTAGTTTGCATTAAGTTAGGTACATGTTCTTCAGCAGAACTTTTATCAACATTCATTACAACTGTGCTTATGGTCTTCTTCTTTCCTTTATCACCCTTTCCTTTCTTGGAAACCTTCTGATCATCCTTCACAACATTCTTGTGAACTTCCTTAATCACCAGAGGAGCAGAAGTTACAACTTTCTTAGATGGCAACTGACCAAAAACTAGCTTGGTCAGAGGACCATAAGCAATCGTAGAACTTCTACTTCTGATGGCATCTCCTGGAATACCAACACCAACAGATTCAAACACCGTGGTCAGCAGGGAACCATAGGCTAAGGTTCCATTGGGTTTCACACTCTTCATCTGTCTCAATCATTGCAGACAGATTTATCTTCTTCTCATTCATCATGTGATACATGAAAACCCTCTCCCTGTTGGAGACACAGTTCACTCCTCCTGACTTAGGCAGGAACACATTGGTAGTGATATAATGTGCCCACGTCTGATGCTAAGTCAACCAAGTAGCATAAGTCTCTTTGGCACTAAGATCAGGCCTTCCCCAGTTCGAGTCAGCAAAGCCCTCAACAAACCCATCTTCCCCAATAATCATCCCTTCATCAGCAGTACCAAGGATGGTAGCAAGAAAGGTTCTGGAAACCTCAAAATCAACATCACAGACAACAGAGTGAATTACATCAACTTCATCAGAATGAAAGGAGATGTTTTTGTAGAACTAAGTGACTTGGATTCGAAAGATGACCTCATCCAAGGAAGCGAATTAAATCCAGTTTTGAGTGGTTAGTCATTTAGAAATTGGAGGGGTTGTTAGGCATTGCTCGTCTAGGAACCTAGAGGGAAAGACTTTTGAGGGATTGAGTTTGATTTTTGATTCGAAGATACAAGTGACAGTTACTTAAGCATTTTGTTCATGAGCCATTTTGGGAAATTAGGTTTTGGAGTAGAGAGAAAGAAAAAGAGATGCAGAAAAATCTTGAGAATTCTAAATGCTATAAAAACTTAAGTGAAAAATTTTGCTAAGTATGGAAATCCCTATTTATACCCAAAAAGTGGATAACCACCGTTAAAAAGGGAACAAGTTACCGTTAACACCAGAAAAAGCGCAGTAAAAGCATTTATTGTAGGCACGCTTAAACTGAGAATTAAACACCATAATTATCCTTAATCACACTTAATAATCTTAAACGGCTAGCATTTAAGACGAAAAGAAGATAATTAAAGATAAATTATTGAAGTGGATTAGTCATACCTATGCATTCACGCAGACCTCTGAAAGGAGTACTAGCCAAAGGCTTAGTAAACATATCAGCAAAATTGTCTTCAGAGGGCAAGAAGATAAGAATAATATCCTTCTTCAGAACATGGTCTCTCAGAAAGTGATGCCTAATGTGAACATGCTTCATCCTGCTGTGTTGAATGGGATTCTTTGAAAGGTCAATAGCACTTTTGTTATCACAGTTGATTGTAATTGTTCCAGGAGTGATTCCATAGTCAGCAATTTGTTGCTTTATCCAGAGCATCTGAGAGCCATAGGCAAGTGTTCCATTTGGCTTCACACTCTTCATCTGCCTCAGAATCATTGCTGAAAGATTAAACTTCTTCTCAGCCATCATGTGATTCATGAACACTCTCTCCCTGTTGGAGACACAATTAACTCCACCAGACTTCGGAAAGAACACATTAGTTGTGATGTAATGTGCCCACCTCTGGTGCTGAGTCAACCAAGTGGCATAAGTTTCCTTAGCACTTAAATCTGGTCTTCCCCAAGTAGAATCTGAGAAACCTTCAGCAGACCCATCTTCCCCAATTATTAACCCTTCATCAACAGTACCCAAAATGGTAGCCAACGAAGCTCTGGACACTTCAACTTCAACACAACAAACCAGCGAGTGAATCACATCAACTTCATCAGAACGGAAAGAGATGTTCTTGTAAAACTCAGTGACTAGGGTTGGAAAGATGACTTCATCCAAAGAAGCGAATGAAATCCAGTTTTGGGATGATAACCATTTCAAAATTGGTGGGGTTGTAAGGCATTGTTCATCTAGATACCTAGAGGTAAAGACCTTAGAAGGATTGAGAGTTGTTGTGGCTTCAAAGATACGTGTGATAACGACTGAAACATTTTGTTGAACCATTTTAGGAAATTAGGGTTTTTGGAGTCAAGAGAAAGATAGAGATTGCAGAAAATGCTAGGGATTCTAATGCAATTGAAAACTCAGGTGAAAGAAAATTGCTAAGTATGGAAATCCCTATTTATACCCAAAAAAGTGGATAACCACCGTTAAAAGGGGAACCAATTACCGTTAACACCAGAAAAAGCACAATAATAACATTAAATGTAGGCACGCCTTAGGCGAAAATTTAAAACATCATGATTATCCTTAATCACACTTAACTCTCCTAAACGGCTACCATTTAAGATAGAGAATATAACTAAAGATAAACTACTAAAGTGGATAAGTCATACCTATGCCTTCACGCAAGCTTCTGAAAGGAATACTAGCCAGAGGCTTGGTAAACATATCAACAAGGTTGTCTTCAGAGGGCAAGTAAGTCAGAACAATATCTTTCTTCAGAACATGATCTCTTAAGAAGTGATGCCTAATATGAACATGCTTCATCCTGCTATGTTGAATGGGATTCTTTGAAAGGTCAATAGCACTTTTGTTATTACAGTTGATTGTAATAGTTCCAGGAGTGATTCCATAGTCCGCAATCTGTTGCTTTATCCAGAGCATCTGAGAAACACAACTTTTAGCAGCAACATACTCAGCTTCAAAAGTTGAGAGAGCTACAGAGGTTTGCTTCTTACTATGCAAGGAGACTAGACACTCCCCCAGAAAATGACAACCACCAGAAGTGCTGACTCTCTTCAATTTATCTCTACCATAGTCAGAGTTTGTGTATCCTACAGGAGTAAAACTAGAACTACAAGGATACCACAAACCAGCTTCTGGAGTGCCTTTGAGATATCTGAGAATTCTTTTGACAGCAATGTCATGAATCTCTTTTGGTTTAGCCTGATACCTAGCACAAAAGCACACAGCAAAATGTAAATCTGGCCTACTGGCTGTTAGATATAAGAGAGAACCAATCATACCTCTGTAGGTTTTTACATCTACAGGTTTACCAGCTTTCTCTTCATCATCAAAGTCTTTGTTGACATCCATAGGAATGTCGATAGCATTAGAGTCTGACATGCCAAATTTCTTCAGCACTTCTCTAGTATACTTGGCTTGATTGATGAACACACCATCATTACTTTGCTTGATCTGAAGTCCTAAGAAGAAGGTTAAGTCTCCCATCATAGACATTTCAAACTCAGCCTTCATGTGGTCACTGAACTCCCACCACAAAGATTCATTAGTAGCACCAAATATAATATCATCTACATATACCTGAGCTAAAAGGATATCTTTGTTCTTTCTCAGAGTGAACAGAGTTGTATCAACACATCCTCTGACAAATCCCTTAGACAGAAGGAACTTTGTTTGTCTCTTATAACAAGCTCTGGGAGCTTGTTTCAGTCCATACAAGGCTTTCTTCAGCTTGTACACATGATCAGGAAATTTTGAGTCCTCTTATTAAAAACCCTATATGCTTTACTATATGTTGGTAACCAAGAAAGATGGCCTCATCTGCCTTTGAATCAAACTTTGAAAGATATTCTTTTGTATTCAAAACATAACACTTACAACCAAAGGTTCTGAAATAACCTAGGCTTTCTACCTTTCCAGAGTTCATAGGGAGTTTTGTTTAAGATGCTTCTGATGAGCACTCTATTCAAAACATAACAGGCTGTGTTAACAGCTTCTCCCCAGAAGTACTTTGGAAGCCTTCTGTCATTGATCATAGTTCTGGCAATTTCAACCGGAGTTTTGTTCTTCCTTTCAACTACCCCATTTTGTTGAGGAGTTCTAGGAGCAGAAAAGTTATGATCAATTCCCTTGGTTTCACAGAATTCTTCAAACTGAAAGTTCTTGAATTCTCCACCATTATCACTTCTGATATGGACTACCATCTCATTCCTTTCATTCTCAAGTTTCTTTATCAGAACTGAGAAACATCCAAGTGACTCATCTTTGCTAGACAGCAGGATGACCCAAGTGAATCTGGAATAGTCATCTACAATGACAAAGGCATATTTCTTTCCACCCATGCTCATTGGCTGAACAAGGTCAAAAAGATCCATATGAAGTAACTCCAAATGTCTTTTAGTTGAAATGGTTTTCTTAGTCTTAAAAGAGCTTCTGGATTGTTTACCAGATTGACAAGCAGTACACAAATGGTTCTTTTTAAAACTAATTTCAGGCAGACCCTCAACCAATTGATATCTAGCTACTTTGGCCAGAAGGTCAATGCTCACATGAGCAAGTCTTCTATGCCAGAGCCAGGAGGTATCCTCTTTGGACATCAATCATATATTTTTACAGAGATTCTCAAGGTTCAGCATGAAAACATTTTCTACTCTAGGAGCAGTTAGAATTACTTCCCTTGACTTTTTGTCCAAGATTTTACATCAAGAGGAGCTGAATACAACATCTCTACCTTTGTCACACAGTTGTGCAACACTCAGGAGGTTGAACCTCAGGCCTCTGACTAGGGAGACATCTTCAATGGGAGGACTAGTTCCAATTGATCCAGAACCAAGAATCCTTCCCTTCTGAGCATCTCCAAAGCTGACTTTTCCACCTCTTTTAGGTACAAATGTGATGAATGCCTTCTCATCACCTGTCATATGCCTTGAGCACCCACTGTCAATGTACCACAGCTTTGACATTGATGGAGCACTCAGAGCCACCTTCTGCACAATCAATTAGTGACAGGTACCCAATCCTTATTGGGTCCTTCAGAGTTAGATTTCTCTTCAGCAGGTTTTTGTGATAACCGAGATTGCAAGATGTTTTTAATGTGATACTTGCAATCCTTTAACCAATCTCCATCGCTCTTGCACAATTTGCAAAAAGGGGGGTTTTTGGATCTTTCCTTTTGCTGTTGGGGAGGATTCTTCTTCTTCTGGGAAGGTGTACTTTCTTCAGAGGCAGTACCAGCACTCTCAGAGGTACCCACATAAGGAGGAGAAGAGATCTCCTTCAGAAGAGAGGGAGTGACAAGTTTCTTCTTGTTCTAGGGTTTATCACTTCCTAGAGACAGCTTTTCATTGCCTTTGGCTTTGGGGCCATTAGCAGGAGCGCTGAACTGCTTACACAAATTTTCTTCTAACACTTTCATGTCAGAATAAACTTGATTAAACCTAAGAAACTTGTCAGCCTCACTTTTGTCCAATTTCCTCTTAAGGTATTTGAACATACTATAAAGTTCTTCAAGAGAATCAAAGATATCTTGTTCGTGAGAAATGTTTACCTCAGAGTCATATGTTACGTCAGGAGGTGCGGAAGTCTCTCCTGTGACATCTTCAGAAGTTGGCTCATCAATAGCCATGAAACAAATCTGAGCTTGCTCTTCATTCTCTTAAGGATCACTACTGGTCTCAGAGTCTGACCAAGCAGCCAACATTGCTTTCTTGAACTTTCTTTTATCCTTTTTCAGCTCCGGGCAGTTAGGCTTAATATGCCCTGGTAGCTGACATCCATAAGCATACAATGGGTTTGCTAGGATCTCTCTTGGATTTTTCACCAGAATCAGGAGTCTTCTTATCAAAGCTCCTGAAAGGCTTTTTGTAGTTTCCACTTCTGCCGTTTCTAAAGGCCTTCTTGAACTTCCTTGTCAGCATAGCCAGTTCCTCATCTTCAGAGGACTCATCAGAAGATTCTGCTCTTAGGACTACCCCTCTTTTCCCTTCTGAATTTTCTCTCAAGTCATGGTTCTTCATTGACCACTCGTGGGTAATTAATGAACCAATAAGTTCATCATATAGATAGTAGCCTAAGTCCTGAACTTCTTCAGTGGCAGTCTTCTTGGGTTGCCAAGACCTTGGTAAGCTTCTAAGTATCTTCTTCACTCTTTCTGGTTCTTCAATATCCTTTCCTAAACCCTTCAGATCATTGACTATCTTGGTGAATCTAGAGTTCATGTCAGAAATCGATTCCTTCTCAAGCATTTCAAATAACTCATAGCTTCTCATGAGTTGATTGATCTTGGATTGCTTCACTTTGCATGTTCCTTCATAAGTAACTTCCAGCTTGTTCCATATGTCCTTTGCTGTTTTACAAGACGAAACTTTGTTATATTCAGTGGCAGAAAGTGCACAATGCAACATGTTCATTGCTGAAGCATTAGTTTGGAGTTTCTTTAGGATATCATCAGTGTATTCCCTAGGAGGTGTTACAACATTCCCTAGACCAACTTCCATTCTGGTAGGAATGAAGTCACCTTATGTATAACATTCCAAGCACTCATATTCTGGGCTTGAATGAAATACATCATTCTCCTTTTCCAATAGGAGTAGTTATCACCATTAAATAGTGGAGGTCTAGTTGTGGAAGCACCCTCTAGAATCATATAGTAAGAGGAAGTCTCAGGTAGATTTCTACCAGCCATGTCTATTGATTCTGATGGATCTTACACTTAGATTGTTAGATCTTAGTAAATAAAACGAAGTGACCTTCGCTCTGATACCACTTGTTGGCCCTAACAAGATCAGAATCACCTAGAGGGGGTGAATAGGTGTCAATTTCGTGAGACTGAAATTCTTAGAGTTTTTAGAGAAACTCTAATTTGAGAGTCAAATTTCCTCAGAGTCAGAGGCTAGTTTAATGAAATAGCTTATGAGGGAAATTCTGCCTTATCACAGTTTAACTGCTTTCAGGAACAGAAGCTCTGAGTTAGAGAACTTCTGGACAGTCTTCTGAACAAAGACATATTGATTAAAGGTAAAATCTGTTTCAGCACTAAACAATAACAAGTACACAGAAGCAAGCAATAAGTAGGGAAGGGAGAAAGAGATTCAGGGGGTCCTGAGACTACGTCATGTCCTCTGTGATCGCAGTCACCAGAGATTTCAAATCCACTATTCAGAACTTTTATGGCAAGTTCAGAAGCTCCTTTACATCAACAGAACTTAAGCTAATTTCTCACTTAGTTCTGACTAGCCTAGAATGAGTTAAAGGATTTCCACCAGAACAACAACAACCCTTATTTCTGGAATTCTCACCCAACTCAAACCTTAACTAGATTTCTCTCAAATCTAACTAAGTATCACAAACGATACCAGTTTACAAGATTCCTATTATAAACTTGTGTTTCTTCACACTCTCTCTCTAATACAAAGTCTAAGCTAAGAAAGATTGAGAATGGAAATAATGCTCTATTTTTCTTGTTAAAACAGTGCGTTAAGATTTTGCTCGTTAATCGCGCGTGTGATGCAATGGAGCTTGGCTACTATTTATAGTGCTTTGGAGATGACCATTGGTGAAGTTTGAATCTTCAATTGATGACATCAGTTGTTGTAGCCGTTAATCTGTCATGTCGTTAAACGGTCTCAAACACTTGGTTCCGTTAACCTTGTTCTTTAACTTAATCCGGTAAGTGATTTTAAATCAAAGATAAGGTTGACTAGAATTTGCTTCATTTGGATCAAAAAATGGTAGACAAGGAAATGCTGGTTTTGTTTGTAGTAGACATACGCGCTCCTTCAAAAAAGCTTTTAGAACTTTTGGCGCCCTGCATTAAATGCAAGTGTCAGAGCATTAAATGCTTAATACAACCCGTGACAAGTGCTTCTGAGTTCCTATTCCTTTTGCCTAAGCTTCTGATCAAATGGAATTGCTTCTGGTTACTTTAAACCTCTGAGGAGAGCTTTAACAGACTTCACAGAATCTTCAGAGCAGAGCATCCAGAGTTTCTTCATTCAGCACCTGCTGAGAACACTTATACAATACTCAACAAAAATTGTTAGTCAACATTGAAAAGTATACAAGTAAAAATCACAAATACATCTTCTGAACTGTTTGGACATAATCAAAACACTTAGGGTTCATCAGAACCAACATTCGACATTTTTTATAGAGAGAAGATAAATTTTGTTAGAGAGAGAGAGTGAGAGAGTGAGAGATAGATATATTTTGATAGAGAGGAACATATTATTTTATAGGTGAAATGAATGGCTGTTTTAATGAAGCGATGCATTGATGTGGAGGTAAAGTAAATGAATGGCTGCATTGCTTGGGAAGTGCATTCTTGACACGGTAAACAAAGAGATGTTTAGATTTTGAGTAAATGAAAGGTTGCATTAAAAAATCAGTTATACTTCTGAAAATGAAAGTATTAAAATATTCAGAAGTTCTGTTATAAAAATATTCATGAGTTCTGTTATAAAAATATATGTTTTACATCGGGAGAAAAATTAAAAGACATGTGCAACGGGTTCATCCTAGTACTATTTAGGGTATCATAAAAAAATACAAATTTCAATTTATATTAAAAGACATGTGCAACGAGTGTTGGTGTGCCCTAGTTCTACGCATAGTTATTTGTTATTGTATTGTACTTTTGTTGATTACTATACAATTGTTTTATGAAATAAAAGGCATTAATTCACTCAGTTAATATATCTTGTATTATATGTAATGTATGAAGTATCCATTGATTGTATATCATAAATAACCAGAAGCTAGTTCTACTCATGGGAATGAATAGAACGTAAAGCTGTTACAAACAGGATATGTACACGTGTACAGGATATGTTTGTAGGTACATATGACCAATACGGGACTTGGTCGATCCGCTTTAGAAGGCACATGGTGGGAGTGTCATTGCCCTTCTATAAATGTAGATCTCTTTTGTCTGTCGACCTGATTTCAATATAGTATTGAATGAGGAATCTGATTAGATTTGACATACGCCTAACAGGTTTGTAAAAGGATGCCAAATACGGGTATGATTGGTCTAGTCAGTGAACTTATTCATACTGATAGTTGAAGTAAAGGGATTACCACTCACTCCATAAGTGAGATGATATCATTAGGCCACTCGATGAGTTGAACTGAGAAATGTGTGGCCACACTCAGATAAGCTGGTTACTTATCCGTTCTTCAGTTAGCTCTAGATCGAGAAATATCTCAGCCTACAGAGGATGACGTCCACCATGCCTCATGCTTGATATATCGATATGCATGGTAAGAGATATTAGAGAATGCTACAGGGTATCTATCTGTATGAGATGGACTAACACTGTAATCAATTGGTGACTGATATGGTCTAGGCAACTCTCTTTTAGTCATTAAGCTAATTGACTATGGCCCACATGATCGTGCACACTAGACACTGAGACTTGTACTCGGAGAACTAATACATGTAGTATATTTATGATGAACTTATTATTAGTTGTTAACTATTAATGTTAATTGATTAATTGTGCTGATTGGAACAAGTTAATTGATTGTTTGGAGGAATTAATTATTCAATCGGGTTAATTAATTAAGATTGGAACAAGTATGATCAACGATCAGAGACGCGCAGCGGAAGCGAGAAAAACAAAATTATAGTTCATTGATCAGACAGCTTTTGATCTTTATCGTTGCCTCAATGTTATTTAATAAAATATGGTGATTAGCTACTTTAGTAACTCACATGGAATCCCTCTGAGAGGGATGGAGGAACCGCACGATTGGAGGTTCTGCCAAAATCACGTGCACGACACCTACAATGATCACGTACTCGATTCAGGCACGAAGAATGACGACGAACAAACTTCGGAATCACGATAGGGGGTTCGGCCGACCACCAGTAGAGGAATTAGGGTTTCTTTCGTTTCTGGGTCAGAAAAAACTCCGCTTTTAATCGATTAGGATTAATTTATAGTGTGTCGACTAATTACAGTTTTAGTACCTGTATTAATTTAATTAATCTGATTATACCACAATAGAATACAATAGATTCAATTAACATCAATTAGGTTAAAATTAAGCACACACTAACCCCCTAAAGAAAATCTAATTAATCAATCGCTTAATTAATTAACCCGATTGAATAATTAATCCCTCCAAACAATCAATTAACTTGTTCCAATCAGAACAATTAATCAATTAACATTAATAGTTAACAACTAATAATAAGTTCATCATAAATACACTACATGTATTAGTTCTCCGAGTACAAGTCTCAGTGTCTAGTGTGCACGATCATGTGGGCCATAATCAATTAGCTTAATGACTAAAAGAGAGTTTCCTAGACCATATCAGTTACCAATTGATTACAGTGTTAGTCCATCTCATACAGATAGATACCCTATAGCATTCTCTAATATCTCTTACCATGCATATCGATATATCAAGCATGAGGCATGGTGGACGTCATCCTCTGTAGCTTGAGATATTTCTCGATCTAGAGTTAACTGAAGAACAGATAAGTAACCAGCTTATCTGAGTGTGGCCACACATTTCTCAGTTCAACTCATCGAGTGGCCTAATGATATCATCTCACTTATGGAGTGAGTGGTAATCCCTTCACTTCAACTATCAGTATGAATAAGTACACTAACTAGACCAATCATACCCGTATTTGGCATCCTTTTACAGACCTGTTAGGCGTATGTCAAATCTAATCAGAGTCCTCATTCAATACTATATTGAAATGAGGTCGACAGACAAAAGAGATCTACATTTATAGAAGGGCAATGACACTCCCACCATGTGCCTTCTAAAGCGGATCGACCAAGTCTCGTATTGGTCATACGTACCTACAAACATATCATGTACACGTGTACATATCCTGTTCGTAAAAGCTTTACGTTCTATTCATTCCCATGAGTAGAACTAGCTTCTGGTTATTTATGATATACAATCAATGGATACTTCATACAGTACATATAATACAAGATATATTAACTGAGTGAATTAATGCCTTTTATTCCATAAAACAATTGTATAGTACAATCAACAAAAGTACAATACAATAACAAATAACTATGCCTAGAACTAGGGCACACCAACATAGAACTCCTCAGCAAAATGGGGTTGTTGAAAGGAAGAACAGAACCCTGGTTGAAATAGCCAGAACTATGATCAATGACAGAAGGCTTCCAAAGTACTTTTGGGGAGAAGTTGTTAACACAGCCTGTTATGTTCTGAATAGAGTGCTAATCAGAAGCATCTTGAACAAAACCCCCTATGAACTCTGGAAAGGTCGAAAGCCTAAAATAGGTTATTTCAGAACCTTCGGTTGCAAGTGTTTTGTTTTGAATACAAAAGAATATCTTTCAAAGTTTGATTCAAAGGCAGATGAGGCCATTTTTCTTGGTTACTCAACACATAGTAAAGCATTTAGGGTTTTTAATAAGAGGACTCAAACTCTAGATGAATCTGTTCATGTTCAGTTTGATGAGACTAACCCCGCAGATAGCAGAGCTCCTGATGAAGATGTAGTTCAAGCTCCTGAAGTGACATCTCATGTTGATAAAGAAGATGTTTCTCCCAGAGCTGCTGAAGTGGTTCCTCCTGCTTCTGAACAAGTTCAAAAAGAGGATCCTACTCCAGAAGTCAACTTCCTTCCAGAAGATGCTCCTATATATGATTCACCAAATGATGAACAAGTTTCAGAAGATACATTGGATGTACCAAGAGAAGTTAGAGCTCATACGAATCACCCCTTGGAGAATATTATTGACTCTGTTCACAATCCTGTCATGACCAGAGCTCAGCTCAGAAGGTACATGGGTAATGTGGCTTTTGTGTCACTATTGGAACCCAAAGGACTACTATGAAGCTGAAGATGATGAGTGCTGGTTAATGGTAATGCAAGAAGAACTTGACCAGTTCAAAAGGTCAGAAGTTTGGATTTTAGTTCCCAGACCTAACAACAAGAAAGTTGTTGGTACAAGATGGGTTCTGAAAAACAATGCAAGACTTGTTGCTCAAGGTTACAGTCAGCAAGAAGGCATAGATTATGGTGAAACTTTTGCTCATGTTGCAAGGTTGAAAGCCATTAGAATCTTATGTGCTTTTGCATCATACAAAGGTTTTAAGCTCTTTCAAATGGATGTGAAAAGTGCATTCTTGAATGGTTACATTGATGAGGAAGTCTATGTGTCTCAACCTCCTGGTTTTGAAGATCCTAAGTTTCCGGATCATGTGTACAAGCTGAAGAAAGCCTTGTATGGACTGAAACAAGCTCAGGTATATGTTGATGATATTATATTTGGTGCTACTAATGAATCTTTGTGCATGGAGTTCAGTGACCACATGAAGGCTGAGTTTGAAATGTCTATAATAGGAGAATTAACCTTCTTCTTATGACTTCAAATCAAGCAAAGTAATGATGGTGTGTTTATTAATCAAGCCAAGTATACTAGAGAAGTGCTGAAGAAATTTGGCATGTCTGACTCTAATGCTGTTGACATTCCCATGGATGTCAGCAAAGACTTTGATGATGAAGAGAAAGCTGGTAAACTTGGAGACATAAAAACCTACAGAGGTATGATTGGTTCTCTTTTATATCTAACTGCCAGCAGGCCAGAACATTTTCCTGTGTGCTTCTGTGCTAGATATCAGGCTAAACCAAAGGAGATTCATGATGTTGCTGTCAAAAGAATTCTCAGATATCTTAAAGGCACACCAGAAGCTGGTTTGTGGTATCCTTGTAATACAAATTTTACTCCTGTAGGATTCACAGACTCTGACTATGGTAGAGATAAATTGAAGAGAGTCAGCACTTCTGGTGGTTGTCATTTTCTGGGGGAGTGCTTAGTCTCCTGGCATAGTAAGAAACAAACCTTTGTGGCTCTCTCAATTGCTGAAGCTGAGTATGTTGCTGCTGGAATTTGTGTTTCTCAGATGCTTTGGATAAAGCAACAAATTGCTGACTATGGAGTCACTCCTGGAACAATTACAATCAACTGTGATAACAAAAGTGCTATTGACCTTTCAAAGAATCTCATTCAACACAGCAGGATGAAGCATGTTCACATCAGGTATCATTTTCTGAAAGACCATGTTCTGAAGAAGGATATTATTCTTATTTACTTTCCCTCAGAAGACAACCTTGCTGATATGTTTACTAAGCCTCTGGCTAGTACACCTTTCAGAGGTCTGCGTGAAGGCATAGGTATGACTAACCCTCTTCAGTAACTTATCTTTTGATTACTTGCTTCATTCTCTTAAATGATAGTCGTTTGAGATTCTTAAGCATGATTAAAGATAATTATGGTAATTAATTCTTGGTTTATGCGTGCGTGTAATTGATGCTTTTTACTGCGCTTTTTCTGGTGATAACGGTATCGTGTTCCCTTTTTAACGGTGTTAGTGCTCTTTTTGAATTGGAACGGTTTGTTATTTTTGGGTATAAATAAGAGGTTTCCATAACTTAGCAAATTCTTTCACTTAAGTTTTTAGTTTGCATTAGAATCCCAAGATTTTGTCTGTTCTAAAAATCTCTATTTTCTTTCTCTCCATTTCAAAAACCTAAATTTCAAATGGCTCTAAAACAAATCATTGTCACTCGTCTCTTTGAATCCCAAGTTTCACTAAATCCCTCCAAGGTTTTTCCCTCGAGATTCCTTGATGAACAATGCCTTACAACTTTTCCCATTTCCAAAAAGCTTTCAACACAAAACTGGATTTCATTCGCCTCGTTGGATGAAGTCATCTATCCAGTCCTTGTCACTGAGTTCTACAAGAACTGCTTGATGAACCCTAAGTGTTTTGATTATGTCCAAACGGTTCAGAAGATGAAATTTGAATTTTCCTTACATACGCTTTAATGTTGACTAACATTTTTTTTTTAAGTCTGTGTGTAAGTTACTCAGCAGGTGCTGAATGAAGAATCTCTGGTTTGCCTGGAAGACTCAGAAGAATCGAGAAAGCTGAAGACAGTTTTTAATGTTCAGAAGCTGGATGCTCCGCTCTGAAGTTATTGAAGTCCGTTAAAGCTCTCCTCAGAGGTCCATTGCAATCAGAAGATATTTTCTCCCAATTCGATCAGAAGCTTAGACTAGAGGAATTAGCTTTCAGAAGCTAAGTCACGGGTTCTGTTTAGCATTTATTGCTCTGACAATTGCATTTAATGCAAGGCGCCAAAAGTTCAAAAAGCTATTTTGAAGGAGCGCGCTTGTCTACTCAAAACAAAACCAGAATTTCCTTGTCTACCCCTTGTTGATCCAATTGAAGAATGTTTCCAGTCAACCTCTACTTCAATTTCAAATCACTTACCAGATTTAGTTAAAGAACAAGGTTAACGGATTCAAAGTGTTTGAAGACCGTTTGAAGACTTGACAGATTAACGGCTACAACAACTGATGTCACCTCTTTTGAAGATTCAAATTCACCAACGGTCATCCTCATTCACTATAAATAGTAGCCAAGCTCCACTGCATCATTTACGCGTGATAATCGAGCAAAATCTCATCGCACTGTTCTATTCAAGAAAACAGAGAATTTTTCCATTCTCAATCTTTCTTAGCATAGTGTTAGTTAAAGAAAGAGAGTGAAGAAAAACAAGTTCATAATAGGAATCTTGTAAACTGATATCGTTTGTGATATTCAGTTAGATTTAGAGAGAAATCTAGTTGAGATTAGAGTTGGGTGAGAAATCAAGAAAACAGAGTGTTGTTGTTCTGGTCGAAATCCTTTAACTCTCTTTAGGCTAGTCAGAACTAAGTGAGAATTTAGCTTATGTTCTGTTGATGTAAAAGAGCTTCTGAACTTGCCATAAAAGTTCTAAATAGTAGATTTAAAATCTCTGGTGGCTGCGACCTCAGGGGACAAGACGTAGTCACAGGACTTCTGTGGCGAACTTGGATAAATCGAATTGTTCATCAGGATCTCCTGAACTTCTTTCTCCCTCTTATACTTGTTTACTTTCCTCTGTGTACGTGCTTATATTTAGTGCTGAAAAAATGTACTCTTTATATCGTTGTCTTTGTTCAGAAGACTGTCCAGAAGTCTGTTAATTCCGAACTTCTGTTGCTGAAAACAGTCTATCTGTGTTTAGGCAGAATTTCCCTCAGAAGCTGCTTCCTTAAGCTAGTCTCTGACTCTGAGGAAATTTGACTCTGAAAAATAAGTTTCTCAAAAACTTAGAAATTTTCAGTTTAGGACTTAGACACCTATTCACCCCCCTCTAGGTGATTCTGTTCTTGTTAGGGCCAACACTGCTTTCATCGTTCTGATGAAATTGATGTTCTTCATTCTGTGGTTCTTGGAGTGGATGTGAAAGTCTCCAGAGCCTCTTTGGATACCATTCTTGGTACTGCTGATGAAGGGGTTATTATTGGGGAAGATGGATGTGCTGAAGGTTTTGATGATTCTACATGGGGAAGACCTGACCTGACTACTAAAGAGACATATGCCACATGGTTGTCTCAGCATCAGAGGTGGGCACATTATCTCACCACCAATGTGTTCTTGCCTAAGTCAGGAGGAGTAAATTGTGTCTCCAACAGGGAGAGCGTTTTCATGTATCATCTGATGAATGAGAAGAAGATTAATCTCTCAGCAATGATACTGAGACAGATGAAGAGTTTGAAACCCAATGGAACCTTAGCTTATGGTTCCCTGCTAACCAGAGTTTTTGAGGCTGTTGGTGTTGTTTTTCCAGCAGATGCCATCAGAAGTAGAAGTGTTCCTATTATTTATGGTCCTCTGAGCAAATTGGTTTTTGATCAGTTGCCATCCAAGAAGGGTCCATCTTCTGCCTCTCTAGTGATTAGAGAAGTTCACAAGAATTTTGTGAAAGGTGATCAGAAGGTTTCCAAGAAGGGAAAGGGTAAGAAGAAGGTCAGCACACTTGAGATAGTGGTTGAGAAGAACTCTGCTGAAGAAACTGTACCTAACTTAGTGCAAACTAGGATTAGTGTTGCCCCTTCTGGGAAGGTTTGTGCTGAGATGCCTAGTGAGGCTGTTGAGAAGACAGCACAAGAGATAGAAGACGAGCTCATGGCTGTAAAACTCAATGTTGTTATTCAGCAAGTTGAGTTGAACAAGAAAGCTGATGTTGACATGAACACGAAAGCCGATGTGGACATGAACAAAAGGGCTGATGTCGACATGAACAAGAGAGCTGAAACTGCTGAACTAGAAGGAGTTGCTTTGGCTAAGGCCAATGGTGATGTTGGACCAGTTTCAGAGGATGTTGAGGAAGATGTTCCTCTGTCAAGGAAAAGGACGTACAAAACCAAGTCTTCTGCGGCAATGAGAAAGCCTATGAGGAGATCTGATTATGAGATCCATCTTGATCCTATCCTTGAGGATGAGACTGCTGAGGCTGGAGAAGCAGTACTGGGTAAAATTGTGAGTGATGAGGAAGATACTCACATGGATGATGATGAGGAACATTTCAATGATGATGGTACTCCCATCATTGAAACTGTCTCTGATGACTCATCTCCTGAGCGTGAAGATTCAGAAACTGTGCTGGATGGTGCTAGAGTTTTTGCTCAGAATGTTGACAATGAGCATTTCATTGATGATGTCCTCCTTGGACAGGGCAGAAGTGATGAGAGAAGAAGGAACGCCTATGAAGTGATTGACAAAATGAGTCACTTATTCGCTACTCCTTTTGCTTCTTTTGATCCTAATGATGCTGAGAAGTCACAACTCTCAGCTCCTGAAGATATTCCTTCCTCTGCTCCTGAACAGGTTATACAATCTCCTGAACATAACTCTCCTCCCCCTCTACCACATACTTCTGCATCTCCTTCTGTCACATAAGTTGATGCTTCTGAAACTATCATTCCTCCTACAACTTCAACCTCTGAAGTTGTACCTCCTAAAACTACTCCACCTTCTGGATCCTATTCAGAAGTTCATTACTCCACTACTCCCATTTTCTCTGACTCCACAACTACATCCTCTACTCCCTCTCTAAATACATCATCTACTTTTTCGTTTCCCTCTACAACTTCATCCTTCACTATACCTTCTACTTAAACAACCTCTGCTCCTTCTTCCATTACTTCTATACCTCCTCCTTCAACTTCTGGATCTGCACCTCGTGTGTCTGATCCTTTAAACTCATTGATTTTCTCTTCCTCTTTTGCTGGACATTCTTCAAACTATGACTTCCTTAGTTTTCTGTTGAATCAGCATGAGAAAGAATCCTATTAAATTTGGAGGAAAGGGATTCATTAACAGAGATCCTAATATCTCAGGAGTTGCTACTCCTTCTGTTCAAGAGCTGAGAAGAATGAGTCAGGGTGGCTCTGATAATGTGTTTGGCGGATTTGCTGCTATGAGACAAAGTTTTTCTGCTCCTGATATGATTGCTCAAGTTGCTATCATGCAAGAGCTTCAACAATTGAAGTCTCAAAACTTGCAACTCATGTCTATGCTGAGAATGCAGGATCCCTCTGTCTACATAAAAAATCTCTCTACACTTCATCTAGCTGCATATGATGAACTTTTCAAGTTGAGAAAGATAGCTCTGACTTTACCCACTCTGGAAAATATTGCTCTTGCTTCTGCCAAGAATGTCAACGAGTCTCTTGACATTTTGTCTCAAGAGGTCAATGAAGCTAATGAGACCTTTGAAACTCAGGGTAAAGTTATTCCTGCGAAGATGGATGACCTGCAAAGCACTGCAAATCATATTCTGAGAGAAGTGAAATCTTCTGCTCAAGGCTCATCATCTTCTAGAGCTGCTCGAATTGTCTATGACATCAAACCTGATCTCAACAACAGACTTGAGAGCATTGAATCATCGGTTAAGGCTCAGAACGCTCGGATTGCTGAAATGACTGAGTTTCTTAAGGTTTTGCATGATCAAGCTAAGGAACAAGAGAAAATTATGCACAATGCTAATAGGTTTCCTCGTACTCAAACCTATATTCAGAATGAAGAATTTACCAAAGCTATTGTAAGCACTAGTTTTCGAACCCAATGAAGAAAGCAATTTTCGAGCTCTTCGTTTGGCCAGTCGCACACGCGTCAGTACTCCTCAGAATCCAAATTTACTCCTCCCACATGTCATTGACACCTTCAATGACATGAAAATTATATTTTCAGAACCCATTGATAAATTCCCAATCAAATCTATTCAAAATAAAAGTTAACCACATAGGAATCACCACATAGTCCAACTTGGAGGCCTATTTAGACCCTTTTAGGGTCCGAATTAGGAAAAACTTAACACATGAACGTTGTAGATCTATGTCTTCGCTTTCTAACGCATCTTGAATCACCTCAATCAGAGTCACAATGCTTTTACCATCAACAATTCCTTCCTTTCCCCCATTTTCTATCGGTTTCTGAGCGCTTTTTGACCCGATATAAGTTGCCTCTGAAAAGTTGCCTAAGGTTGCCTATGATATTAAAGAATCGCTCAGATATCGAAGTTCTAGCTCTAAAATATCCCAGCTCCCTAAAGTCCTCATGACGCCAAAATAATCCAATACCACTTAATCCTACTCCCAAATTCCTGGTGTAGCTCTCCTCTTCGCAAAAGAGCTCACACAATTAAATCTTATAAAACCCGAAGGATTCCCCCGGAATCCCTTCTCTTTTAGTTACTAGGAGCACGCACGACGCAATCTCCGGCCCCAAAGTTCCTCCCTGCGGTTCCGTTCCCGACGAGTACTAGCTTGCAAGCATCCTACTAGCACGCTGCGAGCGTAAGCTTCTGAGGGTTTTTACGGTGTCACCCAACGGTTTACTGTATAGCATTTTTACCTTATTTAAATGCTTTTTGTGTGGTAATAATAATATAAGAAAATAATGAGTTAGCTTGCATTAAAGATCCTCTAGGGCCTAAAATGTCGGAATTAATAAGTTGTATCCACGAACGTAAATAGAATCTCTGGTTTTCAAAACAATCGGTAACTATACCGGTTCGTACATTTTCCCGGTCGGCCGGGTGGCGACTCTAGTCAAAGAAGGCTAAAGTCGCTACAAGCGACCACTTACACTCACAGTGGCGACTCTGCTGGGGACCAAAAATATATTCTACTGTTATAAGTTAACTTCAACGTCTGACTTCTTGAAGTTTATTTATTAATGGAAGGATGTATGTTTGGTTTTCAATTTTTATAAAATTATTTCTTAAATTATTTTATGAAAAGTAAAAAATGGGATACAACTGAAGCATTCTGACAGTCTATCGCTATATACGGAGTTACTGCTTTCTCATACTGCATAAAAGAAAAATCCCAAATGGTCAACGTGTGTTACGAGTCGCACTTACTGTTGTTTCCTTTAAGGGACGCATAGGTCGATCTGTAACACCACCTATAGCCTTGTACTGTCGACACGCTGCTCAAAACCCTTAAATGGGGAGGCGCTAGGTATATCTTGCTGTGGGATCTCTTTTGTACTATCAAACGAGACCGAAGCCTCATATAGTCAGCCTAGATATCTCCACTAGGAACTACCCTCAAACATCAAATAAATCACGTCTACGAGAGCATTTTTTTGACATCGAAAGGAAAGATGTAAAAAGAAACCCACCTAGGACAGAGACGTACTACGTGAAGATTGAGAGGGAGTGTCGTGAACGCATGAATATCTACACTAAATGTGTGATCGCTTACTTTACTTGTACATATATTAGACGTAGCCTTAACCTAGGAAAGAGTCCAGTTCCCATGAAACTCCTTTGAAGTAAAGGGGTACCCTGTTACGCCAGACATTTTATCACACGAAACACGACGTTATGTCGTCTGTTTCATTTCGTAAAGAAACTAAATCTCGTGAGATAAAATCATGGAATCACAAATGTTGCCCCTTAAGTCAAAACCAGTGTCATACGAAACGCATGTCCTAGATTACGAAAGACGCTTTAATGATTTCATATAGGATAAAGCCATACCGATGTAATGGTTTAGTCTGTTGGACCAAACATACATTGTCTTATGCTCCTCCCGAAAAGGAGTTTAGGGTTCCTCTCGAGTCTTAAGGCACACCGCCCCGCGAAGTCCACGCAAAGTCAATATCGCGTTGGACCAATATTTAAAAAAAAAATACAAAAATAAGAAATTTTTTTTTTGCATGGACCACAACAACAAAATTTTCGACTCGGTAAAATATAGTGTCACATGTCAAACCACGTCAAGTCATCACTCCATTTGTAGGGTTTAACGAATCGACCAATATTGCTGCTCATTTTGTAATGTGAAGAACGTCAACCCGACGTTTATTTCAATTCAAGAAGAAGCTTAGTCTATCTTCACATAACGAAATTTTACCGCTCCAAAGGTCAATTCCTTAAACCAAACAAATCTCATCTTGAAAGAATGCTAAAACCTCATAAGACCTAAAAGGACATAACGCTATGATACTTGTCCATATACATGAAATGCGTCGTTACACCGTCTGTTCCTTATTGCAATGAACACTTTAATTATTTCATGTAAAATGGGGCTATACCATCACAACGATATGACCTATTAGATCAAACATACACTGTCTTCTGCTCCTCCAAAAAGGAATTTTGAGTTTGTGAAGTGGAATGGGACGTGGGAATCATTACGCTTCGAAAAAGGCGCTTGAAGTCCCATTGCATGTTGTGAATGTTGTCTGAACCAAGGTAGGGGCACACCGTCCCGTGAGTCCCCATGGTTCACTATTATGTTGAGACTTCCAAACCAGTGTAATATAGGGTCGTCGCACGAACGTTCTCCATTCGAGAAATAAGCGACGTGTCAATAATGTCCTTTAGCATGGGGTCAAACATCACTCCTAGATACAATATACGTCTCGTCGTCCCTATGTAAAAATCAGGTCTTGTGTGTCTTTACGCATAAACACACAACAGTCCATCATTGAGTCGCTCCAATCCACACGTACCCTATAGTGAAGAATCGTGATTATTGTCTGTATATATAGTCATCAGTCTAGGGTCCGAAGTGTAACATGCATCCATTTCATATACATGTCAAGCATTACCCGTACGAATTAGTGTACATCGACAAACCACACATAGGATACACACGATAGGCTAAAATGGGAACTATGACACCGTCGTCATCTTACCTAAATGTGGCACACACACACACACGATGTCCAAAGCATAAATACATGTGTCCCCTTACCTGCTAGTTTGTCTCCTTCAGGTGTGTCTACCCTTAGAGTATCATCCTACATAATAGGGTCCATGCATGCACATTGTCGTTATCACGTGTATGAGGCATACATACATCGGTATCATGATAAAGGGAAATAGGAAAATGACAAAAGAGGTGCCATAAGTATAATTCGTCTAGATGTCATAGGCACACTTAGGCTAGGGCACAAACGCAAGTTGTCCAAACGTCGAAAACCCCACCTGTTCGGGAACGCCTTCTCTTTATCCAAAATTCCCAAACACTACCTGACCCAACCCAAAATCACAAAACCGTAACACACCTAAACCAAGCCAGCTTCCATCAAGGAGACCGTCAGACCAACAAGGAAGAATCAGAGGTAGGGACCAAATGAAGAGTTGGACGACCCAAGGAAGTTCTCCATGATATCCTCTCAAACGCTAACCCAAATGAAAGATGCTGCAAGCCTTTACCCTCAACCTACCTACGTATTACCCCAAATTCACCAAACTACCCCGACATATGCCGCACCCCATCTCACTTCAGAGCAAACAAAAGACCTTATTCGAACCCAAAATCAATTAATACCTAGTGGCTCGAAACGCTAAGGATACACCCCAAAGAGGAATCATGGAGAAACTCTAGGTCGCAAACGTCGCATCAAGGACATCCCAGCAGACGAAGAATGGAGCAACATCATAAGGCATCGACTAAGCTCTATCCCACTTATCCTAACACCGTGTTTACAGACCCGTGCTTGGATAGAAAAAGCATTTAGCTCACTCGTGTCTACATTCATTTGCATCTTTCAAATAGACGTTAGGAAGATATATGCATAATTAGAGCATATGTGTCTAGTATGAATATGCCCTTGACTATGAGAAAGGGAACCACATCTAGAGAAACGGCCCCGACTACGACGTACCCCGCGAGATGAAGAGACAATATAAGAAGGAGGAATTAATGGATCAATGTAGAAGCACATCTCCTTCGGAGCCCTGCAAAAGGAAGAGACCTCGCTCTAAAGAATTAGGACATTACACGGAAGTCAAAATGGAGCGTCCAAGTACTCGTGGTGTCTCCATGAACCAAGGTCCATCCGCCTTCAGAATTAAACCCATGAAGTCCTCAGAATTCCCTTTCCACACTCAACAACGGATGTTCCCACGGATGAAGGGAGAAGCGAAAAGGAGAAGTGAAGCCATCCTTCGGAGGAGCTTATAGCTCGAAGATGGATCCCATCCGCAAAACCTCGAAGGGAGGGACGGCATTTCCATATCGAAGCCTCATACAAAAGACGAAGCAGATGGTGTCCCGAAGCCATAAAGACATCTCACTAATCATCACACGAAGACGTGATCCAGGCAGAAGGTTGTGACAAGATCTACACCAAGGAGAACAATGGAGACACTAGGATCTCATCATGAAAATCACTTGCACGCTTCCGAGAACAAGATGGCATCATTAGGATGCGCGGTTTTGTCCCCACAAAAGAATGACGATTCCACGCCACAGAAGAAACCTCACTACAAGGGGAAAATCACCGTCACAAGAAGATAGTCAACTAGGACTGGTTGATAACGAGTGCACATTCACACTAGACATACATGCCTATATTAACTAGTCTAGATGCTTATGTTAGTGAGTCTAAATGTCTATTCCAGGAGTCTGTCAGCTACACATATTCTAGAATAGAGGATATCAAGAACTTAGACAAATAGAATATGTACACTCCGTTCAAAACATTAGACGACTCCCCTAGGGTTTAAGAAAACATAAAAGACCTGCTAGATCGAAAAAACTCAAAAATAGATCTAGGCAACAATCAAGGCCAAAAGGAAGAAAGCCTGCTAGGTTGAAAACTCGAAATAGCAATCTAGGAAACAATAAAGGCAGCTCGCTAAGTTGACAACCCGTAGAGTCATCTTAGGCAACAGTTAGAGCAATAAAACACCTCACCCTAGGGGCAATCACGAAACGTCATCGGAAGTTGCATTTGAACATCTTAAACCTATAAGCTACACGAACTCCTGATGGTCTCTCACACCCTATCATCATCAAAGAACCTCCACAACCTTCGCTTCCATCATCCAACCCTAAATCCTTGCACCCTTTACGAAACCTACCCTACAACCTCAATAAGCCTCACCTCCACCCTTTCTCTCCTCATAAAAGCCTTTCCCTGCACCCTCGAAATACCTACATAGACCTCGCCTCCTTCATCCGACTCAAAACCTTTGCTCACATCCCCCAAAAGAACAACCATAAACCTAACCTCGCATCTAGCCAAAACTTTGGAGTCACCCACATGCTTAGTTGAGAACCAAGAGTCATTTGGGTTCCCCAGTCACGTGTCCACACACTCACTTATACATACTACGTGTCCTAGGTCGTCCAATCAAGACCCACAAAAATAATACTACACAAGTCATAGGAGGAGATGGCCCCCCTAGTCTGCGCACAATCACATGTCCGGTCTAGTTGCACATGCACATTAGACAATTAGGTCATCTAGCCGAAATCCATAAAGGACATATCACGTGAGTAGAACATCCCCTTGTGCACACACATGTGGAGTCACACACACTTTGGGTTTTAGATCGTTGTAGGTTGTCATAAGTCCACCAGATAGGGCATCCCCCCACTTACACTAAAGACACACATGCACACCATATCTTTTAGGTAGTCTAGCTAGAGTCCATATCACATGAGTTCAACCCTTGTCACGTGTCTGTGCATCTAATCGCATTTATTGTGTATTATCCAGCCTAGGTTCACACGTGTGTACCTGCATGTACCCATAAAGTAGGGTATCTCCCTTGATCGCCTGTAATCATGCAGCATGACCAATCGTCATTAAAATGATTATTTCCCATTGGTCATCACACCCCTGTTGGCCCTATCAAGAACAGAATCACCTAGAAGGGGGGGGGGAGTGAATAGGTGTCTAAGTTGAAAACTGAAAATTTCTAAGTTTTTCGGGAAACTTAATTTTCAGAGTCAAATTTCCTCAGAGTCAGAAGCAAGCTTACAGAAGTAGCTTCTGAGGGAAATTCTGCCTAAACACAGTTAGACTGTTTTCAGCAACACAAGTTCTGATTTGAGAACTTAGGTCATCTAGCCGAAATCCATAAAGGACATATCACGTGAGTAGAACATCCCCTTGTTCACACACATGTGGAGTCACACACACTTTGGGTTTTAGATCGTTGTAGGTTGTCATAAGTCCACCTGATAGGGCATCCCCCCACTTACACTAAAGACACACATGCACACCATATCTTTTAGGTAGTCTAGCTAGAGTCCATATCACATGAGTTCAACCCTTGTCACGTGTCTGTGCATCTAATCGCATTCATTGTGTATTATCCAGCCTAGGTTCACACGTGTGTACCTGCATGTACCCATAAAGTAGGGTATCTCCCTTGATCGCCTGTAATCATGCAGCATGACCAATCGTCATTAAAATGATTATTTCCCATTGGTCATCACACCCCTGTTGGCCCTATCAAGAATAGAATCACCTAGAGGGGGGGGGGGTGAATAGGTGTCTAAGTTGAAAACTGAAAATTTCTAAGTTTTTCGGGAAACTTAATTTTCAGAGTCAAATTTCCTCAGAGTCAGAAGCAAGCTTACAGAAGTAGCTTCTGAGGGAAATTCTGCCTAAACACAGTTGGACTGTTTTCAGCAACAGAAGTTCTGATTTGAGAACTTCTGGACAGTCTTCTGAACAAAGACAATGATATTTAGAGAAAATCTGTTTCAGCACTAAATATAAGCAAGTACATAGAAGCAAAAATAACAAGTATAAGAGGGAGAAAGAAGTTCAGGAGATCCTGATTGAATAATTCGATTTATCCAAGTTCGCCACAAAACTCCTGTGACTACGTCTTGTCCCCTGAGGTCGCAGCCTACAGAGATTTTATAAATCTACTATTCAGAACTTTTATGGCAAGTTCAGAAGGTCCTTTACATCAACAGAACTTAAGCTAATTTCTCACTTAGATCTGACTAGCCTAAAAAGAGTTAAAGGATTTCCACCAGAACAACAACAACTCTGTTTTCTGGATTTCTCACCCAACTCTAATCTCAACTAGATTTCTCTCAAGATCTAACTGAATATCACAAACGATATCAGTTTACAAGATTCCTATTATGAACTTGTTTTTCTTCACTCTCTCACTTAAACTTAAGCTATGCTAAGAAAGATCTATTAGGAAAGTGTGCTATGTTTTTCAGCTTCAAACAGTGCGTTGAGATTTTGCTCGATTATCACACATACATGATGCATTGGAGCTTGGCTACTATTTATAGTGAATGAGGATGACCGTTGGTGAATTTGAATCTTCAACAGAGATGAAAACAGTTGTTGTAGCCGTTAATTTGTCAAGTCTTCAAACGGTCTTCAACCACTATGATTCTGTTATCCTTGTTCTTTAACCAAATCCGGTAAGTGATTTGAAATTGAAGATAAGGTTGACCGGAAACATTCCTCAATAAGATCAACAAAGGGTAGACAAGGAAATTCTGGTTTCACTTTGAGTAGACAAGCGCGCTCCATCAAAACAGCTTTTTGAACTTTTGGCGCCTTGCATTAAATGCACTTGTCAGAGCAATAAATGTTATCCAGAACCCGTGACTAAGCTTCTGATCAAATTGGTAGATGAACTTCTGATTGCAAAGAACCTCTGAGGAGAGCTTTAACAAACTTCGTATCTTCAGAGCGGAATATCCAGCTTCTGTTCATTGAAACACTGTCTTCAGTTTTCGGATCTTCTGAGTCTTTTAGGCAAACCAGAAATAATTCATTCAGCACCTGCTGAGTAACTTACATACAAGCTGAGCAAAAATTGTTAGTCAACATTAAACCGTATGTAAGAGAATTTTAATTTTCATCTTCTGAAACGTTTGAACATAATCAAAACACTTAGGGTTCATCAACCCCGAGAAAGGATGCATGTCTTTGTTCGTTCAGGATACTCATAAGGAGTCACGAAAATCAATGAAAGCGTAGGAACCTACCCGATGGCCACAAAGGAAACCCACGACGCTTATGACTTGCCCATGAAGAGTTATCATGCTATTCTAAGAGCATTACCCAATCAACAGTATAAGGGTTGGAATGTCGTTATCAAAACTACACCTCGAGATTCTTATGATTTGCCAACAATGGAAGCAGATGAAAGAAATTATTCGAAAGATTTAGATTCGAATAATGAAGTGGAAGCGACAAGTCATTTACAGCCAATTGTTCTTGAAGTTCAATCACTTCAGAGGAAGAGGAAGCATAAACTTATCTAAAAGTTGCATTATTTGGTTTCAAGTAATTGAATCATTTTTTTATAAATTAATGTTTTTGTTTGGTGTTTTTAACTTTTAGATTGCTCTATAGATATATATATATATATATATGTATAGTGTTTTCTGATTTATTTTTCAACCTTTTTTATACTTTCGCTGATAATGAATTCTTTTGACTTGTACAGTTGAAATGCCAAAGGACAAAAAAACAAAACGACATGGAAAGCTAATACCACCAGGAATGTTAGCTAAGGAGCGTGGTAGCAAATCGAAAGCATTTCAAAAAGTTGGAGAATCTACTAATTTGGTGGCTGCTAATCAAAAACATGGAAGCATTATTTATAAAACAAGTAATTGTGTTTCTGTATCATCTATTATTTTTAGTATCATATACTAGATTCTTACCTGAATCTTACTACTTAATTATAGGTTTCAAATTAAAATTTACAATTCTGTGTTTTGATCTTTTGCTTAGAACTCAACAAAATGGCAGAATTTTTATTTCTTCTCTAATCAATATATACTTTCATTATCACTGCTTCCAAGAGCTATTATTTAGTTCTGCGTTTTTCTTATTGTATTTTTTTTCCTATACAAAGGTGGTTGCTGTCTTGTTTTGCATTACCACGAAGAAGTGCACATTAAGAAGGATTTTGATGAAGATTGTTGTTTCATGGATATTCTGAGATTGTGTAAACGATCCTTTGATATCTATTCTGTACGGTTCAGAATTGTTGATGATGATGAGTTGCCATTGGTTGATGATAATGATATCTTATGGATGATAAAGCAACATGGAGGTGTTGGAGAAATACATGTTCACATCGAAGAGGATACAACAGCCTCACTTTTATCTTTTAAACTTCCAGAGGACATTCCGTCTTTAGGTAATGTCGTAAATATATTTCATTGTGCAATTATTCATTATAAATTTTAATTCGTTATAAATTTATCTTTCCAGCTTCAAGTATTCCAACCTCATCTCCTCCAAAAGTCACGGACCTTAAGATTGTAGGTGATGTAAAGGTAAACGAGAAAGTAGTTGTTGTTGGTGATGTTATTGGTGGGAGTGAAGAAGCTAGCACTATACAAATGTTTATCTCCATTTCTAAGAACTTTGGTGTAGATGATAACCTTACAAGTATCAGTCCTTCTCAAAATGGAAAGGCAAGTAATCTAGACTATATACAAACAAAGAAGGTGATAATAGTAATTACATTCTAAATCTGATTTATTGCTTTGTTTGTGGATTTAAGGTGTTTTTAATACCATTGCAAGCTGTTAATCATTATCTTGTGGCGAAATATACTCCGATAACAGAAGATGGTAAGTTTGGACGCTCCGGATATGTTATATCAGATACCTATGTAGAAAGTAAGTAGTCATTGCTCAAAATCTGTTTTATTTTGAATAACCTCATCAAATTATATCTGTATTTTGAACAAATTTGAGAAATGCATCTTAATTTTTAGATTCAGAACCTGAAAAGAAAAAAAGTGTGAGGGGACCAAACCTGAATAAGAAAGTTGCAGCTCTTAAATCTGGGCAAAAGATTGATATCAAATTCTACAACAAGCGTGGAGTCGGTGATAATCACTCATGATGGTCAAGACATTTAGGGAAAATTGCTCCTGACATCCGTATTTGCCCTCTTCGTGCTGATACATGGCATAAAATAACAATAAGTTTTAATAAGGCTTTTTAACCATTATAATTAAGGGGATTTTTTTATCATGTTGGATACTTTTATTAAGGGTAGAATATCCATTATTGTAAGTCAAATAATAAGAGGAATCAATCCCCTAATAGAAACGATTATCAAGGCAACGTATAACAAGGGGCCCTTAAGGGGCTTTTTCACTTATTAAAAGTTTTTCTTAAGAGTATTTTGACTTTTAATAACAAATTCTCCAATTATTAGAACCCCTTTTTTTTGTAGTGGTCAGAACAGCTTGTAATAAGGGTTGAATCTGCAGAAATCAAGTCAAAGATGCCTTTACATCACATGGTCTCAGTTTTGTGATGTGGGGAAGTGAAAAAGTAGAGTTTTTGGAGGTTTGTGGAAGGCTTTGGGGTTTGGAGTTGTCTTCTTGTGCTTTTGTCTTTTCTGTAGGTTGCTTTGTCTTACTATGCAGTTGTCCTTTTCTGCTGAGAACAGTCTGCCCGAGAACAGCCAGATTCCAAGGAGCATCTTCATTTGTTTATCATTTCTTTTCTTGTATAAATACCCTTGCATGGGTATTGCTTTCAAAAAAATAATCAGTCAACATCCTTAGAATCATTTCCTTTTAGTTTAGTTTAAGTTTAAGTATTAGAAGTGTAGGGTCTCTCTGAGACCAGGCAGCAGCCTGTTCGTACTTTTCTTATTTTGGATTTTAAGCATGACAATGAGTGAGTAGTCACTCAAGGTGGAAAGCCAGCCTTCCGGCTGGTGGTTGTAAGCATATCTTTTCCCTATTATGAACGAAGTCATGTTTGTTTTTATTGTTCAATAGAATTTCCATTCATATGCAAGCCTCGCGAACTTGTATTCTCAGTTGTTTGATGTTGTAGGGACCAACTCGGATCAAGCAATAGATAAACTATTGAACACATATATTTTATACCGGGACCAATAAGGATAAGATGTATGCTAGGGGTTCTTATTTATAAGATGCTTCTTGTGCTTAATGCTTGTGCTTGTGTAATCTAATGGAAACTAATTTTACATAAGTATAAAGAATCTTGGGAACATGTGACCATCTGACTTGAGTTAATATAGTGAAGATCCCCTAGATCTATAATAAACATGGTTGATTTGTATGAAGGAATTATGTGCTTGTTTACCATCAGTTCTGGCTGTGCTTTACGCCTGCTCGTTTTATACAGGTTAAATCCATTTAAGAATTGTATGATCAGTACTGCCATTAGTTTATATTTAGTTTATAGTAGTTTAGAGATTCTCAAATCAATTAAGCACAACCAGCCGACTGTTCTATTTCTGAAAAGAGACCAGCTTGAGACTGTTCTATCCCTGTGGAGACGATAAACTTATCACTTTATTACTTGTCTAGTGCACTTGCTAGTGTCATCCCACTCATTTGTACACAACATACGTTCAAGTACCTGAAAAGGAAATTGGACAAAAATGAGGCTGACAAGTTTCTTAGGTTTACTCAAGTGTATTCTGACATGAAAGTGTTAAAAGAAAAGTTGTGTGAACAGTTCAACACTCCTGCTGATGGCCCCAAAGCCAAAGGTAAGGAAAAGCTGCCTCTGAGGAGTGATAAACCTCAGAAGAAGAAGAAACTTGTCACTCCCTCTCTTCTGAAAGAGATCTCTTCTCCTCCTGATGTGGGTACCTCTGGGAGTGCTATGGCCTCTGAAGAAGTTACACCTTTCCAGAAGAAGAAGAATCCTCCCAAGAAGCAAAGGGAAAGATCCAAAAACCCTCCTTTTTGCAAGTTGTGCAAGAGCGATGTACATTGGTTAAAGGATTGCAAGTATCACATCAAAAACATCTTGCAATCTCAATTATCACTAAAACCTGCTGAAGATAAATCTAACAATGAAGGACCCAATAAGGATTGGGTACCTGTTACTAATTGATTGTGTTGCAGGTGGCTCTGAGTGCTCCATCAATGTCAAAGTTGTGGTACATTGACAGTGGGTGCTCAAGGCATATGACAGGTGATGAAAAGGCATTCATCACATTTTTACCTAAAAGAGGTGGTAAAATCAGCTTTGGAGATGCTCAGAAAGGTAGGATCGTTGGTTCTGAATCAATTAGAACAAATCCTTTTATTGAAGATGTCTCCCTAGTCAGAGGCTTGAAGTTCAACCTCATGAGTGTTGCACAACTATTTGACAAAGGTATAGATGTTGTATTCAGCTCCTCTGGATGTAAAATCTTAGACAGTAAGTCAAGGGAAGTTATTCTAACTGCTCCTATAGTAGAAAATGTTTTCATACTGAACCTTGAGAATCTCTGTAAAAATATATGCTTGATGTTCAAAGAGGATACCTCCTGGCTCTGGCAGAGAAGACTTGCTCATGTGGACATGGACCTTCTAGCCAAAGTAGCTAGATATCAATTGGTTGAGGGTCTGCCTGAAATTAGTTTTAAGAAGAACCATTTGTGTACTGCTTGTCAATATGGAAAACAATCTAGAAGCTCTTTTAAAACTAAGAAAACCATTTCAACTAAAAGACCTTTAGAATTACTTCATATGGATCTTTTTGGTCATGTTCAACCAATGAGCATGGGTGGAAAGAAGTATGCCTTTGTCATAGTAGATGACTATTCAAGATTCACTTGGGTTATCCTGCTTGCTAGCAAAGATGAGTCATTTGAATGTTTCTCAGTTCTTGTAAAGAAACTTGAGAATGAAAGGAATGAAAAGGTAATTCATATCGGAAGTGATAATGGTGGAGAATTCAAGAACCTTCAGTTTGAAGAATTCTGTGAAACTAAGGGCATTGATCATAACTTTTCTGCTCCAAGAACTCCTCAACAAAATGGGGTAGTTGAAAGGAAGAATTGACTCTGGTTGAAATTGCCAGAACCATGATCAATGACAGAAGGCTTCCAAAGTACTTCTGGGTAGACGCTGTTAACACAGCTTGTTATGTTCTGAACAGAGTGCTCATCAGAAGCATCTTGAACAAAACCCCCTATGAACTCTGGAAAGGTAGAAAGCCTAAGATAGGTTATTTCAGAACCTTTGGTTGTAAGTGTTATGTTTTGAATACAAAAGAATATCTTTCAAAGTTTGATTCAAAGGCAGATAAGGCATTTTTGTTGGTTACTCAACACATAGTAAAGCATATAGGGTTTTTAATAAGAGGACTCAAACTTTAGATGAATCTGTTCATGTTCAGTTTGATGAGACTAACCCTATAGATAGTAGAGCTCCTGAAGAAGATGTAGTTCAAGCTCCTGAAGTGACATCTCCTGCTGATGCTAAAGATGATCCTCCTAGAGCTTCTGAAGTTATTCCTCCTGTTGCTGATAATCTAGTTCCAAAAGAGAATCCAGCTCCAGAAGTTAACTTCCTTCCAGAAGATGCTCCTATATATGATTCTACAAATGATTAAAAAGTTTCAGAAGATACATTAGATGTACCAACAGAAGTTAGAGCTCCTAGGAATCACCCCCTGGAGAATGTAATTGATTGTGTTCATAATCCTGTCATGACCAGAGCTCAGCTCTGAAGATACATGCGGAATGTGGCTTTTGTGTCACTTCTGGAGCCCAAGGACTTCTATGAAGCTGAAGATGATGAATCCTGGTTAATGGCAATGCAAGAAAAACTTGACCAATTTAAAAGCTCAGAAGTTTGGACTTTAGTTCCCAGACCCAATCACAAAAAGGTTGTTGGTACAAGATGGGTTCTGAAGAACAAGCTTGATGAGTTTGGAAATGTTGTGAGAAACAAGGCAAGACTTGTTGCTCAAGGTTACAGTCAGCAAGAAGGCATAGATTATGGTGAAACTTTTGCTCCTGTTGCAAGGTTGGAAGCCATTAGAATTTTTTGTGCTTTTGCATCATACAAAGGTTTCAAGCTGTTCCAAATGGATGTGAAAAGTGCATTCCTAAATGGGTACATTGATGAGGAAGTCTATGTGTCTCAACCCCCTGGTTTTGAAGATCCTAAGTTTTCAGATCATTTGTATAAGCTTAAGAAGGCCTTGTATGGACTGAAACAAGCTCCCAAAGCTTGGTATGAGAGACTGAGTGAATTCCTTCTGTCTAAGGGATTTGTCAGAGGTTGTGTTGATACAACTCTGTTCACTCTAAGAAAGAACAAAGATATCCTTTTAGCTCATGTATATGTTGATGATATTATATTTTATGCTACTAATGAATCTTTGTGCAGGGAGTTCAGCAACCACATGAAAGCTGAGTTTGAAATGTCTATGATGGGAAAATTAACTTTGTTCTTAGGACTTTAAATCAAGCAAAGTAATGATGGTGTGTTTATCAATCAAGCAAAGTATACTAGAGAAGTGCTGAAGAAATTTGGCATGTCAGACTCTAATGTAGTTGACATTCCTATGGATGTCAGTAAAGACTTTGATCATGAAGAGAAAACTGGTAAACCTATAGACATAAAAACCTACAGAGGTATGATTAGTTTCTCTTTTATATCTAACAGCCAGCATGCCAGATATACATTTTGATGTTTGCTTTTGTGTTAGGTATCAGGCTAAACCAAATGAGATTCATGACATTGGTGTCAAAAGAATTCTCAGATATCTTAAAGGCAATTCAAAAGCTGGTTTGTGGTATCCTTGTAGTAAGAAGGAAACTTTTGTGGCTCTCTGAACTGCTGAAGCTGAGTATGTTGCTGCTGGAAGCTGTGTTTTCCAGATGCTCTGGATAAAGCAACAAATTGCTGACTATGGAATCACTCCAGGAACAATTACAATTAACTGTGATAACAAAAGTGCTATTGACCTTTCACAGAATCCCATTCAACACAGCAGGATGAAGCATGTTCACATTAGGCATCACTTTCTGAGAGATCATGTTCTGAAGAAGGATATTGTTCTTACTTATTTACCCTCTGAAGACAATCTTGCTGATATGTTTACTAAGCCTCTGGCTAGTACTCCTTTCAGAAGCTTGCGAGAAGGCATAGGTATGACTAATCCACTTCAGTAATTTATCTTTTAAGATAGTTAAGTGTGATTAAGGATAATTATGGTGTTTTATCATATGCTTAAAGTGTGCCTACATTAAATGCTATTTTTGCGCTTTAACTGTTGTAACGGTAACTGGTTCCCTTTTTCAACGGTGGTTATCCGCTTTTTGAATTGGAACGGTTTACTCGTTTGGGTATAAATAAGGGATTTCCATACTTAGCAAATTTTCACCTAAGTTTTCATTGCAATTAGAATCCACATAGCAAATTTCTGCAATCTCTATTTCCTCTATACTTCAAACCAAATTTTCTCAACAATGGCTGCCCCAATCACCATCACTCATCTCTTCGATGCCAAAACAATGCTTAATAGGTCTAAGGTCTTTACCTCTAGGTTTCTAGATGAAGAAAGTCTAACTACTGCTCTCATTTCGAAATGGCTTTCAAGCCAAAATTGGACCTCCATCTCTTCTCTCGATGAGGTCATTTACCCATCACAAGTCACTGAATTCTACCAGAACCTCTCGTTTAGATCGAATGTCTCATCTTTTTACAGAACCTCTGAGTGTTGCACCTTCTGCGGCATTCAATCCCAATGCTCTTGAGAATTCACAATTCTCAGCTCTTGAACAAGTTATATGCTTTCCTGAACATAATTCTCCTACTCCATCTCCACCACACTCTTCTCCACTAATTTCTGTCACAGAAACATGTGATTCTCATACTTCCATTCCTCCTACAACTTCAACCTCTGAGGTTGTAGATCCTAAAACCACTCTTCCTTCTGGATCCTATTCAGAAGTGAATGTATCCACAACTCCAATCTTTTCAAATTCCACAACAACATCCACTACCTCTCTCAATACATCTCTTTCATTTTCCTTCCCATCCACTACACCATCCTTTACCACACCTTCCACCAAAACTACTTATGCTCCTTCCTCCACAACCACTATTCCTCCTCCTTCAACCTCTGGACAAATCCCTCATCTGTCTGTTCCTCCACCTACTTCTGCTTCCACTACCTTCGATGGTCTCTCATCAAACTATGACTTCCTCAGAAATTTGATGAATCAGCATGAGTGTGAAACTTATTTCGGTGGAAAACGATTCATTGGGAGACCTCTTGTTTCATCAGGAGCTGCTATTGTTCCCTCGATTGAGGAGTTGTGAAGAATAAGTCAGGGTGGCTCTGATGAATTTTTGAAAAGATTTGTTGGGTTAGGACAAAGGACCTCTGCTGCTGACATGTTTGCTCAGAGTGATGTGCTTCAGGAAATCCAAACTCTCAAAGCTCAGAACTTGCAACTCATGTCCATGCTTCAAATGCAGGACCATTCTGCCTTCATTCGCAATCTTTCAACTTTTCATGTAGCTGCTAATGATGAATTGTACTAGCTGAGACAACTAGCTTTAACCCTACCAACTCTGGAGAACATTGGTCTTGCCTCTACCAAAAATGTCAACAATTCTATTGAGATTCTGACTGAAGAGGTTAAGGAAGCTAACGAGCATTATGAGGCTCAGGGTAAAGTAATCCCAAATAAGATTGATGACCTTCAAAGCACTGCCAATCACATTCTGAGAGAAGTTAAATCTTTTGCTCAAGGTCCCTCATCTTCTAGTGCTGCTCGCATTGTATATGACATCACTCCTGATCTCAACAATAGACTGCAGAGCATTGAATCCACTTTGGTTGCTCAGAACGCCCAAATCACAAAGATGACAAAATTTTTGAAGGTTGTTCATACACAGGCTAAAGAACAAGAGAAGGTTCTTCACAATTGCTATAGGTTTGTTCGAGGACAAACTTATATTCAGAATGAGCACTTAACTGCTGATGTGTATGCAAATAATCTCTCTATCAAGCTGCTGATTAAGGATTCTCACAAAGTGTGCCCTCTGTCTGGACCTACCTTTGAACGTCTGGCCAATATTGACAGTTATTTCAGAAGAAGAATGGAACAAATCAATACTGTGAGGCCTAATCAACATCAATACAATGTTGCTATGGCTCAACAGCATAAGTTAAAAGAGCAAGGTGCTCTGGGTTTCCGTTCTGGCCAAACGGTCGAGAAGTCTGCACTGCAGGGTGGTCCTAGTGCTGGTGCGAAGAGACAAAATGAAGATGATGGTTCTGGTGGAAATACTCAGAAGAAACACAAACCTAATAATCAATCCAAAAGAAAATAAGACTTAAGCTTCTTAGTTATATGTTCTGGGCTGGGTAGCATGTCTTAGGACTTATGTTATTTCTTCCTTCTTTTGATTGTTTCTATCTGTTATCTTCTGACTATTATAAATATACTATGAACTTTTAATCATTCTCAATTGTCTCTGAACTCTTTACTAGTACTTCTTTGTTTTTCATATTTATATTGTTTATGTTTTTTACCTAGTAACTCATGCTTCACTAAATCTAACAACTTGATCTTAAGCTATTTTTAAGTAAACATAGATTGTTGGAATTCACAATTTATACTAAAATGAGGGAGTTAAGTTACTCAGAGGCATTAAAAACATAACAATCAGGAAGTTGCTTTTTAAACTCTGTGTTTATTTAAGTAACCTTACCTTCTGGACCACGGTTTGTCAATAACCAAAATGGGGGAGAATGATGAACTCTAAGTGTTTTGATTATGTCCAAACGTTTCAGAAGATGAAATTTAATTTAAGCTTTCATACTTATCAATGTTGACTAACAATTTTTGTTATGTTTTTGTACAAGTTTTCTCAGCAGGTGATGAAAGAAGAAACTCTGGATTGCTTAAAAACTCAGAAGAGAAGAATAGCTAAAGACAGAAAATAAAGCTCAGAAGCTGGATGCTCCGCTCTGAAGATCTTTTTGAAGACTGTTAAAGCTCGTCTCAGAAGTATGGAAGCAACTAGAAGAACAATTCCCATTTGATCAGAAGCTTAGACAAAAGGAATAAAGAGCTCATAAGCTCTAGTCACGGATTTTGCTAAGCATTTAATGCTCTGACATCTGCATTTAATGAGGCGCCAATAGTTCAAAAAGCTGTTCTGATGGAGCGCGCATGTCTGCTACAAACAAAACTAGCATTTCCTTGTCTACCCTTTGCTGATCTAAATGAAGCAAATTTCCAGTCAACCTTATCTTTGATTTCAAATCACTTACCGGATTAAGTTAAAGAACAAGGTTTACGGAATCAAAGTGTTTGAAAACTGTTTGAAGAAATGACAGATTAACAGCTACAACAAACTGATGTCATCAATGGAAGATTCAAATTCAAAAAACGGTCATCTGAGAAGATACGCGCGATTATCGAGCTAAAATCTCAATGCACTGTTCTAACAAGCAAAACAGAGCATTCATTTTCCATTCTCAATCTTTCTTAGTTCAGTCTTTGTAAAAGTGAGAGAGTGAAGAAAACACAAGTTCATAATAGGAATCTTGTAAACTGATATCGTTTGTGATATTCAGTTAGATTTTGAGATAAATCTAGTTAAGGTTTGAGTTGGGTGAGAATTCCATAAAACAAGATTGTTGTTGTTCTGGTGAAAATCCTTTAACTCTTTCTAGGCTAGTCAGAACTAAGTGAGAAATTAGCTTAGGTTCTGTTGATGTAAATGAGCTTCTGAGTGTTGCACAATTGTGTGACAAAGGTAGAGATGTTGCACAACTGTGTGACAAAGGTAGAGATGTGGTATTCAGCTCCTCTGGAAGTAAATCTTGGACAGTATGTCAACGGAAGTTATTCTAACTGCTTCTAGAGTAGAATATGTTTTCATGCTGAACCTTGAGAATCTCTGTAAAAATATATGTTTGATGTCCAAAGAGGATACCTCCTGGCTCTAACATAGAAGACTTGCTCATGTGAGCATAGACCTTCTGGCCAAAGTAGCTTGATATCAATTTGTTGAGGGTCTGCGTGAAATTAGTTTTAAGAAGAACCATTTGTGTACTTCTTGTCAATCTGAAAAACAATCCAGAAGCTCTTTTAAAACTAAGAAAACCATTTCAACTATTAGACCTTTAGAATTACTTCATATGGATCTTTTTGGTCATGTTCAACCAATGAGCATGGGCTGAAAGAAGTATGCATTTGTCATAGTAGCTGACTATTCAAGATTCACTTGGGGGTTATCCTGCTTGTTAAAAAAGATGAGTCATTTCAATGTTTCTCAGTTCTTCTAAAGAAACTTGAGAATGAAAGGAATGAAAAGGTAATCCATATCAGAAGTGATAATGGTGGAGAATTCAAGAACCTTCAGTTTGAAGAATTCTGTGAAACTAAGGGCATTGATCATAACTTTTCTGCTCCAAGAACTCCTCAACAAAATGGGGTAGTTGAAAGGAAGAATTGACTCTGGTTGAAATTGCCAGAACCATGATCAATGATAGAAGGCTTCCAACGTACTTCTGGGGAGACGCTGTTAACACAACCTGTTATGTTCTGAACAGAGTGCTCATCAGAAGCCTCTTGAACAATACCCCCTATGAACTCTAGAAAGGTAGAAAGCCTAAGATAGGTTATTTCAGAACCTTTGGTTGTAAGTGTTATGTGTTGAATACAAAAGAATATCTTTCAAAGTTTGATTCAAAGGCAGATGAGGCATTTTTCTTTGTTACTCAACAAATAGTAAAGCATTTAGGGTTTTTAATAAGAGGACTCAAACTTTAGATGAATCTGTTCATGTTCAGTTTGATGAGACTAACCCTGCAGATAGTAGAGCTCCTGAAGAAGATGTAGTTCAAGCTCCTGAAGTGACATCTCCTGCTGATGCTAAAGATGATCCTCCTAGAGCTTCTGAAGTTATTCCTCTTGTTGCTGATAATCCAGTTCCAAAAGAGAATCCAACTCCAGAAGTTAACTTTGTTCCAGAAGATGCTCCTATATATGATTCTACAAATGATGAACAAGTTTGAGAAGATACATTGGATGTACCAAGAGAAGTTAGAGCTCCTAGGAATCACCCCCTGGAGAATGTAATTGACTGTGTTCATAATCCTGTCATGACCAAAGCTCAGCTCAGAAGATACATGGCGAATGTGGCTTTTGTGTCCCTTATGGAGCCCAAAGACTTCTATGAAGCTGAAGATGATGAATCCTGGTTAATGGCAATGCAAGAAGAACTTGACCAGTTTAAAAGGTCAGAAGTTTGGACTTTAGTTCCCAGACCCAAGGACAAAAAGGTTGTTGGTACAAGATGGGTTCTGAAGAACAAGCTTGATGAGTTTGGAAATGTTGTGAGAAAGAAGGTGTGAGCGTAAGTGGTCGCTTAGAGCGGCTTTAGCCTTGTTTGACTAGAGTCGCCACCCGGCCGACCGGGAAAATGTACGAACCGGTGTTTATACCGATAGTTTTGTAAACCAGCGATTCTATTTACGTTCGTGGATACAACTTATTAATTCTGACATTCCAGGGCCCAGAGGATCTTTAATGCAGCCTAACAGTTTATTATCTTGACTTTTATGATTATCACACAGAAATATTTAAATATGCAAACATTTGTACTGTAAACCGCCGGGTGACACGATACAAAACCCTCAGAAGCTTACCCTCGTCGCGTGCCAGTGATCACTCGCAGACTGATACTCGTTGAAGAACGAAGACCTTTTCGGGGAGGAACCTTGGGGGCCGGAGTTGCATAGGGCGTCCTCTGAATAGTAGTTAGGAATATGACTTAGTTAGCTCTAGCGGGGCTGCGAGTGATGCCTAGATTTTGAACTTTCAGATAAGGAGGAATATATTTTTGGTGGTCGTGAGGACCCTTTCTGGGAATATTTTTAGGAAAAGTACTCTCGAGCTCGGACTCTAGCAATTCTTTTCTTAATCAGAGGCGACTTTAGGCAACAACAGAGGCAACTTTATCAGAGGCAACTTTTATCGAGTCAAGAATCGCTTTAGAACGAGCTAGAGAGGGAGGAGAATGAGTGTTTGTTGGTGAATTGAATGAGAAATTCGGGGGGTATTTATAGGGTAGCTTGTGACTGTATGGTCCAACTTTTGTGACCGTACGGTCACTTGTTTGCCCGTCTCAGATCCAAATTTGGATCTGAGACGGGCTTTGCCCAAGGCCCAGCCAGACCTTACAAGGCCCGGCCAAAGTTGTTTGGATTTTAGTACACGTGTCACGTTCTCATTGGACCGCTCAGTCACGTGGCAGATAAGGATTGGATTGCTATCTGCCACGTGGCAGTGACCGTACGGTAAGAAGAGATGTGACCGTACAGTCAAAACAAACAGTGTTGTGACCGTACGGTCAATCGTGAATAAAGTTGTTGACCGTACGTCATTTTGTAAAAGAGGATTTTCTCATAAGCATGAAAGTGCCACAATCATGGTCCCGAGATGCGGGTGGAACAGGTTATGTCCCTGGAAACGTGATCCGTTCTCCCACTAGTATCAGTATTTGAGGAGCTGGCGCGACGAGGAGCTCATAGATTGCTTTCATCATCGCGTTCGAAAACCAGTGCTTACAGTTTTCCCCTCGCTTCTTTGGGAGTGCCTAAGGTGATTACATCATCTTGTAAGACTCGTTGGGCAGTCTCAATGAAGCGAAACGAGAAATACTGCGTGTGTGCTCGTGTTTTTCAAAAAGGGGGTTTAGAAACTTACCTGTAGTCTGGGCCTCCGGCGTCGTGTTTATATAATCCTACTCTGAGGCCGATCAACTGTCTTCCTCGAGCTTAATCCGAGGATTTGGTAACTCCTGCAATCTGGGCCTCCGGCATCGTGTTTTTATAATCCTACTCTGAGGTTGATCAACTGCTTCCATAATACCTCGAGTTTGATCCTAGGATTTTTTCGTAACTTCTTATAGCACCTCGAGCATGACCCGAGGATTTAGTAAACTCTCGTAGCACTTAGTAACCTCTTATAGTACCTCGAGCATGACCCGAGGATTTAGTAACCTCTCGTAGCACTTAGTAACCTCTTATAGTACCTCGATCATGACCCGAGGATTTAGTAACCTCTCGTAGCACTTAGTAACCTCTTACAGTACCTCCAGCATGGCCCGAGCATTTAGTAACCTCTCATAGCACTTCGAGCATGACTCGAGAATTTAGTAACCTCCGTAGCACTTCGAGCATGACTCGAGAATTTAGTAACCTCCGTAGCACTTCGAGCGTGACTCGAGGATTTAATAACCTCGAGCACGACTCGAGGATTCGGTGGCCTTTCCAGTTTAGTTCCCTCTTTCTTCGGATGATGCTTGACACTTTGTCCTACCAGTCTTATCTGAGTGCTGGTGGTTTCATTCTGAAGTCGATCAACTGTGTCCCAATATCTTTTCGTCTTCGCTCCTAACATTCAGTTGATCTGAGGTCCCTGGCCGCGCCTTTTGTTGATCCGAGTCAGGCTTCATTTCGGTGTTGCCTTGGCGAAGTTCTTAGTTTCCTGACATTTTGGTAAGTTCGGGGGTGCCCCATTGTGCAAGTGGTCCGACGTTTCCCCAGTGTACTACTTCCGCAGCCGTCGGACATGATCTTATGTCCTCTGTAATCCTTCGGGGTTAACCTCGATTCGCCTCATGAACCTTTGGCGGAGCGATATACAGTTTTGGGGTCTGGTGAATGTTGAAGACCTAAAATTATCTGGGGGAGATAGTGTGACCGTACGGTCACGAAGTGTTTGACCATATGGTCAAGGATCTTGTGACCGTACGGTCACATAAGCTATATGTATTATCTTTTATACAACAGCCTCTTCCTCGCACATTCATACCGACGATTTTTCCGGTTTCGTTTCGCTTCTCCTATAGCTTGAGTAACCGCATATCCTACTTCCTCCATGCCGTTGACGGATATTAACATCAACGACTTCCTTTTGGCTGAGAGCATGGAGGAACTTTTCCCCCCGCGTGCGGAGTGCGGTCGAGCTCGACCGAAGTAGATCCACTGCCTATGCCGGTTTGGAGTTTGGAGAGGCGTTTCCCCTCTTCTTTAATATGCACAAGCATCGTTACGTGACTCAGGTACATTCCTTTTTAAAGCTTTTTCCCTTCTTTTCTTGAACCATTCCTGTGGTCGTGTCGGCTAGCGCCTGTGCCCCTTCGTTCTTTGTTGTCATGTTGTTTTATGTCATGGTTTAGTGTCGTTTCTGCCGTGGGATAAACTGTTTTACTTACCGTACGGTCACTAGGCCTTGTGACCGTACGGTCAAACTGTTTGTGACCGTACGGTCTTTTTCGTGCCTCCTGCGAGTGACCATTTGGTTTTGTTTCAGCACTTTTGTCCCGTTGTCCTTGATATTTCCCTTTTATCGTCGTTTTTTACGCAGGAACCTCGTCTAAAGGGTCGAGGGAATGTGGGGGAGGTGAAAACGTGGTATCTTGCGCTGCCCCCCGCCGTTCGAGCTCGTGTTGATGGGACCCCTTTTTGCCCCTTCTTGAGACAGCTTCTACCGGGGACGCCCCGCATATGCTGGTACAATGTGAGTGCCCTAATTGAGCGTTGGTGTGACAGTACCCATACTTTCCACTTCAGCTTTGGGGAGATGACTGTCACTCCGCTGGATATCGCGGCCATCACCGGCTTAGGTTCCTTAGGTGCTGTCTCACCGTTCTCAAGACGCATGTCTTCTCCTTGTAAGAGACCTGATTGGGTATCTGGTCCTTCCTGACAAGGAATGCCACGCTCCTCTAACCAGCGTAGCTAACTCCCCCATTCGTCGGAGCACTTCAACGGATCCCACCATTGTGGACTGCCACGCCCGATGCTTCATGTGGTACGCTATATGTGCTGCGTTGCTGCCCTCCACCGACTATAGTTGCGATTTGGTTATTTTGGAGAGTTTGCGGGATCTTGATGGTCTAGGTTCTTATAGTGGGGGCAAAGTAGTTTTGGCTTCATTGTACGGGGCTTTAAACGCGGTGTGTCGTGGTGCAGTTAATTTCCGTGGCCCTTCTTTGGTACTCGAGGTATGCCCTTTGAACTTTAGCATTTCTTACTTTCTAGGCATGTCAGTACTTCAACTGTGACTCTTTTATGCAGGCCTGGTGTGAGCGAAATTGGACGCTCATAGCGGCTTTAGCCTCTTTGACTAGAGTTGCCACCCGGTCGACCGGGAAAATGTACGAACCGGTATAGTTACCGATTTTTTTGAAAACCAAAGATTCTTATTTACATTCGTGAATACAACTTATTAATTCCGACATTCCAGGCCCCAGAGGATCTTTAATGCAGCCTAGCTTATTATTATCTTGAATTTTATTATTATCACACAAAATGCATAATAAAATAAATACAAAATATAGAAAATCGTCGGGTGACACGGTACTAAACCCTCAAAAGCTTACCCTCGTTACGTGCCAGTGATGTGCTCGCAAACCAATACTCGTCGAGAACGGAGACCTTTAGGGTAGAACTTCGGGATCGGAGAGGCGCTAAGGACGTACTCCTAGTAATTGCTTTGGGAGGATTCCGGGGGAATCGTCCGGTTTGGAAGATAGTTTTGGTGGTCGTGAGGACCTTTGGCGGACGGGAATTTTATGGGAGAAAGAGAGCTCTCAAGACTCAGAATTAAGCGTTTCTCGTATCAGAGGCAACCTTAGGCAACTTATCAGAGGCAACTTTTCAGAGGCAACTTATATCGTGTCAGAAACGAGCTATAGAGAGGAGAATGAAAGGGACACGTGGCAGATAACGATAAGGCCCGTATGGCCATGTGGGCAGACCGTACGGTCTCACAAAGGGAGACTGTACGGTTCATGTTAAGGAGACCGTACGGTCTCTCTAGGATAGAGGGGAGACCGTATTCTCATTGGAAGGGGGGAGGACTTTTTACAAGTTTTGAAGGTGTCAAACTCGTGTTCCCGGAGTGCGTGGAGGGACTTTCTACAAGTTTGAAGGTGCCAAACTCGTGTACCTGGAGTGCGGGGAGATCCTTTTTACAAGATTGAATGTGCCAATCTTGTGTGCCTGGAGTCCGGGGGGGTTCCTTGTTTACAAGATCATTCTTGTGTACCCGAGGTGCGGGGAGTTCCTTTCTACGAGATTAAAGGTGTTAATCCTCGTGTGCCCGAAATTCGAGGTGAAGTCTATCACTCTAAGAGGTCATTTGTTCTTCAGCAAGCATTAGTTCTTGGGCGACTGTCACAACGAGGAGCTCGGAAATTGCTTTCATCATTGGGTTCGAAAACCAGTGCTTACGGTAAGCTTTGGTCTTTTGGTGGAGAAGTATTTCCTTTTGCTTAGATTTTCGAAGTCTTTATTTCAGCGAGGGACTCTAAGTGATTCGTTTTATCTAATTAAGCTAAACAATGAATGGCATTAACATTTTGCAAATCATAAACTGAAATAACTTTCATTCATTAATTATGTTTCATCGTACATCTCTTCCTATCACTCGCGACATATCCCATTTCAAAACTTCGCACACTTCAGTGTTATGACCGAAGTATTGGTGGTATTCGCAGAAGTTCGACCATATCCATCTCCCGGATAACAAGATCGGAGGGTGATCCTGAAGTCGTGATTCTCTAATAGGGCACATTCTTCCGTCCTCTACAATTCTCGCGAATAAAGTGTCGATTCTTCCTCTGGGATGGATCGTGCGTTCTCAGGCCTAATGTTCCTGATTTCTTCTTTGATCTCGCGGATATCCCTGCGTACATTCTCAAAGTCTTCATCCACGTCTGCCTGTTCTTGTTTCTGCATGCTTCCTGTTTTTGGTGACTGGGTGTATTCCTCTACCCTTCGGACTAAATTTCCTAAGTCTAGGAATGAGTCGAAATCTTGGTATTGTGTGATTGCTCGTAGATGAGGCAATAGGCTTCTCGTCAAGCAGGAAACTAAAATTGGGGGGTGTATTGATTTAGGATTCTATAAGATTTGTATGGATTTTAAAAGTTGAGGTGTATTCAATATAGATTTTTAAAACTCCTTTCAAATCTGATGGTATTCAATTAGGACTTTTAAATTCAATGAAAATCTAGTGGTATTGAATTTTTTATTGACTTCTACGGATTCTACTTATTGTTAGACTTTCTAGGATTTAGAGTGTCTAGTATAAATAAAAAATCTCTGCAGAAATCTCTCCACTCTCCTCAAGATTTTGACGTTCTCCCTCCTTCAACTCAAAATCGTTCTCCAACTTTAGGCTGTTCTTTGTTGGTTGACGCCACTTTTCTTTTTTCAATCTCTAACTTTTATGATATACAATCCTGCATCTATAAAACATGGTAAAAATGATGCAAAATATTGTCAAGCAGGACGGATTCAGGGGGTGCAAGGGGGAGCTTGAGCACCCACTAGTAGCTAGAAACTCCATTAAAGTTTATGTGAAGCTTTAACTTTTTTTGCAAAAAGAACCCATAAAGTATAAGCTAAGCACCCATAAACTAAGAGACATCACCGAACACGGGCGACGATGGTACACCATTCTGTTTTGAATTTTAATTCTAGGGTTACAATCAGGTTGCAGGATCATAATTTGAGGAAGAAGACAAGTTAAACGCACTGGTGAGATGCGTTTCAACTATTAATGTTTTTTTGGAACCTTTTAAGCAATAGTCTGTCGTTTTCAGGGATTTGGGAAAAGATTAATACATTTGGCAGTAAAGAAATGCCCAAGTATGTGTTTGCAATTCAACTTTAGCCCAAGTCCGATTTCTAATTATTTTTCTCAATTCTCAATTTCCTAATTTCACTTTTTAATTATTTTCTCCATTAATATTTTTAATAAAAAATCGATGGAAACAATCTATAGACTTTATAAAGTTTAAGCAAAAATCCGATGGAATCTGCATAGATTTAAAACAATCCATGGAATTAGGAGAATCTTTTAAAATCCATAAATTTTAAAAAGTCTGTCAAAATCTTTTAAAATCTGGATCGAATACACCCCACGACTTTCATGTTGTGTCTTTTCGGTAGCCCGTCGACAGCCTTGGCCCATCTAAGTGAGAAGTAATCATCGAATGACTCCCCTTCCCTTTGCTCCAACTTCTTCAGATTCCTCCACTCTATGGTTTCCCGGGGCTTGAAAGGCCCAGCCACATGTATCCGTTTTCAGCTTCCATGTGCTTCTGATCCTCCTCTATGGGATTACTCCATGACTCGATTCGGCTTACTAACCGACTTCATTCATCATAGCTCTGGAGAGTGTACTGCCGTTCTACTTCTCGTATGTGGGGGTGGGTACTGCGTATGAGGCATCTTATCTGCTCCTTCCATTCTGGCTTTTCGTGGGCCAATCCTATCATGGGTATCCACCTGTATTACAGATAATTGTGGAATTGTTCCCCTACTTGTTGCTGAAGCGAGACGAGGTCTTCCCAATAAACCCTTCTATCTACACCGGCCACAAATTTTGTTAGGAAGGCTAGGATTAATTTTCCCCAGTCTCGTCGGATAGTGTGGGGGAGTCGGTGGTACCATTTTCTCGCTTGACCTTCTAAATCGAAGGGGAACTGCGTGTAGTGATCTGCATCAGAGCTTGGGCCCGAATATTGCATCATCCTTATAAAGGTTCCTAAGTGTATCTGAGCATCTTGACTTCCGTAAAAAATTAGGAACAGAGACTCCCCAGAATCTTCCTCAGGCTCACTGTCTGTAACATGGTTCTCTGGAGACTTGTCTTTGTGGGAAAAGTCCTCTAGGCTCGTATCGTCCACCATGTATGACGGCCTCTTTCCTTGGCTGCTCTCAATAGACATCCCCATCTCGGACCTTTCTTCCTCCGCTTTCCTCTTAGAGTGTCCTTCCGTGGTGTATGTCCTCTTTCCATCTTTCCTACGAGTCCTAACGAACACTTCTCCTGAGCAGGCGGAAACTCCCATTCCGGACATGGTATTTATCCCCCGATTTAATCCTTGTTGCGGTCGTTCTATACGAGGGAAGATTGCATGAGTTCCCCACCATTCTTGGCTTATGAGATGTATGTATGCATGGTCCTATAAGTCTCTTCTCCCGCTTGTTGGACTCCATTCGGGAATATTAACTTACGGATGTGTAATGGTGAAGGTAATATCCCTAAATAGGGTCTCTGGTTTGTGCAGACACGAGAGACCGAATCACGACATGTTTTTACAAGGTTTTATTTCAGTCGTGGGTCGTTCTTTCGCTTCTTTTGTAGCCGATATTTCATTGGTCTAGACGTTCCCTCGATTCAAATCGTACTCTGTCACATTCTTGCAACCCTTTCCTTATTCGGAGTGGACATTCATGACAATGCTATTTGCGGGATTGCGACAGAGTGTTCTTTTGAATCGAAGAAACGTCTAAACGGCGGGGTTCGGACCTTCTATATGCTCTTAGGTATGTATGATCAAGCAATCAAACAAGTTGTCAGCACACAAAGTCGTTGCTCCTTCTCATTCTTCGCGTGGTGCGTCTCTGTCCTAGGTGGGTTTCTTTTGACATCTTTCCTTTCGATGCAAAAACGCTCTCAACAGACGTGATTTACATAATGTTTGAGGGTAGTTCCTAGGGGAGATATCTAGGTTGACTATATGAGGCTTCGGTCTCGTTTGATAGTACAAAAGGGTTACCACTGCAAGATATACCTAGCGCCTCCCCATTTAAGGGTTTTGAGCAGCGTGTCGATGGTACGAGGCTGTAGGTGGTGTTACAGATCAACCTATGCGTCCCTTAAAGGAAACGATAGTAAGCGCGACCCATAACACACGTTGATCATTTGGGATTTTTCTTTTATGCAGTATGAGAAAGCGGTAACTCCGTATATAGCCATGGACTGTCAATGCTTCAGTTGTATCCCATTTTTTACTTTTCATAAAACAATTCAAGAAATAATTTTATCAAAAGTGAATACCCTTTATGAAAAGTTAACTTTCAGTGGCGACTCTGTTGGGGACCAAAATATATTCTACTATTATAAGTTAACTTCAACGTATGACTTCTTGAAGCTGATTTATTAAATGGAATGATGTATATGTTTCTTAAATTATTTTATGAAAAGTAAAAAATGGGATACAACTGAAGCATTCTGACAGTCTATGGCTATATACAGAGTTACTGCTTTTTGGGTGTGTGAGTCGCATACTACATAAAAGAAAAATGCCGAATGGTCAACGTGTGTTACGGTTCGTGCTTACTATTGTTTCCTTTAAAGGACGCTTAGGTCGATCTGCAAAACCACCCATAGCCTCGTACCGTTGACACGCTGCTCAAAACCCTTAAATGGGGAGGCACTAGGTATATACCGCTATGGGAACCCTTTTGTACTATCAAACGAGACCGAAGCCTCATATAGTCAGCCTAGATATCTCCCCTAGGAACTACCCCCAAACATCATATAAATCACGTCTGTTGAGAGCGTTTTGACACCGAAAGGAAACATGTCAAAAAGAAACCCACATAGGGCAGAGACGTACCACGTGAAGATTGAGAGGGAGTGTCATGTACGCATGAATGTTTACAGTAACTGTTTGATCGCTTACCTCTACTTGTACATATGTTAAGATGTAGCCTTAACCTAGGAAAGAGTCCAGTTTCCATGACACTCCTTTGAAGTAAAGGGGCATCTTGTTACGCCAGACATTTTATCATGCGAAACACGACGTTATGTCGTCTGTTTCATTTCGTAAAGAAACTCAACCTTGTGAGATAAAATCATGGCGTCACAAATATCGTCCCCTTAAGTCAAAACGGGTGTCATACGAAGCCGCAGGTCCCAAACTACGAAAGACGATTTAATGACTTCATGTAGGATAAGGCCATACCAGTGTAACGGTTTAATCTGTTGAACCAAACTTACATTGTCTTGTGCTCCTCTCGAAAAGGAGTTTAGGGTTCCTCTTGAGTCTAAAGGCACACCACCCCGTGAAGTCCACGCAAGTCAATATCGCGTTGGACCAATAATACTTTGTCTTGTACTCCTCCCGAAAAGTGGTTTAGGGTTTGTCTTGAGTCTAAGGGTGCACCGCCACGTGAGTCCACGCAGGTAAATATCGCGTTGGACCAATATAAAAAATAAAATTAAATAAATAATAAAAAAAATATAAATAAATAAAAAAAAAAAATTTTGCATAGACCATAATGAAAAAATCCCCAACTAGGTAAAGTATAGTGTCATATGTCAAACCACAACAGGTCATCACTCTATTTGTATGGTTTAACAAATCAACCAATGTTGCCGCTCATTTTTGTTATGTGAAGAACGTCATCCCTACTGTCGCGCCCCGAAAAATGCCGGGCGCGAGGCGTACTCGCTTTGGTTAGAATGGGGTTCTAATAAAGTGTGAAAAGAGCCGTTTGAACAGCTCAATTCACAACTTAGACGAGTCGCCACCAATCAGCTCAGTTCGGTGTGATTGGATACCGTATAAAGTGACAGTTTGACTCTATTTCAGGATAAGTGCTATCTAGGTTCTAAAGAGGTTTAGTTTATCTATTAATTGTTAGAGTTATAACATAACTTTAGATTATGAATTTTAAGGGGGTAAAAAAGGTCATCACATGGCGTTTTCTTCTCAGTTATTACATAACCGTTTTCAAAACATTTTGACCTTAAAATACTGTCTTATATCTATAACATAGATATGGACGGACTCTTTTTGACTCGATAAAGCTAATGAACGTTTTATTAAAATGATCAACGGAATTAACAACCCCGATTTTTAATATTAGATTCATACTTAAGATAAAATTAAGTTATTTTCGATGAATAAATTAACGAGCGAAATTAGGTTAATGATTAACGAGAATTCAATTCTATAATCTATTATCTATACTAAACTAAGGTTTTTGCATTTTATACATAATAATTTACAACTAGATTAACGAATTTACTAATTGATCATATACATGTAAAATGCTAAGTTGACATAAAAGAAAATAAAAGCATGGGCTAAGATTTGAAATAAAAGCCCAAAAAGAAACCATTTGAAGACCATTAAGCTAACCTAATCTCTTTACACATTTTAACTAAACCTAAATCTATCCTAACTTTGCCGCCCCCTCCTTCTTCCTTTCTCTCATCTTCTTCTCCTTCAATTCTTTCATTAAAATCAGAACCCTAACTTACGGCCATGGCTCCAATCTTTCCTCTTTTCGTTTTACTACTGATCCTTGGTGACTCGGGGGTTCTGTATACATTATACTTGTTACGTCGGGGTTTCTAAGGTTCGGTTCAGTTGGGGATTGATCTCTGGTGGTTTTTGACTTGCGATTAGAGAGGGTTTTTGAACAAGTTTCGGGAATGAGGTCTCGGTTTTGATCTTGGGTACAACTTCTCACTTTTGAACGATTCCAGGGAAGTCTCTAGGTTCTCTTTACTTTTATTCTTAATTTCATCTATCCTAACCCTATGGTTTTGATTCTGTGTTCGTTTGATTTCGAATCCATGACCTAAAATGCTCCTATCTCTTCTTTGACAGGTCTGGAGGTGTTCCTATGATTCTAAACTGAGTTCGGATGTTACGGGGATGATTTTGGATTCAAAATAGACTGACCGGAAGTTCGCAGGTCGGAAAACTTTTCCGGCGAACTTCCGGTGCCAGAAATTGTTTGCCTACTTCTGGTATCCTCTTTCCTTGACTCTGTTAACGAAGTTTGTGTATTTTGGTGGCTGTTTAGGATGCTGTTGATGTTTGTTTGCAAGTTTGGTTTCCTATGCTTGAATGTCTACTGTTTAATGTCGGTTTTGCGAGAAACTTGTTATTTTGGACTGTTTGGCTGAATTGTGGTATAGACTTGATGATATTCGAGGCTGTTTTGGTTTCTTTTGTGGATATGCTGCTGTTTGGGGTTTATTGAGGTTGTTGTGTCAATTTTGGGTGTTCTGCCTATTTCGGAAATGGTAAAAAAAAGAAGGAGAAAATGCTAAAATTGCTTATTTGATAAGAACATATATTTAAACACTAAAGTGGTCGACTAATCTAGGTTCGGCTTCTACGATTTATCCCCAAAGGGGATTTTCGATCATTGAAACCCCTAGATTAGTTGTCCAAAAGGGCGATGATGAAAAGAAAGATGGTCCGGATAGAGTTTAAAGGAGATTCGTGCTCTAGGATTCGAAAAGTTTCTCTTAACTACTATAGGCAAAACAATCTTTTATTCGGGTGGTAATTTTAGTTAAGTTAACCTCGGGCTAATCCTATTGAAGCGTGGATCGTTCTTTATGGACTAAAATGATAAATCTGAGCCTCTCACAAACATCCTATAATCTACATTGCTATGATGAACATAATAAATACATACATTTTAACCAGTGAAGAGAATGACATAATTTGACTTGTATATAATAAATACCTCTTTTGAAGTAAAAGCTTGTAATTTTTTACAAATGATTAAGGTATTTTAACCCTTAATAACACTCCCTCTCACTTTCACTCAAGTAACCTCCATTGTCGGTTCCTTCAAAACGTTGATTGCTGCCTCCTTCTTGAGATGAACTTTTGAGATCTTTTGTGTTGATGATGATGATGTTTTTAGGAATTGATTTCCTGTTGAATGTCTTCCCTATGGGGATTGCTTCGTTGTCCTCCTTTGTTGATGAAATTATGCTCCTTTTATAGCAAAAATTAACTTGGGCACCAAGTTTAGTTGGAGTGTAAATTTTGGTTAACTTGAGGATTTGGATAATGATTTGGATAAGGATTTTGGTAAGATTTTTGGTTTTGTTCCATGTCTTAGCTTAATTTCTAAGCAATAAGACTTGATATCCAAGTTTAAAGACTTGGTCTCCAAGTTTTGGCTTTTTGGTTTCAATTTGGTAATTTGGAGAGTTTGAGGATTGGTTTGTATATTTTCCTTGGGCTTGGAACTGCTGGGCCGAAATACTTGGGCCTGAAATTGCTGTCTTAAATTTTGTTGAATCTTGAACTGTTGGACAGAATTTGACGGACCTGAAACTGCTGCTTTTGAATTTTGTTGAGCTTTGAAATGTTGGGCCGAAACCTGTGGGCCTGAAACTGCTGTCTTTGAAAATAATTTGTCGGAAAGGTCGTCTTTGACCCGTTCTCGAATTAAATGGCTGTCTTTGACCCTTTTATTTAGGAAACTCAATTTGAATGTGGGCTTGACCCAGCTCGTCGAAATTCCTCCGGTTGCTTCTAAAACGTGAGATAAAGTCTCCGATTTAAAAATACGGAGTTCAAATCCCGTGACATTTTATCTCTGCAAAACAGGATAGAGTTAGTGGTAAAAGAAAATGTATCATTTATTTATCTGTTTATAAACATGTAATATATTTGGATTACTTAATAAAACAAGTATTTATTTTCTTTTCATCCAATTTATTATCATGTTTAAACGTTGAACCTTCTCGACGATTGATTTGATAAAAGCCGCCCAAATAAAATTCTAATTCAAATGCTAAATTTTCATCACATAATCAATTAGCACTGAAATAGAGAAAAATTTGAAAATGACCAAAATTTGTAAACTCAATAAAAACACCCATAACATAGGCTATCTTAGGAGAAATAAATTTTAAACAAAAGAAATGTTAAAATAAACTATCAGTTAAAGAAAAATAGTTTTTACGCCACATATCGTATCGTAAATAAAAAAATAGTCTAGAAATTTATATTTTCGCAAAAACATGTATTTACAAACCGGACAAAAATGGGTATCTACAGCTGCCCCCCTTTGTGTATCTTCATTGAAGAGGAAGTACACAAAGTTCAGACCAGATAACCATTTTTGGCACGGTTTCAAAGTGAATGAAATCAAAAAGGTGATAAAGGATATTCTTATGCATTTGATCGGGCATTTCCGAGTTGGCCAACTAAACTTTCGACTCAACGACCAAATAAACGGGTCTCCGCGTCTGGATGTTTGAAGCTGGCATCCTCCAGGCTGAGCAGCTAATAACTCTGGCTCAACTACCAAAAAATAACGGGTCTTCTGCGTTTGGATGGTTGAAGCTGGACATCCTCCAGGCTGAGCAGCTAATAACTCTGGCTCAACTACCAAAATAAAACGGGTTTTCGGCGTTTGGATGGTTGAAGCTGGACATCCTCCAGGCTGAGCAGCTAATAACTCTGGCTCAACTACCAAAATATAACGGGTCTTCGGCGTTTGGATGGTTGAAGCTGGACATCCTCCAGGCTGAGCAGCTAATAACTCTGGCTCAACTACCAAAATATAACGGGTCTTCGGCGTTTGGATGGTTGAAGCTGGACATCCTCCAGGCTGAGCAGCTAATAACTCTGGCTCAACTACCAAAATAAAACGGGTCTTCGGCGTTTGGATGGTTGAAGCTGGACATCCTCCAGGCTGAGCAGCTAATAACTCTGGCTCAACTACCAAAATATAACGGGTCTTCAGCGTTTGAGATGAACTGGCTAAACTTCCAGGTTGAACAGCTAAACTTCTGATTCAACGACCAAATAAACGGGTCTTCGGCGTTTGAAATGAACTGGCTAAACTTCCAGGTTGAACAGCTAAACTTCTGATTCAACGACCAAAATAGACGGGTCTCTGCGTCGATATGAACTGGCTAAACTTCCAGGTTGAACAGCTAAACTTCTGACTCAACGACCAAATAAACGGGTCTTCAGCGTTTGAGATGAACTGGCTAAACTTCCAGGTTGAACAGCTAAACTTCTGATTCAACGACCAAATAAACGGGTCTTCGGCGTTTGAAATGAACTGGCTAAACTTCCAGGTTGAACAGCTAAACTTCTGATTCAACGACCAAATAAACGGGTCTTCGGCGTTTGAAACGAACTGGCTAAACTTCCAGGTTGAACAGCTAAACTTCTGATTCAACGACCAAATAAACGGGTCTTCGGCGTTTGAAATGAGCTTGAACTGGCTAAACTTCCAGGTTTAACGTGTATTGTAAAAGGTAGTTTGAATGGTGATTGTAAGTGATTAGGGTGGCTCCCCACAAGTTCAATATATCTGCAAAACTTGATAACTTTGTTAAGTGATAATTGTTGATTAGAGAGATGAATGTGAGTGATTAGGGTGGCTCCCCACCGCTGGAATAAATCTATTGATAATTGATAATTGGATAAGGTAATGATTTTGAAAAGAAGTTTGAAATTGAATTTTGTTAAGAATGAGAGTGATTAAGGTGGCTCCCCACCGCTAGTATATATTTGCAAAAGCTGATTTAAAAAAATAAGTTTTAACTTGGATTTGTTAAGAATGTGAGTGATTAAGGTGGCTCCCCACCGCATGAGTAAATCTGTAAAAATTGATAATTGGATAAATGATAATAGTTATGAGTGATATTTAAATGGGGTGATTCCTTTTGAAAAGCGGAACCGAGGTTGGAAAAGTTTGAGGTTAGTTAAATGATAATTTGACCAGGAGCTCTTCAGGTTGATATTTTGTTGAATGATTGATGAAAAATAGCAGTTGCTTCCTCTAAAAGTTTAAAAGAAGCTTCCTGCAACAAGTTAGTATTTAAAGCGGCTTCCCGAGAGAAGTTAGTCATATTAATAATGAGTGATTAAGGTGGCTCCCCACCGGATAAAAAGTAATTTGATAAGATGTGCATTCAAGTAAGTTGGATATATGGTGAATGTGATTCTTTTATCTTTGAAAATAAGAATCGAGGTTGGATAATTTTGGAATTGATTTTGATGGAGTTCGACTCCGATGAGGATTTGTTAGGAAAATTCCCTTGTAAAAAGTGTAATAAATGTGAATTTATGAAATTGTGATATAGAATGACTCTATTGGAATTCAATCAGAAATTTTATTTTTGTTGCGAAAGGTTTGAAAACACGCAACGAGAAAATGGAGAGAATTTGATTTATTTTGTTGGGGTAGTTAGAGCAAAATACTCAACAATTTTGAAAGGAATGCAAGCTGCATGATGATGGATTTTTGAAAAGAAGAGACAAAAATATTTTTATTTGAAAAGCTTTCTTTCTAAAATGGTAATGCTTTTCATGCCTGATTAAAGGAATTATGGAAATATCTGGGATATGCACAAATGAATTGTGAGTTATTCATGCAGTAAAAATGATCATCAATAAAACATGCATATAAGGGGTAATAATCAAGATTTTACATTCAAAGATGGAAATTATGGCATATTAACAAGGTTAGAGACGAATCGATTTATGTACACGTTATTCTGTAAAATGGTAAGTGAAGGAAAATACTGGCATGTAATGAATTCTAATGAAAAAGGTGGCTTATTGATAAAGCTAAGGCTATTTGATAAACATGGAATCTATGACGTGTGAAGACAAAAAGATTTATTAACAAATAAGAGTATGATTAAACTGATCTATGTACAGTTTGTAAAACGAGTCATGAATATTTACATGCTTATAAAAATGAGTAATCAGTGATCATAACTCGATGAGGAAGAAAATGATTTAAGTTAAAAAAAAGAAAAAGTCACAATTGACATATGTACAGGTTGTAAAACAAGTCATGTATAATGAAAAGAGGATTTTTTAACTGACAATATTAAGGCTAAACTGACCTAATGTACGAGTTTACTCTTAACTGATTAAGTGAAGGAAAATAATTTTGTGCTTGAAAATGAGAATATGAATGAAGAAATATAATGATGTCTAAAGTAGACTCGTCTAAACAGGATAATGTTTGTGATATCGAGATAAAAATTTTTTTTTTGAGAAAGCAAAACGCAGTTTATACTGCAAAAATGACATTAGGTGATTTTCTTGAAAATTCATTTGATGATAAGAGATGTTTTGATGAAAATATCAAAATGTGATGTGAAAAGTTTTAATGTGAAACAATTTATTATTTAAGAAATGTGATAGAAAAAGAATGAATTACGAATGTGATACAAGAATAGCAAAGTTAATTTAAAGTGAAAATTAAATGTAAACAAGACTAAGAGAAAAATGTATGCGATTTGAGGTGAAAATTGAAAGGAAATAATATGATGAAAGTTTGTATGAAATATGATGAAAAGAAAATCATTCATGGTAAAAGAAGTATGAAACACGATAAGAAATAACGCTTATGAGAAACATTATTGTGAAAGATAATTATGTATGAGAAAATTAATGAGTAAATGAAGAATTCATATGAAACATGGTGAAAACATTAAATGATGATATGTTTTATTTTGAAAATGATTGATGAATATATCGATGTGACATGGCGATATTTTCTAATGCATGATTAACGAAGACTATTGGTATTTGCAATATTTTATCTAGACTATTTTCAGTGAAGCTTGAAGTTTAACAAATGAAAAAGATATATTTTATACATGATATAAAAAATGATTAAGAGAAAAGCATGTTGGAATGGAAAATTAAACATTTTTTTTTTTTTTAGAAGAGTTATCATATCATTGAATAATATAGAAAAATTACAGCACGATGATAATCAAAGAAAATAAACATTTACCAATTAATGAAGAGAAAAATAATTTGTAAGGTATTTTCTATATGATGGAAAGTAAACATGGATATGCATATGAGAAGGAATATCTAAGGTTGAGAACAAATAGAGTAAGGCTAGATATATGATGCAAATACTTCATGAAAACCTATATGGCTATAAAAAGAGAATCTAGGATTTATGACTTAATAAAGATAAAAAGTTTTTTTTATTAACAGAAGAAAGACTAATTGACCTAGCAAAATGAAGCATAGATACTTATACGTCTATAAGGAGGAATAACTATAACTTGTTAATGACAGGAGGATTTTTATTGACAAGAGAAGGGCTAAACGACCTATGTACAGGGTTTAGAATAAGGAACAACTATCTATATGCATATAAAAAGGAAGTATCTAGGACTTATAACTTAAGGAGGAGACGCGAATTGACAAAACAAATGCTAAACTGTCATATGAACAAGTTTACTCTAAAAATTTGTGAATCGAATGACATGTTGATGGAGAAAAATGAAGAAATTTGTATGAACTCACCAGGAAGGTGCCTAAAGTGGACACACCTAAAGGAGAAATGTCTGGAAAAGTTTATCAGGGAAAACTTTAAGAGGAAATGCAGTTAATTAAATGCAAAGATGATTATTATTATTTTTTTTTTGAGTAATATACTTATTCATTTGGCTTATGGAATGAAGAGATTAAAACTGCTTCATGGAATCTTGTTTTATTTGACCAAACTTGAGGATTTAGCAAATAGTCATTCATGAGATTTTCTCAACTCGTTCTTGCACAAATATGTTCCATTTCTTTGGTTCTTGAATTTCAAGGATTCTGAAAATCATGGTTTTGTATAACGTTTTCCCGATATTTACCATGTGATGCGGAATGGGCTGCAGCTTCTCCCTTTCTGGACCTCAAAATCATCAGTCATTTTATTAAATAAACATGATATTGGAAATTAGGCATCTTGCCCCCAAGCACGTTGATATCTCTGTAAAACTGGTGAAATCAAGCGAATTCCACCCAAGACGGCAAAGATTTATCGGTGAGAGTACTTCATGGCAATTCTAATGATGTTCAATTCAATCATGTGTTGAAAGAATTAATGATCTTTGTCAAAAGTTTCCACAATTGCCCCCTGATTAATGATTATCATGACATTTCAACCACTTATTCCAAATTTTGACCACTTTTGTCCGAGACGGATGCCATAAATATCATCCAGGTGAAATTTTCTTTGTTGTTTTATTTCCATGAAATAATAACATTTATCGATGGCTTTCAGATTTGTCCCCTGATTAATGATTATCATGACATTTCAACCACTTATTCCAATTTTATACCACGTAATCCTAGACTGATGTCATAAATAACCCCGAAGCTGCAATGTTCTCCAAATTACGAGTTTCATCAACGATTTTCATAATTACCCCTCCGATTTTGGCATTCATGACATTTTAACCACTTATTCCAATTTTGACCACTTTTATCCTAGACATATGTCGGGAATACCTGTAAAGAGACATTTCTGTAGTTTACCCCAAGTTCGCTCATGCCACTGCTCGATCTTTGCATTGGTTACCCTATTCCGTAGGTTTCCAATCTTTGCTAATGGAAACACATTGTCTACTACTCCGTGTGTTTGATTTGGGTATAATAAATACCCCTGAATAGCCAACAAGATGAAACTACCATAAGCTTATTTTTCGTATTTATCTCCACTAATGTAGACTAACTCATGACTATGGATCGAAAGGTCTTTTGGGTTTTAAGGGTTAATATGGGAATGGAAACCAGTTGAATTGGATGGCATTCGGCTGATGTAAGACGGTCTTCTGGATATCTTCTGGCTTTCTTACCGTTGTGTGCCGGGTAATTTCATCGATTCGTCTTTTTTAGATTTTCAATTTATGGGGGATTTTTATTTAATCTCTCATTTTTTCACTTCTTTTCTATTATTATCAGCATCACTCTTTCTTTCCTTTGCTCACTTTCATTTATTTATTTTATTTTATTTTTTATTTGCCCCCTGTCTGGTATCTAGGCCGCCCTTTGCGGGTTTTCAACCTAGCAGACTTCATCATAGATCTTAGATGCTTTAACTAACATGTCGCAACATCTTAGAATGTTTGACCTCGTTCGGGTCCTTTGAGTAATTTTTTCTTCATCTAGGTCATTCTTGCATAGGTGACTTCGTATGCTTTATTTAAAAATGGAACTTTTTATCTGATTCAGACTTTTGATCAGCTCCTTTTTTTACTTTTGACCAATTCTTGGTTCTTGGTAAACTCTTGTTGGTTCTTGTTCTTCGGTCAACTGGTTTCCTTTGGTGACTTACAGCCGGACAAGGCGACACGAACGAAAATATCGTCGGCTCAAAATGGGATAACTAAGGGATATATTTAAGGGTAGGTAGGGTTAAATGAGCTATCCTAAGGGTGCCTTAGTCATTTCCTAATCATGAGTTAATTAGATATTTCGCCTCGAAAAATACTCAAATAAGTTCTAGAGCTTCATATTAGAGCAACAAGCGAATTAAAATTGTCATAATTTCATTTATTATTCGAAAAGGTAATTACATATGGGATAAACATCCTCCCTTACAAATTCTGGTCACACCAGGCAAAAATTTCAAAAAGATAAACCGAGCTATAACCATATCCCTAGCTTAGTCGAAGCTTATCTCCCCTTCTTCCAGCATCTGCTTGACTAATGACTTAAAAGGTCCACATTGTTTGAGTGAATGTCCGACGACCCCTGAATGAAATTCACATCGAGACTTGGGATTATACCACTTTGGATAAAGTGGTTGTGTTGGCTCAACATGTCGAGGGGAGATTTGGTGGCTCAGAAGCAACTGGGAATATAATTCCTCATAAGAGAATGAAGTACAGGGTAACGAAATCGGATCGCATGACTTCTCGCATATCCTCCTTTTATAAGGCCGTGATTCTCCATGCATCATATTATCCACTTGGCTTGAAATATCCTCCATGATAGGTAGAGGATCATATTCTTCACACTTCTCCTCAATTCTAACAGTCCCAAACCTTTGTTCAACATTTGCTCCAACTATGGCCAAGTCTGCAAAACTCTTCACATGCCTTGCCCTTATCATACCGATATATGGCGTGGTCTTCAATGTTTCTAAGAATATCGTGACCTTTTCCTCCTCTGTTAGTTGTGGAGTAACTTGAACTGCCAAACTCAACCACCTTTTTGCATACTCATTAAAGGTCTCTTTATCCTCTTTCACCATCTGCTTTACATCCTCTTGGGTAGGCGACACATAAATGTTATGCTTGTATTGCTCCAGGAAAGCCTCTGCTAAACTTTCCCAGTTTAGAGCACAAATTTGCTCCATTCGGAAGAACCATTCCAAAGCTGGCCCCTCGAGACTTTTCGGGAAAAATTGTGCCATGGTTTCCTTATCATATGCCATCATTTTACCATGATATCTCCTCAGATGATCCTCTGGGCAGGATGAACCATCATATTTCAAGGCTTCTGATAACCGGTGGGGGGAATGAACATCAGGAGTTGAACCGAATTTGGGGGGATTAATCATTTCTTTGGATCCTTCAATAACTAGCAGTTTCTTCTTCAACAACCCAATCCTTTCTGTCAACTCAGAGATTTGCAATCCATTATTAGCATTCTCGGCCCTCCTCTGCTTTCTATTTAAGGCCTTCTTGTGCCTTGGCGTTACTTTGGGCAAACAAGTTTCTACAAGACTCTCTGCTTGAGTCTTCACATTTAGAGGCTGAGATGTATTATCTTTCATTTTCTCGGCTTTCATCCATTCCGCTAATCGCGTCACTTGTTCCCCTATCCCTGATAACTGAGAGCATTGTTTCTTAAGTTCGAAGACCTCCCTTCTCAAATCCTCATAATGTTGGTAATCCATTATCCTTGGAGCTTTTTCTTCTATAAGCCAAATAAACACGCTATTATTCATTTAGTATATTTATCATGTTTTTTTTATTACTAATGGAAAATGGAAAGCAAGGAGAATTTTATATTCTCAAAATACCATTATGAATGTTTTAAATGCATGTGACATGTTTATGCTATTTCGATAATCATGGAGAAAAGAAAGGTTGACACTAAACGAGAAACTAGACTATTAATGGCAATGACTAGATAAAGATAAACTATGAATGAATCAAGAACTAGAAAAACTAGGTTAACAAAGAACTTCTACGATATACCCTAGAATATGGAAAAATACTATTGGTTTGACGAAAGATGAGGAAAAGGAAAGATGATGAACACCTAGGAAAAGTTAGGAAACATGTCACAAGATAAAATGGTAGACCCTAAGATATGAAAAGACACTTTTATACATGAAGGAGTTGACACAAAGTGGGAAATCTAATCTATGATGAATGGACTAAATGGAACTAGGGAACACTGCACGAGAGGATAGATATGCACGAGAAAGTAGACACAAGATGACAATGCTAGACAAATGACGAATCTAGACAGAACTAAGTTATCGAGAAAATTCTACGGTATTTTCTAAATCTGCAAGGATACTATACGTCTGACAAAAGATGGGAAAACTGGACTAAGAAGGACATAGAACATCTAAACAAATTTAGAAAATACTTAGCAAGATGATAAATCCTAAAATATGCATAAACTAGATATTAAGGGTTATGACACTTTTATACACGAGGAAGCTAGAGTATGAATGGCGTTTAGTGAGCACCTAAACAAAACTAGGTTAATGAAAACCCCTACGGGATATACAGAGAAGAAACTACACATTGAAGGTAAACGTACGGTTGCTAACAACATTGTTTATGCATGAAAAGGGTCGACATAGAACAAATGCTAGACTATGAAGGACTATGAGTGAATGTTTAAACAAAAGTAAGATGTCTAAGAAACAAGATGGTAAATCCTTAAATATGCGAAGAAATTGTAAGCTAGGGTGAGGGAAAGGCTATTGATGTACCAATCGCATTAATTTTTCTAAGACTATAACAAATAAACATGCATAAATGATTAACAAACATATAATGATATGACACAGACTAGAATAAAAAATGAAAAGAATTTTGAAAGAAATACGACCCGCCATATACATATTTTCATTTGTTCATGCAACACGTTTGATAGTACTGCGGTGTCATAAAAACATGCAAGAACATGGATGACTCCAATGATACTGTTTATGCATGAAAACACTGACATAAAATAGGAAATCTAGAGTATGAGTGACCAAGTAGAACTAGGTTTTCGAAAACATGAAAAAAAATTTGAAACGATGATACTGTTTTATGCATGAAAACACTGACATAAAATAGGAAATCTAGAGTATGAGTGACCAAGTAGAACTAGGTTTTCGAAAACATGACAAAAAAAAATTTGAAATATGCAACAGAGCTATATACTCAACCAAAAGGAAAAATGTAGATTACAAGATAAAATTCATTTTAAAATTTTTTATTGAAATAACCATTCTAAAATTAAAATAGAAAATGTGTAAGCTGACAACATTTAGACAAATGTATATAGTTTAGATTAAACGATAATATGCATGAAAAATGTGTATTCAACAAGAAACGTTCATAATGGATGACATCTAAGAAAGACTAAGCTATTTAGAACAAGTTATAAGAAATGATGATAAATTATGAAACATGCAAAGGCTCTAGAAACCATATGTAAGTGAAAATATTTAATAAGTATGTCATGTTATGAGAAGAAATTCTAGAAACCATACATGTAAGTTAAGATAAAACATGTGCTGGAAAACTAGGTAAGAGGAAAAAAAAAGTGTAAGGAAAATGTATGACCTACTATGTATGCAAAGTGATGAAAATATAATCTTTATTTTTTATATAAAAGAAAATTTGTTTTATATATATGTTAAAATAAAAGTATGCATGATATAACTTTTTGAGTTGAATTATGATTAACATGTTATGAGAAAAATGTATTATGAAAAATTTATAAAGGCTATATTAGGAACTGACAGTTAGTAAAGAGCAATTAGTAAAAAAAAAGAAAATGTAATTATAGAGATCCTAAAAGGTGATACCTGCACAAAAAGGATGGCTTACAGGAAAACATTAAGTACGAATGCATGAACAAGAGTATAACAGTTTATATACAATTATATTCACAACAAGTTCCTAATAGGGTGGATACCTGCACAAAAAGGGCTGGATACTAATGGGGGTAGGTTTGTTCTAAGCAGCAGTTCCCGATTTCCTTATCCCACCAAAATTGTGAGAGATCAGTCATCGAGTTGAGTACGTTTCAGAACCCTTTCCCGAATTCGAGAGGTATCCCTACTTTGCCTCGTCCTAATAGTAACGGGTAGATCATAGCATGACCCTTTGGGTGAACGTGTGTAAAGTGCGGCTTATAGCGTAAATATAAATCAAAGCACAGTTTTATAAAGCAGTAAATATGTACAGTTTATTATAAAGCAATTAATAAATAATGAATGAATAAATAATGAAATATTTACAATTTATAATAAAGCAACAAATAAATAATGAATAAATAAATAATAAATAAACTAAAAATCTCTTCCCCAGCAGAGTCGCCAGCTGTCGCGCCCCGAAAAATGCCGGGCGCGAGGCGTACTCGCTTTGGTTAGAATGGGGTTCTAATAAAGTGTGAAAAGAGCCGTTTGAACAGCTCAATTCACAACTTAGACGAGTCGCCACCAATCAGCTCAGTTCGGTGTGATTGGATACCGTATAAAGTGACAGTTTGACTCTATTTCAGGATAAGTGCTATCTAGGTTCTAAAGAGGTTTAGTTTATCTATTAATTGTTAGAGTTATAACATAACTTTAGATTATGAATTTTAAGGGGGTAAAAAAGGTCATCACATGGCGTTTTCTTCTCAGTTATTACATAACCGTTTTCAAAACATTTTGACCTTAAAATACTGTCTTATATCTATAACATAGATATGGACGGACTCTTTTTGACTCGATAAAGCTAATGAACGTTTTATTAAAATGATCAACGGAATTAACAACCCCGATTTTTAATATTAGATTCATACTTAAGATAAAATTAAGTTATTTTCGATGAATAAATTAACGAGCGAAATTAGGTTAATGATTAACGAGAATTCAATTCTATAATCTATTATCTATACTAAACTAAGGTTTTTGCATTTTATACATAATAATTTACAACTAGATTAACGAATTTACTAATTGATCATATACATGTAAAATGCTAAGTTGACATAAAAGAAAATAAAAGCATGGGCTAAGATTTGAAATAAAAGCCCAAAAAGAAACCATTTGAAGACCATTAAGCTAACCTAATCTCTTTACACATTTTAACTAAACCTAAATCTATCCTAACTTTGCCGCCCCCTCCTTCTTCCTTTCTCTCATCTTCTTCTCCTTCAATTCTTTCATTAAAATCAGAACCCTAACTTACGGCCATGGCTCCAATCTTTCCTCTTTTCGTTTTACTACTGATCCTTGGTGACTCGGGGGTTCTGTATACATTATACTTGTTACGTCGGGGTTTCTAAGGTTCGGTTCAGTTGGGGATTGATCTCTGGTGGTTTTTGACTTGCGATTAGAGAGGGTTTTTGAACAAGTTTCGGGAATGAGGTCTCGGTTTTGATCTTGGGTACAACTTCTCACTTTTGAACGATTCCAGGGAAGTCTCTAGGTTCTCTTTACTTTTATTCTTAATTTCATCTATCCTAACCCTATGGTTTTGATTCTGTGTTCGTTTGATTTCGAATCCATGACCTAAAATGCTCCTATCTCTTCTTTGACAGGTCTGGAGGTGTTCCTATGATTCTAAACTGAGTTCGGATGTTACGGGGATGATTTTGGATTCAAAATAGACTGACCGGAAGTTCGCAGGTCGGAAAACTTTTCCGGCGAACTTCCGGTGCCAGAAATTGTTTGCCTACTTCTGGTATCCTCTTTCCTTGACTCTGTTAACGAAGTTTGTGTATTTTGGTGGCTGTTTAGGATGCTGTTGATGTTTGTTTGCAAGTTTGGTTTCCTATGCTTGAATGTCTACTGTTTAATGTCGGTTTTGCGAGAAACTTGTTATTTTGGACTGTTTGGCTGAATTGTGGTATAGACTTGATGATATTCGAGGCTGTTTTGGTTTCTTTTGTGGATATGCTGCTGTTTGGGGTTTATTGAGGTTGTTGTGTCAATTTTGGGTGTTCTGCCTATTTCGGAAATGGTAAAAAAAAGAAGGAGAAAATGCTAAAATTGCTTATTTGATAAGAACATATATTTAAACACTAAAGTGGTCGACTAATCTAGGTTCGGCTTCTACGATTTATCCCCAAAGGGGATTTTCGATCATTGAAACCCCTAGATTAGTTGTCCAAAAGGGCGATGATGAAAAGAAAGATGGTCCGGATAGAGTTTAAAGGAGATTCGTGCTCTAGGATTCGAAAAGTTTCTCTTAACTACTATAGGCAAAACAATCTTTTATTCGGGTGGTAATTTTAGTTAAGTTAACCTCGGGCTAATCCTATTGAAGCGTGGATCGTTCTTTATGGACTAAAATGATAAATCTGAGCCTCTCACAAACATCCTATAATCTACATTGCTATGATGAACATAATAAATACATACATTTTAACCAGTGAAGAGAATGACATAATTTGACTTGTATATAATAAATACCTCTTTTGAAGTAAAAGCTTGTAATTTTTTACAAATGATTAAGGTATTTTAACCCTTAATAACACTCCCTCTCACTTTCACTCAAGTAACCTCCATTGTCGGTTCCTTCAAAACGTTGATTGCTGCCTCCTTCTTGAGATGAACTTTTGAGATCTTTTGTGTTGATGATGATGATGTTTTTAGGAATTGATTTCCTGTTGAATGTCTTCCCTATGGGGATTGCTTCGTTGTCCTCCTTTGTTGATGAAATTATGCTCCTTTTATAGCAAAAATTAACTTGGGCACCAAGTTTAGTTGGAGTGTAAATTTTGGTTAACTTGAGGATTTGGATAATGATTTGGATAAGGATTTTGGTAAGATTTTTGGTTTTGTTCCATGTCTTAGCTTAATTTCTAAGCAATAAGACTTGATATCCAAGTTTAAAGACTTGGTCTCCAAGTTTTGGCTTTTTGGTTTCAATTTGGTAATTTGGAGAGTTTGAGGATTGGTTTGTATATTTTCCTTGGGCTTGGAACTGCTGGGCCGAAATACTTGGGCCTGAAATTGCTGTCTTAAATTTTGTTGAATCTTGAACTGTTGGACAGAATTTGACGGACCTGAAACTGCTGCTTTTGAATTTTGTTGAGCTTTGAAATGTTGGGCCGAAACCTGTGGGCCTGAAACTGCTGTCTTTGAAAATAATTTGTCGGAAAGGTCGTCTTTGACCCGTTCTCGAATTAAATGGCTGTCTTTGACCCTTTTATTTAGGAAACTCAATTTGAATGTGGGCTTGACCCAGCTCGTCGAAATTCCTCCGGTTGCTTCTAAAACGTGAGATAAAGTCTCCGATTTAAAAATACGGAGTTCAAATCCCGTGACATTTTATCTCTGCAAAACAGGATAGAGTTAGTGGTAAAAGAAAATGTATCATTTATTTATCTGTTTATAAACATGTAATATATTTGGATTACTTAATAAAACAAGTATTTATTTTCTTTTCATCCAATTTATTATCATGTTTAAACGTTGAACCTTCTCGACGATTGATTTGATAAAAGCCGCCCAAATAAAATTCTAATTCAAATGCTAAATTTTCATCACATAATCAATTAGCACTGAAATAGAGAAAAATTTGAAAATGACCAAAATTTGTAAACTCAATAAAAACACCCATAACATAGGCTATCTTAGGAGAAATAAATTTTAAACAAAAGAAATGTTAAAATAAACTATCAGTTAAAGAAAAATAGTTTTTACGCCACATATCGTATCGTAAATAAAAAAATAGTCTAGAAATTTATATTTTCGCAAAAACATGTATTTACAAACCGGACAAAAATGGGTATCTACACCTACGTTTATTTCAATTCAAGAAGAAGCTTAGTCTATCTTCACGTAATGAAATTTTGCCGCTTCAACAGTCAACTTCTTAAGCCAAACGAGTGTCATTAAGGTTATGTATGTCCATTCATGTCATTTGTAGGGTTTCACGAATCGACCAATATTGTCGCTCGCTTTGTCATGCGAAATACGTCATCATAGCGTTTATTTCGATTTAGAGAATGACATTATTCTATTTCACATGACAAAATTCCACGACCCCAAAAGTCGATTCTTTAAGTCAAACAAATATTAAGAATATTTGTGTTAGGTCCAGCCTTTTCAAACAGTCATGTCATTTGTAGGGTCTAACGAATTGACCAACGATGTCGCTCACTTTGCCATGTGAAATACGTCATCACGGCGTCTATTTCCGTTCAAGATGAATTCCTTAGCCCAAAGTTCTACGACCCCAGAGGTGAATTCCTTAGCCCAAACAAATGTGATCTTGAGATAATCATAAGACCTAAAAGGACATAACATTATGATACATGTCCATATACATGAAATACGACGTTATGCCGTTCGTTCCACATCGCAAGGAACACTTTAATTATTTCATGTAAAATGGGGGCTATACCATGACAACGATATGACCTGTTAGATCAATCATGCATTATCGTAGTTTTGAGTTTGTGAAGCGAAACGGGACGTTGGAATCATTACGCTTCGGAAAAGGCGCCTGATGTCCCATTTGCAAGTCATAAATGATTGTCTGAACCAAGGTAGGGGCACGGTATCCTGTGAGTCTACATGGTTCATTATCATGTTGAGTCTTCCAAACTAGCGTAAGATAGGGTTGTCGCACAAGCATTCTCCATTCAAGAAATAAGTGACGTGTCAATAATGTCCTTTAACATAGAGTCAAACCTTACTCCTGTACCCAGTATACGTCCCTTAGTCTCTATGTGAAAATCGGGTCTTGTTTGCCTTTATGTATGAATACGCAACAGTCCATCATCGGGTCGCTTAAAATCCACATGCGTATGTTGGTCGTCACTTATAGAGTCAAGAGTCGTGATTATTGTCAGTGTATGTAGTCATCAGTCTAGGATCCAAGATGTGGTGTGCATCCATTTCATATACATGTCAAGCATTACCCGTACGAATTAGCATACAACCATGCATATGTCCCCTTACCTGCTAGGTTTGTGTCCTTCGGGTGTGTCTACCTTAAGAGTGTCATACGTTAGGTCACTTGTTTCAAGCCATCCTACGTAATAGGGTCTGCATGCATGCACATTGCCACGTGTCTTAGGTTTACATACACGTCGGTACCAGGACAGAAGAGATAGGAAAGTGACAAACGAGGTACCATAATCCCATAAGTATAGTTCGTCTAGATGTCATCGGCACACTTAGGTTAGGGCACACACATAAGTTGTCCAAACGTCAGAGACCCCACCTATATGCGAACGCTTCCCCTTTATCCAAAACTCCCAAATCATTACCTGACCTAACCCAAAATCACAAAACCACAACACACCTGAACCCAAGCTAGCTTCCACCAGGGAGACCGTCAGATCAAGAAGGAGGAATCAGAGATAGGGACAAACCCTCGAACGAAGCATGAAGCGACCAAAGGGAGTTCTCCGTGACATCCTCTCGAACTCTAACCTGAATTAAAAATGACGCAAGCCTTAACCCTTAACCTACCTCACAAACGAAACCACTCCCTACGTATTGCCAAACACTCCAAAAGACATTACCCCAAACTTCACCAAACTACCCCGACATATACTACACCTCCTCATCACCTATTCTAGAGCAAACGAAAGACCTTCTTCGAACCCAAAATCAATTAATACCTAGTGGCTCGAAATGTTAAGAATACACCCCCAAGAGGAATCATGGAGAAGCTCGAGGTCGCAAACGTCGCATCAAGGACGTCCCGGCAGACGAAGAATGGAGCAACATCATCAGGCACCGACTAGGCTCTATCCCACTTATCCTATCCACGTGTTTACAGGCATGTGCTTGGATAGAAAAATCTTTTAGCTCACTCGCGTCTACATTCACTTGCATCTTTCAAATAGACATTAGGAAGATATATGCATAATTAGAGCATGCGTGTCTAGTATGAATGTGCCCTCGACCGTAAGAGAAAGGACCACCGCTAGACGAACGGCCCCAACCAGGACATACCTCACAAGATGAAGAAATGACATAAGAAGGAAGAATTACTAGATCAATGCAGAAGCACATCTCCTTCAGAGCCCTGCAAAAAGAAGAGACCTCGCTCTAAGGAACTAGGACCATGCACGAAAGTTAAAATGCAGCGTACAAGTACTCGAGGTGTCTCCATTTAAGATGAACCAAGGTCTGTCAGCCTTCAAAATTAGACCCATGAAACCCTCAAGATCCCCTTTCTGCACTCTACATGCCCATGGACAAAGGGAGAAACAAATGGAGAAGTAAAACCATCCCTCAGAGGAACCCATAGCATGAAGATAGATCACATCCACAAAACCTCGAAGAGAGCGACGACATTTCCATATCAAGGCTTCATGCAAAAGACAGAGCGGATGGTATCCCAAGTATAAGAAGACATCTTACAAAAGGCGTACTCCATGCAAAAGTTTGTGACGGGATCTACACCAAGAAGAACAATGGAGACACTAGGACTTCATCATGAGAATCAGTTACTCGCTTCCGAGAACAAGATGGCGGCACTAGGACACACAATCGCATCTGTTGGTGTGCCCTAGGCCCTAGGCGTTGTTTTTATAACATTGTATTTGATGATGATTACATACTATGTCATTGGTGTTTTATGAATAAAGGCATTAAATCATTTGAGTTATATATCTTGTACTATAGTAACTAAATGAAGTATACGTTGATAGTATATCATAAAAGTATACCAGAAGCCAGTCATAGTGATGGGAATGATTACGGCATAAGCTTTTATATCTAGGATTCACATGGCACTATGTAAGTTGCCTAGTGTGTGTGAATATGGATATAGGTGCGTGTGCGTTACACGAGACTTGGTCCATCCGCTTTGGAAAGCTCATGGTAGTAGAGTCATTAAGCTTTCTAACAATGTAGATCTCTTTTATCTCCTGACCTGATTTCAGTATAGCAGTCAATAAGGAATCATATTGAATTTGGTGTATTTCTAACAGGTCCGCCAGAGGATGCCAAATATGGAAAAACTGGTTCAATCTCTGAACTTATTACTGCCGATAGTTGAAGTGATGGAATTACCACTCACTGTTTAAGTGAGTTGATATCATAGGCCACTTGATGAGTATTAGCTGAGAAATGTACGGCCGTACTGAAACAAGCAGGTGACTTGTTTGTTTGTCAGTAATACTCGATGATCAAGAAATTAATCTAGCAATAGAGGATTACTACACCATGCCTCCAGCTTGATTAATCGATATGCTTTTGGTAAGAGATGAGTAGAGCATCATACAGGGTTTTCTGTCTAACATGGATAACATTCATCTGTAATCAATATGTGATTGACATGATTTACTAGGACCCTCTGTCGATCAGTAAATTGTTAATTCACAGCTTATTGATTTCAGACCCTAAGGATCGTACAACATGGTAATCGAGAAGATTAATTGATACATGAATTGTGTTAATTAATTCCAAGATTAAATGATCAATTGATGAATTGATTATTTGAAGAAAGTATTAATTATTTGTTATGTGACAAGTTAATTAATAATTGGAACGGCTAATTAAATGATCGGATTAATTTAATTAGCGATTAATTGTTTATGGGTTAAAGTGTAATATTAATTTAACCTAATTGATGTTAATTGAATCGATTTAATACTACGGTGTTTAATTGATAAAATTAAATTAATTAAGGGTCAAATTAATAATTAACTGAAAGTTAATTAATTGCACCATATAAGTGACTTGTCAATTCATTATTTAGCATCGGAAACTGAAAACCCTAGCCTCCCATTAGCTGAATTCGACCGAACCCCTCCCTAGAGGATTTCGGTGAATTTGTTCCTCGTTCTTCGCGTTCTTGGAGTAAGCCGACTAGTAGCTTATCTCGGTTCTTGCTCGTGTCTGCACGTGAACTAGGAGGAGCAACATCTCAGGCTCTCGTCTATCCATGAAAGGATATCCAAGTAGGTTTTCTTAATCCATAGATTAAGATAACAGTTTTGTTAAAATTTAACTGAGGTTTAAAGATTAAGATCAATGGGACAATTGGTTCAGGTTAGATCGAAATCACTGTTTAACTAATTAGTTCGCTGCTTCTGCTGCGCGGCTCTGATCGATCTTTCTGAAACCCTACAGCGGTACCCGAGCCATTGTTGTATCTTTAAGATTAGTTAATTTTAATAGATTGGGGTTTTTGATGTTTTCCCCAAATTAGGATAACCAGATATTATTGTTTTTGGATGAATGTTCTTGAGGTTTTTTCGTGGTTGTGAATTGATGTTTTTGATATTAATTTAAAGAAAAACAAGAGCTGCTTCTGGTTGGCTGTAGGTTGCTGCCAACCAGCAGCATCTTTTGTAGCCCCGTAGGTTGCTGCCAGCAGCCCGCCGTTGAGTCGGTGCGATCCGACTCACCCTGAACGAAAATCCCAGGGTTTTCAGGTCGGAGCGAGGCACGGGTCGGGCTCGGAATATTTTTGGGGGTCCGTTTACTTTTTATTAAAATGTTTACTAAATAGTTTTAATTTAATTTCGGGCACCAAAGTTAAAGTCGTTTTAATTAAAATTATTTTAGACAAGGGAAAATTGTTTATGTCGTGTCATGCATTTAAATTTTTATTTAGTTTATAAAATGATATAAAATTGAATATGGTATGATAGTGAGATTTAATTAGTGGATCGGGGCACCGGTGACTTTAGTTGAAATTTCAATTTTGATCAAGTGAATTCCTAATTTGAGTGGGAGTAATGAGATATTCATTGGACCTTTATAGGCTTTTAATTCACTTGTTGACAGATTGAAATGGTCTTACAAATTTGATCGGGCTTAATTAATTGATAAAATTGGATTGCCATGACCATGCATTTTTATATTCATTATTTTTATTAACTTTGCCACAACGTGATTAATAGAATGCTATGGGCTTTTATTTGAAGTATTAGTTGTAATTTTATTTATGAATTAAATAGTATAGGCTTTTTATATTTATGTAATTTTTAGCCCATTGGACTTGTAAATTTATAATTTTGTAATCAAGCCCATCCTGGAGATCCTGATGAGTTGAAGCCCGTGGAGGAGGCCCAACATGACAACCAAGAAGACTTTTATTACTTATGTAATATTAAAGCCCATAGGAGTTCTTGATTATATATATTGTTAATATGTATGTTGTTTCTGCAAATTCAAATAAGTTATAATAATGAATTAAGATGTTGCATTGCGATCACCAGATCCTCTTTACCTGTTTAAGCCGATCACCTTATTAAAAATTGTCAACTAAAAGTATCGAGTAATTTATAAATGCTTCTCCTTGTTCTCACCTCTTCCTCCCAGGTAAAGCTATAATGTATGTAAGCTCAAGCGAAGTACGTTATAGTGTCTGGTGGGCCGTTGAGGCGTTAAGATACCCTTTTGCTAAAGGGCGTGGTTAACATAGAGAAGGGAGATTTGACTCGAAGATGGGGTATCATTATAGCTTGTCGCGGGCCCCGAAGCATGGATGGGTAAAGTGCCAATAGGCCTATCAAACCAAGAGTTCTCTGTTGGCCCTAACAAGAACAGAATCACCTAGAGGGGGGTGAATAGGTGTCTAAGTTGAAAACTGAGAATTTCTAAGTTTTTAAAGAAACTTAAATTTCAGAGTCAAACTTTCCAGAGTCAGAAGCAAGTTTATAGAATTTGCTTCTGAGGAAAATTCTGCCTATACACAGTTATCCTGCTTTCAGCAACAGAAGTTCGGTAAGAGAACTTCTGGACAGTCTTCTGAACAAAGACAATGATACTTACAGAAAATCTGTTTCAGCACTAAATATAAGCAAGTACACAGAAGCAATAATAACAAGTATAAGAGGGAGAAAGAAGTTCAGGAGGTCCTGATTGAACAATTCGATTTATCCAAGTTCGCCACAGAAGTTCTGTGACTACGTCTTGTCCCCTGAGGTCGCAGCCTTCAGAGATTTTATAAATCCACTATTCAGAACTTTTATGGCAAGTTCAGAAGCTCCTTTACATCAACAGAACTTAAGCTAATTTCTCACTTAGTCCTGACTAGCCTAAAAAGAGTTAAAGGATTTCCACCAGAACAAACAATACTCTGTTTTCTGGATTTCTCACCCAACTCTAATTTCAACTAGATTTCTCTCTTTAAATCTAACTGAAGATCACAAACGATCTCAGTTTACAAGATTCCTATTATGAACTTGTTTTTCTTCACTCTCTCACTTTACTAAGACTATGCTAAGAAGGATTGAGAATGGAAAAGTTGCTCTGTTTTCTTGTTTAAAACAGTGCGTTAAGATTTTGCTCGATGATCATGCGTGTGTTGATGCATTGGAGCTTGGCTACTATTTATAGTGATTGAATATGACCGTTGTGGAGTTTGAAACTTCAAAGGAGATGACATCAGTTGTTGTAGCCGTTAATTTGTCAAGTCTTCAAACGGTCTTCAAACACTTTGATTCCGTTATCCTTGTTCTTTAACTAAATCCGGTAAGTGATTTGAAATCAAGGATGAGGATGACAGAATCATTCTTCAATTAGATCTACAAAGGGTAGACAAGGAAATGCTGGTTTCTCTTGAACAGACAAGCGCGCTCCATCAAAACAGCTTTTTGAACTTTTGGCGCCTTGCATTGAATGCAAGTGTCAGAGCATTAAATGCTCAAACAAATCTGTGACTAAGCTTTCAGAAGCTTATTCCCAGTTGTCTAGACTTCTGATCAAATTGGCATAACTTCTGATTGCAAGGAACTTCTGAAGAGGGCTTTAGCAGACTTAGGCTTCAGAGCGGAGAATCCAGCTTCTGAGTTATTGAAACTCTGACTTCAGCAAACTGTTCTTCTGAGTTCTTTAGGCAATCCGAAAATGATTCATTCAGCACCTGCTGAGTAACTTACACATAGACTAAAACAAAAATATTAGTCAACAATAATCTATATGTGAGATAGAATTTAGTTTTCATCTTCTGAAACGTTTGGACATAATCAAAACACTTAGGGTTCATCATTCTCTAGGTTGGAGAACTGAGAAGGTTTCTCTACCAAGTATGTTCATTAACGTCTTACATGCCCTAGCTTGGTCATTAATGAACATGACTGTGGATCTTAGTCTCACCAAGTCAATAATTACCAAATAATTTTATGACAGTTTTAATTATTGTAATTGACATTAAAGTCCTTTAAATTATGACTCTCTCTCTCTCTCTCTCTCTCTCTCTCTCTCTCTCTCTCTCTCTCTTTCTGTAGAAACTACTTCAAACTTAAACCGAAAGAATTATAACAATGCCAACTACTAATACTTTAAGGTCACTCTTGGATAAAGAGAAGTTGACTGAACCAAACTTTCTAGATTGAGCTAGGGCGGTTTGAAATCGTCCTTAGGCACGAGGCCAGAGAATATGTCCTTACAACTCCTCTGCCTATTGTACGCCCTGAGGGTGCTGTTAACTCAGTCGAAGTGGTGAGGTATAACAAGCACATCAAGGACAACAGGAAGGTAACATGTCTGATGCTTGGTACCATGGCTACTGATCTTCAGAAGCAGTTCATGACTCAAGAAGCCCATGAAATGATGGAGAACCTGAAGCTTATGTTTCAGGATCAAGCCAATCAAGAGAGGTTCTTGACTACCAAGGAATTGGTTGAGACAAAGATGCAGCCTGGATCTTCTGTCAGTGCACATGTGCTGAAGATGAAGGGATACATTGATAGGCTGGCTAGTCTCGACTTAGCTGTCATGGGGACCATGGCAGTAGACATTATCATGAGGTCACTTCCAAATGCTTATGACCCTTTTGTCCTGAACTACACCATGCAGGGTCAGGACAAGTCTGTCATGGGGTTGCACGGTTTGCTCAAGCAAACCGAGCAGGCCATAAACAAGGGCAAGAAGACTGAGGTGAACCTTGTGAGTAAGGGCAAGGGCGTAGGGGGAGCCAAGAACAAGAAGTTCAAGGCAAAGGGCAAGAAGCCCGCGGCTAAGGGCAGGAAGCCCTTCAAGCCTCACCCTCTAGACTTGTGCCATGAGTGTGGCGAGAAGGGTCATCGGAAGAGTGCCTGTCCGAAGCTGAAGGGAAATGTGAAGAGGAAGCAGGATACTTCTACTTTAGGTATTTATGTTGTTGAGATAAACCTCACTATTTCATCATCTTGGGTTTTAGACACAGGATGTGGGTCTCACATTTGTTCAAATGTGCAGGGGCCAAGGAATAGGAGAAAGCTAGCAGCAGGTGATGTGAATCTCTGAGTTGGCAATGCAGCCCATGTGGAAGCATTGCAGATCGGAGATTATTACTTGTCTTTGCCCAGTGGGCTTGAACTAGTTCTGAGAGATTGTTATTATGTGCCTTCCATGAGGAGGAATATTATTTCGATTTCTTGTTTGGATCATTCTGGATTTATTTTTGATATTGGACATGGAATTTTCAAAATTATGTGTGGCAATATTTTATGCAACGGGCGTTCTTCAGAACGGGCTATACGTCTTAGATACATCCAATGAATCTCATATATTTAACATAAATGCTAAAAGGATTAAATTAAATGAAAATAATCTTACTTATGTCTGGCATTGTCGCCTTGGGCACATAAATGAGAAGCGTATCGCTAAGCTCCACGCAAGTGGTGTACTGGGGTCTTTTGACCTACAAGCTTTCGATACTTGTGAATCTTGTTTACGTGGCAAGATGACGAACGCTCCTTTCAAGAAGAAAGGTGAAAGAACCACTGAACTATTTGAACTCATTCACTCAGATGTTTGTGGACAGATAAGTACAGCTGCAAGATCTGCTTACTTGTACTTCGTTACATTTACAGATGATTATAGTCGTTTCGGCTATATATATTTGTTGAGATATAAATCTGAGACCCTGCAAAGGTTCAAAGATTTTAAGAACGAAGTAGAGAACCAACTTGGCAAGAAGATCAAAGCACTCCGGTCTGATAGAGGGGGTGAATATCTGAGCCAAGAGTTTGACGATTTCTTGAGCGAGTGTGGGATCGTATCTCAACTCACGCCTCCTGGTACGCCCCAGTGGAATGGAGTTTCAGAGAGGAGAAACAGGACCTTGCTAGACATGGTCCGATCAATGATGAGTCAGGCTAATCTCCCTGTATTCTTTTGGGGATATGCTTTGGAAACGGCAGCTCAAATACTAAATAATAGACCTAGTAAGGCAGTTGAAGGAACACCACATGAACTGTGGAAGGGCAGGAAACCCAATGTGTCCTTCATGAAGATCTGGGGATGCGATGCTTTTGTCAAGAAATTGACAAGTGGCAAGCTGGAGTCCAAATCTGTTAAATGCCAGTTTGTGGGATACCCTAAGGAAACTAAGGGTTATTACTTCTACAACCCATTAGAGAACAAAGTTTTTGTGGCTCGAAATGGGACGTTAATGGAAAATAATTTCTTATCTGTGAAAGACAGTGGGAGTAACGTTGAACTCGAGGAAGTTCAAGTGACAGTGGGACGACTGTTATAAATGTTGAACCAGTTGAACAGGCTGTACCGGATGTTCAACCAGTTGAACAGACTGAACCAGTCGTACAGGCACCTAGAAGGTCGCAAAGGACACATCAACTGCCTGAGAGGTATGGGTACCTGGTCACGCATGATGGGGAACTTATGCTCACAGAGCATGATGATCCCAGGTCTTTTAAGGTTGCTATGTCTGGCCCGAATTCAGGAGAATGGCCTAAAGCCGCTGACTCTGAAATACAATCCATGTAAGACAATGACTTTTGGGAATTGGTGGACCCATAACCTGGAGTCAAAGTAGTGGAAAGCATGTGGCTATTCAAGAAGAAAGCTGACAATACCTTCAAAGGGCACCTGGTGGCAAAAGGATTTAGGCAAATTCACGGTGTGGATTATGATGAAACCTTTTCACGAGTCGTTATGCTTAAGTCCATAAGGATACTGCTTGCTATAGCTGCATGGCACGACTATGAGATATGGCAAATGGATGTCAAGACCGCTTTTCTGAATGGAGAGCTAGAGGAAGAAGTCTATATGGCTCAACCTGAAGGTTTTCTCGATCCCAAGTATCCTAATCGGATATGCAAGCTTCAGAAATTCATTCATGGATTGCAGCAAGCATCCCGATCTTGGAACAGGAAATTCAATGAAGCCATAAAAGAATTTGGTTTTTATACAAAATCCTGATGAGCCCTGTGTGTACAGAAAATTTAGTGGGAGATCCATTACTTTTCCGGTGTTGTATGTCGACGACATATTGATCATTACTTTTCTACAAAGCAGCGGCTGAACAAGTGTTTCTCAATGAAGGATCTCAGAGAAGCAGAAATGATCCTTGGGATCATGATCTATAGAGATAGATCCAAGAGGCTACTGAGATTGAGTCAAGCCAAGTACATTGACAAAATCGTGAAGAGATTCGGTATGGAACATGCGAAAAAGGGATTTATCCCTATGGTCCATAGGAAGAAAGGTGACAAACTCTCCATGAAAGATCACAGTCCTAAGACTGATGAGGCTAGGCAGAAAATGAAGAAGAAACCATATGCTTCGGCTATAGGTTCTATCATGTATGCCATGTTATGTACTAGACCTGATGTTGCCTTTGCGCTGAGCATGACCAGCCGTTTCCAATCCGACCCCGGAGAGGAACACTGGAAAGCTGTCAATGACATTCTCAAGTACTTGAAACGTACTCGGGACCAATTCCTGGTTTTTGGAAGTGATGATGAGCTGATAGTATCGGGTTACACTGATACGGGATTCCAAACTGATGCAGACAAGCAGCAATCCCAATATGGTTTTGTGTTTGTTCTCAATGGCGGTGCCATAGTTTGGAAGTTCCTAATTCTACTGTGACAACAATAAGGCTATTGTACAAGCAAAGAGCCCCAGTTGACATAGGGGGAACCAGAATGTGCTCAGGTAGTTTTATCTGATTAGAGAGATCGTTGAAAGATGAGACGTGAGGATCGAGAGAGTTGCACAAATGACAATGTCGCAGATCCGATGACGAAGGCTCTTGCTCAAACCAAGAACGATAGTCATGTTAGATCTATAGGGATTAGGGATATGCCCTCTTGGACCTAGGTCAAGTGGGAGATTGTTGTTGTGCCCTAGGCCATATGTCAAGTGGGAGATTGTTGGTGTGCCCTAGGCCCTATGCGTTGTTTTTATGACATTGTATTTGATGATGATTACATACTATGTCATTGGTTTTCAAAGAATTAAGGCATTAATTCATTTGAATTATATATCTTGTACTATAGTAACTAAATGAAGTATTCGTTGATAGTATATCATAAAAGTATACCAGAAGTCAGTCATAGTCATGGGAATGATTATGGCATAAGCTTTTATATATAGGATTCACATGGCACTATGTAGGTTGCATAGTGTGTGTGAATATGGATATAGGTGCGTGTGCATTACACGAGACTTGGTCGATCCACTTCGGAAAGCTCATGGTAGTAGAGTCATTAAGCTTTCTAACAATGTAGATCTCTTTTATCTCCTGACCTGATTTCAGTATAGCAGTCAATAAGGAATCAGATTGAATTTGGTGTCTTTCTAACAGGTCCGCCAGAGGATGCCAAATATAGATACACTGGTTCAATCTCCGAACTTATTAATCCGGATAGTTGAAGTGATGGAATTACCACTCACTGTTTAAGTGAGTTGATATCATAGGCCACTTGATGAGTATTAGCTGAGAAATGTACGACCGTACTGAAACAAGCAGGTGACTTGTTTGTTTGTCAGTAATACTCGATGATCAAGAAATTAATCTAGCAATAGAGGATGACTACATCATGCCTCCAGCTTGATTAATCGATATGCTTTTGGTAAGAGATAAGTAGAGCATCATACAGGGTTTTCTGTCTAACATGGATAGCATTCATCTGTAATCAATATGTGATTGACATGGTTTACTAGAACGTATTAATTATTTGTTATGTGACAAGTTAATTAATAATTGGAACGGCTAATAAATTGATCGGGTTAATTTAATTAAGCGATTAATTGTTTATGGGTTAAAGTGTAATATTAATTTAACCTAATTGATGTTAATTGAATCGATTTAATACTACGGTGTTTAATTGATAAAATTAAATTAATTAAGGGTCAAATTAATAATTAACTGAAAGTTAATTAATTGCACTATATAAGTGAATTGTCAATTCATTATCCAGCATCGGAAACTGAAAACCCTAGCCTCCCATTAGCTGAATTCGACCGAACCCCTCCCTAGAGGATTCCGGTGAATTTGTTCCTCGTTCTTCGCGTTCATGGAGTAAGCCGACTAGTAGTTGACCTCGTTTCTTGCTCGTGTCTGCACGTGAACTAGGAGGAGCAACATCTGACGCTCTCGTCTATCCTTGAAAGGATATCCGAGTAGGTTTTCTTAATCCATAGATTAAGATAACAGTTTTGTTAAAATTTTACTAAGGTTTAAAGATTAAGATCAATGGGACAATTGGACGAGCTGTCACTGAGGATGATCCTATAATCATGGATGATGTCCTTTTAGGACAAGGGAGAAGTTTAGAGGGTCATAGAAATGTACATGAGGTATTTGATCGAATGTGTCATCTTTTTATAGAACCTCTGAGTGTTGCACCTTCTGCGACATTCAATCCCAATGCTCATGAGAATTCACAATTCTCAGTTCCTGAACAAGTTATATCCTCTCCTGAACATAATTCTCCTACTCCATCTCCACCACACTCTTCTCCACCAATTTCTGTCACAGAAGCTAGTGATTCTCATACTTCTTCCTCCTACAACTTCAACCTCTAAGGTTGTAGATCCTAAAACCACTCTTCCTTCTCGATCCTATTTAGAAGTGAATGTATCCACAACTCCAATCTTTTCAGATTCCACAACAACATCCACTACCTCTCTCAATACATCTCCTTCATTTTCCTTCCTATCCACTACACCCTCCTTTACCACACCTTCCACCAAAACTACTTCTGCTCCTTCCTCCTCCTTCAACCTCTAGACAAATCCCTCCTCTGTATGTTCCTCCACCTACTTCTGCTTCCACTACCTTCGATGGTCTCTCATCAAACTATGACTTCCTCAGAAATTTGATGAATCAGCATGAGTGTGAAACTTATTTCGGTGGGAGAGGATTCATTGGGAGACCTCCTGTTTCATCAAGAGCTGGTGCTGTTCCCTCGATTGTGTTGGGATTGGAGACCAATTCCTAGGTGGTTAGGGATTCCTTGGTGGTTTAGGATTCCTAGTTGTTTACGATTTCAATTAGCATAAATATAGCTCTATTCCATGTAAATTGTATTCCATTCATTATAGTACAAATCCTAGCTTGGTAGTGCCTCCAGACGTAGTCATTCATATTGAGTGGCGAACTGGGTTAACAACTCGTGTGTGTTTTTTTGATTGTTTTCATTATCGTAATTGCATTAGATCCTAACAATTGGTATCAGAGCCTCGGGTTAGCTAGATTTACGAAGGGAGACGGAAAATCACCAGTGGAGAAGTTCGATGGCACAGATTTCGGTTTCTGGAGGATGCAGATCGAGGATTACCTGTATGGTAAAGAATTGCATGAACCTCTAGATGAGCAACCAAAGGAGATGTCTGATGAAGATTGGAAGCTGTTGGACAGAAAAGCGATGAGTGTGATCCGACTATCGCTGTCCAGAAACGTTGCGCATCACACAGTGAAGGCAAAGACCACGATTGAAATACTGGAGATTTTGAGTTCGTTATATGAGAAGCCCTTGGCGGTGAACAAGGTCCATCTGATGAGACGGCTGTTCAACTTTCAGATGACGGAGAATTCATCTGTTGCTGTACATCTGAATGAGTTTAATATGACGATTTCACAATTGAGTTCTGTGGGAATTGATTTCGAAGATGATGTATTAGCCCTAATTTTGTTATCTTCTTTACCGGAGAGTTGGAGTGGTACTGTTACTGCTCTTAGTGCCTCAGCAGGGAAAGAGAAACTTAGGTTTGACGATGTTAGGAATTTGATAATCAGCGAGGAGATTCGCAGGAAGGAGTCGGGTTCAACATCAGGTTCAGCCTTGAGTACTGAAAATCGGGGTAGGTCAGATTCGAGGTCAAAACAGAATCGTGGTAGGTCTAAATCAAAGGGTAGAGGAGGAAACCCTAACAAGGACAGGAGTCATGTTAAGTGCTGGAACTGTAATGAAACCGGTCATTACATGAATCAATGTAAAGCACCTAAGAAGGACAAGTCCGTGAATTCAGCCAGCGAAGAGTATGCAGAGGCGTTGATTTTAAGCATGAGAAGTCCTGTAGAGTCTTGGGTTCTAGATTCAGGAGCTTCATTTCACTCTTGTAGCTGCGCAGATTTGATGAAGACCTATACCCCAGGCAAATTTGGAAAGGTTTATCTAGCTGATGATGAACCTTTGGAAATTGTGGGTAAGGGAGATGTTTCGATCAAAACCAAGAATGGTTATGTAGTTAAGCTGTCTGGTGTTAGGCATGTACCTGGCCTGAAGAGAAATCTATTGTCAGTTGGGCAATTAGATGATGAGGGATATTGTGTGGTGTTTGTAGGTGGAAATTGGAAGATTTCCAAGGGATCTATGGTGGTAGCTCGCGGTGAGAAGGTGGGATCTTTATATGTCACAGATAATGTTTGTAATAGCATTGATGTTGTGAGTGAGGTTGTGAATACTGATTTGTGGCACTGTCGTCTTGGTCACATGAGTGAAAAGGGGATTAAAGTGTTGTTTTCAAAGGGTCTATTACCAGGATTGAAGTCTGCTGATCTAGGGCTATGTGAGGATTGTATCTTCGGGAAGCAGAAAAGGGTCAGTTTCAATAAGGGTGGAAGGACTTTGAAGAAGGAAAAATTGGAGTTAGTTCACAGCGATTTATGGGGTCCAGCACCAGTGAGATCTCTAGGAGGAGCTTATTACTATATGACTCTCATTGATGACTGCACTAGGAAGTTATGGGTCTATTTTCTAAAGAAGAAATCAGAAGCATTCGATGTCTTTAGAAAGTGGAAGGCCCTAGTAGAGAATGAGACAGGTCTGAAAGTGAAGTGTTTGAGGTCTGACAATGGTGGGGAGTATGAGCTTAAGGAGTTCAAGGAATTTTGTGGAGAGAATGGGATTCGCATGGAAAAGACCTTGAAGGGAACTCCTCAGGAAAATGGTGTTGCTGAAAGAATGAACAGAACTTTGTGTGAACGTGCAAGAAGCATGAGACTGAAGTGTGGACTTCCAAAGATGTTCTGGGCAGAACGAGTTAACACTGCTGCATTCTTGATCAATAGAGCGTCATCGTCTCCCTTGGAGAATGGCATTCCTGAAGAAGCTTGGAGCGGCAAGCAGGTAAATCTATCCTTTCTGAAAGTGTTTGGATGTGATTCCTATGTCCATATTGCTCCTGTTGAGAGAAGTAAGTTAGATGCTAAGTCTATCAAGTGCACGTTTATTGGATATGGTGGTGATGACTATGGATTTCGATTCTGGGATAGTCAGAATAAAAATATTATTCGAAGCCGGGATGTTGTGTTCAATGAACAGTTGATGTACAAGGATAGCCTTGGAGTATCTAATACTGTGATTCAAAACCAGAAATTGTAGACCTGGACATCACGAATTCTGGTGGGAGTAAGAAGGTAGCTGTTGAGGAACCAGTTACTCTACGCAGATCTACGAGAGATAAGAAAGCTATTAACAGGTACTCACCTGGAGACTATGTGTTGTTAACAGATAGTGGTGAGCCAGAAAGCTTCCAAGAAGCATCTCGGGTTGTGGATGCTGAGAAGTGGAAGTTTGCTATGAATGATGAGATGGATTCTCTGTTAACTAATGGTACTTGGGAACTTGTTGAGCTCCCAGAGGGTGAGAATGACCTTGAAAATAGATGGATTTTCAGAAAGAAAGTGGAGGCAGATGGTAGCATAAGGTACAAGGCCAGATTAGTGGTGAAAGGGTTCCAACAGAGGTATGGTATAGATTACACATATGTTTTTACTCCAGTAGTAAAATTGACTATTATTCGGTTAGTTTTGAGTATGGTGGCTACAGAAGATTTGGAGCTACAGCAGATGGATGTAAAAACTGCCTTTCTTCATGGAGATTTGGAGGAAGATATCTATATGAGGCAACCTCAGGGGTATGAATCTGATAATCCCAAACTTGTATGTAAATTGAATAAAAGCTTGTATGGCCTTAAACAAGCCCCTAGGCAATGGTACAAGAAGTTTGATTCATTTATGCAAGAGATCAAGTTTGTGAGGAGTGAAGCTGATCACTGTTGTTACTTTAAGAGATTGGATCAGGGCTACATCATCTTACTGTTGTATGTTGATGACATGTTGATTGCGGGGTCTAGTGTTAGAGAGGTGAGAAAACTGAAGAATCAGTTATCCGAGAGATTTGCTATGAAAGATCTTGGAGATGCTAATCAGATTCTGGGCATGAGAATTGTTAGAAACAGAAAGGCTAGAAAGTTGTATCTATCGCAGGCTGAATATGTCAAGAAGGTCTTGAAGAGATACGGTATGCAAGATGCAAAGCCAGCACAAGTTCCTTTGGGAAGCCATTTTAAGTTATCTAAAGAAGACTCACCCAAGAGTAGAGAAGAGCGTGCCAAGATGGAGAAAACTCCATATGCTTCTGCAATTGGCAGTTTGATGTATGCAATGGTGTGTACAAGGCCAGATATTGCACATGCAGTGGGAGTTGTTAGCCGCTTCATGGGAGACCCGGGTAAGAAGCATTGGGAAGCAGTTAAGTGGATCCTGAGATATTTGAAGGGAACAAGTGAGCAAGCTTTATGTTTTGGAGGCAAAGAAGTTGTGTTGACAGGATATGTGGATGCAGATTTAGCATCAAGTGACCTTGACAAGAGAAGGAGTACAACCGGTTATGTATTTACATTGGGAGGTACGGTGATCTCTTGGGCTTCAAAGCTTCAGAAAGTGGTAGCATTGTCTACAGCGGAAGCAGAGTATATTGCAGTGACTGAGGCTAGTAAGGAGATGGTATGGTTGCAGAGTTTCTTGAAGGAATTGGGCAAAGAGCAGAAGTATCCCACTTTGTACAGTGATATTCAAAGTGCAATTCACTTAGCTAAGAATGCTGTTTTTCATTCAAGGAAAAAGCACATTGAGTTGAAGTATCACTACATACGGCATCTTTTAGAGAGAAAGACATTGCAGTTAGTGAAGATCAAAGGCACAAAGAATCCTGCAGACATGTTGACAAAGGTTGTAACCTTTGAGAAGCTGAAGTTTTGCATAGCTTCAGGTGGCTTTTGTAACTGAGTTAGAGGCCCGACACTACCAACAGATGAAGATGGATTTAGTCTCCAGGTGGGAGATTGTTGGGATTTGGAGTCTAATTCCTAGGTGGTTAGGGATTCCTTGGTGGTTTAGGATTCCTAGTTGTTTAGGATTTCAATTAGCATAAATATAGCTCTATTCCATGTAAATTGTATTCCATTCATTATAGTACAAATCCTGGCTTGGTAGTGCCTCCAGACGTAGTCATTCATATTGAGTGGCGAACTGGGTTAACAACTCGTGTGTGTTTTTTTGATTGTTTTCATTATCGTAATTGCATTAGATCCTAACAGGTTGAGGAGTTGAGAAGAATGAGTCAGGGTGACTCTGATGAATTTTTGCAAAGATTTGCTGGGTTAGGACAAAGGACCTCTGATGCTGACATGTTTGCTCAGAGTGCTGTGCTTCAAGGAATCCAAACTCTCAAAGTTCAGAACTTGCAACTCATGTCCATGCTTCAAATGCAGGACCCTTCTTCCTTCATTTGCAATCTTTCAACTCTTCATCTAGCTGCTAATGATGAATTGTACAAGCTGAGACAACTAGCTTTAACCCTACCAACTCTGGAGAACATTGCTCTTGCCTCTACCAAAAATGTCAACAATTCTATTGAGATTCTGACTGAAGAGGTTAAGGAAGCTAACGAGCATTATGAGGCTCAGGGTAAAGTAATCCCAGATAAGATTGATGACCTTCAAAGCACTGCCAATCACATTATGAGAGAAGTCAAACCTTCTGCTCAAGGTCCCTCATCTTCTGGTGCTGCTCGCATTGTATATGACATCACTCCTGATCTCAACAACAGTCTGCAAAGCATTGAATCCACTTAGGTTGCTCAGAACGCCCAAATCACAGAGCTGACATAATTTTTGAAGGTTATTCATACACAGGCTAAAGAACGAGAGAAGGTTCTTCAAAGTTGCTATAGGTTTGTTCGAGGACATACTTATATTCAGAATGAGCACTTAACTGCTGATGTGTATGCAAATAATCTCTCTATCAAGTTGTGGATTGAGGATGCTCACAAAGTGCGCCCTCTGTCTGGACCTACCTTTGAACGTCTGGCCAATATTGACAGTGATTTCAGAAGAAGAATGGAACAAATCAATATTGTGAGGCCTAAACAACATCAATACAATGTTGCTATGGCTCAACAACCAGAAGTTAAAAGAGCAAGGTGCTCTGGGTGTCTGTTCTGGCCAAACGGGGGAGAAGTCTGCACAGCAGGGTGGTCCTAGTGCTGGTGCGAAGAGACGGAACGAAGATGATGGTTCTGGTGGAAATACTCAGAAGAAACACAAACCTGATAATCAATCCAAAAGAAAATAGGACTTAAGCTTCTTAGCTATAGGTTCTGGGCTGGGTAGCATGTCTTAGGACTTGTGTTTTTTCTTCCTTCTTTTGATTGTTTCTATCTGTTATCTTCTGACTATTATATATATACTCTGAACTTTTACTCATTCTCAATTGTCTTTGAACTCTTTACTAGTACTTCTGTGTTTTTGATATTCATATTGTTTATGTTTTTTACCTAGTAACTCATGCTTCACTAAATCTAACAACTTGATCTTAAGCTATTTTTAAGTTAACACAGATTGTTGGAATTCACCATTTATACTAAAATGGGGGAGTTAAGTTACTCAGAGGCATTAAAAACATAACAATCAGGAAGTTGCTTTCTAAACTCTGTGTATATTTAAGTAACCTTACCTTATAGACCACGGTTTGTCCATAACCAAAATGGGGGAGAATGATGAACCCTAAGTGTTTTGATTATGTCCAAACGTTTCAGAAGATGAAATTTAATTTATGCTTTCATACTTATCAATGTTGACTAACAATTTTTGTTATGTTTTTGTATAAGTTTTTTCAGCAGGTGCTGAAAGAAGAAACTCTGGATTGCTTAAAAACTCAGAAGAGAAGAATAGCTGAAGACAGAAAATAAAGCTCAGAAACTGGATGCTCCGCTCTGAAGATCTTTTTGAAGACTGTTAAAGCTCGTCTCAGAAGTATAGAAGAAACAAGAAGAACAATTCCCATTTGATCAGAAGCTTAGACAAAAGGAATAAAGAGCTCAGGAGCTCTAGTCACGAGTTTTGCTAAGCATTGAATGCTCTGACATCTGCATTTAATCCAAGGCACCAATAGTTCAAAAAGCTGTTTTGATGGAGCGCGCATGTCTGCTACAATCAAAACCAACATTTCCTTGTCTACCCTCTGCTGATCTAAATGAAGCAAATTTCCAGTCAACCTTATCTTTGATTTCAAATCACTTACCGGATTAAGTTAAAGAACAAGGTTAACGGAATCAAAGTGTTCGAAGACCGTTTGAAGAAATGACAGATTAACGGCTACAACAAACTGATGTCATCAATTGAAGATTCAAATTTAAACAACGGTCATCTATAAGACACTATAAATAGTAGCCAAGCTCCATTGAGAAGATACACGCGATTATAGAGCTAAAATCTCAACGCACTGTTCTAACAAGCAAAACATAGCATTGATTTTCTATTCTCAATCTTTCTTAGTTCAGTCTTTGTAAAAGTGAGAGAGTGAAGAAAACACAAGTTCATAATAGGAATCTTGTAAACTGATAACATTTGTGATATTCGGTTAGATTTTGAGAGAAATCTAGTTAAGGTTTGAGGTGGGTGAGAATTCCATAAAACAAGATTGTTGTTGTTCAGGTGAAAATCGTTTAACTCTTTCTAGGCTAGTCAGAACTAAGTTAGAAATTAGCTTAGGTTCTGTTGATGTAAAGGAGCTTCTGAACTTGCCATAAAAGTTCTGAATAGTGGATTTAAAATCTCTGCTGACTGAGATCACAAGGGACAGGACGTAGTCACAGGACTTCTGTGGCGAACCTGGATAAATCGAACTGTTCATCAGGACCTCCTCAATCTCTTTCTCCCTTCCTTAACTTGTTATTTTGCTTCTGTGTACTTGCTGTGTGTTTAGTGCTGAAACAGATTTACTCTTTATCTCATTGTCTTTGTTCAGAAGACTGTCCAGAAGTTCTTTAACTCAGAACTTCTGTTGCTAAAAAGCAGTTTACTGCGAGAGGGCAGAATTCCCCTCACAGGCTGCTTCATTAAGCTTTCTTCTGACTCTGGGGAAATTTGACTCTGAAAACTGAGTTTCTCTAAAAACTCTAAGTTTTTCAGCTTCGCGAATTTGACACCTATTCACCCCCCTCTAATGGTGTCAGTGTCATCTCGCCAAATGGGAACTGAAAGGTGTGAGTACAGTCAGACCACCGCTCCGCCAACACGCTGATTCCAACCAATGAGCTAGTAGCCTTGTGCGGAAACAGTCAGAAATTGGAGGAAAAAAGGAGCGACCGTACGGTTAGTGTCTATGACCGTACGGTCACGAAAGGGGTGACCGTATGGGGAAAAACAGTGACCGTACGGTCATCGTTCAGACTATATGGTCACAAACCTGCTGTGTACAAAAATCAAGAGAAAATACAGGAAAACAGCGCAAATCCACGAAATCGACCACCTACTCTACTTAGCATGCATGGTAATCGAATTATAAGGTTCAAGGCGACACTAAAATGGACAAAACGAGCAAAACACGATATGATGGGAAATTATGAAATTGAACTATGGAGCAACGATTCGGTGAAAAGAATGCGTACCTGGTCAGTATACGTGTGCCGGGCAATGTCGTGAGTGAGCGGGACGCCAACCCCGAAGTCTAAACCATGGTACGGTCATGAATCGAGGCGTACCGAACGCCGGGAGGAAGAGCTACGTTCGCCAATGCAAGGTTATCACCCTCGTATGCCATAATACCGAATTAGGAATGCTTGGATAAGAGGTTTCGTGAAGTCGAGAGAGGAAAGCAAAGTCGGGAAGTAAAACAAGCAAACCGGCGGCCAAAGGGATTTTGAAAACTGCCTCTGCCCGATACGTGACCGTACGGTCACACGCGGAGAAACCTAGACCGTACGGTTACACTATTCTCCTGAAAAAGTTTTGTCTCCCCGACATCAACAGGATACCGGAACAATGCATCGCTCCACCAACGGCCCACATAACAAGTCAGAAAAGATCCCGGAGGACTATAAAGGACATAAGAGCTTATCCGATGACCCTGGAAACGGTGTACTGGGGCAATATCAGATCACTGGCACGTCGAGGCACCCCTGGACTCATCAAAATACTAGGAACTAAGAACTGCACTGGGGCAATACCAGAATGGGGCACGACTCAGGTCAAGGAAAAATGCCGGCAGGGGCTCCCAGGTCAGCTGAAGATCAAGAGCGGAAGAGAAAAGATACTGGGACGCAGCAGATCGGCCCTAGGACAGGACTATCAGCATTCAGATAAGACTGGTAGGACAAAATGCTCAAAATCATCTAAAGAAAGAAGGGTCGACAAACAGAGCTACAAGAAGTTACTAACCCTCGGGTCGTGCCCGAGGTACTATGAAGAAGAACCACAAAAGGATACCAAAATCCCCGGGTCACCCCTGAGGCGTCACGGCAGAACTATGGAAGCTGCCAAAAAGTCCTCAAGTCATGCTCGAGGCGCGATTAAAGGCTACAGAAAAAACAGTTAGCCGGCCTTACTGAAGGATTATAGAAGATCCGACGCCGTAGGCCAGAACTACAGGTAAGTTCTCTAAACCCACTTTAAAAACACTAGCACACACGCAGTATGACTCGTTTCGCTTCATTGAGACTGTCCGACGGGTCTTACGAGACAATGTAACCACCTTAGGCACTCCCAAAGAAGCGAGGGGCAAACTGTGAGCACTGGTTTTTGAACCCGATGATGAAAGCAAACTATGAGCTCCTCGTCGCGCCGGCTGCTCAAATACGGATGCTCGTCGTAGAACGGATCGCCTTTTCGGGACCATAACCTCTTCCGCCCGCTCCTCGGGACCATGAGTGTGGCACTTTCATGCTTATGAGAAAATCCTTGATCACAAAAGAATATACGGTCACAAGAACTATTCATCAAAGACCGTACGGTCACAACACTATTTGTTGAGACCGTACGGTCACATACATCTGACCGTACGGTCACCGCCACGTGGCAGATAGCGACCCAATCCTTATCTGCCACGTGGCTGGGCGGTCCAATGAGAAAGTGACACGTGTACAAGCTTCCAAACGACATTGGCCGGGTGTCGGGTAACGTCCGGCTCAGATCCAAATTTAGATCTGAGACGGGCGAAGCCAGTGACCGTACGGTCACTAAACAGTGACCGTACGGTCACGACCTTGTGACCGTACGGTCACAAGGAAACCTATATAAACCCTCCGGATTTCTCATTCAATTCACCAACAAACACTCATTCTCTTCTCTCTCTAGCTCGTTCTAAAGCAATTCTTGACCCGATATAAGTTGCCTCTGATAAAGTTGCCTCTGATACATAAAAGAATTGCTAGAGTCCGAGCTTGAGAGTACTTTCTTCAAATATTCTCAGAAAAGGTCTTCCTGACCACCAAAAACACTACCCCTATTATCAAAAGTTTCCAATCCAGGCATCACTCGCAGTCTCGCTAGGGTCGACTAAGTCCTGTTTCCAGTTACCACACCGGAGAACGCACACGCAATTCCGGTTCCTCGAGGTTCCTCCCAGAAAAGGTCTCCGTTCTTCAACGAGCATCAGTCCGCGAGCAATCACTGGCACGCGACGAGGGTAAGCTTCTGAGGGTTTAGTACCGTGTCACCCAGCGGTTTACCGCACAAATACTTGTGCATTTACTTATTCTTGTGTGAAAATCATAAATATGAAGATAATAAGATGTTAGGTTGCATTAAAAGATCCTCTGGGTTCTGGAATGTCGGAATTAATAAGTTGTATCCACGAACGTATATAGAATCTCTGGTTTTCAAAACAATCGGTACAAACACCGGTTCATACATTTTCCCGGTCGGCCGGGTGGCGACTCTAGTCAAAGAAGGCTAAAGCCGCTATGAGCGACCACTTACGCTCACAGTTATGTCCTTTTAAGTCTTATAATTATCTCAAGGTGACATTCGTTTGGTTTAAGGAGTTGACCCTTGGAGCGGCAAAATTTCGTTATGTGAAGATAGACTAAGCTTCTTCTTGAATTGAAATAAACGTCGGGATGACGATCTTCATATACCAAATGATCGGCAACATTGGTGGACTCATTAAAACCCTACAAATGATGTGACGACCCGACGTGGTTTGACACATGACACTGTACTCAACCTACTACGTACGTTTCTTTTTTTTTTTTTTTTTAGTCCGACACGATATTGACCTGTGTGGACTGACGAGGCGGTGTGCCTTTAGACTCAAGACAAACCCTAAACTTTTCGGAAGGAGCACGATACAATGTACGTTTAATTTAACAGATTAAACCGTTGCCCTGGCATGGCCCTGTCCTACATGGAATCATTGAAGTGTCTTTCGTAATCTAGGGCATGCGGTGTAGTATGACACTCGTTTTCACTTAAGGGGACAATATTTGTGACGCCATGATTTTATCTCACGAGATTGAGTTTCTTTAGGAAAGAAAACATACGACATAACGGCGTGTTTCGTGTGATAAAACGTCTGGCGTAACGGGATGCTCCCTTACTTCAAAGGAGTGTCATAGAAACTGGACTTTTCCTAGGTTAAGGCTATATCTAACATATGTACATGTAAAGGTAACCGATTGAAACAGCTAGTATAAATATTCATGCGTATGCGACACTCCCTCTCAATCTTCACGTGGTACGTCTCTGTCCTAGGTGGGTTTCTTCTGACATCTTTCCTTTCAATGTCAAAACGCTCTCAACAGACGTGATTTACATGATGTTTAGGGGTAGTTCCTAGGGGAAATATCTAGGCTGACTATATGAGGCTTCAGTCTCGTTTGATAGAACAAAAGGGTTCCCACAGCAAGATATACCTAGCGCCTCCCCATTTAAGGGTTTTGAGCAGCGTGTCAACGGTACAAGGCTGTAGGTGGTGTTACAGATCGACCTATGCGTCCCTTAAAGGAAATGACAGTAAGCGCGACCCGTAACAAACGTTGACCATTTGGGATTTTTGCTTATGCAGTATGAGAAAGCAGTAACTCTGTGTATAGCCCTAGACTGTCAGAATGCTTCAGTTGTATCCCACTTTTTACTCTTTATAAAATAATTTAAGAAATACTTTTACAAAAAGTGAAAACCAAACCTAAATCCTCCTATTAATAAATCAACTTTAAGAAAATCGTACGTTGAAGTCAACTTATAATAGTAGAATTTATTTTTGGTCCCCAGCAGAGTCGCCACTGAGCATAAGTGGTCGCTCATATCGGCTTTAGCCTTCTTTGACTAGAGTCGCCACCCGGCCGATCGGGAAAATGTACGAACCGGTGTTTGTACCGATTGTTTTGAAAACCAGAGATTCTATTTATGTTCGTGGATACAACTTATTAATTCCGACATTCTAGGACCCAGAGGATCTTTAATGCAGCCTAACTCATTATTTTCTTATATTATTATTATCACACAAAAAAGCATTTAAATAAGGTAAAAACAATGTACAATAAACCGTTGGGTGACATGGTAAAAACCCTCAGAAGCTTACCCTCGTAGCGTGCCAGTAGGATGCTTGCAAGCTAGTACTCGTCGAGAACGGAACCGCAGGGAGGAACTTTGGGGCCGGAGATTGCGTCGTGCGTGCTCCTAGTAACTAGAGAGAAGGGATTCCGGGGGAATCCTTCAGGTTTTATAAGATTTGATTGTGGGAGCTCTTTTGTGAAGAGGAGAGCTACACCGGGAATTTGGGAGTAGGATTAAGGGGTATTGGATTATTTTGACGTCATGAGGACTTTAGGGAGCTAGGATATTTTAGAGCTAGAACTTTGATATCTGAGCGATTCTTTTTATATCAGAGGCAACCTTAGGCTACTTTCAGAGGCAACTTATATCGGGTCAAGAACCGCTCAGAAACCGAGAGAAAATGGGGGAAAGGAAGGAATTGTTGATGAAAATTTATGAGGATTCAGACCCCTATTTATAGGATTTATGGGGGTCTGTAGTGACCATACAGTCACAACATTTATGACCGTACGGCCACACCTTTGCCCGGCTGGTCGGCATGGGTTTCTTTTGTCCACCAACACTCGATTAGTGACCGTACGGTCAGTATGGGTCTTTTTGTCCACCGACACTCGTTTTTTTGTCCACCGACACTCATACAGTCACAAGAGGGTGTGACCGTACGGTCACTATGGTGACCGTACGGTCAAGACCCATGTGACCGTATGGTTTAGGTCTTCAGCCGAACACAGCCTCGTTTTGACAGAGTTTAGTATTTTAGGCATATCTTCTTCATATGAACTCTGATTGAGGTGATTCAAGAAGAATTGGAAAGCTAAGGCATAGACCCACAACCTTTATGTTTTACGTTTTGTGTAAATCGGAGCTTAAAGGGGTATAAATATGCCTCCCACTTGGACTATGTGGTGATTCCTATGTGGTTGACTTTTATTTTGAATAGATTTGATTGGGAATTTATCGAGGGGTTCTGAAAATATATTTTTCATGTCACTGAAGGTGTCAATGACATGTGGGAGGAGTAAATTTGGATTCTGAGGAGTCGGTCCGTCCTTCAACGAGTACTGACGCTTATGCGACTGGCCAAACGAGGAGCTCGGAAATTGCTTTCGTCATTGGGTTCAAAAACCAGTGCTTACAATGGCACGATGCATTTTTATTTCATTTCACTTAACGCAATAACATAAATAACATCTATTTTACACCATGCCTTAATTAAAAAATGAATCAAGACTGAATCACGAGAAAATTTATTGACTTTCTCCCAGACTCGCGTATAAGAATATCAAAGCCCTGTCCTCGTTGATCGACCCTATCAATCCCATTTTCTCCCTGTCTGTCCACTCGACTTCTTCGCACGAAACTTCCCGCTTGATGACAAACGGTTTTGCTCATCCCTTGTTGGAACTTCTCTAGGGATCGATGGTCGGATAACGTAACAATTGGGATGGCGGATTGTCTATTTTCTCACAGTCGAGACCCAAATTTCACCTCGATTGTGTATGTCGATTACTTTTTGTTGATACTTCTACGACTATTCTCAAGCTTGAAGTCCTTTTCGTCCGAGGATTCGACTAACCCGTTCTGTCTTTTATTCATCACACTTCTGAAGCCTTCTTTCCTAGGGCTACGGGTGGAGGTTGCATCTCTATTTCTAATGGTAATTCTACGTGCTTTCCATAATAAAGCATCATTCTTGTACGGACGTACTTAATTGTTTGGTATCTTTAGATCTTTAGGGTGTTAATTCCTTCGTCCCGATTTTATTCTCATCAAACATTTCCATGAGCATGTGTTCGGGGTAGAAAGTGCAAGCGAAGTCTGGTTGGAAGTTTCCACCATCATAGGGGACAGGTTTGGTGAGGAAGGAGGATGTTTGGGTTGAGTAATAGAGGTAGGGCTTGTAGCGGTAAAGTTCGTGAAGGGAATAAATAACGAAGGTGAGGTTTCTTTGAGGTTTGGAAGGTAGGCTTTACGAAGAGAGCAGGGCTTTTGGGATTGGACATTAGAAATGATGTTTATGGAGATTCTTTGATGAGAGTCGGGTCTCTGAGGCAGGCAAGAGTTCGTGTGGTTTTCCCGTTCGTCAGGGTTGGAATCGAGATGTGACTTCCGATGATGTTTTTATGATTGCAGTTAGGGCGAGGTATTTATTGCTCTAATTGTTGCCTAAGATGACTCTACGGGTTATCAACTTAGCGAGCCGCCTTTATTGTTGCCTAGGTTGCCCTTTCGATTTTTCAACCTAGCAGGCCTTCTCTGTTTTTTGGCCTTGAACGTTGCCTATTATTTTTTTGATCAAGTGGGCCTCTTCCATACGAGTTCTGTGGCAGAGTGTTCGGTTCCAGGAATGTCTTTGTTTGCTCGAGTGAAGATCTGGGGTTGTTTCTACCTGATGGTGTCTTTTCGAGCGATAGATCTGGCGAAATCGGGGCTAGTCTCAATTCATTTTTTAGCGTTAAGGTTATCGTGGTGTAATGTAATGTCATGTATGCCAAATATGGTAAGTGAAATAAACTAATGAATGCATGGTGCCTTTTCTAACGAATCACGCAAGTAAGTAACTCAAGCGTTTTGTTATGTTTGGAAACAAATACATCTTTTTGATCATACGAGATTGTAATCAGGACTCCAAAATTCAAGTCTTCTAGATCCCCTCATTTTCTTGACCTTGTGAGCCGGTTTTGGATTCTTTCGATGATTTTTACCGAGACTCTCGTCTTTTCATTCTCCACGATTCTTCCTCGATCTTCAACTCGGCTAGTTCCTCCACGAGGTCCTCAATCCACCATTTTGGGATATGGAGTGGGTTATTTCTATCCGTCGGCGAAGACCCTCGCCATGTCGCTACATCGCTTTCCCAATCCAAGCTCTTGTCCTCCGGCCACGGGATCGGTTCCCAATCTTCTTCTGAGTTGCCTTATTCCACGAGGCTTGCGATTGGATCTGATATTTCTGTCTCGGGCGTTGATTCAGTGATAGAGCTAGTTACTACCTTTGTTTGCTCTTCCACTAGCTAATCGTCTGACAATTCCAAGTACCAGTCGTTGATTTCTTCAGAAAAATTGTTGGCTCTTCACTGATAAATATAGGGAGAAATAGCCCGCTGGAGTATGTATTCTTGGTATCTCGTCAATGCGTTTCAAAACTTCCTCCTCCGTGAGCCTTGAGTTGATCATCATGGTATATGGGGGAGGAATTCCGTGGTAACCAGGCAGAGGGATTTCTTTGGTGCTTAGATTTCCAGGAATTTATATCTCCCCTTTTTCAATCATTTTTATGACCCTTGCTCGTAGTGCCTCGCACTGGGTGGTATGATGCGTGAATATTTGGTGATAATCACAGAATCTTGTCAAATTATATGTTGGCTTAACAACTACAGGTGGCCTGATAGGGAGGATCTTTCCTTTGCGAGCTAGGCGATCAAATTCTTGTTTGAGATTTATGTCTGGGTGCATCATGTTGTTTTTTAAGGGGGGCCCCTGGTTCCCAACAAATTGTGCCCCTTGTCCTTCGGAGGCTACTTGTGTCGTGTTTATTCTTTCATGCGAAGCTCTGGGGTCGATTGATGATATCTTCTCCCGCATTTCGGATTCTTTAAAGGAGGTCTCCAAGTATGTTAAAGTCCTGGTATTGGACAACGCCTTCATAGTGGGATAATGCCCCACTGGTTTTTAGGTGAGATATTGACGTCGTTCCCTTTTTCCTAGGTGACTATCCCCTTTTGGGTGAGATATTGCATGGTGGGTCCGTGGGTATTGGTAACGACGGCTTCTCGCGGTCTCTTTTCCTCTCTGGTTCTTCTGTTGGGGTAATGATGCCTCTACCATTGAGGTGGTTCATGGTGTGGTCTGATGTCTTCTTTGGTATGATTGGTCTTCGTGGTTCCATTGGGCCCTCGGATTTTGGTTTGGTCCCTTCTAGCTGGTTGGTTAGGACTCTCATGCATCCTTTCTCAATGGGTTAGTGCACCATTCCCTGGATTCTGATGATTGCATCATGGACGTCAAAGCCTTGGTGATTCAACGGCCACACACGAAGCAACCTTTGTCTCTCCTGTTTGTTCCACCTTTGAATCAGGTGTAATACATGATTCTTCGAATTTTGTTATCAGCTCTTCCTTAACCAACCTTTGGTCTACCCTCATCTGGGGTTGTTCGCCATTGCATACATGGGCTCTTGCAAACATCCCTTCCGCGCAAGCAAAAACTCCATTCCAGACATAATATCTTTTTTGATTGATCTGTTCGGATGATGGTAGAACGTGATTGATTTTGGGTCCGTGAAATGCATGTATGCATGGTCTTATAAGTCCTTTTCGCTTTTCAGCTTGTTGGGCCCAGTTTGGCAATATCACCTCATAAATGCACAATGATGAAGGTAATATTTCTAAACAGGGTCTTTGAATTATGCAGACGCGAGGAGTCGAGTCATTGTGTATTTCCATGAGCATTTGGTTTTGACAGTGGATCGTCTTTTCGTTTCTTGTTTTAGCCAAATATAACCAAGTTTTTAATTGAGCCTTTGGACTCTACTTGCAACGGATGAATGGTGCTAAGCTACAATACAAAGGGTGCTTTCATGTAAAACTCAAAGTATTTTTGGCTTGAAATGTTACTCGGTAGAATTAAATTGGCAATTAATTATTATATTTAATTGGGTCAAATCTTTAATTTATTAGTACTACCTAACATTTTAGTAAGTACTAGTTTCTAACATTTAAATCAGAAGTGATTATAGTAAAATAATGAATGACATTTGCATATGTTATAAGCGTCTTATATCGAGTTGTTAGAAAAGAGGTTCAAGTTTTTGTAATTGATTGAAGCTAGTTCAATTATTAAATATTACTCTCATATAACAATAAAATACTACTAGTAATTTATTATGAGTTTTGATATATGAAGCCCTTAAAGCAGCATATAAGCATTAAACACAACAAAATATGATCTCATATTTAATGTTTTCATATTTATTAAACTATTAATTTTAAATTTGTTCATAATAGTAAAATAATCTAAATTTAAGAAAATTTAATACACTCTAAATTACCAAAATTAATAAATGTACTCATTATTTAGGATTTAAACTTAATGGTTTAAAGAATCAATAATTTAGGTTTTAACGTTTAAGATCTCAAGTTTAGGGTTATTGATAAGGTGTAGGGTTCAATTTAGGATTTAGGGTTCAATTTAGGGGTTTAGGTTCACCAATTTTGGGTTAGGGTTTAGAGTTTGTAGTTTTGTGTTCAATTTTAAAATTTAAATTTAATAATTTAGAGTTTCGAGTTCAACAATTTTGAGTGTAGGGTTTATAGATTGTGAGTTTAGGGTATATGGTTTATGAGTGTTGACCCTAACAAGATCAGAATCACCTAGAAGGGGGTGAATAGGTGTCTAAGTAGAAAACTGATAATTTTAAGTTTTTAAAGAAACTTGATTTTTCAGAGTCAAATTTCTTCAGAGTCAGAGGCAAGCTTAGTGAAGTAGCCTCTGAGAGAAATTCTGCCTTCTCGCAGTTTAACTGCTTTCAGCAACAGAAGCTCTGAGTTGGAGAACTTCTGGACAGTCTTCTGAACAAAGACAATGATATAAAGAGTAAATCTGTTTCAGCACTAAACACTAGCAAGTACACAGAAGCAAAATAATAAGTATAAGAAAGGGAGAAAGAGATTCAGGAGGTCCTGATGGACAGTTCGATTTATCCAGGTTCACCAGAGATTTTAAATCCACTATTCAGAACTTTTATGGCAAGTTTAGAAGCTCCTTTACATCAACAGAACTTAAGCTAATATCTCACTTACTTTTGACTAGCCTGGAATGAGTTAAAGAATTTCCACCAGAACAACAACAATCCTGTTTTCTGGAATTCTCACCCAACTCAAACCTTAACTAGATTTCTCTCAAATCTAACTGAATATCACAAACAATATCAGTTACAAGATTCCTATTATGAACTTGTGTTTTCTTCACTCTCTCACTATTACAAAGTCTAAACTAAGAAAGATTGAGAATGGAAAATGAGTTGCTCTGTTTTGCTTGTTAAAACAATGTGTTAAGATTTTAGCTCGATAATCGCGTGTGTGATGCAATGGAGCTTGGCTACTATTTATAGTGCTTTGTAGATGACCGTTGTTTGAATTTGAATCTTCAATAGATTACATCAGGTTGTTGGAGCCGTTAATCTGTCATTTCTTCAAACTGTCTTCAAACACTTTGATTCCGTTAACCGTGTTCTTTAACTTAATCTGGTAAGTGATTTGAAACCAAAGGTAAGGTTGACTGGAATTTTGCTTCATTTAGATCAACAAAGGGTAGACAAGGAAAGGGTGGTTTTGTTTGTAGCTGACATGCGCGCTCCATCAAAACAGCTTTTTAAACTTTTGGCGCCTTGCATTAAATGCAAAAGTCAGAGCATTAAATGCTAAGTAAGACCCATGACTAGCGCTTCTGAGTTCCTTATTCCTTTTGTCTAAGCTTCTGATCAAAATGGAATTACTTCTGGTTGCTTCTAAACTTCTGAGTAGAGCTTTAACAGTCTTCAGAAAATCTTTAGAGTGGAGCATCCAGCTTCTGAGCTTTAAACTTCTGTCTTCTGCTATTCTTCCCTTCTAAGTCTTCTAGGCAATCTAGAGTTTCTTCATTCAGCACCTGCTGAGAAACTTATACAAAACTTAACAAAAATTGTTAGTAAACATTGAAAAGTATATAAGTAAAAATAGAATTTCATCTTCTGAAACGTTTGGACATAATCAAAACACTTAGGGTTCATCATTAAGGTCTATAATTTAGAGTTTATAATTAATGTTTTATTTTTTGTAATGACAATTTATGTGTATTAAATTGTATTATATTTTTATTATTTTCTTACCATAAATTGATTTGAATTTATTAGTTTAACAAATGTTTAAATATTAAATACAATATCATGTATTTAATACTTATATGCAATCCTTAAGGTTGCATATATCGGAACCGATTTATTATTTTTTTGGTAACAACCGATTTATTATTTAGTTTCCACTAAATTAATTTTACTCCGCACTTTGCTTGAAAGAAAATTGGCACCATATAAGTTTATCTAAATCTAATAATATAGAGAGATTAAAAATAATGAAAATAAAATAAAATAAATAAATAATTGTACATATGTTTTTTTTATATAAATATAATGGTACGCATGTTATTTACAAATGAATGATATTATTAACACAACAAGACATTACAATAAATAAATAGTAACATTTGCGACCAACTAAAATGACAAAAGAATATTAGTTGTATAGTGTATTTGAGCAAAAAACGTCTTTGAAAAACAACTTGTATCATCATCCAAGACCTCTAAATGACAGGTACAAAGATGCTCATTGTGCCGGTTATTGTAGTTAAAAAAACTCGTTGTTGGACCTTGGGTTAGGTTGATCGGCCTGTTTTTCATTGTATATCTTTCAATACGTCCCTTCTACCAGTGATGCACTCGTAACCTTAATTGCTCGGATCATGCCTTCCACGTACTCTAAAAATGTTGGCGAGTGAAAGGAATGAATCACTTTTTTATTTACAAAAATATCATGTTTTTAAGCCTTTTTTGGGTCATGAACGTTTTATATTATTTAACATTAACCAATAATTGGAGTGATTTAACATGAAAGGAAACAAACAATTCAACAAAATGCTATAAAAGGATCAGAGAATATTTGGCAAAGAATTAAATCAATAATGTCAAAATGTGATTACAAGATGTTGTACCATCACAATTATGTAGTGTACGAAGATATTTTTTGTGTAGCATTACCAAAAAAAAGTAAATGTAATAGCAATAATGATGCTAATTCAAACTTGCCACAAAATTCAAAAGTCTAACATAAATAAAGGTACAAGTAATAACAAAAAAAACAAAAATATGATTTTAAGTAAAAAAAATTTGTATTGTTTTAATTTCCACATTTAACAGAAGATATACATACAAAATTTCGGTTGTAGTTTGTTTCTTGTAAGCGTTGAAAACCGACATTAGACGTGGTAAAAAAATGCAATAGAAAAGCTTCGTTGAAGAAAATCTTTCCACGTCGCAACTAAAAAATTGTTACTAGTGTATCAATAATGTCAATAATCACGGTTTTTGCCGCAATTAATGAGATCGTTGGTTAAAACTGTGGCTATAGTTAAAAAATAACGTCACTAAAACGCTCTTTTTTCTTTCTCTTAAGTTTATTTAGTTGAATTAAATTTTGTCGATTTGTACACTGTATTATTCTCCAAATATCAGTGGCTCAATCTTCCTTAAACTTCCACCTTCCCTTCGACGGCAACTTCAACGCAAATATTGACGGTAGAATCACCGAGAATTGACCGTATAAGTCTCTAGCCACAAGTTCTTTTTGTTAATTTGTTTTTCCACATCTAGATTAAATCTCTAACCCTAGAATAATTGAATTTGTATTTGTTGTAATTTAACCCAAAATTTAACTCTATTTTCAATTTTAATTGTGGAAATTTAAATTAGTTTTATGTTCATTATATATCTTGTTTATACAGGATATTAATGCAAACAATTAGAAATAGTTAGAACTAATAATACAAACAATTACTTTACCAAAAAACATGATACAAACAATTAAAATTTGCTGCATATATTAAATTTAATTAAACTACGGATTGAACTACAGAAATCTGCATGCATATATTAAATTTAATTAAACTACAGATTGAACTATAGAACTCCAATTATAACTTTAGTTGCAGACAATAATGTTTGCTCTCTACTGCCGAAGAGGAACTAGCGTAGCAACATATATAAGCTGAGTTTCACCAGCGTTGATCACCGAAACCACTTCCTGGGAAACTATTTGCATCTCAATTTCCCTCATATTACTAGCTCCCCATTCTCCACCATGATCTGATCTCTATTGTCTTCCCCAAAGCCTTTACAGTAAGAACATGCGAGCATTAGAAGAGAAATACCCACCAGACCGAGAATGGCTCCTATACCACCAAATAAGAATATAACTGCACTCGACTGTTGATGTTCTAATGTGGTAAGGCTTCCCTTGTTGCCATTGTTAATTTTTCCAAAGAAGAAGAAGAATAAAACTCAATTATTATTACTACTTCGATTATTCTGACATTATTATTAATCTCTTGATTGTAATCGTTTGGCTGATGTTGTTATTTCATGACACTTATTTAATCAATATAAGTCAATTTTCCAAAATCTTTGAATTTTTATTTATTGTTTAATTTTTTCGAAGCTACGACACAGTTTCGGTCCGTTTTCTAGTCAAAGTTGTACTGACCTCGACTAGGTACCCAAAGGAAACATTTTCACAATCCTTGTTTTTCCCGTCCAATCGTGTCGTTATTAGTTAAGCATCCATAGGCATGTCGCACATTTTTAAAATCATTTCCGAAAAGGTAGGTTGGGAACACCAATAACAAGATAAGCATTGCTGGCCATCAATTAATTGAAGATTATTACCTTCCATTTTTTAAGGTTTATTGTAATTTTCTCTTTAGTAATTAAAGAATGAGGAAGCTTGATGAAGATAGTGATTAATGACATTAACATAACTAGTTAATAGAGGTATGTGGAGGTACTCGTGGCTCCAAGTGAAGATAAAATGTGGAGGATAATTCATAAGAAAGAAACCAAAAAAACAATTATTAATTTGAAGGGTGGAATCATACATGATTACCGTGAGTTGGAGGGGGAATCATAATTTGATAGTTAATGGGAATCATATTCTCATTTCACCTCTAAATTGTTAGTGATAGACTCCACTCAAGACTCAAAGTCTCATGGATAATATCTTAGATTGTATTTATCTATTCCTTGTATTTATCTTGAGTTAACTTTCTAATTATCAATATCATAGTTGAATCCTAGTAGAACTTGTATAGGTTTCATATAAATATGTATCTCTCTCAAGAATGAAATACACAATACAATACACATTAATATACTCTCCTTATACAATTAACATGGTATCATTGAGCCAAGAAGATTTGGGATCAAATCCCCCACCACCACCGCCGGCTAACACCACCCCTTTACCCACCGCCTCCTCTTCTCCTTCACACACCCTCCCCCCTTTTTATGCTGCTGCGTCTTCATCTCAACCTCCCCTGCCTCCATCTACTTCTACCGTCCGCCCTCCTCCCACCACGACTGCTGCACCGACCGCCAATTCCCTCCCTCGTACTATTGTTTCCGATGCAACATATGATTTCCTCTTTCCCTTTATTGCCCCAATCACCCGACCCATCCCGTCGTCAAAATTAAAAGATCCATCTTCTTCCCACACCCAAGAGACTGATGATTCTTTTCTTGTCTATTCTGCCGCTCGTCGGTCACCGACACCTACCTCTCACATCCCTTCCTCCTATTTCAATCACCCGATTCTTCAATATTCTCTCAATTTTCCCGCTGGAACTCAGTTGCCTAAGATGCCCGCTTCACCCAATGTCATTTTTCCCTCTAATCATGCCCTACCTCAGCCCCCACCTGGTATTACATACCTTCCTCAAAAACCTGAAACCGTACCTTCTTACCCTCCCTATGCAACCAATTATTCCTCCCAACCATTCCCCTTTAATATGCCTTCCCTTAATCCTCGCCAAGCCATTGCGGTCAAACTTGATGGTTCCAACTATTTGGCGTGGGACAATGACTGTAACCACTGCTTTCAAGTCCTGGGGTTTGTACGGTTTTCTGACCGGTTAAATTTGTATGCCCGAGATGCTTGTCCCTGGGGCACTCGACCTTGAAGCTAGTCCGGGAACTAGTATGCAATTGAATCCCTTGTATTTGTACTGGCAAAAGACGGATCAAGCCGTCATGACATGGCTCTTTAGTTCTGTTGATTCTAAAATTATTCCAATGGTGAGTGGTAGCCTCACATCCCGAGATGTCTGGGAATCTTTAGAACGTGCGTATGGCACTGTCACAGTCACGTGGCAGATAAGGATTGGATTGCTATCTGCCACGTGGCAGTGACCGTACGGTAAGAAGAGATGTGACCGTACAGTCAAAACAAACAGTGTTGTGACCGTACGGTCAATCGTGAATAAAGTTGTTGACCGTACGTCATTTTGTAAAAGAGGATTTTCTCATAAGCATGAAAGTGCCACAATCATGGTCCCGAGATGCGGGTGGAACAGGTTATGTCCCTGGAAACGTGATCCGTTCTCCCACTAGTATCAGTATTTGAGGAGCTGGCGCGACGAGGAGCTCATAGATTGCTTTCATCATCGCGTTCGAAAACCAGTGCTTACAGTTTTCCCCTCGCTTCTTTGGGAGTGCCTAAGGTGATTACATCATCTTGTAAGACTCGTTGGGCAGTCTCAATGAAGCGAAACGAGAAATACTGCGTGTGTGCTCGTGTTTTTCAAAAAGGGGGTTTAGAAACTTACCTGTAGTCTGGGCCTCCGGCGTCGTGTTTATATAATCCTACTCTGAGGCCGATCAACTGTCTTCCTCGAGCTTAATCCGAGGATTTGGTAACTCCTGCAATCTGGGCCTCCGGCATCGTGTTTTTATAATCCTACTCTGAGGTTGATCAACTGCTTCCATAATACCTCGAGTTTGATCCTAGGATTTTTTCGTAACTTCTTATAGCACCTCGAGCATGACCCGAGGATTTAGTAAACTCTCGTAGCACTTAGTAACCTCTTATAGTACCTCGAGCATGACCCGAGGATTTAGTAACCTCTCGTAGCACTTAGTAACCTCTTATAGTACCTCGATCATGACCCGAGGATTTAGTAACCTCTCGTAGCACTTAGTAACCTCTTACAGTACCTCCAGCATGGCCCGAGCATTTAGTAACCTCTCATAGCACTTCGAGCATGACTCGAGAATTTAGTAACCTCCGTAGCACTTCGAGCATGACTCGAGAATTTAGTAACCTCCGTAGCACTTCGAGCGTGACTCGAGGATTTAATAACCTCGAGCACGACTCGAGGATTCGGTGGCCTTTCCAGTTTAGTTCCCTCTTTCTTCGGATGATGCTTGACACTTTGTCCTACCAGTCTTATCTGAGTGCTGGTGGTTTCATTCTGAAGTCGATCAACTGTGTCCCAATATCTTTTCGTCTTCGCTCCTAACATTCAGTTGATCTGAGGTCCCTGGCCGCGCCTTTTGTTGATCCGAGTCAGGCTTCATTTCGGTGTTGCCTTGGCGAAGTTCTTAGTTTCCTGACATTTTGGTAAGTTCGGGGGTGCCCCATTGTGCAAGTGGTCCGACGTTTCCCCAGTGTACTACTTCCGCAGCCGTCGGACATGATCTTATGTCCTCTGTAATCCTTCGGGGTTAACCTCGATTCGCCTCATGAACCTTTGGCGGAGCGATATACAGTTTTGGGGTCTGGTGAATGTTGAAGACCTAAAATTATCTGGGGGAGATAGTGTGACCGTACGGTCACGAAGTGTTTGACCATATGGTCAAGGATCTTGTGACCGTACGGTCACATAAGCTATATGTATTATCTTTTATACAACAGCCTCTTCCTCGCACATTCATACCGACGATTTTTCCGGTTTCGTTTCGCTTCTCCTATAGCTTGAGTAACCGCATATCCTACTTCCTCCATGCCGTTGACGGATATTAACATCAACGACTTCCTTTTGGCTGAGAGCATGGAGGAACTTTTCCCCCCGCGTGCGGAGTGCGGTCGAGCTCGACCGAAGTAGATCCACTGCCTATGCCGGTTTGGAGTTTGGAGAGGCGTTTCCCCTCTTCTTTAATATGCACAAGCATCGTTACGTGACTCAGGTACATTCCTTTTTAAAGCTTTTTCCCTTCTTTTCTTGAACCATTCCTGTGGTCGTGTCGGCTAGCGCCTGTGCCCCTTCGTTCTTTGTTGTCATGTTGTTTTATGTCATGGTTTAGTGTCGTTTCTGCCATGGGATAAACTGTTTTACTTACCGTACGGTCACTAGGCCTTGTGACCGTACGGTCAAACTGTTTGTGACCGTACGGTCTTTTTCGTGCCTCCTGCGAGTGACCATTTGGTTTTGTTTCAGCACTTTTGTCCCGTTGTCCTTGATATTTCCCTTTTATCGTCGTTTTTTACGTAGGAACCTCGTCTAAAGGGTCGAGGGAATGTGGGGGAGGTGAAAACGTGGTATCTTGCGCTGCCCCCCGCCGTTCGAGCTCGTGTTGATGGGACCCCTTTTTGCCCCTTCTTGAGACAGCTTCTACCGGGGACGCCCCGCATATGCTGGTACAATGTGAGTGCCCTAATTGAGCGTTGGTGTGACAGTACCCATACTTTCCACTTCAGCTTTGGGGAGATGACTGTCACTCCGCTGGATATCGCGGCCATCACCGGCTTAGGTTCCTTAGGTGCTGTCTCACCGTTCTCAAGACGCATGTCTTCTCCTTGTAAGAGACCTGATTGGGTATCTGGTCCTTCCTGACAAGGAATGCCACGCTCCTCTAACCAGCGTAGCTAACTCCCCCATTCGTCGGAGCACTTCAACGGATCCCACCATTGTGGACTGCCACGCCCGATGCTTCATGTGGTACGCTATATGTGCTGCGTTGCTGCCCTCCACCGACTATAGTTGCGATTTGGTTATTTTGGAGAGTTTGCGGGATCTTGATGGTCTAGGTTCTTATAGTGGGGGCAAAGTAGTTTTGGCTTCATTGTACGGGGCTTTAAACGCGGTGTGTCGTGGTGCAGTTAATTTCCGTGGCCCTTCTTTGGTACTCGAGGTATGCCCTTTGAACTTTAGCATTTCTTACTTTCTAGGCATGTCAGTACTTCAACTGTGACTCTTTTATGCAGGCCTGGTGTGAGCGAAATTGGACGCTCATAGCGGCTTTAGCCTCTTTGACTAGAGTTGCCACCCGGTCGACCGGGAAAATGTACGAACCGGTATAGTTACCGATTTTTTTGAAAACCAAAGATTCTTATTTACATTCGTGAATACAACTTATTAATTCCGACATTCCAGGCCCCAGAGGATCTTTAATGCAGCCTAGCTTATTATTATCTTGAATTTTATTATTATCACACAAAATGCATAATAAAATAAATACAAAATATAGAAAATCGTCGGGTGACACGGTACTAAACCCTCAAAAGCTTACCCTCGTTGCGTGCCAGTGATGTGCTCGCAAACCAATACTCGTCGAGAACGGAGACCTTTAGGGTAGAACTTCGGGATCGGAGAGGCGCTAAGGACGTACTCCTAGTAATTGCTTTGGGAGGATTCCGGGGGAATCGTCCGGTTTGGAAGATAGTTTTGGTGGTCGTGAGGACCTTTGGCGGACGGGAATTTTATGGGAGAAAGAGAGCTCTCAAGACTCAGAATTAAGCGTTTCTCGTATCAGAGGCAACCTTAGGCAACTTATCAGAGGCAACTTTTCAGAGGCAACTTATATCGTGTCAGAAACGAGCTATAGAGAGGAGAATGAAAGGGACACGTGGCAGATAACGATAAGGCCCGTATGGCCATGTGGGCAGACCGTACGGTCTCACAAAGGGAGACTGTACGGTTCATGTTAAGGAGACCGTACGGTCTCTCTAGGATAGAGGGGAGACCGTATTCTCATTGGAAGGGGGGAGGACTTTTTACAAGTTTTGAAGGTGTCAAACTCGTGTTCCCGGAGTGCGTGGAGGGACTTTCTACAAGTTTGAAGGTGCCAAACTCGTGTACCTGGAGTGCGGGGAGATCCTTTTTACAAGATTGAATGTGCCAATCTTGTGTGCCTGGAGTCCGGGGGGGTTCCTTGTTTACAAGATCATTCTTGTGTACCCGAGGTGCGGGGAGTTCCTTTCTACGAGATTAAAGGTGTTAATCCTCGTGTGCCCGAAATTCGAGGTGAAGTCTATCACTCTAAGAGGTCATTTGTTCTTCAGCAAGCATTAGTTCTTGGGCGACTGTCACAACGAGGAGCTCGGAAATTGCTTTCATCATTGGGTTCGAAAACCAGTGCTTACGGTAAGCTTTGGTCTTTTGGTGGAGAAGTATTTCCTTTTGCTTAGATTTTCGAAGTCTTTATTTCAGCGAGGGACTCTAAGTGATTCGTTTTATCTAATTAAGCTAAACAATGAATGGCATTAACATTTTGCAAATCATAAACTGAAATAACTTTCATTCATTAATTATGTTTCATCGTACATCTCTTCCTATCACTCGCGACATATCCCATTTCAAAACTTCGCACACTTCAGTGTTATGACCGAAGTATTGGTGGTATTCGCAGAAGTTCGACCATATCCATCTCCCGGATAACAAGATCGGAGGGTGATCCTGAAGTCGTGATTCTCTAATAGGGCACATTCTTCCGTCCTCTACAATTCTCGCGAATAAAGTGTCGATTCTTCCTCTGGGATGGATCGTGCGTTCTCAGGCCTAATGTTCCTGATTTCTTCTTTGATCTCGCGGATATCCCTGCGTACATTCTCAAAGTCTTCATCCACGTCTGCCTGTTCTTGTTTCTGCATGCTTCCTGTTTTTGGTGACTGGGTGTATTCCTCTACCCTTCGGACTAAATTTCCTAAGTCTAGGAATGAGTCGAAATCTTGGTATTGTGTGATTGCTCGTAGATGAGGCAATAGGCTTCTCGTCAAGCAGGAAACTAAAATTGGGGGGTGTATTGATTTAGGATTCTATAAGATTTGTATGGATTTTAAAAGTTGAGGTGTATTCAATATAGATTTTTAAAACTCCTTTCAAATCTGATGGTATTCAATTAGGACTTTTAAATTCAATGAAAATCTAGTGGTATTGAATTTTTTATTGACTTCTACGGATTCTACTTATTGTTAGACTTTCTAGGATTTAGAGTGTCTAGTATAAATAAAAAATCTCTGCAGAAATCTCTCCACTCTCCTCAAGATTTTGACGTTCTCCCTCCTTCAACTCAAAATCGTTCTCCAACTTTAGGCTGTTCTTTGTTGGTTGACGCCACTTTTCTTTTTTCAATCTCTAACTTTTATGATATACAATCCTGCATCTATAAAACATGGTAAAAATGATGCAAAATATTGTCAAGCAGGACGGATTCAGGGGGTGCAAGGGGGAGCTTGAGCACCCACTAGTAGCTAGAAACTCCATTAAAGTTTATGTGAAGCTTTAACTTTTTTTGCAAAAAGAACCCATAAAGTATAAGCTAAGCACCCATAAACTAAGAGACATCACCGAACACGGGCGACGATGGTACACCATTCTGTTTTGAATTTTAATTCTAGGGTTACAATCAGGTTGCAGGATCATAATTTGAGGAAGAAGACAAGTTAAACGCACTGGTGAGATGCGTTTCAACTATTAATGTTTTTTTGGAACCTTTTAAGCAATAGTCTGTCGTTTTCAGGGATTTGGGAAAAGATTAATACATTTGGCAGTAAAGAAATGCCCAAGTATGTGTTTGCAATTCAACTTTAGCCCAAGTCCGATTTCTAATTATTTTTCTCAATTCTCAATTTCCTAATTTCACTTTTTAATTATTTTCTCCATTAATATTTTTAATAAAAAATCGATGGAAACAATCTATAGACTTTATAAAGTTTAAGCAAAAATCCGATGGAATCTGCATAGATTTAAAACAATCCATGGAATTAGGAGAATCTTTTAAAATCCATAAATTTTAAAAAGTCTGTCAAAATCTTTTAAAATCTGGATCGAATACACCCCACGACTTTCATGTTGTGTCTTTTCGGTAGCCCGTCGACAGCCTTGGCCCATCTAAGTGAGAAGTAATCATCGAATGACTCCCCTTCCCTTTGCTCCAACTTCTTCAGATTCCTCCACTCTATGGTTTCCCGGGGCTTGAAAGGCCCAGCCACATGTATCCGTTTTCAGCTTCCATGTGCTTCTGATCCTCCTCTATGGGATTACTCCATGACTCGATTCGGCTTACTAACCGACTTCATTCATCATAGCTCTGGAGAGTGTACTGCCGTTCTACTTCTCGTATGTGGGGGTGGGTACTGCGTATGAGGCATCTTATCTGCTCCTTCCATTCTGGCTTTTCGTGGGCCAATCCTATCATGGGTATCCACCTGTATTACAGATAATTGTGGAATTGTTCCCCTACTTGTTGCTGAAGCGAGACGAGGTCTTCCCAATAAACCCTTCTATCTACACCGGCCACAAATTTTGTTAGGAAGGCTAGGATTAATTTTCCCCAGTCTCGTCGGATAGTGTGGGGGAGTCGGTGGTACCATTTTCTCGCTTGACCTTCTAAATCGAAGGGGAACTGCGTGTAGTGATCTGCATCAGAGCTTGGGCCCGAATATTGCATCATCCTTATAAAGGTTCCTAAGTGTATCTGAGCATCTTGACTTCCGTAAAAAATTAGGAACAGAGACTCCCCAGAATCTTCCTGAGGCTCACTGTCTGTAACATGGTTCTCTGGAGACTTGTCTTTGTGGGAAAAGTCCTCTAGGCTCGTATCGTCCACCATGTATGACGGCCTCTTTCCTTGGCTGCTCTCAATAGACATCCCCATCTCGGACCTTTCTTCCTCCGCTTTCCTCTTAGAGTGTCCTTCCGTGGTGTATGTCCTCTTTCCATCTTTCCTACGAGTCCTAACGAACACTTCTCCTGAGCAGGCGGAAACTCCCATTCCGGACATGGTATTTATCCCCCGATTTAATCCTTGTTGCGGTCGTTCTATACGAGGGAAGATTGCATGAGTTCCCCACCATTCTTGGCTTATGAGATGTATGTATGCATGGTCCTATAAGTCTCTTCTCCCGCTTGTTGGACTCCATTCGGGAATATTAACTTACGGATGTGTAATGGTGAAGGTAATATCCCTAAATAGGGTCTCTGGTTTGTGCAGACACGAGAGACCGAATCACGACATGTTTTTACAAGGTTTTATTTCAGTCGTGGGTCGTTCTTTCGCTTCTTTTGTAGCCGATATTTCATTGGTCTAGACGTTCCCTCGATTCAAATCGTACTCTGTCACATTCTTGCAACCCTTTCCTTATTCGGAGTGGACATTCATGACAATGCTATTTGCGGGATTGCGACAGAGTGTTCTTTTGAATCGAAGAAACGTCTAAACGGCGGGGTTCGGACCTTCTATATGCTCTTAGGTATGTATGATCAAGCAATCAAACAAGTTGTCAGCACACAAAGTCGTTGCTCCTTCTCATTCTTCGCGTGGTGCGTCTCTGTCCTAGGTGGGTTTCTTTTGACATCTTTCCTTTCGATGCAAAAACGCTCTCAACAGACGTGATTTACATAATGTTTGAGGGTAGTTCCTAGGGGAGATATCTAGGTTGACTATATGAGGCTTCGGTCTCGTTTGATAGTACAAAAGGGTTACCACTGCAAGATATACCTAGCGCCTCCCCATTTAAGGGTTTTGAGCAGCGTGTCGATGGTACGAGGCTGTAGGTGGTGTTACAGATCAACCTATGCGTCCCTTAAAGGAAACGATAGTAAGCGCGACCCATAACACACGTTGATCATTTGGGATTTTTCTTTTATGCAGTATGAGAAAGCGGTAACTCCGTATATAGCCATGGACTGTCAATGCTTCAGTTGTATCCCATTTTTTACTTTTCATAAAACAATTCAAGAAATAATTTTATCAAAAGTGAATACCCTTTATGAAAAGTTAACTTTCAGTGGCGACTCTGTTGGGGACCAAAATATATTCTACTATTATAAGTTAACTTCAACGTATGACTTCTTGAAGCTGATTTATTAAATGGAATGATGTATATGTTTCTTAAATTATTTTATGAAAAGTAAAAAATGGGATACAACTGAAGCATTCTGACAGTCTATGGCTATATACAGAGTTACTGCTTTTTGGGTGTGTGAGTCGCATACTACATAAAAGAAAAATGCCGAATGGTCAACGTGTGTTACGGTTCGTGCTTACTATTGTTTCCTTTAAAGGACGCTTAGGTCGATCTGCAAAACCACCCATAGCCTCGTACCGTTGACACGCTGCTCAAAACCCTTAAATGGGGAGGCACTAGGTATATACCGCTATGGGAACCCTTTTGTACTATCAAACGAGACCGAAGCCTCATATAGTCAGCCTAGATATCTCCCCTAGGAACTACCCCCAAACATCATATAAATCACGTCTGTTGAGAGCGTTTTGACACCGAAAGGAAACATGTCAAAAAGAAACCCACATAGGGCAGAGACGTACCACGTGAAGATTGAGAGGGAGTGTCATGTACGCATGAATGTTTACAGTAACTGTTTGATCGCTTACCTCTACTTGTACATATGTTAAGATGTAGCCTTAACCTAGGAAAGAGTCCAGTTTCCATGACACTCCTTTGAAGTAAAGGGGCATCTTGTTACGCCAGACATTTTATCATGCGAAACACGACGTTATGTCGTCTGTTTCATTTCGTAAAGAAACTCAACCTTGTGAGATAAAATCATGGCGTCACAAATATCGTCCCCTTAAGTCAAAACGGGTGTCATACGAAGCCGCAGGTCCCAAACTACGAAAGACGATTTAATGACTTCATGTAGGATAAGGCCATACCAGTGTAACGGTTTAATCTGTTGAACCAAACTTACATTGTCTTGTGCTCCTCCCGAAAAGGAGTTTAGGGTTCCTCTTGAGTCTAAAGGCACACCACCCCGTGAAGTCCACGCAAGTCAATATCGCGTTGGACCAATAATACTTTGTCTTGTACTCCTCCCGAAAAGTGGTTTAGGGTTTGTCTTGAGTCTAAGGGTGCACCGCCACGTGAGTCCACGCAGGTAAATATCGCGTTGGACCAATATAAAAAATAAAATTAAATAAATAATAAAAAAAATATAAATAAATAAAAAAAAAAAAATTTTGCATAGACCATAATGAAAAAATCCCCAACTAGGTAAAGTATAGTGTCATATGTCAAACCACAACAGGTCATCACTCTATTTGTATGGTTTAACAAATCAACCAATGTTGCCGCTCATTTTTGTTATGTGAAGAACGTCATCCCTACGTTTATTTCAATTCAAGAAGAAGCTTAGTCTATCTTCACGTAATGAAATTTTGCCGCTCCAACAGTCAACTTCTTAAGCCAAACGAGTGTCATTAAGGTTATGTATGTCCATTCATGTCATTTGTAGGGTTTCACGAATCGACCAATATTGTCGCTCGCTTTGTCATGCGAAATACGTCATCATAGCGTTTATTTCGATTTAGAGAATGACATTATTCTATTTCACATGACAAAATTCCACGACCCCAAAAGTCGATTCTTTAAGTCAAACAAATATTAAGAATATTTGTGTTAGGTCCAGCCTTTTCAAACAGTCATGTCATTTGTAGGGTCTAACGAATTGACCAACGATGTCGCTCACTTTGCCATGTGAAATACGTCATCACGGCGTCTATTTCCGTTCAAGATGAATTCCTTAGCCCAAAGTTCTACGACCCCAGAGGTGAATTCCTTAGCCCAAACAAATGTGATCTTGAGATAATCATAAGACCTAAAAGGACATAACATTATGATACATGTCCATATACATGAAATACGACGTTATGCCGTTCGTTCCACATCGCAAGGAACACTTTAATTATTTCATGTAAAATGGGGGCTATACCATGACAACGATATGACCTGTTAGATCAATCATGCATTATCGTAGTTTTGAGTTTGTGAAGCGAAACGGGACGTTGGAATCATTACGCTTCGGAAAAGGCGCCTGATGTCCCATTTGCAAGTCATAAATGATTGTCTGAACCAAGGTAGGGGCACGGTATCCTGTGAGTCTACATGGTTCATTATCATGTTGAGTCTTCCAAACTAGCGTAAGATAGGGTTGTCGCACAAGCATTCTCCATTCAAGAAATAAGTGACGTGTCAATAATGTCCTTTAACATAGAGTCAAACCTTACTCCTGTACCCAGTATACGTCCCTTAGTCTCTATGTGAAAATCGGGTCTTGTTTGCCTTTATGTATGAATACGCAACAGTCCATCATCGGGTCGCTTAAAATCCACATGCGTATGTTGGTCGTCACTTATAGAGTCAAGAGTCGTGATTATTGTCAGTGTATGTAGTCATCAGTCTAGGATCCAAGATGTGGTGTGCATCCATTTCATATACATGTCAAGCATTACCCGTACGAATTAGCATACAACCATGCATATGTCCCCTTACCTGCTAGGTTTGTGTCCTTCGGGTGTGTCTACCTTAAGAGTGTCATACGTTAGGTCACTTGTTTCAAGCCATCCTACGTAATAGGGTCTGCATGCATGCACATTGCCACGTGTCTTAGGTTTACATACACGTCGGTACCAGGACAGAAGAGATAGGAAAGTGACAAACGAGGTACCATAATCCCATAAGTATAGTTCGTCTAGATGTCATCGGCACACTTAGGTTAGGGCACACACATAAGTTGTCCAAACGTCAGAGACCCCACCTATATGCGAACGCTTCCCCTTTATCCAAAACTCCCAAATCATTACCTGACCTAACCCAAAATCACAAAACCACAACACACCTGAACCCAAGCTAGCTTCCACCAGGGAGACCGTCAGATCAAGAAGGAGGAATCAGAGATAGGGACAAACCCTCGAACGAAGCATGAAGCGACCAAAGGGAGTTCTCCGTGACATCCTCTCGAACTCTAACCTGAATTAAAAATGACGCAAGCCTTAACCCTTAACCTACCTTACAAACGAAACCACTCCCTACGTATTGCCAAACACTCCAAAAGACATTACCCCAAACTTCACCAAACTACCCCGACATATACTACACCTCCTCATCACCTATTCTAGAGCAAACGAAAGACCTTCTTCGAACCCAAAATCAATTAATACCTAGTGGCTCGAAATGTTAAGAATACACCCCCAAGAGGAATCATGGAGAAGCTCGAGGTCGCAAACGTCGCATCAAGGACGTCCCGGCAGACGAAGAATGGAGCAACATCATCAGGCACCGACTAGGCTCTATCCCACTTATCCTATCCACGTGTTTACAGGCATGTGCTTGGATAGAAAAATCTTTTAGCTCACTCGCGTCTACATTCACTTGCATCTTTCAAATAGACATTAGGAAGATATATGCATAATTAGAGCATGCGTGTCTAGTATGAATGTGCCCTCGACCGTAAGAGAAAGGACCACCGCTAGACGAACGGCCCCAACCAGGACATACCTCACAAGATGAAGAAATGACATAAGAAGGAAGAATTACTAGATCAATGCAGAAGCACATCTCCTTCAGAGCCCTGCAAAAAGAAGAGACCTCGCTCTAAGGAACTAGGACCATGCACGAAAGTTAAAATGCAGCGTACAAGTACTCGAGGTGTCTCCATTTAAGATGAACCAAGGTCTGTCAGCCTTCAAAATTAGACCCATGAAACCCTCAAGATCCCCTTTCTGCACTCTACATGCCCATGGACAAAGGGAGAAACAAATGGAGAAGTAAAACCATCCCTCAGAGGAACCCATAGCATGAAGATAGATCACATCCACAAAACCTCGAAGAGAGCGACGACATTTCCATATCAAGGCTTCATGCAAAAGACAGAGCGGATGGTATCCCAAGTATAAGAAGACATCTTACAAAAGGCGTACTCCATGCAAAAGTTTGTGACGGGATCTACACCAAGAAGAACAATGGAGACACTAGGACTTCATCATGAGAATCAGTTACTCGCTTCCGAGAACAAGATGGCGGCACTAGGACACACAATCGCATCTGTTGGTGTGCCCTAGGCCCTAGGCGTTGTTTTTATAACATTGTATTTGATGATGATTACATACTATGTCATTGGTGTTTTATGAATAAAGGCATTAAATCATTTGAGTTATATATCTTGTACTATAGTAACTAAATGAAGTATACGTTGATAGTATATCATAAAAGTATACCAGAAGCCAGTCATAGTGATGGGAATGATTACGGCATAAGCTTTTATATCTAGGATTCACATGGCACTATGTAAGTTGCCTAGTGTGTGTGAATATGGATATAGGTGCGTGTGCGTTACACGAGACTTGGTCCATCCGCTTTGGAAAGCTCATGGTAGTAGAGTCATTAAGCTTTCTAACAATGTAGATCTCTTTTATCTCCTGACCTGATTTCAGTATAGCAGTCAATAAGGAATCATATTGAATTTGGTGTATTTCTAACAGGTCCGCCAGAGGATGCCAAATATGGAAAAACTGGTTCAATCTCTGAACTTATTACTGCCGATAGTTGAAGTGATGGAATTACCACTCACTGTTTAAGTGAGTTGATATCATAGGCCACTTGATGAGTATTAGCTGAGAAATGTACGGCCGTACTGAAACAAGCAGGTGACTTGTTTGTTTGTCAGTAATACTCGATGATCAAGAAATTAATCTAGCAATAGAGGATTACTACACCATGCCTCCAGCTTGATTAATCGATATGCTTTTGGTAAGAGATGAGTAGAGCATCATACAGGGTTTTCTGTCTAACATGGATAACATTCATCTGTAATCAATATGTGATTGACATGATTTACTAGGACCCTCTGTCGATCAGTAAATTGTTAATTCACAGCTTATTGATTTCAGACCCTAAGGATCGTACAACATGGTAATCGAGAAGATTAATTGATACATGAATTGTGTTAATTAATTCCAAGATTAAATGATCAATTGATGAATTGATTATTTGAAGAAAGTATTAATTATTTGTTATGTGACAAGTTAATTAATAATTGGAACGGCTAATTAAATGATCGGATTAATTTAATTAGCGATTAATTGTTTATGGGTTAAAGTGTAATATTAATTTAACCTAATTGATGTTAATTGAATCGATTTAATACTACGGTGTTTAATTGATAAAATTAAATTAATTAAGGGTCAAATTAATAATTAATTGAAAGTTAATTAATTGCACCATATAAGTGACTTGTCAATTCATTATTTAGCATCGGAAACTGAAAACCCTAGCCTCCCATTAGCTGAATTCGACCGAACCCCTCCCTAGAGGATTTCGGTGAATTTGTTCCTCGTTCTTCGCGTTCTTGGAGTAAGCCGACTAGTAGCTTATCTCGGTTCTTGCTCGTGTCTGCACGTGAACTAGGAGGAGCAACATCTCAGGCTCTCGTCTATCCATGAAAGGATATCCAAGTAGGTTTTCTTAATCCATAGATTAAGATAACAGTTTTGTTAAAATTTAACTGAGGTTTAAAGATTAAGATCAATGGGACAATTGGTTCAGGTTAGATCGAAATCACTGTTTAACTAATTAGTTCGCTGCTTCTGCTGCGCGGCTCTGATCGATCTTTCTGAAACCCTACAGCGGTACCCGAGCCATTGTTGTATCTTTAAGATTAGTTAATTTTAATAGATTGGGGTTTTTGATGTTTTCCCCAAATTAGGATAACCAGATATTATTGTTTTTGGATGAATGTTCTTGAGGTTTTTTCGTGGTTGTGAATTGATGTTTTTGATATTAATTTAAAGAAAAACAAGAGTTGCTTCTGGTTGGCTGTAGGTTGCTGCCAACCAGCAGCATCTTTTGTAGCCCCGTAGGTTGCTGCCAGCAGCCCGCCGTTGAGTCGGTGCGATCCGACTCACCCTGAACGAAAATCCCAGGGTTTTCAGGTCGGAGCGAGGCACGGGTCGGGCTCGGAATATTTTTGGGGGTCCGTTTACTTTTTATTAAAATGTTTACTAAATAGTTTTAATTTAATTTCGGGCACCAAAGTTAAAGTCGTTTTAATTAAAATTATTTTAGACAAGGGAAAATTGTTTATGTCGTGTCATGCATTTAAATTTTTATTTAGTTTATAAAATGATATAAAATTGAATATGGTATGATAGTGAGATTTAATTAGTGGATCGGGGCACCGGTGACTTTAGTTGAAATTTCAATTTTGATCAAGTGAATTCCTAATTTGAGTGGGAGTAATGAGATATTCATTGGACCTTTATAGGCTTTTAATTCACTTGTTGACAGATTGAAATGGTCTTACAAATTTGATCGGGCTTAATTAATTGATAAAATTGGATTGCCATGACCATGCATTTTTATATTCATTATTTTTATTAACTTTGCCACAACGTGATTAATAGAATGCTATGGGCTTTTATTTGAAGTATTAGTTGTAATTTTATTTATGAATTAAATAGTATAGGCTTTTTATATTTATGTAATTTTTAGCCCATTGGACTTGTAAATTTATAATTTTGTAATCAAGCCCATCCTGGAGATCCTGATGAGTTGAAGCCCGTGGAGGAGGCCCAACATGACAACCAAGAAGACTTTTATTACTTATGTAATATTAAAGCCCATAGGAGTTCTTGATTATATATATTGTTAATATGTATGTTGTTTCTGCAAATTCAAATAAGTTATAATAATGAATTAAGATGTTGCATTGCGATCACCAGATCCTCTTTACCTGTTTAAGCCGATCACCTTATTAAAAATTGTCAACTAAAAGTATCGAGTAATTTATAAATGCTTCTCCTTGTTCTCACCTCTTCCTCCCAGGTAAAGCTATAATGTATGTAAGCTCAAGCGAAGTACGTTATAGTGTCTGGTGGGCCGTTGAGGCGTTAAGATACCCTTTTGCTAAAGGGCGTGGTTAACATAGAGAAGGGAGATTTGACTCGAAGATGGGGTATCATTATAGCTTGTCGCGGGCCCCGAAGCATGGATGGGTAAAGTGCCAATAGGCCTATCAAACCAAGAGTTCTCTGTTGGCCCTAACAAGAACAGAATCACCTAGAGGGGGGTGAATAGGTGTCTAAGTTGAAAACTGAGAATTTCTAAGTTTTTAAAGAAACTTAAATTTCAGAGTCAAACTTTCCAGAGTCAGAAGCAAGTTTATAGAATTTGCTTCTGAGGAAAATTCTGCCTATACACAGTTATCCTGCTTTCAGCAACAGAAGTTCGGTAAGAGAACTTCTGGACAGTCTTCTGAACAAAGACAATGATACTTACAGAAAATCTGTTTCAGCACTAAATATAAGCAAGTACACAGAAGCAATAATAACAAGTATAAGAGGGAGAAAGAAGTTCAGGAGGTCCTGATTGAACAATTCGATTTATCCAAGTTCGCCACAGAAGTCCTGTGACTACGTCTTGTCCCCTGAGGTCGCAGCCTTCAGAGATTTTATAAATCCACTATTCAGAACTTTTATGGCAAGTTCAGAAGCTCCTTTACATCAACAGAACTTAAGCTAATTTCTCACTTAGTCCTGACTAGCCTAAAAAGAGTTAAAGGATTTCCACCAGAACAAACAATACTCTGTTTTCTGGATTTCTCACCCAACTCTAATTTCAACTAGATTTCTCTCTTTAAATCTAACTGAAGATCACAAACGATCTCAGTTTACAAGATTCCTATTATGAACTTGTTTTTCTTCACTCTCTCACTTTACTAAGACTATGCTAAGAAGGATTGAGAATGGAAAAGTTGCTCTGTTTTCTTGTTTAAAACAGTGCGTTAAGATTTTGCTCGATGATCATGCGTGTGTTGATGCATTGGAGCTTGGCTACTATTTATAGTGATTGAATATGACCGTTGTGGAGTTTGAAACTTCAAAGGAGATGACATCAGTTGTTGTAGCCGTTAATTTGTCAAGTCTTCAAACGGTCTTCAAACACTTTGATTCCGTTATCCTTGTTCTTTAACTAAATCCGGTAAGTGATTTGAAATCAAGGATGAGGATGACAGAATCATTCTTCAATTAGATCTACAAAGGGTAGACAAGGAAATGCTGGTTTCTCTTGAACAGACAAGCGCGCTCCATCAAAACAGCTTTTTGAACTTTTGGCGCCTTGCATTGAATGCAAGTGTCAGAGCATTAAATGCTCAAACAAATCTGTGACTAAGCTTTCAGAAGCTTATTCCCAGTTGTCTAGACTTCTGATCAAATTGGCATAACTTCTGATTGCAAGGAACTTCTGAAGAGGGCTTTAGCAGACTTAGGCTTCAGAGCGGAGAATCCAGCTTCTGAGTTATTGAAACTCTGACTTCAGCAAACTGTTCTTCTGAGTTCTTTAGGCAATCCGAAAATGATTCATTCAGCACCTGCTGAGTAACTTACACATAGACTAAAACAAAAATATTAGTCAACAATAATCTATATGTGAGATAGAATTTAGTTTTCATCTTCTGAAACGTTTGGACATAATCAAAACACTTAGGGTTCATCATTCTCTAGGTTGGAGAACTGAGAAGGTTTCTCTACCAAGTATGTTCATTAACGTCTTACATGCCCTAGCTTGGTCATTAATGAACATGACTGTGGATCTTAGTCTCACCAAGTCAATAATTACCAAATAATTTTATGACAGTTTTAATTATTGTAATTGACATTAAAGTCCTTTAAATTCTGACTCTCTCTCTCTCTCTCTCTCTCTCTCTCTCTCTCTCTCTCTCTTTCTGTAGAAACTACTTCAAACTTAAACCGAAAGAATTATAACAATGCCAACTACTAATACTTTAAGGTCACTCTTGGATAAAGAGAAGTTGACTGAACCAAACTTTCTAGATTGAGCTAGGGCGGTTTGAAATCGTCCTTAGGCACGAGGCCAGAGAATATGTCCTTACAACTCCTCTGCCTATTGTACGCCCTGAGGGTGCTGTTAACTCAGTCGAAGTGGTGAGGTATAACAAGCACATCAAGGACAACAGGAAGGTAACATGTCTGATGCTTGGTACCATGGCTACTGATCTTCAGAAGCAGTTCATGACTCAAGAAGCCCATGAAATGATGGAGAACCTGAAGCTTATGTTTCAGGATCAAGCCAATCAAGAGAGGTTCTTGACTACCAAGGAATTGGTTGAGACAAAGATGCAGCCTGGATCTTCTGTCAGTGCACATGTGCTGAAGATGAAGGGATACATTGATAGGCTGGCTAGTCTCGACTTAGCTGTCATGGGGACCATGGCAGTAGACATTATCATGAGGTCACTTCCAAATGCTTATGACCCTTTTGTCCTGAACTACACCATGCAGGGTCAGGACAAGTCTGTCATGGGGTTGCACGGTTTGCTCAAGCAAACCGAGCAGGCCATAAACAAGGGCAAGAAGACTGAGGTGAACCTTGTGAGTAAGGGCAAGGGCGTAGGGGGAGCCAAGAACAAGAAGTTCAAGGCAAAGGGCAAGAAGCCCGCGGCTAAGGGCAGGAAGCCCTTCAAGCCTCACCCTCTAGACTTGTGCCATGAGTGTGGCGAGAAGGGTCATCGGAAGAGTGCCTGTCCGAAGCTGAAGGGAAATGTGAAGAGGAAGCAGGATACTTCTACTTTAGGTATTTATGTTGTTGAGATAAACCTCACTATTTCATCATCTTGGGTTTTAGACACAGGATGTGGGTCTCACATTTGTTCAAATGTGCAGGGGCCAAGGAATAGGAGAAAGCTAGCAGCAGGTGATGTGAATCTCTGAGTTGGCAATGCAGCCCATGTGGAAGCATTGCAGATCGGAGATTATTACTTGTCTTTGCCCAGTGGGCTTGAACTAGTTCTGAGAGATTGTTATTATGTGCCTTCCATGAGGAGGAATATTATTTCGATTTCTTGTTTGGATCATTCTGGATTTATTTTTGATATTGGACATGGAATTTTCAAAATTATGTGTGGCAATATTTTATGCAACGGGCGTTCTTCAGAACGGGCTATACGTCTTAGATACATCCAATGAATCTCATATATTTAACATAAATGCTAAAAGGATTAAATTAAATGAAAATAATCTTACTTATGTCTGGCATTGTCGCCTTGGGCACATAAATGAGAAGCGTATCGCTAAGCTCCACGCAAGTGGTGTACTGGGGTCTTTTGACCTACAAGCTTTCGATACTTGTGAATCTTGTTTACGTGGCAAGATGACGAACGCTCCTTTCAAGAAGAAAGGTGAAAGAACCACTGAACTATTTGAACTCATTCACTCAGATGTTTGTGGACAGATAAGTACAGCTGCAAGATCTGCTTACTTGTACTTCGTTACATTTACAGATGATTATAGTCGTTTCGGCTATATATATTTGTTGAGATATAAATCTGAGACCCTGCAAAGGTTCAAAGATTTTAAGAACGAAGTAGAGAACCAACTTGGCAAGAAGATCAAAGCACTCCGGTCTGATAGAGGGGGTGAATATCTGAGCCAAGAGTTTGACGATTTCTTGAGCGAGTGTGGGATCGTATCTCAACTCACGCCTCCTGGTACGCCCCAGTGGAATGGAGTTTCAGAGAGGAGAAACAGGACCTTGCTAGACATGGTCCGATCAATGATGAGTCAGGCTAATCTCCCTGTATTCTTTTGGGGATATGCTTTGGAAACGGCAGCTCAAATACTAAATAATAGACCTAGTAAGGCAGTTGAAGGAACACCACATGAACTGTGGAAGGGCAGGAAACCCAATGTGTCCTTCATGAAGATCTGGGGATGCGATGCTTTTGTCAAGAAATTGACAAGTGGCAAGCTGGAGTCCAAATCTGTTAAATGCCAGTTTGTGGGATACCCTAAGGAAACTAAGGGTTATTACTTCTACAACCCATTAGAGAACAAAGTTTTTGTGGCTCGAAATGGGACGTTAATGGAAAATAATTTCTTATCTGTGAAAGACAGTGGGAGTAACGTTGAACTCGAGGAAGTTCAAGTGACAGTGGGACGACTGTTATAAATGTTGAACCAGTTGAACAGGCTGTACCGGATGTTCAACCAGTTGAACAGACTGAACCAGTCGTACAGGCACCTAGAAGGTCGCAAAGGACACATCAACTGCCTGAGAGGTATGGGTACCTGGTCACGCATGATGGGGAACTTATGCTCACAGAGCATGATGATCCCAGGTCTTTTAAGGTTGCTATGTCTGGCCCGAATTCAGGAGAATGGCCTAAAGCCGCTGACTCTGAAATACAATCCATGTAAGACAATGACTTTTGGGAATTGGTGGACCCATAACCTGGAGTCAAAGTAGTGGAAAGCATGTGGCTATTCAAGAAGAAAGCTGACAATACCTTCAAAGGGCACCTGGTGGCAAAAGGATTTAGGCAAATTCACGGTGTGGATTATGATGAAACCTTTTCACGAGTCGTTATGCTTAAGTCCATAAGGATACTGCTTGCTATAGCTGCATGGCACGACTATGAGATATGGCAAATGGATGTCAAGACCGCTTTTCTGAATGGAGAGCTAGAGGAAGAAGTCTATATGGCTCAACCTGAAGGTTTTCTCGATCCCAAGTATCCTAATCGGATATGCAAGCTTCAGAAATTCATTCATGGATTGCAGCAAGCATCCCGATCTTGGAACAGGAAATTCAATGAAGCCATAAAAGAATTTGGTTTTTATACAAAATCCTGATGAGCCCTGTGTGTACAGAAAATTTAGTGGGAGATCCATTACTTTTCCGGTGTTGTATGTCGACGACATATTGATCATTACTTTTCTACAAAGCAGCGGCTGAACAAGTGTTTCTCAATGAAGGATCTCAGAGAAGCAGAAATGATCCTTGGGATCATGATCTATAGAGATAGATCCAAGAGGCTACTGAGATTGAGTCAAGCCAAGTACATTGACAAAATCGTGAAGAGATTCGGTATGGAACATGCGAAAAAGGGATTTATCCCTATGGTCCATAGGAAGAAAGGTGACAAACTCTCCATGAAAGATCACAGTCCTAAGACTGATGAGGCTAGGCAGAAAATGAAGAAGAAACCATATGCTTCGGCTATAGGTTCTATCATGTATGCCATGTTATGTACTAGACCTGATGTTGCCTTTGCGCTGAGCATGACCAGCCGTTTCCAATCCGACCCCGGAGAGGAACACTGGAAAGCTGTCAATGACATTCTCAAGTACTTGAAACGTACTCGGGACCAATTCCTGGTTTTTGGAAGTGATGATGAGCTGATAGTATCGGGTTACACTGATACGGGATTCCAAACTGATGCAGACAAGCAGCAATCCCAATATGGTTTTGTGTTTGTTCTCAATGGCGGTGCCATAGTTTGGAAGTTCCTAATTCTACTGTGACAACAATAAGGCTATTGTACAAGCAAAGAGCCCCAGTTGACATAGGGGGAACCAGAATGTGCTCAGGTAGTTTTATCTGATTAGAGAGATCGTTGAAAGATGAGACGTGAGGATCGAGAGAGTTGCACAAATGACAATGTCGCAGATCCGATGACGAAGGCTCTTGCTCAAACCAAGAACGATAGTCATGTTAGATCTATAGGGATTAGGGATATGCCCTCTTGGACCTAGGTCAAGTGGGAGATTGTTGTTGTGCCCTAGGCCATATGTCAAGTGGGAGATTGTTGGTGTGCCCTAGGCCCTATGCGTTGTTTTTATGACATTGTATTTGATGATGATTACATACTATGTCATTGGTTTTCAAAGAATTAAGGCATTAATTCATTTGAATTATATATCTTGTACTATAGTAACTAAATGAAGTATTCGTTGATAGTATATCATAAAAGTATACCAGAAGTCAGTCATAGTCATGGGAATGATTATGGCATAAGCTTTTATATATAGGATTCACATGGCACTATGTAGGTTGCATAGTGTGTGTGAATATGGATATAGGTGCGTGTGCATTACACGAGACTTGGTCGATCCACTTCGGAAAGCTCATGGTAGTAGAGTCATTAAGCTTTCTAACAATGTAGATCTCTTTTATCTCCTGACCTGATTTCAGTATAGCAGTCAATAAGGAATCAGATTGAATTTGGTGTCTTTCTAACAGGTCCGCCAGAGGATGCCAAATATAGATACACTGGTTCAATCTCCGAACTTATTAATCCGGATAGTTGAAGTGATGGAATTACCACTCACTGTTTAAGTGAGTTGATATCATAGGCCACTTGATGAGTATTAGCTGAGAAATGTACGACCGTACTGAAACAAGCAGGTGACTTGTTTGTTTGTCAGTAATACTCGATGATCAAGAAATTAATCTAGCAATAGAGGATGACTACATCATGCCTCCAGCTTGATTAATCGATATGCTTTTGGTAAGAGATAAGTAGAGCATCATACAGGGTTTTCTGTCTAACATGGATAGCATTCATCTGTAATCAATATGTGATTGACATGGTTTACTAGAACGTATTAATTATTTGTTATGTGACAAGTTAATTAATAATTGGAACGGCTAATAAATTGATCGGGTTAATTTAATTAAGCGATTAATTGTTTATGGGTTAAAGTGTAATATTAATTTAACCTAATTGATGTTAATTGAATCGATTTAATACTACGGTGTTTAATTGATAAAATTAAATTAATTAAGGGTCAAATTAATAATTAACTGAAAGTTAATTAATTGCACTATATAAGTGAATTGTCAATTCATTATCCAGCATCGGAAACTGAAAACCCTAGCCTCCCATTAGCTGAATTCGACCGAACCCCTCCCTAGAGGATTCCGGTGAATTTGTTCCTCGTTCTTCGCGTTCATGGAGTAAGCCGACTAGTAGTTGACCTCGTTTCTTGCTCGTGTCTGCACGTGAACTAGGAGGAGCAACATCTGACGCTCTCGTCTATCCTTGAAAGGATATCCGAGTAGGTTTTCTTAATCCATAGATTAAGATAACAGTTTTGTTAAAATTTTACTAAGGTTTAAAGATTAAGATCAATGGGACAATTGGACGAGCTGTCACTGAGGATGATCCTATAATCATGGATGATGTCCTTTTAGGACAAGGGAGAAGTTTAGAGGGTCATAGAAATGTACATGAGGTATTTGATCGAATGTGTCATCTTTTTATAGAACCTCTGAGTGTTGCACCTTCTGCGACATTCAATCCCAATGCTCATGAGAATTCACAATTCTCAGTTCCTGAACAAGTTATATCCTCTCCTGAACATAATTCTCCTACTCCATCTCCACCACACTCTTCTCCACCAATTTCTGTCACAGAAGCTAGTGATTCTCATACTTCTTCCTCCTACAACTTCAACCTCTAAGGTTGTAGATCCTAAAACCACTCTTCCTTCTCGATCCTATTTAGAAGTGAATGTATCCACAACTCCAATCTTTTCAGATTCCACAACAACATCCACTACCTCTCTCAATACATCTCCTTCATTTTCCTTCCTATCCACTACACCCTCCTTTACCACACCTTCCACCAAAACTACTTCTGCTCCTTCCTCCACTACCACTATTCCTCCTCCTTCAACCTCTAGACAAATCCCTCCTCTGTATGTTCCTCCACCTACTTCTGCTTCCACTACCTTCGATGGTCTCTCATCAAACTATGACTTCCTCAGAAATTTGATGAATCAGCATGAGTGTGAAACTTATTTCGGTGGGAGAGGATTCATTGGGAGACCTCCTGTTTCATCAAGAGCTGGTGCTGTTCCCTCGATTGTGTTGGGATTGGAGACCAATTCCTAGGTGGTTAGGGATTCCTTGGTGGTTTAGGATTCCTAGTTGTTTACGATTTCAATTAGCATAAATATAGCTCTATTCCATGTAAATTGTATTCCATTCATTATAGTACAAATCCTAGCTTGGTAGTGCCTCCAGACGTAGTCATTCATATTGAGTGGCGAACTGGGTTAACAACTCGTGTGTGTTTTTTTGATTGTTTTCATTATCGTAATTGCATTAGATCCTAACAATTGGTATCAGAGCCTCGGGTTAGCTAGATTTACGAAGGGAGACGGAAAATCACCAGTGGAGAAGTTCGATGGCACAGATTTCGGTTTCTGGAGGATGCAGATCGAGGATTACCTGTATGGTAAAGAATTGCATGAACCTCTAGATGAGCAACCAAAGGAGATGTCTGATGAAGATTGGAAGCTGTTGGACAGAAAAGCGATGAGTGTGATCCGACTATCGCTGTCCAGAAACGTTGCGCATCACACAGTGAAGGCAAAGACCACGATTGAAATACTGGAGATTTTGAGTTCGTTATATGAGAAGCCCTTGGCGGTGAACAAGGTCCATCTGATGAGACGGCTGTTCAACTTTCAGATGACGGAGAATTCATCTGTTGCTGTACATCTGAATGAGTTTAATATGACGATTTCACAATTGAGTTCTGTGGGAATTGATTTCGAAGATGATGTATTAGCCCTAATTTTGTTATCTTCTTTACCGGAGAGTTGGAGTGGTACTGTTACTGCTCTTAGTGCCTCAGCAGGGAAAGAGAAACTTAGGTTTGACGATGTTAGGAATTTGATAATCAGCGAGGAGATTCGCAGGAAGGAGTCGGGTTCAACATCAGGTTCAGCCTTGAGTACTGAAAATCGGGGTAGGTCAGATTCGAGGTCAAAACAGAATCGTGGTAGGTCTAAATCAAAGGGTAGAGGAGGAAACCCTAACAAGGACAGGAGTCATGTTAAGTGCTGGAACTGTAATGAAACCGGTCATTACATGAATCAATGTAAAGCACCTAAGAAGGACAAGTCCGTGAATTCAGCCAGCGAAGAGTATGCAGAGGCGTTGATTTTAAGCATGAGAAGTCCTGTAGAGTCTTGGGTTCTAGATTCAGGAGCTTCATTTCACTCTTGTAGCTGCGCAGATTTGATGAAGACCTATACCCCAGGCAAATTTGGAAAGGTTTATCTAGCTGATGATGAACCTTTGGAAATTGTGGGTAAGGGAGATGTTTCGATCAAAACCAAGAATGGTTATGTAGTTAAGCTGTCTGGTGTTAGGCATGTACCTGGCCTGAAGAGAAATCTATTGTCAGTTGGGCAATTAGATGATGAGGGATATTGTGTGGTGTTTGTAGGTGGAAATTGGAAGATTTCCAAGGGATCTATGGTGGTAGCTCGCGGTGAGAAGGTGGGATCTTTATATGTCACAGATAATGTTTGTAATAGCATTGATGTTGTGAGTGAGGTTGTGAATACTGATTTGTGGCACTGTCGTCTTGGTCACATGAGTGAAAAGGGGATTAAAGTGTTGTTTTCAAAGGGTCTATTACCAGGATTGAAGTCTGCTGATCTAGGGCTATGTGAGGATTGTATCTTCGGGAAGCAGAAAAGGGTCAGTTTCAATAAGGGTGGAAGGACTTTGAAGAAGGAAAAATTGGAGTTAGTTCACAGCGATTTATGGGGTCCAGCACCAGTGAGATCTCTAGGAGGAGCTTATTACTATATGACTCTCATTGATGACTGCACTAGGAAGTTATGGGTCTATTTTCTAAAGAAGAAATCAGAAGCATTCGATGTCTTTAGAAAGTGGAAGGCCCTAGTAGAGAATGAGACAGGTCTGAAAGTGAAGTGTTTGAGGTCTGACAATGGTGGGGAGTATGAGCTTAAGGAGTTCAAGGAATTTTGTGGAGAGAATGGGATTCGCATGGAAAAGACCTTGAAGGGAACTCCTCAGGAAAATGGTGTTGCTGAAAGAATGAACAGAACTTTGTGTGAACGTGCAAGAAGCATGAGACTGAAGTGTGGACTTCCAAAGATGTTCTGGGCAGAACGAGTTAACACTGCTGCATTCTTGATCAATAGAGCGTCATCGTCTCCCTTGGAGAATGGCATTCCTGAAGAAGCTTGGAGCGGCAAGCAGGTAAATCTATCCTTTCTGAAAGTGTTTGGATGTGATTCCTATGTCCATATTGCTCCTGTTGAGAGAAGTAAGTTAGATGCTAAGTCTATCAAGTGCACGTTTATTGGATATGGTGGTGATGACTATGGATTTCGATTCTGGGATAGTCAGAATAAAAATATTATTCGAAGCCGGGATGTTGTGTTCAATGAACAGTTGATGTACAAGGATAGCCTTGGAGTATCTAATACTGTGATTCAAAACCAGAAATTGTAGACCTGGACATCACGAATTCTGGTGGGAGTAAGAAGGTAGCTGTTGAGGAACCAGTTACTCTACGCAGATCTACGAGAGATAAGAAAGCTATTAACAGGTACTCACCTGGAGACTATGTGTTGTTAACAGATAGTGGTGAGCCAGAAAGCTTCCAAGAAGCATCTCGGGTTGTGGATGCTGAGAAGTGGAAGTTTGCTATGAATGATGAGATGGATTCTCTGTTAACTAATGGTACTTGGGAACTTGTTGAGCTCCCAGAGGGTGAGAATGACCTTGAAAATAGATGGATTTTCAGAAAGAAAGTGGAGGCAGATGGTAGCATAAGGTACAAGGCCAGATTAGTGGTGAAAGGGTTCCAACAGAGGTATGGTATAGATTACACATATGTTTTTACTCCAGTAGTAAAATTGACTATTATTCGGTTAGTTTTGAGTATGGTGGCTACAGAAGATTTGGAGCTACAGCAGATGGATGTAAAAACTGCCTTTCTTCATGGAGATTTGGAGGAAGATATCTATATGAGGCAACCTCAGGGGTATGAATCTGATAATCCCAAACTTGTATGTAAATTGAATAAAAGCTTGTATGGCCTTAAACAAGCCCCTAGGCAATGGTACAAGAAGTTTGATTCATTTATGCAAGAGATCAAGTTTGTGAGGAGTGAAGCTGATCACTGTTGTTACTTTAAGAGATTGGATCAGGGCTACATCATCTTACTGTTGTATGTTGATGACATGTTGATTGCGGGGTCTAGTGTTAGAGAGGTGAGAAAACTGAAGAATCAGTTATCCGAGAGATTTGCTATGAAAGATCTTGGAGATGCTAATCAGATTCTGGGCATGAGAATTGTTAGAAACAGAAAGGCTAGAAAGTTGTATCTATCGCAGGCTGAATATGTCAAGAAGGTCTTGAAGAGATACGGTATGCAAGATGCAAAGCCAGCACAAGTTCCTTTGGGAAGCCATTTTAAGTTATCTAAAGAAGACTCACCCAAGAGTAGAGAAGAGCGTGCCAAGATGGAGAAAACTCCATATGCTTCTGCAATTGGCAGTTTGATGTATGCAATGGTGTGTACAAGGCCAGATATTGCACATGCAGTGGGAGTTGTTAGCCGCTTCATGGGAGACCCGGGTAAGAAGCATTGGGAAGCAGTTAAGTGGATCCTGAGATATTTGAAGGGAACAAGTGAGCAAGCTTTATGTTTTGGAGGCAAAGAAGTTGTGTTGACAGGATATGTGGATGCAGATTTAGCATCAAGTGACCTTGACAAGAGAAGGAGTACAACCGGTTATGTATTTACATTGGGAGGTACGGTGATCTCTTGGGCTTCAAAGCTTCAGAAAGTGGTAGCATTGTCTACAGCAGAAGCAGAGTATATTGCAGTGACTGAGGCTAGTAAGGAGATGGTATGGTTGCAGAGTTTCTTGAAGGAATTGGGCAAAGAGCAGAAGTATCCCACTTTGTACAGTGATATTCAAAGTGCAATTCACTTAGCTAAGAATGCTGTTTTTCATTCAAGGAAAAAGCACATTGAGTTGAAGTATCACTACATACGGCATCTTTTAGAGAGAAAGACATTGCAGTTAGTGAAGATCAAAGGCACAAAGAATCCTGCAGACATGTTGACAAAGGTTGTAACCTTTGAGAAGCTGAAGTTTTGCATAGCTTCAGGTGGCTTTTGTAACTGAGTTAGAGGCCCGACACTACCAACAGATGAAGATGGATTTAGTCTCCAGGTGGGAGATTGTTGGGATTTGGAGTCTAATTCCTAGGTGGTTAGGGATTCCTTGGTGGTTTAGGATTCCTAGTTGTTTAGGATTTCAATTAGCATAAATATAGCTCTATTCCATGTAAATTGTATTCCATTCATTATAGTACAAATCCTGGCTTGGTAGTGCCTCCAGACGTAGTCATTCATATTGAGTGGCGAACTGGGTTAACAACTCGTGTGTGTTTTTTTGATTGTTTTCATTATCGTAATTGCATTAGATCCTAACAGGTTGAGGAGTTGAGAAGAATGAGTCAGGGTGACTCTGATGAATTTTTGCAAAGATTTGCTGGGTTAGGACAAAGGACCTCTGATGCTGACATGTTTGCTCAGAGTGCTGTGCTTCAAGGAATCCAAACTCTCAAAGTTCAGAACTTGCAACTCATGTCCATGCTTCAAATGCAGGACCCTTCTTCCTTCATTCGCAATCTTTCAACTCTTCATCTAGCTGCTAATGATGAATTGTACAAGCTGAGACAACTAGCTTTAACCCTACCAACTCTGGAGAACATTGCTCTTGCCTCTACCAAAAATGTCAACAATTCTATTGAGATTCTGACTGAAGAGGTTAAGGAAGCTAACGAGCATTATGAGGCTCAGGGTAAAGTAATCCCAGATAAGATTGATGACCTTCAAAGCACTGCCAATCACATTATGAGAGAAGTCAAACCTTCTGCTCAAGGTCCCTCATCTTCTGGTGCTGCTCGCATTGTATATGACATCACTCCTGATCTCAACAACAGTCTGCAAAGCATTGAATCCACTTAGGTTGCTCAGAACGCCCAAATCACAGAGCTGACATAATTTTTGAAGGTTATTCATACACAGGCTAAAGAACGAGAGAAGGTTCTTCAAAGTTGCTATAGGTTTGTTCGAGGACATACTTATATTCAGAATGAGCACTTAACTGCTGATGTGTATGCAAATAATCTCTCTATCAAGTTGTGGATTGAGGATGCTCACAAAGTGCGCCCTCTGTCTGGACCTACCTTTGAACGTCTGGCCAATATTGACAGTGATTTCAGAAGAAGAATGGAACAAATCAATATTGTGAGGCCTAAACAACATCAATACAATGTTGCTATGGCTCAACAACCAGAAGTTAAAAGAGCAAGGTGCTCTGGGTGTCTGTTCTGGCCAAACGGGGGAGAAGTCTGCACAGCAGGGTGGTCCTAGTGCTGGTGCGAAGAGACAGAACGAAGATGATGGTTCTGGTGGAAATACTCAGAAGAAACACAAACCTGATAATCAATCCAAAAGAAAATAGGACTTAAGCTTCTTAGCTATAGGTTCTGGGCTGGGTAGCATGTCTTAGGACTTGTGTTTTTTCTTCCTTCTTTTGATTGTTTCTATCTGTTATCTTCTGACTATTATATATATACTCTGAACTTTTACTCATTCTCAATTGTCTTTGAACTCTTTACTAGTACTTCTGTGTTTTTGATATTCATATTGTTTATGTTTTTTACCTAGTAACTCATGCTTCACTAAATCTAACAACTTGATCTTAAGCTATTTTTAAGTTAACACAGATTGTTGGAATTCACCATTTATACTAAAATGGGGGAGTTAAGTTACTCAGAGGCATTAAAAACATAACAATCAGGAAGTTGCTTTCTAAACTCTGTGTATATTTAAGTAACCTTACCTTATAGACCACGGTTTGTCCATAACCAAAATGGGGGAGAATGATGAACCCTAAGTGTTTTGATTATGTCCAAACGTTTCAGAAGATGAAATTTAATTTATGCTTTCATACTTATCAATGTTGACTAACAATTTTTGTTATGTTTTTGTATAAGTTTTTTCAGCAGGTGCTGAAAGAAGAAACTCTGGATTGCTTAAAAACTCAGAAGAGAAGAATAGCTGAAGACAGAAAATAAAGCTCAGAAACTGGATGCTCCGCTCTGAAGATCTTTTTGAAGACTGTTAAAGCTCGTCTCAGAAGTATAGAAGAAACAAGAAGAACAATTCCCATTTGATTAGAAGCTTAGACAAAAGGAATAAAGAGCTCAGGAGCTCTAGTCACGAGTTTTGCTAAGCATTGAATGCTCTGACATCTGCATTTAATCCAAGGCACCAATAGTTCAAAAAGCTGTTTTGATGGAGCGCGCATGTCTGCTACAATCAAAACCAACATTTCCTTGTCTACCCTCTGCTGATCTAAATGAAGCAAATTTCCAGTCAACCTTATCTTTGATTTCAAATCACTTACCGGATTAAGTTAAAGAACAAGGTTAACGGAATCAAAGTGTTCGAAGACCGTTTGAAGAAATGACAGATTAACGGCTACAACAAACTGATGTCATCAATTGAAGATTCAAATTTAAACAACGGTCATCTATAAGACACTATAAATAGTAGCCAAGCTCCATTGAGAAGATACACGCGATTATAGAGCTAAAATCTCAACGCACTGTTCTAACAAGCAAAACATAGCATTGATTTTCTATTCTCAATCTTTCTTAGTTCAGTCTTTGTAAAAGTGAGAGAGTGAAGAAAACACAAGTTCATAATAGGAATCTTGTAAACTGATAACATTTGTGATATTCGGTTAGATTTTGAGAGAAATCTAGTTAAGGTTTGAGTTGGGTGAGAATTCCATAAAACAAGATTGTTGTTGTTCAGGTGAAAATCGTTTAACTCTTTCTAGGCTAGTCAGAACTAAGTTAGAAATTAGCTTAGGTTCTGTTGATGTAAAGGAGCTTCTGAACTTGCCATAAAAGTTCTGAATAGTGGATTTAAAATCTCTGCTGACTGAGATCACAAGGGACAGGACGTAGTCACAGGAGTTCTGTGGCGAACCTGGATAAATCGAACTGTTCATCAGGACCTCCTCAATCTCTTTCTCCCTTCCTTAACTTGTTATTTTGCTTCTGTGTACTTGCTGTGTGTTTAGTGCTGAAACAGATTTACTTTTTATCTCATTGTCTTTGTTCAGAAGACTGTCCAGAAGTTCTTTAACTCAGAACTTCTGTTGCTAAAAAGCAGTTTACTGCGAGAGGGCAGAATTCCCCTCACAGGCTGCTTCATTAAGCTTTCTTCTGACTCTGGGGAAATTTGACTCTGAAAACTGAGTTTCTCTAAAAACTCTAAGTTTTTCAGCTTCGCGAATTTGACACCTATTCACCCCCCTCTAGGTGATTCTGATCTTGTTAGGGCCAACAAGTGGTATCAGAGCGAAGGTCACTTCGTTTCTTTACTAAGATCTAACAATCTAAGTGTAAGATCCTATCAGAACAAATAGAGATGGCTGGTAGAAATCTACCTGAGAATTCCTCTTATTATATGATCCCAGAGGGTGGTTCCACAACTAGACCTCCACTGTTTAATGGTGATAACTACTCTTACTGGAAGAAGAGGATGATGTATTTCATCCAAGCCCAGAACATGAGTGCCTGGAAGAAGAGGATGATGTTTTTCTTATCTTCCTATGACCACTCTCCATTCCGCTCTCTCTTTCTACTATTCCTCTCCCAAACCCTAAAGAGGCGACAAAGAAACAGAGGAGAAGAAGATCACCATTAGATCATACGGAGCTATTAATAGACGACAAAGAATCAACATTAGAGGAGATTATGATCCAGTGGGGAATTCAACCCAACTTTTTTGTCTCTCAATCCTTTCTTCAACTTCTCCTCGACACTTGCGGCCACTTCCTCTCCTTTCTCCAGTCTCCTTCCTTCTTAGTACTTCTTTCAATTCCAGTTTTGATTATGATCTGGATTTTGTTAGGGTTTTCTGTAGTAGTTATTGTTGTTTGGTTTCTATGATAGGTTTTGCTGTAATGTAAAAAGCCTGGAGTAATTGGGTCAGTAATAAATGGTTGGGTGGGTTAATTTATCGAGTTCGTGCAATGTAAGGTGCGTTTTTATCTTATTTTAACTTTGCATTTTTTTTGTTTTCTGTTGATTTGATTTGTTTTAATGCTGGAGGCTGTTTTGATTGATTTTTGTATTTGGCCTCTTTTCTTATTAAATTCTTTGTAGATGAATTGTTTTTTCAGGTATAGATCTATATAATTTGATATTAATTTGATGTAATTCTGATTGTTTTGATAGATAATGACTTTAAGAGTTCTGATGTGATGTTGACGCCTTATAAATGTGTGATATGACGTGTACAATTTGAATGGCATCTGTTGTTACATGCCATATACTTACTATTTGATTTCTCATTGTTGGAACATCAGTTGTTCTATCTATGTTGTGTTATGCTGAACTTGCTTGTCGATGTCCTCTTGCAATGAGTGCTTACCATTATGCTTACATTTGTACAGTGTACATGAGAGGGGTAAGCTACAAGTTGTTTAGCTTCAATTTTTTTTTGCTAGGAATTAACAAAGTACGATTTGAGAGAATCAATTTTTGTTATAGATGTGCAAGAAGCTTTGTGGAATTGGTTACTCTTGCTGGATTATTTAGTTTTTAATAGCTGCTTTCAGTTTTTTATTAATCAAATAGTATTTCAACGTGAAAACTAAGAGGTTTTGTTTCTAATAGATTGAAGTTGTTCAAATGCATGAGGAATACTGTTATGAGGTACATTTCCTTCCTCACACTAGTACATAAATTAATATATGCATCACAAATTTTTATTTTTCTTCATATAAAAGCCACTAATAAACTTGTTCTTCAGTTAATGGATGTCAAGGGACTCACGATTTCACATGTCAAAAGTAATCTCCAGGTTTTTTGCTTGTTTATTTGTTGACACTGAGTTCACTTCTTCTTTTTTGTTTTTAATCAATTTATCTCTGATTTGCTAACGTGGATTCATTTTGTTTTGTTGATCAGATGTATAGAAGCATGAGAAGTTTTGACAAAAGTCTATATCTTTCAGATTGATGACTAGAAGATTTGGGACAACTAAGGTAGTCTTTCTTTTGCTGTTACCAAGCCAATACAAAGAACTTACTAGTTGGAAATCAATGATTAATAATAAGAACAATGTCAAAACTTAATACAACAAGCAATAATTGTTTAAAAATGGAGAAAGTTTACCAAGTCGCATTCGTGCATATGGTCCAAAGAGAAAATTCCTTTTTCCGGATGTACAGGTCTAAGTCCTCTATTTCCACCAAATGCACCACCTGAAGAGATACAAGAAAATAATGAATATAGAGAATCCATGAAAGAAGAATTCGACTTGTTCATATTATCTTAACATGTCGAGAAAAACTGATATCGAACGAAATTTTTAGATATAGTTGAAAGAAAGAAGCTTAAGCACGAATCAGAAAACAAATAGTAAAAAATACAAAATGTTGTGGGTAACTAGAGAAACAAGTAATTATTTGTTAAAATTTCATTAAGAATTGGAGTTATGAAGGATATCAAGTTTAAGGAGAATGAGTCTACATAGTAAATTCACAGTACCTGCACTCATTATAGCCGCTAGATTGGTCCGGAGGTGAAATCAAAGCAACAAACTGGGCAGACAATTAGGGTTTTCCTTATTCAAACCTGCAAAATTCAGATGAATTTTAGAATAAAACTCCAAATCTCTTTCTTTTTTTAAACCCACAACCCTAAATTCAAAGTTAGGGACAATAATAAACTCGATTACAAAGAATGGGATTTGGGGATTTTGAAATTCTTCTCTTTCAAATTTTAGGGACCCAAGGGTGTGAGTTTTTCCGTTTCGTGTTTTCACCCCAAAAGCAAATGTTTTGGTATTTGGTTAGAAATTAGAAGTAGCTTAAGCAACTGTCTTTTCAAGAAGTTACAAAATACGACTTCTCTAGAAAAAAATAAACAAATTCAATATGTTCAAATTAGTCATGAGTAAACCACAAACAACAAAATAAAATTGTAAACAAAAACAACAACTATGAGCAGTTTACAGTAACCAGCTGCACCACACGGGCCTAAAAAAACCATTATGTATAGTGGAGAGAGCATATTGAACACGAGTAGCTATAGAAACCCCACGTTTTGCTTTTCGTGGGCTTCGCATAGGCCCCATATTCAAATAAGTAAGCCTCTATCGTGACTAAAATGTATACACTAAAGTGAATTTATTGTCGTTTAAAAAAACATTTACGAAATTGAAATAATCTACTCATACCATGTGATTCGTGTACATATAACATTGAGAATTCCATAATCACGACAAGAAAATGTCATTTCTTTTCATTGCATAAACTCAACATCAAGTGATTTCACATATATACATATAGCAATAGGCTTCCAAGGCCTTTCGAAATCAAGAACAGTCAAGAAATCACAAAACTAGCTCGTATGCATCGTAAACGGCAAACCCGTAATCAATATAAATTCAATACCAATTCATTGATCATAACAGCTACTTTAGCTATAAGAAAGTGATATCATGTATAAAAATCAACTTCCAGCCCTTTCGGAAAACAAGAATTCGCAATACATTCGTTTATATGCATCAATTCATCAAGCAAACACGTAACATTCACGTCATGTTTATACTCACAACTTAAACCATTCGGTTTTCACGTCGACGGCTCGATTCCGCCTCCGGTACTTCTTCCCCTTGATGCTTAACTATCCAAATAGAATTCAACAATCAATAACTATATTGCAAACCAAGTTTACGGACCTAATTACCCGTTCTTGCAACGAATGTATTCGGTAAAGGCAGCCTGAACTAGGTCTACTAAAAAGACCATAACTCCCAAGATACAAGGGCTTTTCCTGTGATTCGTTTTGAATATTAAACTAGACACATAAGGTTCTAACATATCCAAAAATCAGAACCTAATAAGCTATACACAATAAACGGTGAAGATTGTAATCGGACCCAAGTGCAGGGTACACAAAACAGCAAGTATGCCTAAACTTCCCTTAGTCATTTCTCACAACTCAAACACAAGTAGAAGCTAATATTTTGCAGGAAACTTAAGGATACATAGAGGTTTAAACTCTCTGCACAACGTTTCCCCAAATTCAGCTTCGAACATACCCAAAATTATCAATCAAAGTGTGTGTCGTGCTTAAAGCATCAATTAAACATACCTATAGTAATTCTAGCATAACTTTGTGACTATAAACCCGAATTAATCGAAACAAATTTCAGAATTTCAAGAACTCAAAAACCCAGAAATACCTAATCTTAAAATCAGCAAAATTACATTCCTAAATTACAGAGACCTAGCCTAAAGAAGAAGATGAACGTTGTTTTAATTTGAATCTTCAATAGATGACATCAGTTGTTGTAGCCGTTAATCTGTCACTTCTTCAAATGGTCTTCAAAAACTTTGATTCCGTTAACCTTGTTCTTTAACTTAATCCAGTAAGAGATTTGAAATCAAGGATAAGGTTGACTGGAATTTTACTTCATTTAGATCAGCAAAGGGTAGACAAGGAAATGGTTGTTTTGCTTGAGGCAGACATGCGCGCTCCATCAAAACAGTTTTTTGAACTTTTGGTGCCTTGCATTAAATGCAGAAGTCAAAGTATTAAATGCTAGATAAGACTTGTGACTAGCGTTTCTGAGTTCCTTATTCCTTTTGTCTAGGCTTCTGATCAAAATGGAATATCTTCTGATTGCTTTAAAACTTCTGAGGAAAAGCTTTAACAGACTTCAGAAAATCTTCAGAGTGGAGTATCCAACTTCTGAGCTTTAAGCTTCTGTCTTCAGCTATTCTTCACTTCTGAGTCTTCAAGGCAATCCAGAATTTCTTCATTCAGCACCTGCTGAGAAACTTATACAATACTTAACAAAAATTGTTAGTCAACATTGAGAAGTATATAAGTAAGAATACAAATTCATCTTCTGAAACGTTCGGACATAATCAAAACATGTAGGGTTCATCATTCTCCCCCATTTTGGTTATGGACAAACCGTGGTCCAGAAGGTAAAGTTACTTAAATAAAACACAGAGTTTAGAAAGCAACTTCCTGTTTGTTTTGTTTTTAAGAACTCTGATAGAAATAACTCCCCCATTTTAGTGTAAATGGTGAACTCCAACAATCTGTATAAACTTAAGAAAGGCTTAAGATAAAGTTGTTAGATTTAGTGGGATAAACATCAGAGTGAAAACAAACAGAACAAACTTATAAGAGTACACAGAGATGTTAGTAAATGGGTCAGAGACAATGAGATGGATAATTCAATGATTATAAAAAATAGTCAGAAGATATACAAGATAAGATCAAAACAGAAAACAAGGAAAAGCAACAAAGTCCTAAGACAAGCTACCCAACCCAGAACCTATAGCTAAGAAGCTTAAGTCCTATTGTCTTTGAGTTTGATCATCTGGTTTACGTTTCTTCTGAGTATTTCTAGAACCATCTCCTTCATTCTGTCTCTTCACACCAGAACTAGGACCACCCTGATGTGCAGTCTTCTCCCCCGTTTGGCCAAACCCAACGCCCAGAGCACCTTGTCTCCTCAAATTTTCTTGATTCTTTATAGCAGAAGAAAATTGAGTTTGACTTGGTCGCACAGAATGAACTAATTTCGTGCTTCTTCTGAAATCAGCGTCGACAGCATCCAGACGTTCAACAGTATCACCAGACATGGGACGCACTTTGTTTGCATCTTGAATCAGTACCTGATAAGTTCGTCCTTTACGTGTTTTTAGCATGCATTTCATGTTTGTTTATCGTTGTTTGTATTTGTTTAACTTGTTTTATTGTTACTTTTGGATATTTTTACTTTTTGTTTGCTTATTTGTGTGTTAGGACTTGTTCCTTGGTGAATCAGATCGATTTGGAGCGAAAACGAGCTGGAAAACGTGCAAAACAAGCATAGCTATATTTCTGCCAAAGGTTGCGGGCGCAACAGGGTGACTTTCGGGCGCAAGTTTGGGTGAAAATCCCTAGACTTCCTTGCGGGCGCGACCTGTGTATTTTTCACCTCTGAACCGATGCATCCCTTTGCATTATCTTGGCAACTCTTCGCCACTATCTCATCTTAATTTCATCCAAGCTTTATGTCCTTTCATTGATGGATTGAAGCAACGTTTCATTTGGATAGAGACAACTCTTCTTGAAGATCAAAACATCTCTTCATCAACGGTTGCAACTCTCCATATCACATCACTTGAAGATTATAAATAGAGCCTTTGTATGTTCATTTAAGGAGAGTTGAACGTATTACAATACTTTGACATACGAGATTACTCTATTAGAATCAAGTAGGTTTATCTTAGTTTTATTAAATGTATCAAAGTTGATCCGAAAGGATAACTTATCGTAGAGAGACGACGAGAAGGTGCAAGAGAAAGCGACTCGAGGATTTGACAAACCCTCCAAGGGAGAGTAAAAGGATTCACAACCCCTAACCCTTCTTTGTTTATGCATTTCAATTGTATCATTCTTGTTGAACTCGGATATCTTTGTATTGATGTTAGAATCGTTTGATCAAATGAATGATTTCTATTTTGCTTAACATGGTTTCTACTTTAAGTTTGTTTCTAACGAAAACTCTTTTAGTATTTAATTGTGGCGTCTATCTAAGTTCGATTGACGCAAAGAGATTTGGGAATCGAATTAGATAAACATTGGTAATCGACTCAAGTAAACTTTGTTTTTACTTTAACTCGTGCTTTAACTTGACTAGTTGATTTAAAAGTTAATTTTGCTTAAGTTTCTAACTCTGTATGTAACAATTAGATTTAGATTGATTACTAACTTAGAAGAAACACTTTGGTTTAACTATTTGAATATTGACTTAGATATATGTGTTCAAGTCGTGACTTTATTGGTACATGAGATAATAACTTAGATAGTCTATTTGATGTAGTTTAGTTTAGATATAGAATTCAAACCCAACTTCATAATTTAATTAACTATAGACTTAAGAGAAAACGAATCTGTAATTTGACTAAGTAAGATAGATATTGCATGTTAACAACGTTTTGTTCTCTGTGGGATCGATAATCTTTTATAACTACAAAGCGGACACCGTACACTTGCGGAATTCGCCTAACAGTACCTTAATGGCAAGATGATTTGCATACATAGCTTTGGTAAATTCTTCATTCTGAATATAGGTTTGAGTACAAGTAAACATATAAGCATTGTGCAGAACTTTCTCTTGTTCCTTAGCTTGGTCATGCAAAACCTTCAGAAACTCAGTTAGTTCAGCAATCTGAGCATTCTATGCCTTAACAGATGATTCAATGCTCTCAAGTCTGTTGTTGAGATCAGGATGTCATAGAAAATTTGAGCAGCTCCAGAAGATGATGAGCCTTGAGCAGAAGATTTCACTTCTCTCAGAATATGATTGGCAGTGCTTTGCAGGTCCTCAAGCTTCGCAGGAATAACAGTTCCCTGAGACTCAAAAGTCTCATTTGCTTCATTGACTTCTTGTGTCAGAATTTCTAGAGACTCGTTGACATTCTTGCCAGAAGCAAAAGCGATGTTCTCCAAATTGGGCAAAGTCAGAGCCAACTGTCTCAACTTGTAGAGTTCATCATATGCAGCAAGATGAAGTGTGGAGAGATTGCTGATGTACACAGAGGGATCCTGCATTCTCAACAAAGACATGAGTTGCAAGTTCTGAGACTTCAATTGTTGAAGCTCTTGCATCACAGCAACTTGAGCAACCATATCAGGAGCAGAAAATCTCTGTCCCATAGAAGCAAGTCTTCCAAACACATCATCAGAGCCACCCTGACTCATTCTTCTCAACTCTTCAACATTGGGAGTAGCAGCAGCTCCTGAGAGATTAGGATTTCTCTCAATGTATCCTCTACCTCCAAAAAAGGTTTCATTCTCATGCTGATTCATAGTTTGAAGAGACACCAGCAAAAGAAGAAGAGAAAACAGAAGAGGTTAAAGGATCAGACACAGGAGGTGCAAATCCAGGGGTTGAAAGAGGAGGTATAGAAGTAGTGGAAGAAGGAGCAGAAGTTGTTTGAGTAGAAGGAATGGTGAAGGATGAAGTTGTAGAGGGAAAATAAAAAGTTGATGAAGTATTTAGAGAGGGAGTAGTGGATGTAGTTGTGGAGTCTGAGAAAATGGGAGTAGTGGAGACATTAACTTCTGAATAGGATCCAGAAGATGGAGTAGTTTTAGGAGGTACAACTTCAGAGGTTGAAGTTGTAGGAGGAATGATAGATTCAGAGGCATCAGCTTCTGTGACAAAAGGAGATGCAGAAGTATGTGGTGGAGGAGGAGGAGGAGAGTTATGTTCAGGAGCAGAAAGAAGATTATCTTCAGGAGCAGAGAATTGTACAATCTCAGCAGCATTAGGATCAAAAGAAGCCAGAGGTTCAGCAAATAAGTGTGCCATTTTGTCAATCACCTCAGAGGCGTTCCTTCTCCTTTCATCACTTCTGCCCTGTCCAAGGAGGACATCATCAATGAAATGCTCATTGTAAACATTCTGAGCAAAAACTCTAGCACTATCCAACACATGATCTGTATCTTCATGCTCAGGAGATGAGTCATCAGAGACAGTTTCAATGATGGGAGTACCATCATCATTGAAAGGTTCCTCATCATCATCCATGTGAGTATCTTCGTCATCACTCACAATCTTCCCCAGTACTGCTTCTCCAGTCTCAGCAGTCTCATCCTCAAGGATAGGACCAGGATGAATCTCAAAGTCAGATCTCCTCATAGGCTTTCTCATCGCCGCAGAAGACTTGGTTCTGTACGTCCTTTTCCTTGACAGAGGAACATCTTCCACAGCATCCTCTGAAACTGGTGCAACATCAGCATTGGCCTTAGCCTTTGCAACTCTTTCTAGTTCAGCAGTTTCAGCTCTCTTGTTCATGTCGACATCAACCCTCTTGTTCATGTCAACATCAGCTCTCTTATTCATGTCAACATCGGCTTTCTTGTTCATCTCAACTTGCTGAATCACAACATTGAGCTTTACAGCCATGAGCTCGTCTTCTATCTCTTGTGCTGTCTTCTCAGCAGCCTCACTAGGCATCTCAGCACAAACCTTCCCAGAAGGGGCAACACTAATCCTAGTTTGCACTAAGTTAGGTACAGTTTCTTCAGCAGAGTTCTTCTCAATAGTCATTTCAATTGAATTGATGACCTTCTTCTTACCCTTGCTCTTCTTGGAGCCCTTCTGATCATCTTTCACAACATTCTTGTGAACTTCCTTAATCGCCAGAGAAGCAGAAGCTGGACCCTTCTTTGATGGCAACTCATCAAAAACTAATTTGCTCAGAGGACCAAACATAATAGGAACACTTCTACTTCTGATGGCATCTGCTGGAACAACCACACCAACAGCCTCAAAAACTCTGGTTAGCAGGGAACCATAAGCTAAGGTTCCATTGGGTTTCAAACTCTTCATCTGTCTCAGTATCATTGCTGAGAGATTAATCTTCTTCTCATTCATCACATGATACATGAAAACCTTCTCCCTATTGGAGACACAGTTTACTCCTCCTGACTTAGGCAGGAACACATTAGTGGTGAGATAATGTGCCCACCTCTTATGCTGAGGCAACCATGTGGAATATGTCTCTTTAGCAGTCAGGTCAGGTCTTCCCCATGTAGAATCATCAAAACCTTCTGCAGACTCATCTTCCCCAATAATAACCCCTTCATCAGCAGTACCAAGAATGGTAGCCAAAGAGGCTCTGGAGACTTCAACATCCACTCCAAGAACCACAGATCGAAGAACATCAACTTCATCAGAACGATGAAAGCAGTTCTTGTAGAACTCGGTGACAAGGACTGGATAAATGACTTCATCCAACGAGGCGAATGAAATCCAGTTTTGTGTTGAAAGCCATTTGGAAATGGGAAAAGTTGTAAGGCATTGTTCATCAAGGAATCTCGAGGGAAAAACCTTGGAGGGATTTAGTGAAACTTTGGATTCAAAGAGACGAGTGACAGTGATTTGTTCTTGAGCCATTTTGGAATTTAGGTTTTTGAAATGGAGAGAAAGAGAATAGAGAACTAACACCGTTAAAAAGGGAACAGGTTACCGTTGTCACCAGAAAAAGCGCAGTAAAAAGCATTAATTACACACACGCATAAACCAAGAATTAATTACCATAATTATCTTTAATCATGCTTAAGAATCTCAAACGACCATCATTTAAGAGAATAAAGCAGGTGCCTAAAAGATAAGTTACTGAATAGGGTTAGTCATACCTATGCCTTCACGCAGACCTCTGAAAGGTGTACTAGTCAGAGGCTTAGTAAACATATCAGCAAGGTTGTCTTCTGATGGCAAGTAAATAAGAATAATATCCTTCTTCAGAACATGGTCTCTCAGAAAATGATGCCTGATGTGAACATGCCTGCAGTGTTGAATGGGATTCTTTGAAAGGTCAATAGCACTTTTGTTATCACATTTGATTGTAATTGTTCCAAGAGTGACTCCATAGTCAGCAATTTGTTGTTTTATCCAGATCATCTAAGAAACACAACTTTCAGCAGCAACATACTCAGCTTCAGAAGTTGAGAGAGCCACAGAGGTTTGTTTCTTACTATGCAAGGAGACTAAACACTCCCCCAGAAAATAACAACCACCAGAAGTGCTGACTCTCTTCAATTTATATCTACCATAGTAAGAGTCTGTGTATCCTACAGGATTAAAATTTGTACTACAAGGATACCACAAACCAGCTTCTGGTGTGCCTTTAAGATATCTGAGAATTCTTTTGACAGCAACATCATGAATCTCCTTTGGTTTAGCCTGATATCTAGCACAGAAGCACACAGCAAAATGTATATCTGGCATGCTGGCAGTTAGATATAAAAGAGAACCAATCATACTTCTGTAGGTTTTTATGTCTACAGGTTTACCAGCTTTCTCTTCATCATCAAAGTCTTTGCTGACATCCATGGAATGTCAACAGCATTAGAGTCTGACATGCCAAATTTCTTCAGCACTTCTCTAGTATACTTGGCTTGATTGATAAACACACCATCATTACTTTGCTTGATCTAAAGTCATAAAAAGAAGGTTAATTCTCCCATCATAGACATTTCAAACTCAGCCTTCATGTGGTCACTAAACTCCCTGCACAAAGATTCATTAGTACCACCAAATATAATATCATCAACATATACCTGAGCTAAAAGGATATCTTTGTTCTTTCTCAGAGTGAACAGAGTTGTATAAACACAACCTCTGACAAATCCCTTAGACAAGGAACTTTGTCAGTCTCTCATACCAAGCTCTGGGAGCTTGTTTCAGTCCATACAAAGCTTTCTTCAGCGTGTACACATGATCAGGAAATTTAGGATCTTCAAAACCAGGAGGTTGAGACACATAGACTTCCTCATCAATGTAACCATTCAACAATGCACTTTTCACATCCATTTGAAAGAGCTTAAAACCTTTGTATGATGCAAAAGCACATAAGATTCTAATGGCTTCCAAGCTTGCAACATGAGCAAAAGTTTCACCATAATCTATGCCTTCTTGCTGACTGTAACCTTGAGCAACAAGTCTTGCCTTGTTCCTCACAACATTTCCAAACTCATCAAGCTTGTTTTTCAGAACCCATCTTGTACCAACAACTTTCTTGTTGTTAGGTCTGGGAACTAAAATCCAAACTTCTGACCTTTTGAACTGGTCAAGTTCTTCTTGCATTGCCATTAACCAGCACTCATCGTCTTCAGCTTCATAGTAGTCCTTGGGTTCCAAAAGTGACACAAAAGCCACATTACCCATGTACCTTCTGAGCTGAGCTCTGGTCATGACAGGATTATGAACAGGGTCAATAATATTCTCCAATGGGTGATTCCTAGGAGCTCTAACTTCTCTTGGTACATCCAATGTATCTTCTGAAACTTGTTCATCATTTGGTGAATCATATATAGGAGCATCTTCTGGAAGGAAGTTGACTTCTGGAAGGAAGTTGACTTCTGGAGTTGGATTCTGTTCTGGAACTTGTTCAGCAATAGGAGGAACCACTTCAGCAGCTCTGGGAGAAACATCTTCATTTTCTGCATGAGATGTTACTTCAGGAGCTTGAACTACGTCTTCATCAGGAGCTCTACTATCTGCAGGGTTAGTCTCATCAAACTGAACATGAACAGATATCTAAAGTTTGGGTCCTCTTATTAAAAACCCTATATGTTTTACTATGTGTTGAGTAACCAAGAAAAATAGCCTCATCTGCCTTTGAATCAAACTTTGAAAGATATTCTTTTGTATTCAAAACATAACACTGACAACCGAAGGTTCTGAAATAACCTATTTTAGGCTTTCGACCTCTCCAGAGAACATAACACTGACAACCGAAGGTTCTGAAATAACCTATTTTAGGCTTTCGACCTCTCCAGAGTTCATAGAGGGTTTTGTTCAAGATGCTTCTGATCATCACTCTATTCAGAACATAACAAGCTGTGTTAACAGCTTCTCCCCAAAAGTATTTTGGAAGCCTTCCGTCATTGATCATAGTTCTGGCTATTTCAACCAGGGTTCTGTTTTTCCTTTCAACAACCCCATTTTGCTGAGGAGTTCTAGGAGCAGAGAAATTATGATCAATTCCTTTGGTTTTACAGAATTCTTCAAACTGAAAGTTCTTGAATTCTCCACCATTATCACTTCTGATATGGACAACCTTTTCATTCCTTTCATTCTCAAGTTTCTTTAGAAGAATTGAGAAACATCCAAGTGACCCATATTTGCTAGAGAGCAAGATAACCCAAGTGAATCTTGAATAGTCATCTATTATGACAAAGGCATACTTCTTTCCACCCATGCTCATTGGTTGAACAGGGCCAAAAAGATCCATATGAAGTAACTCCAAAGGTCTTTTTGTTGAAATAGTTTTCTTAGTTTTAAAAGAGCTTCTGGATTGTTTTCCAGATTGACAAGCAGTACACAAATGGTTCTTCTTAAAACTAATTTTAGGCAGACCCTCAACCAATTGATATCTAGCTAGTTTGGCCAGAAGGTCCATGCTCACATGAGCAAGTCTTCTATGCCAGAGCCAGGAGGTATCCTCTACCTACATCAAGCATATATTTTTACGGAGATTCTCAAGGTTCAGCATGAAAACATTTTCTACTCTTGGAGCAGTTAGAATTACTTCCCTTGACTTACTGTCCAAGATTTTACATCCAGAGGAGCTGAATACAACATCTCTACCTTTGTCACACAGTTGTGCAACACTCAGGAGGTTGAACTTCAGGCCTCTGATTAGGGAGACATCTTCAATGGTAGGATTGGTTCCAATTGATCCAGAACCAAGGATCCTTCCTTTCTGAGCATCTCCAAAGTTGACTTTACCACCTCTTTTAGTTACAATTGTGATGAATGACTTCTCATCACCTGTCATATGCCTTGAGCACCCACTGTCAATGTACCACAACTTTGACATTGATGGAGCACTCAGAGCCACCTGCAACACAATCAATTAGTGACAGGTACCCAATCCTTATTGGGTCCTTCATCGTTAGATTTATCTTCAGCAGGTTTTAGTGATATCTCAGATTGCAAGATGTTTTTAATGTGATACTTGCAATCCTTCAACCAGTGAGCCTCACTCTGGCAAAGCTTGCAAAAGGGAGGGTTCTTGGATCTTTCCCTTTGCTTCTTGGGAGCTTTCTTCTTCTTCTGAGAAGGTGTAACATCTTCAGAGGCTATAACAACACTCTCAGAGGTACCAGCATCAAGAGGAGAAGAGATCTCCTTCAGAAGAGAGGGAGTGACAGGTTTCTTCTTCTTCTGGGGTTTATCACTTCCCAGAGGCAGCTTTTCCTTACCTTTGGCTTTGGGGCCATTAGCAGGAGTGTTGAACTGTTTACACAACTTTTCTTCTAACACTTTCATGTTAGAATAGACTTGAGTAAACCTAAGAAACTTGTCAGCCTCACTTTTGTCCAATTTCCTCTTAAGGTATTTGAACATACTATATAGTTCTTCAAGAGAATCAAAGACATCTAGTTCGTGAGAATTGTTTACCTCAGAGTCAATGTTACTTCAGGAGGTGCGAAAGTCTCTCTTATGACATCTTCAGAAGTTGGCTCATCAATAGCCATGAAACAAATCTGAGCTTGCTCTTCCTTCTCTTCAGGATCACTGCTGGTCTCAGAGTTTGACCACTGCTGCTTAATATGCCATGGTTGCTGACATCCGTAGCACACAATAGGCTTGCTAGGATCTCTCTTGGATTTTTCACCAGAATCAGGAGTCTTATTATCAAAGCTCCTGAAAGGCTTCTTGTAGTTTCCACCTCTGCCTTTTTTAAAGGCTTTCTTGAACTTCCTGGTCAGCATAGCCAATTCCTCATCTTCAGAGGACTCTTCAGAAGATTCTGCCTTCAGGACTAATCCCCTCATTCCTTCTGACTTTTCTCTCAAGTCATGATTTTTCATAGACATCTCATGGGTGATTAATGAACCAATAAGCTCATCATATAGATAATAGCTCAAGTCCTGAACTTCTTCAATAGCAGTCTTCTTGGCCTGCCAAGACCTTGGTAAGCTTTTGATAATCTTCTTCACTCTTTCTGGTTCTTCAATATCCTTTCCTAAACCCTTCACATCATTGACAATCTTGGTGAACCTCGAATTCATGTCTGAAATCGATTCCTTCTCAAGGATTTCAAATAACTCATAACTTCTCATGAGTTGATTGATCTTGGATTGCTTCACTTTGCCTGTTCCTTCATAAGTTACTTCAAGCTTGTTCCATATGTCTTTTGCTATTTCACAAGAAGAAACTTTGTTATATTCAGTAGCAAAAAGTGCACAGTGCAGCATGTTGGCTGCCTGGTCAGACTCTACGACTAGCAGTGATCCTGAAGAAAAGGAAGAGCAAGCTCAGATTTGTTATATGGCTATTATAGAGCCAACTTCTGAAGATGTCATAGGAGAGACTTCACACCTCCTGTGTTGTCCCTAACAAGATCAGAATCACCTAGAGGGGGGTGAATAGGTGTCTAAGCGGAAAACTGATAATTTTAAGTTTTTAGGGAAACTTAATTTCTCAGAGTCAACTTTCCTCAGAGTTAGAGGCTAGTTTAATGAAACAGCTTCGGAGGGAAATTCTGCCATCTTATAGTTTAACTGCTTTCAGCAACAGAAGCTCTGAGTTAGAGAACTTCTGGACAGTCTTCTGAACAAAGACAATGATATAAAGAGTAAATCTATTTCAGCACTAAACACTAGCAAGTACACAGAAGCAAAGTAACAAGTATAAGGAAGGGAGAAAGAGATTCAGGAGGTTATGATGAACAGTTCGATTTATCCAGGTTCACCACAGAAGTCCTGTGACTACGTCCTGTCCTTTGTGATCGCAGTCACCAGAGATTTTAAATCCACTATTCAAAACTTTTATGGCAAGTTATGAAGCTCCTTTACATCAAGAGAACTTAAGCTAATTTCTCACTTAGTTCTGACTAGCCTAGAATGAGTTAAAGGATTTCCACCAGAACAACAACCCTGTTTTCTAGAATTCTCACCCAACTCAAACCTTCACTAGATTTCTCTCAAAATCTAACTGAGTATCACAAACGATACCATTTTACAAGATTCCTATTATGAACTTGTGTTTCTTCACTCTCTCACAATTACAAAGCCTAAACTAAGAATGATTGAGAATGGAAAAAGATTGCTCTGTTTTGCTTGTTAAAACAGAGCGTTGAGATTTTAGCTCGATAATCGCGTGTCTTATGCAATGGAGCTTGGCTACTATTTATAGTGTTTTTTAGATGACCGTTGCTTGAGTTTGAATCTTTAATAGATGACATCAGTTTGTTGTAGCCGTTAATTTGTCAGTTCTTCAAACGGTCTTCAAACACTTTGATTCCATTATGTTGGCCCTAACAAGAACAGAATCACCTAGAGGGGGGGTGAATAGGTGTCAAAGTTGAAAACTGAAAAATTCTAAGTTTTTCGGGAAACTTATTTTTCAGAGTCAAATTTCCTCAGAGTCAGAAGCTAGCTTACAGAAGTTGCTTCTGAGGGAAATTCTGCCTAAACAAAGTTAGACTGTTTTCAGCAACAGAAGTTCTGATTTGAGAACTTCTGGACAGTCTTCTGAACAAAGACAATGATACTTTAGAGAAAATCTGTTTCAGCACTAAATATAAACAAGTACACAGAAGCAGAAATAACAAGTATAAGAAAGGAGAAAGAAGTTCAGGAGATCCTGATTGAACAATTCGATTTATCCAAGTTCGCCACAGAAGTCCTGTGACTACGTCTTGTCCCCTGAGGTCGCAACCTACAGAGATTTTATAAATCCACTATTCAGAACTTTTAGGGCAAGTTCAGAAGCTCCTTTACATCAACAGAACTTAAGCTAATTTCTCACTTAGTTCTGACTAGCCTAAAAAGAGTTAAAGGATTTCCACCAGAACAAACAATACTCTATTTTCTGGATTTCTCACCCAACTCTAATCTCAACTAGATTTCTCTCTTTAAATCTAACTGAAGATCACAAATGATCTCAGTTTACAAGATTCCTATTATGACCTTGTTTTTCTTTATTATGCTAAGAAAGATTGAGAATGTAAAAAGGTGCTCTGTTTTTCTTGTTAAAACAGTGCGTTGAGATTTTGCTCGATGATCACGCGTATGTTGATGCTTGGAGCTTGGCTACTATTTATAGTGAATGAAGATGACCGTTGGAGAGTTTGAATCTTCGAAGGAGATGACATCAGTTGTTGTAGCCGTTAATTTGTCAAGTCTTCAAACGGTCTTCAAACACTTTGATTCCGTTATCCTTGTTCTTTAACTCAATCCGGTAAGTGATTTGAAATCAAAGATGAGGTTGACTGGAATCATTCTTCAATTGGATCAACAAAGGGTAGACAAGGAAATTCTGGTTTCTCTTGAACAGACAAGCGCGCTCCATTAAAACAGCTTTTTGAACTTTTGGCGCCTTGCATTGAATGCAAGTGTCAGAGCATTGAATGCTATCCAGAACCCGTGACTAAGCTTCCGATCAAATTGGTAAAACTTCTGATTGCAAAGAACTTCTGAGGAGAGCTTTAGCAGACTTCGGCTTCAGAGCGGAGTATCCAGCTTCTGAGTTATTGAAATTCTGACTTCAGCAAACAGATCTTCTGAGTCCTTTAGGCAATCCAGAAAAGATTCATTCAGCACCTGCTAAGCAACTTACACATAGACTAAGTAAACAAAAATATTAGTCAACAGTAAACTATATGCAAGGGAGTATTAAGTTTTCATCTTCTGAAACGTTTGGACATAATCAAAACGCATAGGGTTCATCATTCTCCCCCATTTTGGTTATGGACAAACCGTGGTCAGAAGGTAACAGAAAACATGAGGTTTAGAAAGAGACTTCCTGATACATATGTTTCATAACTTCTGAGTAAATTAACTCCCCCATTTTAGTGTAAATGGTGAACTTCAGCAATCTGTATAACCTTAGAAATGACTTAAGATCAAGTTGTTAGATTTAATGAAGTATAATTTACTAAGTCACAAAGAAACATAAGCAAAAGTAAGAAGTCAGAGATACAAGAAGGTATAAGATAGATTCAGTGTATATAAATTCATCAGAAGACAACATATGAAACAAAATAATCAGAAGAGCAGAAAAAGTCCTAAGACAAAAACTACCCAACCCAGAACCTAGCTAAGAAGCTTAAGTCCTAAAAGATTACAAGTTCCTAGGTTTCTTCTGAGGAGGAGGAACAACACTAGAACCTTCAGCATCACTTGATCTCTTAACACCAGTATTAGGACCACTCTTCTGACCAGACTTCTCCCCCGTTTGACCAGAACCAAGAGCAACACCCAGAGCACCCTGAGATTTCAATTTCTGCTGAACATTCAGTGCAGTCTGATATTGCTGAGGAGTTGGCCTCACAGTGTTGATCATATCCATTCTTCTTCTGAAATCATCATCAATGGTCTTCATATGATCAAAAGTCTGACCAGACATAGGTCGCTGTTTCTGAACGTCTTCCACAAGGAGCTTGATCAACCGATTGTTAGCGTACACAGCAGCAGTGAGATGCTCATTCTGAATATAAGTCTGTCCTCGAACAAACCTATAGCAATTGTGAAGAGTCTTCTCTTGTTCACGTGCTTGAGTGTGCATAACCTTCAGAAGTTCAGTAAGCTCAGCAATCTGTGCGTTCTGAGCAGATACAGCAGACTCAATGTTGGAGAGTCGATTGTTGAGATCAAGAGTGATGTCATATACAATCTTTGCAGCCCTGGAAGATGATGAGCCTTGAGCAGAAGATTTCACTTCTCTCAGAATGTGATTGGCAGTACTTTGCAGGTCATCAATCTTACTTGGGAGCATCTTCTCATGAGCCTCATAATGCTCGTTTGCTTCCTTGACTTCTTCTGTCAATATCTCCAAATTCTCATTGACCTTCAGAGAAGAAGCAAGAGCAATGTTGTCCAATGAAGGAAGAGTCAGAGCTAATTCTCTTAACTTGTACAGCTCTTCATAGGTAGCTAGATGAAGTGTAGAGAGATTGCGTATGTAGACAGAAGGGTCCTGCATTTGAAGCATAGTCATGAGCTGCAGGTTCTGAGCTTTCAAGGAATGTAATTCTTGCAGCACAATGCCCTGAGCATACATGTCAGCAGCAGAAGTCCTTTGCCCCATACCAGCAAATCTGTTCAGCAGTTCATCAGAGCCACTCTGACTCATTCTTCTCAACTCCTCAACACTGGGAGCACCACCAGCTTCGGATATACCAGAAGCTCTGCCCATGAAACCAAAACTACCAAACCTGGTATCCAAATCATCTCGATTCATGTGTTTGCGGAGGAAGTCAAAATTGGGTGACAACCCAGCAAAACAAGAAGTAGTGGAGGAGGTAGTTAAGGGATCACACACAGGGGGTGCATGTCCAGGGGTTGAGAGTGGAGGGATGGAAGTGGTTGAGGAAGGGATTGTATGTGAGGTTGAGATGGGAGGTAGTGTGGATGGTAGTGAGAAAGATGGAGCAGTAAATCCAATTGATGGACTTATAGAGGAAGTATGCATGGAGGAAGAAGTGGATGTGGCTATGGAATCTGTGAAAATTGGAGCAGTGTTTAGATTCACTTCTGAAAAGGATCAAAAAGGAGGAATAATTTGTGGGGGTACAACCTCAGAAGTTGAAGTTGTAGGAGGAATGGAAGTGTGAGAGTCACCAACTTCTGTGACAGAAGGTAGTGAAGGAGATGGATGAGGAGTACGAGGAGAGGATGGATGAGAAGTATGAAGTGGAGATGGAATAACCTGATCAGAGAGGTTTGGATCAAATGTAGAAATGGGCTCAGCAAAGATATGAGCCATTCTGAACAGCGTTTCAGAGGCATCTCTTTCACCAGGATTTCTCCCTTGTCCCAGAAGAACATTATCCAGAAAATCATCAGTGTTGATGTTTTCAGCAAACTTCATAGCATTCTGAATGATAGTATCAGGCTCTTTATCACTATCTTCAGTCAGTTCTTCAATAATAGGAGTATCAGCATCCTTTTCAGCAGACATATCCATCATGTCTTCGTCATCAACCAAATCCTCTTTTTCAGGAATTGATTCTTCCAGTTCAGTACTCGAAGCAATATAGAAGTCCTTTTTTATCAGAGACCTTCTCTTTGTTGACATCTTCTTCTTGGGGATTCTTCTGGAGAGAGGAATATCTTCAGAGTCCTCATCCTCTTCAGTAGCCTTTGTACTAATCCGAGTAGAGAGAGAGATATTTCTCAAGTTCTTCTCCTTCTTCTGAAGCCTCAACATTCTTTGAGAACTCCACATTCTCAAGTTCAGCAGCACATGCAATGATTCTTGCATCGGCCTTAGCCTTTGCAGCAATTTCTCTTTCAGCTGCTAACTTGTCTTCTGCTTCCTTCTGCTTTCTTTTCTTATCAGCAAGAGCCACAACCCTTGCAACCTTCTCAGCTTCAGCAGCCTTCTCTCTTTCAGCAAGGCGTGCGTCCTCAGCATCCTGAGCTTCCTTCTCAGGAACATCCTTTGGCTTCTCAGCAACGATCTTGCCAGATGGTTCAACACTGATTGTTGTTTGAACCAACGTGGGAAGAGGTTCTGAGACAACCACCTTCTCAACAGTCAGAACCAACTTACTTGATCCTTTCTTTCCCTTGCCCTTCTTGGCAGCATTCTTTCCTTTCTGTACAGCAACCTCAACAATTTCCTTCTGAGCAATACTCACAGAGGAGCCCTTCTCATTCTTCTTCGGAGTCACACAAAAGTTAAGGTTCCTGAAGGTATGCATCTTCAGAACCGTACTCCTACTTGTAACTCCTTCTTCTGACACCACAACAGAGGCTGCCTCAAACAACCTAGTCAGGAGTGAGCCATAAGCTAATGCACTCACGGTAGTTACATTCTTCATCTGCCTAATCAGCATGGCAGGGAGATTAATCTTCTTCTGATTGACCAGATGCCACATAAACACCCTTTCTCTGTTGGAAACACCATTAACTCCTCCAGCCTTCGGAAGGAACACGTTAGTTGTCAAATAGTGTGCCCACCTCTGGTGCTGAGTGAGCCAGGTGGCATAAGTTTCCTTGGCACTTAGATCTGGTCTGGCCCAATTAGCTTATGTAAACCCATCAGCTGAACCATCATCACCTATGATGATTCCTTCATCATCAATACCTATCACTTGAGAAATAGAAGCCCTGCTGACCTCAATCTCAATTTCTCCGACTTCTGAGTGTAGAACATCCTCCTCATTAGAAAAGAAATGGAGGTTCTGATAGAATTCGGTGACTAACTTAGGATAAATGAATTCATCGAGAGAAACGAAAGAATTCCAGTTTTGAGCGCTAAGCCATTTAGAGATAGGTTCAGTGGATTTAACTTCATCGTCTAGGAACCTAGAGGTGAATACCCTAGATTCGCTAACTTTCTTTTTGGATTCAGTGGTAAAGATGTGAGTAACAGTGATTTCTTGAGCCATTGTTGAAGATATAAGAAATTAGGTTAAGAATCTAGAGAGAAGAAAACACAGAAAGTCTATGGAGATTCTAATAGCAGAGAAAATGAGAGTAAAAACTTCTAAGTATGGAAAACCCCTATTTATACCCAAACAGGAAACCGTTCCAATTCAAAAAGCAAATACACACCGTTTAAAAGGGAACAAATAACCGTTAACCACAGAACAGCGCCGTAAAATGCAGTAGATAACGCATGCTTAAATGTCAAATCATGATTAGAATTAATTATCACTTAATTATCTTAAACGATTAATCACTTAAGACACACAGAAATAATTAAGCTAAGTTATTGAAGTGGATAAGTCATACCAATGCCTTCTCGTAAGTTGCTGAAGGAATTACCAGCCAGAGGCTTAGTAAACATGTCAGCAAGATTCTCTTCAGAGGGAACATGAGTAATGATAATATCCTTCTTCAGAACATGATCTCTCAGAAAGTGATGCCTAATATGAACATGCTTCATCCTGCTGTGCTGAATAGGATTCTTTGAAAGATCAATTGCACTCTTGTTATCACAGTAGATTGTAATTGTTCCAGGGATGACTCCATAGTCAGCAATTTGTTGCTTGATCCAGAGCATCTGAGAAACACAACTTCCAGCAGCAACATACTCAGCTTCAGCAGTTGAGAGAGCCACAGAGGTTTGCTTCTTGCTATGCCAGGAGACTAGGCATTCCCCCAGAAAATGACAACCACCAGAAGTGCTGACCCTTTTCAGTTTATCTCTACCATAGTCAGAATCTGTGTATCCTATAGGAGTGAAATCAGAACTACAAGGATACCACAAACCAGCTTCTGGTGTGCCTTCAAGATATCTGAGAATTCTTTTGACAGCAATATCATGAATCTCTCTTGGCTTTGATTGATATCTAGCACAAAAACACACAGCAAAATGTATATCTGGCCTGCTGGCTGTTAGGTATAAAAGAGAACCAATCATACCTCTGTAGGTTTTTATATCTACAGGTTTACCAGCTTTCTCTTCATCATCAATGTCTTTGCTGACATCCATTGGAATATCAACAGCATTAGAGTCCATCATGCCAAATTTCTTCGGCACTTCTCTAGTGTACTTGGCTTGATTGATAAACACACCATCATTACTTTGCTTGATCTGAAGTCCTAAGAAGAAGGTTAATTCTCCCATCATAGACATTTCAAACTCAGCCTTCATGTGGTCACTGAACTCTCTGCACAAAGATTCATTAGTAGCACCAAATATAATATCATCAACATATACCTGAGCTATAAGGATATCCTTGTTCTTCTTCAGAGTGAACAGAGTTGTATCAACACAGCGTCTGACAAATCCCTTAGACAGAAGGAACTTAGTCAGTCTCTCATACCAAGCTCTGGGAGCTTGTTTCAGTCCATACAATGCTTTCTTCAGCTTGTACACATGATCAGGAAACTTATGATCTTCAAAACCAGGAGGTTGAGACACATAGACTTCCTCATCAATGTAGCCATTCAAGAATGCACTTTTCACATCCATTTGAAAGAGCTTAAAACTTTTGTATGATGCAAAAGCACATAAGATTCTAATGGCTTCTAATCTTGCAACAGGAGCAAAAGTTTCACCATAATCTATGCCTTCTTGCTGACTGTAACCTTGAGCAACAAGTCTTGCCTTGTTCCTCACAACATTTCCAAATTCATCAAGCTTGTTCTTCAGAACCCATCTAGTTCCAACAACTTTTATGTTGTTAGGTCTGGGAACCAAAGTCCAAACTTCTGACCTTTTGAACTGGTCAAGTTCTTCTTGCATTGCCATTAACCAGGAGTCATCATCAGCAGCTTCATAGAAGTCCTTGGGTTCCAGAAGTGACACAAAAGCCACATTCCCCATGTATCTTCTGAGCTGAGCTCTGGTCATGACAGGATTATGAACAGAGTCAATTATGTTCTCTAAGGAATGATTCCTATGAGTTCTAACTTCTCTTGGTACATCCAATGAGTCTTCTGAAACCTGTTCATGATTTGTTGAATCATATATAGGAGCATCTTCTGGAAGGAAGTTGACTTCTGGAGTAGGATTCTCTTCTTGCGCTTGTTCAGCAACAGGAGGAATCACTTCAGCAGCTCTAGGAGAAACATCTTCTTCTACATCAGGAGATGTATCTTCAGGAGCTTGACCTACATCTTCATCATGAGCTCTACTATCTGCAGGGTTAGTCTCATCAAACTGTACATGAACAGATTCATCTAAAGTTTGAGTCCTCTTATTAAAAACCCTATATGCTTTACTATGTGTTGAGTAACCAAGAAAAATGGCTTCATCTGCCTTTGAATCAAACTTTGAAAGATATTCTTTTGTATTCAAAACATAACACTTACAACCAAAGGTTCTGAAATAACCTATTTTAGGCTTTCGACCTTTCCAGAGTTCATAAGGGGTCTTGTTCAGAATGCTTCTGATTAGCACTCTATTCAGAACATAGCAAGCTGTGTTCATAGCTTCTCCCCAAAAGTACTTAGGAAGCCTTCTTTCATTGATCATAGTTCTTGCTATCTCAACCAGAGTTCTATTCTTTCTTTCAACTACCCCATTTTGTTGAGGAGTTCTGGGAGCAGAAAAGTTATGATCAATTCCCTTGGTTTCACAGAATTCTTCAAACCTAAAGTTTTTGAATTCTCCACCATTATCACTTCTGATATGAACAACCTTTTCATTCCTTTCATTCTCAAGTTTCTTTATCAGAACTGAGAAACATTCAAGTGATTCATCTTTGCTAGACAGCAAGATGACACAAGTGAATCTTGAATAGTCATCTATAATGACAAAGGCATACTTCTTTCCACCCATGCTCATTGGTTGAACAGGGCCAAAAAGATCCATATGAAGTAATTTCAAAGGTCTTTTAGTTGAAATGACTTTCTTAGCTTTAAAAGAGCTTCTGGATTGTTTACCAGATTGGCAAGCATTGCATAAATGGTTCTTTTTAAAACTAATTTCAGGAAGACCCTCAACCAATTGATTTCTAGCTACTTTGGCCAGAAGGTCCATGCTCACATGAGCAAGTCTTCTATGCCAGAGCCAGGAGGTATCCTCTTTGGACATCAAGCATATATTTTTGCAAAGATTCTCAAGGTTCAGCATGAAAACATTTTCAACTCTATGAGCAGTTAGAATAACTTCCCTTGACTTACTGTCCAAGATTTTACATCCAGAGGAGCTGAAGACAACATCTCTACCTTTATCACACAGTTGTGCAACACTCAGGAGATTGAACTTCAGGCCTCTGACTAGGGAGACATCTTCGATCGGAGGATTAGTTCTTATAGATCCAGAACCAAGTATCCTTCCTTTCTGAGCATCTCCAAAGCTGACTTTTCCACCTCTTTTAGGATCAAATGTGATGAATGCTTTTTCATCACCTGTCATATGCCTTGAGCACCCACTGCCAATGTACCACAGCTTTGACATTGATGGAGCACTCAGAGCCACCTGCAACACAATCAATTAGTGACAGGTACCCAATCCTTATTGGGTCCTTCAGAGTTAGATATCTCTTAAGCAGGTTTTAATGATATCTCAGATTGCAACAGGTTTTTAATATGGTACTTGCAATCCTTCAACCAATGACCATTACTTTTGCAAAGTTTGCAAAAGGGAGGGTTCTTGGATCTTTCCATTTGCTTCTTGGGAGATTTCTTCTTCTTCTGAGAAGGACCAACATCTTCAGAGGCCATAACAGCACTCTCAGAGGTACCAACATCAGGAGGAGAAGCTATCTCCTTCAGAAGAGAGGGAGTGACAAGTTTCTTCTTCTTCTGGGGTTTATCACTTCCCAGAGGCAGCTTTTCCTTGCCTTTGGCTTTAGAGCCATCAGCAGGAGTGCTGAACTGTTTACACAGTTTTTCTTCTAACACTTTCATGTCAGAATAAACTTGAGTAAACCTAAGAAACTTGTCAGCCTCACTCTTGTCCAATTTCCTTTTCAGGTACTTGAACATACTATAGAGTTCTTCAAGAGAATCAAAAATATTTTGTTCAGAAGATATGTTTACCTCGGAATCATATGTAGCTTCAGGAGGTGCTGAAGTTTCTCCTGTGACATCTTCAGAAGTTGGCTCATCAATAGCCATAAAACAAATCTGAGCTTGCTCTTCCTTTTCTTCAGGATCACTGCTGGTCTGAGAGTCTGACCAGGCAGCCAGCATAGCTTTCTTGAACTTTTTCTTATCTTTCTTCAGCTCCGGACAGTTAGGCTTAATGTGCCCCGGTTGCTGACATCCATAGCACACAATAGGCTTGTTTGGATCTCTCTTGAACTTTTCACCAGAATCAGGAGTTCTCTTGTCAAAGCTCCTGAAGGGCTTCTTGTAGTTTCCACCTCTGCCTTTTCTAAAGGCCTTCTTGAACTTCCTGGTCAGCATAGCCAGTTCCTCATCTTCGGAGGATTCTTCAGAAGAATCTGCTTTCAGGACTACTCTTTTTCCTTCTGACCTTTCTCTTAGGTCATGATTCTTTAATGACATCTCATGGGTAATCAGAGACCCAATGAGCTCATCATACAAGTAATAGCTCAAATCCTGAACTTCTTGAATAGCAGTCTTCTTGGCTTGCCAAGACCTTGGTAAGCTTCTGACAATCTTCTTCACTCGATCAGATTCTTCAATGTCTTTTCCTAAACTCTTCAAGTCATTGACTATCTTGGTGAATCTAGAGTTCATATCTGAAATAGATTCTTTATCAAGCATTTCAAATAACTCATATTCTCTCATGAGTTGGTTGACTTTAGATTGCTTCACTTTTCCTGTTCCTTCATATGTGACTTCTAGCTTGTTCCAAATATCCTGTGCAGTTTCACAAGAGGAAACTTTGTTATATTCAGTAGCTGTAAGTGCACAATGCAACATATTTATTGCTGAAGCATTAGTTTGGAGTTTTTTCAGAATGTCATCTGTGTATTCTCTCTGAGGAATAACAACATTCCCTAAACCTTGTTGCATTCTGGTGGGAATGAAATCACCATTAGTGATGACATACCAAGCACTCATGTTCTGAGCTTGGATGAAGTACATCATCCTTTCTTCCAGTATGAGTAGTTGTTGCCATTAAATAATGGAGGTCTAGTAGTGGAAGAACCTTCTGGAACTATGAAGTGAGAAGAATTCTCCGGCTGGTGTCTACTAGCCATCTCTATTGATTCTGATAGGATCTTACACTTAGATTGTTAGATCTTTAGTAAATATGCGAAGTGACCTTCGCTCTGATACCACTTGTTGGCCCTAACAAGAACAGAATCACCTAGAGGGGGGTGAATAGGTGTCAAAGTTGAAAACTGAAAAATTCTAAGTTTTTCGGGAAACTTATTTTTCAGAGTCAAATTTCCTCAGAGTCAGAAGCTAGCTTACAGAAGTTGCTTCTGAGGGAAATTCTGCCTAAACACAGTTAGACTGTTTTCAGCAACAGAAGTTCGGATTTGAGAACTTCTGGACAGTCTTCTGAACAAAGACAATGATACTTTAGAGAAAATCTGTTTCAGCACTAAATATAAACAAGTACACAGAAGCAGAAATAACAAGTATAAGAAAGGAGAGAGAAGTTCAGGAGATCCTGATTGAACAATTCGATTTATCCAAGTTCACCACAGAAGTCCTGTGACTACGTCTTGTCCCCTGAGGTCGCAGCCTACAGAGATTTTATAAATCCACTATTCAGAACTTTTATGGCAAGTTTAGAAGCTCCTTTACATCAACATAACTTAAGCTAATTTCTCACTTAGTTCTGACTAGCCTAAAAAGAGTTAAAGGATTTCCACCAGAACAAACAATACTCTGTTTTCTGGATTTCTCACCCAACTCTAATCTCAACTAGATTTCTCTCTTTAAATCTAACTGAAGATCACAAATGATCTCAGTTTACAAAATTCCTATTATGAACTTGTTTTTCTTCACTCTCTCACTTTAACTAAGATTATGCTAAGAAAGATTGAGAATGGAAAAAGGTGCTCTGTTTTTCTTGTTAAAACAGTGCGTTGAGATTTTGCTCGATGATCACGCGTATGTTGATGCTTGGAGCTTGGCTACTATTTATAGTGAATGAAGATGACCGTTGGAGAGTTTGAATCTTCGAAGGAGATGACATCAGTTGTTGTAGCCGTTAATTTGTCAAGTCTTCAAACGGTCTTCAAACACTTTGATTCCGTTATCCTTGTTCTTTAACTCAATCCGGTAAGTGATTTGAAATCAAAGATGAGGTTGACTGGAATCATTCTTCAATTGGATCAACAAAGGGTAGACAAGGAAATTCTGGTTTCTCTTGAACAGACAAGCGCGCTCCATTAAAACAGTTGTTTGAACTTTTGGCGCCTTGCATTGAATGCAAGTGTCAGAGCATTAAATGCTATCCAGAACCCGTGACTAAGCTTCTGATCAAATTGGTAAAACTTCTGATTGCAAAGAACTTCTGAGGAGAGCTTTAGCAGACTTCGGCTTCAGAGCGGAGTATCCAGCTTCTGAGTTATTGAAATTCTGACTTCAGCAAACAGAACTTCTGAGTCCTTTAGGCAATCCAGAAAAGATTCATTCAGCACCTGCTGAGCAACTTACACATAGACTAAGTAAACAAAAATATTAATCAACAGTAAACTATATGTAAGGGAGTATTAAGTTTTCATCTTCTGAAACGTTTGGACATAATCAAAACACATAGGGTTCATCACGTTAAGCTTGTTCTTTAAATAAATCCGGAAAGAGATTTGAAATCAAGGATAAGGTTGACTGGAATTTTACTTCATTTAGATCGGCAAAGGGTAGACACGGAAATGCTTGTTTTGTTTGAGGCAGACATGCGCGCTCCATCAAAACTGTTTTTTGAACTTTTGGCGCCTTGCATTAAATGCAGAAGTCAGAGCATTAACTGCACTTGTGAGTTCCTTATTCTTTGCCTAAACTTCTGATCGAAATGGAAATTCTTCTGGTTTCTTCCAAACCTCTGAGGAGAGCTTTAACAGTCTTCGTAGAGTCTTCAGAGCGGTCCATCCAGCTTCTGAGCTTTAAACTTTTGTCTTCAAGTATTCTTCTCTTCAGAGTCTTCAGGGCAATCCAGAATTTCTTCATTCAACACCTCCTGAGAAACTTATACAATACTTAACAAGAATTGTTAGTCAACATTGAAAAGTGTATAAGCAAGAATAGAAATTCATCTTCTGAAACGTTTGGACATAATCAAAACTCTTAGGGTTCATCATTCTCCCCCATTTTGGTTATGGAAAAACCGTGGTCCAAAAGGTAAAGTTACTTAAATAAAACATAGAGTTTAGAAAGCAACTTCCTGTTTGTTTTGTTTTTGAGGACTCTGATAGAAATAACTCCCCCATTTTAGTGTAAATGGTGAACTCCAACAATCTTTATTAGCTTAAGAAAGGCTTAAGATCAAGTTGTTAGATTTAGTGGGATAAAGATCAGAGCACAAACAACAACAACATAAACATAAGAGTACACAGAGGTGTTAGTAAAGAGTTCAGAGACAGTGAGATGGATAATTCAGTGAATATTTATAATAGTCAGAAGATACATGATATGATCAAAAACAATAAATAAGGAAAAGTAACAACAGTCCTAAGACAAGCTACCCAACCCAGAACCTATAGCTAAGAAGCTTAAGTCCTATTATCTTTGGGTTTGATCATCAGGTTTATGTGTCTTCTGAGTATTTCCAGAACCATCTCCTTCATTCTGTCTCTTCACACAAGAACTAGGACCACCCTGCTGTGCATTCTTCTCCCCCGTTTGGCCAAACCGAACGCCCAAAGCACATTGCCTCCTCAAATTTTCGTGATTTTTCGGAGCAGCCGAAAATTGAGTTTGGCTTGGTCTCACAGTTTGAACCAATTCCATGCTGATGAACCCTAAGTGTTTTGATTATGTCCAAACGTTTCAGAAGATGAAAATTGAAATACTCTTACATACTCTTCAATGTTGTCTAACAATTTTTGTTAAGTATGTGTTTAAGTTTTCTAAGCAGGTGCTGAATGAAGTAACTATGGATTGCGTTCAGGACTTCAGAAGAGAAGCTGGATTCTCCGCTCTGAAGATCTGCAAAGACTGTTAAAGCTCGTCTAAATGTCTCAGAAGCAATCAGAAGTAAAATCTTTTCCAATTTGATCAGAAGCTTAGACAAATGGAAATAGCTTTCAGAAGCTAAGTCACGGGTTCTGTTGAGCATTTAATGCTCTGACATTTGCATTTAATGCAAGGCGCCAAAATTTCAAAAAGCTGTTTTGAAGGGGCGCGCATGTCTACTCAAAACAAAACCAGAATTTCTTGTCTACCCTTTGTTGATCCAATTGAAGAAAGTTTCCAGTCAACCTTATCTTCAATTTCAAATCACTTACCGGATTTAGTTAAAGAACAAGGTTAACGGAATCAAGTGTTTGAAGACCGTTTGAAGACATGTCAGATTAACGGCTACAACAACTGATGTCATCAATTTGAAGATTCAAACTTCACCAACGGTCATCTTCAAAGCACTATAAATAGTAGCCATGCTCAATTGCAACATACACGCGATAATCGAGCAAAATCGCAACGCACTGTTTGAACAAGAAAACCAGAGCATCATTTTCCATTCTCAATCTTTCTTAGCATAGCTTTAGTTAAAGAGAGAGAGTGAAGAAAAACAAGTTCATAATAGGAATCTTGTAAACTGATATCGTTTGTGATATTCAGTTAGATTTAGAGAGAAATCTAGTTGAGATTAGAGTTGGGTGAGAAATCCAGAAAACAGAGTTGTTGTTGTTCTGGTGGAAATCCTTTAACTCTTTTTAGGCTAGTCAGATCTAAGTGAGAAATTAGCTTAAGTTCTGTTGATGTAAAGGACCTTCTGAACTTGCCATAAAAGTTCTGAGTAGTGGATTTAAAATCTCTGGCGGCTGGGACCACAGGGGACAATAAGTAGTCACAGGACTTTTGTGGCGAACTTGGATAAATCGAACTGTTCAATCAGGATCTCCTGAATCTCTTTCTCCCTTCCTTACTTGTTATTATTGCTTCTGTGTACCTGTTTATATTTAGTGCTGAAACAGATTTCCTCCTTTTATCATTGTCTTTGTTCAAAAGACTGTCCAGAAGTTCTCTAACTCAGAGCTTCTGCTGCTGAAAGCAGTTAAACTGCTCGAAGGTAGAATTTCTCTCAGAGGCTACTTCACTAAGCTTGCCTCTGACTCTGAAGAAATTCGACTCTGAAAAATTAAGTTTCTTCAAAAACTTAAAAGTATCAGTTTTCAACTTAGACACCTATTCACCCCCTCTAGGTGATTCTGTTCTTGTTAGGACCAACACATGCTTCTTCTGAAATCGGCGTCGATACCAGCCAGACGAGTAACAATATCACTAGACATGGGACGCACTTTCATTGCATCTTGAATCAGCAGCTTAATGCCAAGATTATTTGCATACATAGCTTTGGTAAATTCTTCATTCTGTATGTAAGTTTTACTACGCGTAAACCTATAACAATTGTGAAGAATTTTCTCTTGTTCCTTAGCTTGATCATGCATAATGTTCAGAAACTCAGTCAATTCAGCAATCTGAGCATTCTGTGTTGGGATTTGGAGTCTAATTCCTAGGTGGTTAGGGATTCCTTGGTGGTTTAGGATTCCTAGTGGTTTAGGATTTCAATTAGTATAAATATAGCTCTATTCCATGTAAATTGCATTCCATTCATTATAGTACAAATCCTGGTTTGGTAGTGCCTCCAGACGTAGTCATTCATATTGAGTGGCGAACTGGGTAAACAACTCGTGTGTGTTTTCTGTTTGTTTTCATTATCGTAATTGCATTAGATCCTAACAATTGGTATCAGAGCTTCGGGTTAGCTAGATTTACGATGGGTGACGGAAAAACACCGGTGGAGAAGTTCGATGGCACAAATTTCGGTTTCTGGAGGATGCAGATCGAGGATTACATGTATGGTAAAGAATTGCATGAACCTCTAGATGAGCAACCAAAGGAGATGTCTGATGAAGATTGGAAGCTGTTGGACAGAAAAGCGATGAGTGTGATCCGACTATCGCTGGCCAGAAACGTTGCGCATCACACAGTGAAGGCAAAGACCACGATTGAGATACTGGAGATTTTGAGTTCGTTATATGAGAAGCCCTCGGCGGCAAACAAGGTCCATCTGATGAGACGGCTGTTCAACTTTCAGATGACCGAGAATTCATCAGTTGCTGTACATCTGAATGAGTTTAATATGACGATTTCACAATTGAGTTATGTGGGAATTGATTTCGAAGATGAGGTATTAGCCCTAGTTTTGTTATCTTCTTTACCGGAGAGTTGGAGTGGTACGGTTACTGCTCTTAGTGCCTCAGCAGGGAAAGAGAAGCTTAGGTTTGACGATGTTAGGAATTTGATAATCAGCGAGGAGATTTGCAGGAAGGAGTCGGGTTCAACATCAGGTTCAGCCTTGAGTACTGAAAATCGGGGTAGGTCAAATTCGAGGTCAAAACAGAATCGTGGTAGGTCTAAATCGAAGGGTAGAGGAGGAAACCCTAACAAGGACAGGAGTCATGTTAAGTGCTGGAACTGTAATGAAACCGGTCTTTACATGAATCAGTGTAAAGCACCTAAGAAGGACAAATCCGTGAATTCAGCCAGCGACGAGTATGCAGAGGCGTTGATTTTAAGTGTGAGAAGTCCTGTAGAGTCTTGGGTTCTAGATTCAGGAGCTTCGTTTCACTCTTGTAGCAGCGCAGATTTGATGTAGAACTATATCCCAGGCAAATTTGGAAAGGTTTATCTCGCTGATGATGAACCTTTGGAAATTGTGGGTAAGGGAGATGTTTCGATCAAAACCAAGAATGGTTCTGTAGTTAAGCTGTCTGGTGTTAGGCATGTACCTGGCCTGAAGAGAAATCTATTGTCAGTTGGGCAATTAGATGATGAGGGATATTGTGTGGTGTTTGTAGGTGGAAATTGGAAGATTTCCAAGGGATCTATGGTGGTAGCTCGTGGTGAGAAAGTGGGATCTTTATATGTCACAGATAATGTTTGCAATAGCATTGATGTTGTGAGTGAGGTTGTGAATACTGATTTGTGGCACTGTCGTCTTGGTCACATGAGTGAAAAGGGGATTAAAGTGTTGTTTTCAAAGGGTCTATTACCAGGATTGAAGTCTGTTGATCTAGGGCTATGTGAGGATTGTATCTTCGGGAAGCAGCAAAGGGTCAGTTTCAATAAGGGTGGAAGGACTTTGAAGAAGGAAAAATTGGAGTTAGTTCACAGCGATTTATGGGGTCCAGCACCAGTGAAATCTCTAGGAGGAGCTTATTACTATATGACTCTCATTGATGACTGCACTAGGAAGTTATGGGTCTATTTTATAAAGAAGAAATCAGAAGCATTCGATGTCTTTAGAAAGTGGAAGGCCCTAGTAGAGAATGAGACAGGTCTGAAAGTGAAGTGTTTGAGGTCTGACAATGGTGGGGAGTATGAGCTTAAGGAGTTCAAGGAATTTTGTGCAGAGAATGGGATTCGCATGGAAAAGACCTTGAAGGGAACTCCTCAGGAAAATGGTGTTGCTGAAAGAATGAACAGAACTTTGTGTGAACGTGCAAGAAGCATGAGACTGAAGTGTGGACTTCCAAAGATGTTCTGGGCAGAAGCAGTTAACACTGCTGCATTCTTGATCAATAGAGGGCCATCGTCTCCATTGGAGAATGGCATTCCTGAAGAAGCTTGGAGCGGCAATCAGGTAAATCTATCCTTTCTGAAAGTGTTTGGATGTGATTCCTATGTCCATATTGCTCCTGTTGAGAGAAGTAAGTTAGATGCTAAGTCTATCAAGTGCACGTTTATTGGATATGGTGGTGATGACTATGGATTTCGATTCTGGGATAGTCAGAATAAGAAGATTATTTGAAGCCGGGATGTTGTGTTCAATGAACAAATGATGTACAAGGATAGCCTTGGAGTATCTAATACTAGTGATTCAGAACCAGAAATTGTAGACCTAGACATCACGAATTCTGGTGGGAGTAAGAAGGTAGCTGTTGAGGAACCAGTTGAGGAGGAGCCTCAAGTTACAACAGCTGATCCACCAGTTACTCTACGCAGATCTACGAGAGATACGAAAGCTATTAAGAGGTACTCACCTGGAGACTGTGTTATTGACAGATAGTGGTGAGCCAGAAAGCTTCCAAGAAGCATCTCGGGTTGTGGATGCTGAGAAGTGGAAGTTTGCTATGAATGATGAGATGAATTCTCTGTTAACTAATGGTACTTGGGAACTTGTTGAGCTTCCAGAGGGTGAGAAAGACCTTGAAAATAGATGGATTTTCAGAAAGAAAGTGGAGGCAGATGGTAGCACAAGGTACAAGGCCAGATTAGTGGTGAAAGGGTTCCAACAGAGGTATGGTATAGATTACACAGATGTTTTTACTCCAGTAGTAAAATTGACTACTATTCGGTTAGTTTTGAGTATGGTGGCTACAGAAGATTTGGAGCTACAACAGTAGTAAAACTGCCTTTCTTCATGGAGATGTTTTTACTCCAGTAGTAAAACTGCCTTTCTTCATGGAGATTTGGAGGAAGATATCTATATGAGGCAACCTCAGGGGTATGAATCTGATAATCCCAAACTTGTATGTAAATTGAATAAAAGCTTGTATGGGCCTAAAGAAGAAGATGATTACACACTTACCTTTTCCAACCCATTTCCTATCTTCTTCTTCCTCTTCCTCTTCTTCTTCTTTTTCCTCTAGCTCAAAATTCGTTCACAAACCTTGAATTTTCCAGAAATGAAATGTGTTGAGAGAGGTTTATTTGTCTTCTTAAAGGGTAAAAAGACTAAAATGCCTTTTGCCATTTATTCTAATCCCACTTGTACCCCATTTGTTAATTCATTCCGTAAACATCATTAACACTAACATAAACACAATCATTAACATATAATAACTCACTTAGGACCTTTATTTAACATTTTACCCAACGCCTTTTTACGACGGTAAAAACGGCGATTTTACGGTTTCGTGCAACTAAGTGTTTTGGGCATATAAAATACTATTTAAATCTATCTAATGTCATATGCAATATGTCATGTATGATATTTATGAAATAAAATAAAAATGTGAAAAAGTCGGGTGTGTTACACTTTTTTTTCTTTATGTGGTTTTTCACTAAACCTCCTCGACTTGACTTTTAACATACGTCTGGACCCTTTTGCATCCAATATCAGTTTCACTAGGGAGAATGTAATGCACTCGCTCGAAAAAATTACATTTTTGGTCCCCCATTTTTCTCTTATTTCTCTTTTTTCTCTTCTTTTCCAGAAATTGTGTTAGAAGAATAAATTAATTAGGTGTAATTTGGTAATTTACCATAAGTTTTGTTACAAGTTTTGTCCATTTCACTTCTATTGGTACTACCAACATGGAGCCACATAAGCAAAATGTGATTAAGTGTTGTGTTTTTATATACTTTAATGCGCTATGTGAAAAACCTCAAACTTTATGTGTCTAAGTGAAAAAAAATTACCACTTCAAAAACTGTTAAACATGCAATTTATAGTAAATATGGTATTAAATAACTTTATTTCTTAAAAAATTCATGTAGTTTTTTATAGCTTCTAGAAGTCATTAATTCATGATTTATGTCAATAGCGAATTTTTTATCAATATATTTCTCAATTATATATGAAGATAAATGAACTTATCAATAAAAAATTAATAATAACTAACTGATTATTAAAATAGTATTTTTGTTACATATCAATATTTTATAGCACAATTTGTAGAAATAAACCTATTAAGCACAATCTAGCCTGGCTCATATGAGACAAATTGAACGTTTAAGGCCTCATTCTTTGTAATTGAATAAATTATCAAAATTGGTGAGTTAAATTGGCTGAATTTGATTAAATGCCTAATAAGTTTTCTAGCACTTTTATTGTTAATTACATGGGAAGTTTAACATCTATTGAATAACTGGATTCAAAGAAACTAATAAAACAAATAAAAAATCAGCAAATTTTCATATGTTATCGCTTATCTAACTCCTAACAAAAATCTATAATATTTTGTTATCTTGTTTCTTGTTCCATGTATGGGGATAACGCGAAAAGTATACCCGTTATGAAATTCTTATTAACTCGACAGCAAAAACCTTCCAACTTTTTAAAAAATAAAATAAAAATGTGATGTTTACTTGTACAATACATCTGGGATCATTCTGAGATACTAATCCTCTCATCTTTTTTCTCCCCAGATGCTTCCTAATTCAATTCCTTTCTGAATCCAAGCTCTGACATGTCTTGCTTTGCCATCAAGTTTCTGCAGAATCCCAATTCAACCATATCAAGATCATAATAGGAAGCAGACATGCTGAGCCATATGCAGGTAGAATATTGCATGACTATCCACTGAAGTCTGTAATGCGAATGCCTCAAACGTCATGATATGAGTAGACAAATGCACTACATGATGAAGTTAAATACCATTAATATCCCCTTGAACCCTACGTGGCAAGCCAAGTGTATTCCACCTAATCCATACGGGCTCATTTACTACTATGTTCTTGATCATGATTTCAAAATTTTAGATAAATCAAGACTCGGATTCAGGTTTTTCTAGTGGCTTAGTAACAAGTTTTATCCATCATGATGATGTAATCATAGTGACACAAGCCATGAAATAAAAAAGTTTTCAAAAACATCAACAATAAGATTCTCGTAATTAGTGTGCAATCAGTAACATGTAAATGTAATACGTAGCTATAGCGAGGTTTGAGGGCGAAACAACAAACTAATGGTACTCCATTTTCCTATACTATTTTCCTGATTATGATTTGCCATTACCTTGTTGGATTTTGTGGATTAAGTTCATACTTTAGGATGTGGTCCTTAAATTATGTATAAAATTGTCTGCTATAAGAAGATTAAGCATGCAATTTGTCGGTTAGCTAGACTACCTCAAAACAACATCAGTCTCCAAAATAAAAACAAAATCCAACGAATGTGGCAATCGATCATTAATTGTTAAGCGAAAGCACAAAAAATCCATGTAAAATTGCATAGCAAACTTACTTTTCCATGCGACATTCCAAGTACTTCTTTGAAAAAAGTCTACATCTTTCAGATTGATGACCAGAAGATTTGAGACAGCTAAGGTAGTCTTTCTTTTGCTGTTATTAAGCCAATACAAAAAACTTACTAATCGGAAATCAATGATTAGCAATAAGAAAAATGTCAAAACTTAATACAACAAGCAATAATTGTTTAAAAATGGAGAAAGTTTACCAAGTCGCATTCGTGCATATGGTCCAAAGGGAAAATTCCTTTTTCCGGAGGTACAGGTCTAAGTCCTCTATTTCCACCAAATGCACCACGTGAAGAGATGCAACAAAATAATGAATACAAAGAATCCATGAAAGAAGAATGCGACTTTTTCATATTATCTTTAACATGTTGAATGAAATTTTTAGATATAGTTGAAAGAAAGAAGCTTAAGGACGAATCAAAAAACAAATAGCCAAAAATACAGAATATTGTGGGTAACTAGAGAAACAAGTAATTATTTGTTAAAATTTCATTAAGAATTGGAGTTATGAAGGATATCAAGTTTAGGAGAATTGAGTCTACATAGTAAATTCACAGTACCTGCACTCATTATAGCTGCTAGATTGGTCCGGGGGTGAAAACAAAGCAACAAACAAGGAGACAATTAGGATTTTCCTTATTCAAACCTGCAAAATTCAAATAAATTTTAGAATAAAACCCCAAACTCTTTCTTTTTTTAAACCCACAACCTGAAATCCAAAGTTAGGGACAATAATAAACTCGATTACAAAGAATGGGATTTGGGAATTTTGAAATTCTTTCTCTTAAAATAGTGAGTTTCTCCGTTTCGCGTTTTCACCCCAAAAGCGAATGTTTTGATATTTGGTTCGAAATTAGAAGTAGCTTAAGCAACTGTCTTTTCAAAAAGTTACAAAATACGACTTCTCCAGAAAAAAAAAAAAAAACAAATTCTATAAGTTCAAATTAGTCATGAGTAAACCACAAACAACAAAATAATACCTTAAACAAAAACAACAACCATGAGCAACAAACAGTAACCAATTGCACCATGTAACAACCTGGTTTTTCCGTGACGCGACGCTGGTCACTGTTCGTCAACAACAGTTTTTCTGCTTTTAAACTGTTAGTTTTAGAGTCGGCACTATTGGATGCCAAAATGGAGTAAATTTAAGAGATAAGGTCTGCAAAATAGAAGTTTAAAGTTCGTTTTGTCGGTTACGTGTAGAGAAAAAAACCTTGAGTAATTATCCTACCCCGCCCAAAATTGGTACTAAAAGATGCGATTTTTTATTGAAAAGCTTATCTGATTTATTACTAATTTCTTTATGAGTACATTAACATAATACAAAAACATTCAACCTGTACAGTTTTTTTAAAAGTTGACAACTATTATTTCGTATCTCTATAATATAAGAGTAAAGATGATATCTATACGAAATCTACATAAGCGAGCAAATTTATCATTTTAATTTTACTCAAATTAACTGCTGCCTAAACATGATATCTATACGAGTATGGGTAGAATTGAAAACCTGGAAATCAAAAGATTCATTAAACATACATATCATTAGCAAAACAAATTGTCTCTTTTTAACTCTGTTATAGGGATCCACCCTAAATGAGAAAAAGAAAACATTTATCAACCAAACACCAATATCATATGCAACAAATATTACTAAGCAAATTATGGTCAACTAATTGCCATAAGGATTTGATTATCGTCAAAGGCCACAATGAAAACATTTCTAATAACGTTAAACAAGTATCTCTATAACATAGACATACGAGTTAAGGCCTACTAAATTAGTTCAATAACACTAAATCGTTATCTCTATAACATAGAGTTACTGATTAAGGCATCAAATTTCATAGTTTCAACTCAGAAAACGTTTCGATTCGATATCAAACGCGACCTCTCACGAATCTCTCCCGAATCACACACGAAACCTCACCGATCTCTCCTGAATCATATTTTTCACTGCCTGTTGGTTTAGTTACAGATTACACTAACACAAAATCAATCTAATCTAAACTAATTAACACAGTTATCCCAAAAAAAATCGAATAATTAATCCTACTGTGATTATTCTAACAAATTGATTAACGTCAAAATCCTTTACCATTTCTGCCCCTGGCCGGACCTGGAACCGTCAAACGCCGTCAACTATCGCCGATAATCACCAGTACACCTCCACCGATCTACCTCTGGTCTGGGTCTGCTGGCTCCGATCATCCACTGCTTCCAGTCACAGAACCACCTCAGATTCGCCGCTGCTACTACTCCACCGTTTACATCTGCAAGACAGTATCGGGAACAGAACTGCCGCCGATCATCATCGCAGCTTCGGACGAGATTAGGTGCTCGAGAATGAGACGTTTATCTTGTTCGGGTCAAGAAAAAAAAAGAGAGGATCGGCTATAGATAAGGGAGGAAAAGGGTGGTTGTCGGAGAAAAATGAAAGGGAGATGAAGAGGGGGCGGCGCTGCTGGAACAAAGAATATCAGGGAAGGATGAATCCAAGTTCCTAATGCTTCCCAGTTTATGGAGCTGGTGTCATGGTTTCTTTTCATTTGGGCTTTTTGAATGGGCTAGATTGAGTTTTGGCATTGATTTAACCTTTTGGCCTTTTCATTTAGTAATTATCGAGTTTGTTGAACAAAAATAGTCTTTCTTTCCTATTTTATTTTTTCATCCAGTCCAAATTTAGTGAAGTGTTAGTTATAAATAAATATTCTGGGTTGCTATTTACAGCCCACTTTTTTCAAACTACAGCCCACTTATGTCCAAAATACCCCTCTCATATTTTCCTACTCAATATTGATGTTTATTTCCTACTCCAACTCAATTTTGATGTTTATTTCCTACTCAATTTTGATATGTTTATTTCCTACTCAATATTGATGTTTAAAACCTCTAAACAACATATTTTTAAAGATTGAACTTCAAAATCAACCTATTTTTAAAGATTGAACTTCAAAATCAAAGTTTTCTCTCTAAATCATGGACAAAAGCGCGAATAAGGTACGAATACAAACTCAATAACAGTTAATTTGATCAAAAATTGCAAAAAGTGGATTGATTAGGGCATATGTTCCTCCATAAGGAGGAACGGACATGGTGGCTGATAGGGATGAAACATCCCTATCTTTTCGGGTTATTTACGGTGTAATTAAATGTTATTTTATTACTTTTAGTATAGTTTCAAGTCTTTTTATTATACTTTGTGAACAAATTAATTCTTAATCACTTAGTATGAATTTATCTCCGTAAAAACACTATTTTTAGCCGAAAACCGTAGATATTGACGACATCACGGAATTTAAAGGGCCCTAGTTTCTAAATCCATTGGAGACACTTAACCTTGAAATCATAGGATTAAATAAGTGTGTGATTATAAGTTCATACGTGTTAATAGATATCATAAAAAGTTAGCTATGGTATTTTGATTAATCTTAAGGCTATTTTATCTCTATTGTTATATAAACTTATCATCACCATTTCATGCTAAGGAATATGGAAAATACTTGTGTGTTGTAGATTAGGAGTAGTTATTTAATTCAACCAAAACCATAAAGAAATATTCGCCTAGATAACAACCCGAAACCGAGTAGTTTAATACTTTTATTATAAATCCCGTGGATTCGATACCCAGACTTAAACCCCGGATTTTATTACTTGATAACGATAGGGTACACTTGTCATTTTATTGTTGCCTTTTTGTAGCACTAGCTCGAGGCGCATCAGTGGCCGTTCCTCCTTATGGAGCCCTAACCCTAACCCTCAAACGACGAGACGAAAGTTAAAATTCATAGATTTAATATGATAATAGAGTTAATTTTGTGATTGGTAATTCATTATGTTCAGGATGATCGTCGGGCGAAAAAAGGAGGAGGGAAAAGTTTGACCCTTTTAAAACGTATGAGAAAAAGTTTGGATGTGGCAATAGAACCTGATATTACACCCGGGCAGCGGAAAACTAGAAGACGCGGTGTTACCGCGTCGGCTCGAAGGGCAAAGGACAATAGTAAAGTGGGTGGTAGCATGCACGAGGAGGTTGATGTGCATGAGGAAACTGTGGATGAGGGAACAGAATTTCAAGATGATCATGATACGCATATGACAGATACACATGACATTCAGAGTGATGATAATGTGTTTTATAGTGTGTCTCATGTACGTAGGACACATAATGTTGCAATACATCATGGAAAGGATGGTCGCTTCAAGTCTGGTGGAGAGTCATCAGGTAAAAATCAACATTGTAATTACTCGAATTAGATGATTTTAAATTATGCAATTTATAGTTTAAATTATTTTTTTATCAAATATAGGAGCATCTAAACATAATGTTGATGAAAACTGGTTAGTGAATGAGTCTGTGGCTGGAGGGCCAACAGACGATAGTGTGATACCGAGTTTTCTTGGACACAGAGGTTCTATTATATGGTGGGGAGAAGACGATAAAGTTATAGAAACAATTTTGAAAGTCCATAGTAGAGCTCAAGCTTGTGAGAAGCTTGGAGATTGGTATGACAATATGCCTGATGAGGTGAGTTATCTTATTTATATTATTTATGATTAGTAATACATATATATATTTGAACTGTTTTATTGAATTTGTGTAGGTGCAAAAAAAGCTTGATGGGACTGGGTTAGTGCACTTGTAGGATAGCATGCTCAGTCCTTTAGATTGGCCATTGCTTACAGCATTCACAGAGCGGTGGCAGCCAGATACTACTCATTTCACATGCCGTTCGGTGAGATGACCATTATGATGCACGATGTTGCTCATATTCTTGGTCTTCGGGTTGAGGGACTCATGGTTTCGAAAGATGCTAGTTCCGACGATTTGAAGAGTGCGGTTAAAATTTTATTCGGCATGACGGAGAAAGACATGAAGGGCAACAAGAAGTGTTGGCAGAATGGAGGAGTATCGGCCGACGCTGTATTTGAGGAGTGCGAAAATAGTTCTGCTGATACACAGGCCATTGCCTGGATGTGGTTGTTGCGAGGTTGTACTATGTTTATTGACAAGAGTGGTTGTCATATCAAACCGTCATGCCTACTTGAGATTAAGGACGGACTAGATGGTGTGGAGAAATACTCATGGGGCTCTGCAACTTTAGCGTATCTTTATCGTCAGTTGGGAGTGGCATCTAGGACAAATGGTTCACAGTTGTCTGGATGTCTGAGTCTACGACAGGCGTGGATATATGAGTACTTTCCCTGCTTCCGACCCCCGTCATTTGGAAGAAAAAATAATGATAGCATGGTCCGAAGTCGGATGTGGGATGTTCCTAATATGGAGAGGGCGGACACCAAGCGACTGAAATCCTTGCGGTTGCGTCTTGATCGATTGACTGCAGCAGAGGTAAATTATAATATATAGTTTATCGTAATTAATTTAAATTTAATTCACATGATAAATTTGTACTTCTGTTGTCTATTTAGGTGATATGGATGCCATACGGTCCTGACCCAGCATTGAAGGTTCCAAGGACCATATATAGTGGTTGGATTCGGTATCGGGATATCATTGAGCCGTATATGCCCATTTGATCATTGCGTCAACTCGGTTGTGTTCAATGTAAACCGCCTCCAATTACCCGACCTGTGAAGGCCATACGTCTTGCAAACACAAAGAAGTACAAGGTCGAGGTACCCGATACATTAGTGCATGACTGTTGGTCTCAGTTTCCAAGTCAGTCCATCGTTAATCTTGGCATGTACAAGAAAACTTCGATTGATCGATCCATATGTGATCCAGACTACTTGAGTTGGTACTTCCTCCATTCGCATCCGTTTATACTTAGTCAATCAAGTGCTACGCTTAACGCACACTCTCGGAGCAACAGTGAATACGTAAGTATTTCTTTATCTTATTTTAATTTATATCAACTTAAAATTATTATATAGTGGTTTAATAGAGCGATGACTCTCAACCAACATATGATTCAGACATTATCCATTCACGCTCCAGAAGATGATGCAAATCGATCGGTGTTTTAGAATCCATTAACCCTTTCAACTCACATGCATAAGGAATACCATGAGTTCTTGGCAACACACATCCGCAACGATCATACACTTCATCGCTCAAGCTTGCCATCCGATCCAACTCTTTTGCAATTAATCCCAAACAGTAGTCGGAAACACGACATACCAAATTGTTGTAGGGCAATCCAAAATATGAGACACCGGCCCTCCGTGCCGAATGTTCTAATGCTTCTCTATTCATCAAACAAATTAATTAAAAAATTACTAAATGGAGATACTTTTGCTAATAATTTACAAAATATGTTGTTTTTACCGGGTTGACGTTAGTTCGGCCTCCATTTTACCATCAAGTTTGACAAAGATCGTATCAAGACCACCTGCCGCAGAACTTAACCATTTTTTCATTGCAGCGTGCGCAGCCTCCACTCTACAAGTAGTAGTATTGCCGAAATGGCGGACATTGTTTGTCCACACGTGAACAAACTTTTCCTTATGCACGAGCCATGTATCATAAAGGTGTGATATGATGTGGGGATAACGCTTCATCGCTGTCTTCATGCTAGTCAGAGCAGATTCATATTCGAATTCAGTTTTCACTTCAAGGATCATTCTCCATCTTTCGTTCTTGAATGCGTCCGCGAAACCTTTATCTTTTCCACAATGTTTGTACACATATTCTGCCACGTCTTTGTTGATGTGCCATGTGCAAAGTAAATGAGAAGATTGGGGAAAAACCTCTATAATAGGGGTTATCAACCCCAACTCTCGATCCGTGACAATGGCTATAGGCTCAATCTCAAATCCAAGCACGATCCTCAATTTGTTTATGACCCAACGATAACTTTCCATACTTTCGTCCCTCACCATGGCATATCCTATCAAGAAGTTCGTGTTACACGGACTCATCCCCACAATTTCTACTAACGGCATCTTGTACTTATTTGTTTTGTAGGTAGAGTCGATGCCTATAAACCACGGATAACTACGTAACAATTTGGCCGCTTCGGGATGTACGAAAAGAAGATGAGTCAAGGCACGAGCCACTTGATCGCCTTTCACAAAGCTTATATAACGTTTCTTGTCCGCTAAATGAAATAACTGATCCACCACGCTTCTACCCTCCATGCCCTCTTTCTTCAACCAATCTCGATAATTATACACGTGTTTCACGGTAGTTTTGTCATTGGGATGTGTTCTTAAAATCTCCGACAAAATAGCACTTGGTTTTGCATGAGCGGCAGTTAATGTCTTCACAATTAGCTTTGATGCGGGACTAAGTCCGCTCATTTGTCGGTGCCCTTCAGGATACACGACCATTGCGTGATTGTGTTTGCCTTTATCTCCAGGAAATACAATTACATCCGAACTGTTGTGAAATTTCTTCACCTTTATTTGAAATTTGCATTGGCAAGACTTGGTTTTTGATTTCCTACGTACAATGTCGTCTGAACATTGAAATACTCCTCTATACGGAAAGCCACGTGCACAAGTCAACATTTTGGTTTTTCCCTTGTTTTTATGAGAACCAATTACTAACTCAAAACCTAAAGAAATAGCTTTCAATTTTACCTATCCAATCGCTTCTTCAATAGTCCCAAAACGACGATCAATCTTGAATTGTCCGCTATAATCTACACCATCTCCAACAAAGCTTTCTAACGGAACCTGAAATTTCCATTCAATATGGAGTCATTAAACGACTCCAAAAACGGAGCAACCATTCATCTCTATGGGGAAACGGCCTAAGCGGCCGTTTCACCTTACATGGCCGTTCCACCGTATGGCGAAACGGCCATGTTGCCGTTGCTGCTTAAGGAGTAACGGCCTAACCATGTCCGTTTCACCTTAGGGCAAACGGCTTTGATGGTCGTTTTTCAAAAAAAAAAAAAAAATTTTTAACGTTGTTCTATTGTTCGAGTACCTCGTCTTCTAAAGATTGATCATCACTGTTCCATTCCGGATTCGTTGGGTCATTCGACATCTCAAACTCTGAATTTTTAATGTTATAGTTTCAAAATTAGGTTTTTTGATTTGAGAGCTTTCTATTTGTATCTTTTCTGACTTGTCCATAATGAAAAGGGCAAATTTGTCAAAGTGGGCTGTAGTTCGAAAAAAGTGGGCTGTAAATAGTTATACCCATAAATATTGCAATCATTTTCGAAACCTTAAAAACGAGACTTTTCTTTGTTCAAATGACACCAAATCGAAAGAAAATTTCATCTAATTTAGCAAATATAAGTGACCTCATTACTTCCAAATGATCAGTTAAATGGTAAAATCAGGTAAAATTAAAATTTACCCCGGACAAAATGGGTATCTACGCACCACACGGGCCTAAACAAACCATTATGTGTAGTGGAGAGAGAAGATAGAATACGAGTAGCTATAGAAACCCCACGTTTTGCTTTCCGTGGGCTTCACATAGGCCCCATATTCAAATAAGTAAGCCTTTATCGTGACTAAAATGTATACACTAACGTGAATTTATTGTCGTTAAAAAAAACATTTACTAAATTGAAATAATTTACTCATACCATGTGATTCGTGTACATATAACATTGAGAATTCCATAATCACGACAATAAAATGTCATTTCTTTTCATTGCATAAACTCAACAACAAGTGATTTCACATATATACATATAGCAATAGGCTTCCAAGGCCTTTCGAAATCAAGAACAATCAAGAAATCACAAAACTAGCTCGTATGCATCGTAAACGGCAAACCCGTAATCAATATAAATTCAATACAAATTCATTGATCATAACAGCTATTTTAGCTATAAGCAAGTGATATCATGTATAACAATCAACTTCCAGCCCTTTCGGGAAACAAGAATTCGCAATACATTCGTTTATACGCTTCAATTCATCAAGCAAACACGTAACATTCCACGTCATGTTTATACTCACAACTTAAACCGTTTTGTTTTAACGTCGACGGCTCGATTCCGCCTCCGGTACTTCTTCCCCTTGTTGGTTACCTATCCAAATAGCATTCAACAATCAATAACTATATTGCAAACCAAGTTTACGGACTTAATTACCCGTTCTTACAACGAATGTATTCGGTAAAGGCAGCTTGAACTAGGTCTACTAAAAAGACCATAGCTCCCAAGATACAAGGTATTTTCCTGTGATTCGTTTTGCATATTAAACTAGACACATAAGGTTCTAACATATCCAAAAATCAGAACCTAATAAGCTATACAAAATAAACGGTGAAGATTGTAATCGGACCTAAGTGCAGGGTACACAAAACAGAAAGTAGGCCCAAACTTCCCTTAGTCATTTCTCACAACTCAAACACAATTAGAAGCTAATATTTTACAGGAAACTTAAGAACACATAGAGGTTTAAAATCGCTACACAATGTTTCCCCAATATCAGCTTCGAACATACCCAAAATCATTAATCAAAGTGTGTGTCTCGTGCTTAAAACATCAATTAAACATACCTATAGTAATTCTAGCATAACTTTGTTCCTATAAACCCGAATTAATCGAAACGAATTTCAGAATTTCAAGAACTCAAAAACCAAGAAATACCTAATCTTAAAATCAGCAAACTCACATTCCTAAATTACAGATACCTAGCCTAAAGAAGAAGATGATTACACACTTACCTTTTCCAACCCCTTTCCTATCTTCTTCTTCCTCTTCCTCTTCTTCTTCTTTTTCCTCTAGCTCAAAATTCGTTCACAAACCTTGAATTTTCCAGAAATGAAATGTGTTGGGAGAGGTTTATTTGTCTTCTTAAAGGGTAAAAAGACTACAATGCCCTTTGCCATTTATTCTAATCCCACTTGTACCCCATTTGCAAATTAATTCCGTAAACTTGATTAACACTAACATAAACACAATCATTAACATATAATAACTCACTTAGGACCTTTATTTAACATTTTACCCAACGCCCTTTTACTACGGTAAAAACGGCGATTTTACGGGTTTTTGCGGTTTCGTGCAACTAAGTGTTTCGGAGCATATAAAATACTATTTAAATCTATCTAATGTCATATGCAATATGTCATGTATGATATTTATGAAATAAAATAAAAATGTGAAAAATTCGGGTGTGTTACATTTCCCCTCCCCTTAAGGAATTACCTCCGGGGAATTCATTACCTGTGTCATGGAATTAGTACGGATATTCTTTCTTCATACGTTCCTCTGTTTCCCAGGTAGCTTCTTCCACTGAATGACTTCTCCAAAGTACCTTAACTGAAGGTATTTCTTTATTCCGCAATTGCTTAGTCTTGTAGTCAATGATAGTTACCGGTTCTTCAACATAACTGAGGTTCTACGTCACCTGAATGTCCTAATCTCGCAAAACATGTGTGGGATCTGATCGGTATCTCCAAAGCATACTCACATGGAACAAATCATGTATCTGTGCCAACTCTGGTGGTAGTGCCAATCTATAAGCCAAAGGACCTACTCTTTCTAGAATCTCGTACGGCCCAATATACCTCGGACTCAATTTACCTTTCTTTCCAAATCTAAGTACACCTTTCCATGGAGAAACCCGAAGAAACACTTTCTCACCAACACTGTATTCCATCTCTCTTCTATGCTGATCGGCATAACTCTTTTGTCTATCTTGTGCTGCTTTCAATTTACTTCTGATCAATCTTACTTTATCAACTGTATCCTGTACAATTTCGGGTCCTTATAGAATACGTGTACCCTCATCATCCCAGTATAATGGACTTCTAAATTTTCTACCATATAATGCCTCATATGGAGCCATTCCTATACTGCTATGATAATGATTATTATAAGCAAATTCAATCCAAGCAATATATTCATCCCACACACCTTTGAATTCTAAAGCACAAGCTCGGAGCATATCTTCTAATGTCTAAATAGTTCTTTCTGATTGGCCATCTGTTTGTGGATGAAATGATGTACTGAAGTTCAATTTAGTACCCATTGCCTGTTGTAAACTTACCCAAAATCGAGATGTAAACCGCGGTTTTCTATTTGATACAATAGACAACGGTACCCCGTGTAATCTAACAATTTCATTCACATATTTCCTAGCCAAATTTTCAAGTGAACTACCCCACCGTATCGGTAAAAAGTGAGCTGACTTAGTCAATCTGTCAACAATTACCCAAATAGCATCATTTGTACTCGGTGTTTTCGAAAACCCAATGACAAAATCCATTGTTATCCATTCCCATTTCCATACTGGTATTGACAATGGTTGCAATTTCCCTACTGGAGCCTGATGTTCTATTTTAATTTGCTGACATGTCAAACATCTAGAAATAAACTCTGCTATGTCCTGTTTCATCTTAGGCCACCAAAAATGAGTTCGAAGGGTACTGTACATTTTGGTCATTCCAGAGTGCATGGCATATGGTGCAGTGTGCGCTTCTTCTAAAATTTCTTTCCGCAAATTATTAACATTCGGAAGACAGATTCTCTGTCCTAACATTAAAGTACCATTCACAATAGCATATTCAGTATTCTTTCCGCAAAATGAGATACCTTGGACATTAGCCAATGTGCTACTGCTGCTAGATTTTCGGCTCAAAGCATCTGCTACTAGTTTTCTTTCCCTGGATGATACTCAATTGTGCAATCATAATCTTTCAACAATTCTAACCATCTCCTCTGTCTCATATTCAGTTCTCTCTGACTGAGCAAATATTTCAAACTTTTATGATATGTAAAAATCTAAAATGTTTCCCCATACAGATAGTGTCTCCAAATTTTCAATGCAAATACAACAACAACAAGTTCTAAGTCATGTAAAGGATAAGATAATTCATACGGTTTAACTTCCTTGATGCATATGCAATTACCTTACCATTTTGCATCAGAACACATCCTAAGCCCTGGTGAGATGCATCACTGTATACCACAAAGCCACATGTACCGGTAGGAATAGTTAGAATCGGTGCTGATGTCAATCGCCTTTTTAGTTCTTCAAAGCTCTTCTGACAGGCCTCTGTCCATTGAAATGTCACATTCTTCCTCAACAATTTAGTCAACGGGTTAGCAATAAGAGAAAACCCTTCGACAAACCGTCTGTAGTACCCGGCTAGACCCAGGAAACTCCGTATCTCAGCTACATTCTTCGGAGCTTCCCAATTAACTATTGCTTCAATCTTCTGTGGATCTACCTGTATACCCTGTCCATAAACAACATGTCCCAAAAACACAACACGGTCCATCCAGAAATCACGTTTACTAAATTTAGCATACAACTGTTTCTCTCTCAAAATCTGCAATACTATTCTCAATTGTTGTTCATGTTCTGCTTTATTTTTCGAATATAAAAGGATATCATCAATAAACACAATCACAAATTTATCAAGATATTCCTGAAATACCTTATTCATCAGTGCCATAAATGCTGCCGGTGCATTAGTCAAACCAAAAGGCATAACAAGAAACTCATAGTGTCCATACCGTGTTTGAAAAGTTGTCTTTGAAATGTCCGGTTCTGAAATTTTCAACTGATGGTACCCTGATCTCAAATCAATTTTCGAAAATATACATGCTCCCTGTAATTGATCAAACAAATCATCTATTCTAGGCAACGGATATTTATTTTTCACAGTAACCCGTTTCAGTTGCCTATAATCTATACACAATCGCATGGTACCGTCTTTCTTTTTCACAAACAAAAATGGTGCTCCCCAGGGTAACACACTAGGCCTAATGAATCCTTTATCAAGCAATTCTTGTAACTGTGTTTTCAATTCTTTTAGTTCTACAGGAGCCATTCTGTAAGGTGAAATGGAAATCGGTGCAGTTCCTGGAACTAAGTCAATGGTAAACTCTATTTCCCGATCTGGAGGTAAACCCGGTAAATCTGCTGGGAATACATCTAAAAACTCATTTACTACTGGAATGCTCTCTAAGGTCGGTACTTCTGCCCTAGTGTCAATTACATGTGCTAAATATGCCTGACAACCACTTTGAATCAAACGACATGCTTTGATGGCAGAAATCAGACAACTAGGCATAACTTGGCGTTCACCACGGAAAACAACTCTAGGTTCATCTGGTTACTGTAAGCACTGATTTTCGAACCCGATGATGAAAGCAATCTATGAGCTCCTCGTCGCGCCAGCTGCTCAAATACTGATGCTCATTGAAGAACAGATCACGTTTTTAGGGATATAACCTCTTCCACCCGCTCCTCGGGACCATGAGTGTGGCACCTTCACGCTTATGAGAAAATCCTCGGTCACAAAAAGATATACGGTCACAAGTACTGTTCACTAGGGACCGTACGGTCACAACACTGTGTGCTGAGACCGTACGATCACAAATCATCTGACAGTACGGTCACTGCCACGTGGCAGACAGAATCCAATCCTTATCTGCCACGTGGCTGGGCGGTCCAATAGGAAGATGACACGTGTACTACATGCCAAACAAGTTTGGCCGGGTCTTACAAGGTCCGGCCGGGCCTTGTGGGAAGCCTGGCTCAGATCCAAATTTGGATCTGAAACGGGCGAACATGTGACCGTACGGTCACCAAACTGGGACCCTACGGTCACCAAACTGGGACCCTACGGTCACAAGCTTGTGACCGTACGGTCACAAGCTACCCTATAAATACCCCCCGGATTTGCATCATTTCTCACCAACAAACACTCACTCTCCTCTCTCTCTAGCTCGTTCTAAAGCGATTCTTGACCCGATATAAGTTGCCTCTGATAAACTTGCCTCTGTTGTTGCCTAAAGTTGCCTCTGATACAGAAAAAAGTCGCTAAAAGTCCGAGCCTGAGAGTATTTTCCCGAAATATTCCCAGAAAAGGTCCCCACGACCACCAAAAATATATTCCCCTTTATTGAAAGTTTCCAACCCAGGCTTCACTCGCAGTCTCGCTAGAGCTGATTAAGTCCTGTTCCTAGCTACCACTCCGGAGGACGCCCTACGCAACTCCGCCTCCCGAGGTTCCTCCCTGAAAAGGTCTCCGTTCTTCAACGAGCATCAGTCCGCGAGCAATCACTGGCACGCGAAGAAGGTAAGCTTCTGAGGGTTTTGTACCGTGTCACCCGACGGTTTACTGTCCAAATGTTTGCGCATTTAAATATTTCTGTGTGATAACCCTAAATGTCAAGATAATAAACTGTTAGGCCGCATTAAAGATCCTCTGGGTCACTGGAATGTCGGAATTAATAAGTTGTATCCACGAACGTAAATAGAATCTCTGGCTTTCAAAACAATCGGTACAAACACCGGTTCATACATTTTCCCGGTCGGCCGGGTGGCGACTCTAGTTAAAGAAGGCTAAAGCCGCTATGAGCGACCACTTACGCTCACAGTTACTCTAAGACAACTTCTTTTGTAAAACAATTAACAATTGCACGGTGTCTGGTCAACCAATCCATACCCAAAATTATATCAAACTCCATAATATCTATCATAATCAAGTCAGCAGGAAATTTAGCTTCATCAATTTGAATCAAACAATTTCGGCATACTCGGTTTACTACCACAGTTTCAGCTAAAGGAGTACCCACATGTAATTCAAACCCCAAATATTCACAGTTCATATGCAATTGCAATGCCAAATGTGATGCTATGAATGAATGCGTAGACCCAGGGTGAATCAATGCATAAACTTCTATATGTGAGATTAGAAGCTTACTGCTGACAACTTGTGGTGCAGATACAGCTGTGAGCGTAAGTGGACGCTCATAGCGGCTTTAGCCTTCTTTGACTAGAGTCGCCACCCGGCCGACCGGGAAAATGCACGAATCGGTATAGTTACCGATTGTTTTGAAAACCAGAGATTCTATTTACGTTCGTGGATACAACTTATTAATTCCGACATTCTAGGCCCTAGAGGATCTTTAATGCAACCTAACTCATTATTTTCTTATATTATTATTACCACGCAAAGATGCATTTAAATAAGGTAAAAACACTATACAGTAAACCTTTGGGTGACACGGTAAAAACCCTCAGAAGCTTACCCTCGTAGCGTGCCAGTAGGATGCTTACAAGCTAGTACTCGTCGAGAACGGAACCGCAGGGAGGAACTTTGGGGCCGGAGATCGCGTCGTGCGTGCTCCTAGTAACTGAAGAGAAGGGATTCTGGGGGAATCCTTCGGGTTTTATAAGATTTGATTGTGGGAACTCTTTTGCGAAGAGGAGAGCTACACCAGGAATTTGGGAGTAGGATTAAGTGGTATTGGATTATTTTGGCGTCGTGAGGACTTTAGGGAGCTGGGATATTTTAGAGCTAGAACTTTGATATCTGAGCGATTCTCTTATATCAGAGGCAACCTTAGGCAACTTATCAGAGGCAACTTATATCGGGTCAAGAACCGCTCAAAAACTGAGAGAAAATGGAGGAAAGGAAGGAATTATTGATGGTTTGAATGAGGATTGGGACCCCTATTTATAGGATTTCTGGGCGTCCTTAGTGACCATACGGTCATAACACTTGTGACCGTATTGTGACCGTACGGTCACAAGTTTGCCCGGCTGGTCAGCATGGGGTTTTTTCCTCCACCGACGCTCGTTTAGTGACCGTACGGTCAGTATGGGTCTTTTTGTCCACCGACACTCGATTTTTGTCCATCGACACTCATACGGTCACAAGAGGGTGTGACCGTACGGTCAAAGCATGTGCGACCGTACAGTCAAGACCTATGTGACCGTATGGTTTAGATCTTCAGCCGAACACAACCTCGTTCTGACAAAGTTTAGTATTGTGGGCATAACTTTCGTGTTGGAAAGCTAAGACATAGATCTACAACTTTCGTGTTTTACGTGTTTCCTAATTCGGACCCTAATTGGGTCTAAATAGGCTTCCAAGTTGGACTGTGTGGTGATTCCTATGTGGTTGAGTTTTATTTTGAACATATTTGATTGGGAATTTATCGAGGGGTTTTGAAAAGATATTTTATATGTTATTGAAGGTGTCAATGACATGTGGTAAGAGTGAGTTTTCATTCAAGAGGGTCGGTCCGTTCCTTAATGAGTACTGACGCTTGTGCGACTGGCGGTACGAGGAGCTCGGAAATTGCTTTCGTCATTGGGTTCGAAAACCAATGCTTACAGTTTTCCCCTCGCTTCTTTGAGAGTGCGTAGGATGATTATATTGACTTGTAAGGTCCATTAAGCAGTCCCAATGAAGCGAAACGAGTAACACTGCGTGTGTGCGTTTGTGTTTTTTAAAGCGGGTTAGGAGACTTACCTGCGCGTTGGTCTTTCGCCTACCAACTCTTGATGAAGCCTAACCCTCCTTCCTACCAGTCTTATCTAAGCATCAGCCTTTCCAGCCTCCGGTCTGTGTTGTATTCTCTATCCATCGAGTGATGCCCTAGCCAATGATTTCCTGCGTGAGAGAGGGGAGACCGTATACTTTAAGGAGAAAGAGGTTCCTTTCACAAGATCGAAGGTGTCAATCTTGTGTGCCCGGAGTACGGGGAGATTCCTTTTTACAAGATCGAAGATGCTAATCTTGTATGCTCGGAGTGCGGGGAGATTCCTTTTTTACAAGATTGAAGGTGCCAATCTTGTGTGCCCGAAGTCCGGGGAGATTCCTTTTTACAAGATGGAAGGTACCAATCTTGTGTGCCCGGAGTGCGGGGAGATTCCTTTTTACAAGATCGAATGTGCCAATCTTGTGTGCCCGGAGTGCGGGGAGATTCCTTTTTACAAGATCGAATGTGCCAATCTTGTGTGCCCGGAGTGCGGGGAGATTCCTTTTTACAAGATCGAAGGTGCCAATCTTGTGTGCCCGGAGTGCGGGGAGAGATTCCTTTTTACAAGATCGAAGGTGCCAATCTTGTGTGCCCGGAGTGCGGGGAGAGATTCCTTTTTACAAGATCGAAGGTGCCAATCTTGTGTGCCCGGAGTGCGGGGAGATTCCTTTTTACAAGATCGAAGGTGCCAATCTTGTGTGCCCGGAGTGCGGGGAGATTCCTTTTTATCACAGTAGATTGTAATTGTTCCAGGGATGACTCCATAGTCAGCAATTTGTTGCTTAATCCAGAGCATCTGAGAAACACAACTTCCAGCAGCAACATACTCAGCTTCAGCAGTTGAGAGAGCCACAGAGGTTTGTTTCTTGCTATGCCAGGAGACTGGGCACTCCCCCAGAAAATGACAACCACCAGAAGTGCAGACTCTCTTCAATTTATCCCTACCATAGTCAGAGTCTGTGTATCCTATAGGAGGAAAATCAGAACTACAGGGATACCACAAACCAGCTTCTGGTGTGCCTTTAAGATATCTGAGAATTCTTTTGACAGCAACATCATGAATCTCCCTTGGTTTAGATTGATATCTAGCACAGAAACACACAGCAAAATGTATATCTGGCCTGCTGGCGGTTAGGTATAAAAGAGAACCAATCATACCTCTGTAGGTTTTTATATCTACAGGTTTACCAGCTTTCTCTTCATCATCAATGTCTTTGCTGACATCCATTGGAATATCAACAGCATTAGAGTCCATCATGCCAAATTTCTTCAGCACTTCTCTAGTGTACTTGGCTTGATTGATAAACACACCATCATTACTTTGCTTGATCTGAAGTCCTAAGAAGAACGTTAATTCTCCCATCATAGACATTTCAAACTCAGCCTTCATGTGGTCACTGAACTCTCTGCACAAAGATTCATTAGTAGCACCAAATATAATATCATCAACATATACCTGAGCTATAAGGATATCCTTGTTCTTCTTCAGAGTGAACAGAGTTGTATCAACACAGCCTCTGACAAATCCCTTAGACAGAAGGAACTTAGTCAGTCTCTCATACCAAGCTCTGGGAGCTTGTTTCAGTCCATACAATGCTTTCTTCAGCTTGTACACATGATCAGGAAACTTATGATCTTCAAAACCAGGAGGTTGAGACACATAGACTTCCTCATCAATGTAGCCATTCAAGAATGCACTTTTCACATCCATTTGAAAGAGCTTAAAACCTTTGTATGATGCAAAAGCACATAAGATTCTAATGGCTTCTAATCTTGCCACATGAGCAAAAGTTTCACCATAATCTGTGCCTTCTTGCTGACTGTAACCTTGAGCAACAAGTCTTGCCTTGTTCCTCACAACATTTCCGAATTCATCAAGCTTGTTCTTCAGAACCCATCTAGTTCCAACAACTTTTATGTTGTTAGGTCTGGGAACCAAAGTCCAAACTTCTGACCTTTTGAACTGGTCAAGTTCTTCTTGCATTGCCATTAACCAGGAGTCATCATCAGCAGCTTCATAGAAGTCCTTGGGTTCCAGAAGTGACACAAAAGCCACATTCCCCATGTATCTTCTGAGCTGAGCTCTGGTCATGACAGGATTATGAACAGAGTCAATTATGTTCTCTAAGGAATGATTCCTATGAGTTCTAACTTCTCTTGGTACATCCAATGAGTCTTATGAAACCTGTTCATCATTCGTTGAATCATATATAGGAGCATCTTCTGGAAGGAAGTTGACTTCTGGAGTAGGATTCTCTTCTTGAGCTTGTTCAGCAACAGGAGGAATCACTTCAGCAGCTCTGGGAGAAACATCTTCTTCTACATCAGGAGATGTATCTTCAGGAGGTTGAACTACATCTTCATCAGGAGCTCTACTATCTGCAGGGTTAGTCTCATCAAACTGTACATGAACAGATTCGTCTAAAGTTTGAGTCCTCTTATTAAAAACCCTATATGCTTTACTATGTGTTGAGTAACCAAGAAAAATGGCTTCATCTGCCTTTGAATCAAACTTTGAAAGATATTCTTTTGTATTCAAAACATAACACTTACAACCAAAGGTTCTGAAATAACCTATTTTAGGCTTTCGACCTTTCCAGAGTTCATAAGGGGTCTTATTCAGAATGCTTCTGATTAACACTCTATTCAGAACATAGCAAGCTGTGTTTACAGCTTCTCCCCAAAAGTACTTAGGAAGCCTTCTTTCATTGATCATAGTTCTGGCGATTTCAACCAGAGTTCTATTCTTCTTTTCAACTACCCCATTTTGTTGAGGAGTTCTGGGAGCAGAAAAGTTATGATCAATGCCCTTGGTTTCACAGAATTCTTCAAACAGATTGTTCTTGAATTCTCCACCATTATCTTCTTAGTTTTAAAAGAACTTCTGGATTGTTTACCAGATTGACAAGCAGTGCATAAATGGTTCTTTTTAAAACTAATTTCAGGCAGACCCTCAACCAATTCATATCTAGCTACTTTGGCCAGAAGGTCCATGCTCACATGAGCAAGTCTTCTATGCCAGAGCCAGGAGGTATCCTCTTTTGACATCAAGCATATATTTTTGCAAAGATTCTCAAGGTTCAGCATGAAAACATTTTCAACTCTAGGAGCAGTTAGAATAACTTCCCTTGACTTACTGTCCAAGATTTTACATCCAGAGGAGCTGAAGACAACATCTCTACCTCTATCACACATATGTGCAACACTCGAGAGATTGAACTTCAGGCCTCTGACTGGGCACTCCCCCAGAAAATGACAACCACCAGAAGTGCAGACTCTCTTCAATTTATCCCTACCATAGTCAGAGTCTGTGTATCCTATAGGAGGAAAATCAGAACTACAGGGATACCACAAACCAGCTTCTGGTGTGCCTTTAAGATATCTGAGAATTCTTTTGACAGCAACATCATGAATCTCCCTTGGTTTAGATTGATATCTAGCACAGAAACACACAGCAAAATGTATATCTGGCCTGCTGGCGGTTAGGTATAAAAGAGAACCAATCATACCTCTGTAGGTTTTTATATCTACAGGTTTACCAGCTTTCTCTTCATCATCAATGTCTTTGCTGACATCCATAGGGATATCAACAGCATTAGATTCCATCATGCCAAATTTCTTCAGCACTTCTCTAGTGTACTTAGCTTGATTGATAAACACACCATCATTACTTTGCTTGATCTGAAGTCCTAAGAAGAAGGTTAATTCTCCCATCATAGACATTTCAAACTCAGCCTTCATGTGGTCACTGAACTCCCTGCACAAAGATTCATTAGTAGCACCAAATATAATATCATCAACATATACCTGAGCTATAAGGATATCCTTGTTCTTCTTCAGAGTGAACAGAGTTGTATCAACACAGCCTCTGACAAATCCTTTAGACAGAAGGAACTTTGTCAGTCTCTCATACCAAGCTCTGGGAGCTTGTTTCAGTCCATACAAGGCTTTCTTCAGCTTGTACACATGATCAGGAAACTTAGGATCTTCAAAACCAGGAGGTTGAGATACATAAACTTCCTCATTAATGTAACCATTCAAGAATGCACTTTTCACATCCATTTGAAAGAGCTTAAAACCTTTGTATGATGCAAAAGCACATAAGATTCTAATGGCTTCTAATCTTGCAACAGGAGCAAAAGTTTCACCATAATCTATGCCTTCTTGCTGACTGTAACCTTGAGCAACAAGTCTTGCCTTGTTCCTCACAACATTTCCAAACTCATCAAGTTTGTTTTTCAGAACCCATATAGTACCAACAACCTTTTTTTTGTTAGGTCTGGGAACCAAAATCCAAACTTCTGACCTTTTAAACTGGTCAAGTTCTTCTTGCATTGCCATTAACCAGGAATCATCATCTGCAGCCTCATAGAAGTCCTTGGGTTTCAGAAGTGACACAAAAGCCACATTCCCCATATATCTTCTGAGCTGAGCTCTGGTCATGACAGGATTGTGAACAGAGTCAATTATATTCTCTAAGGAATGATTCCTATGAGCTCTAACTTCTCTTGGTACATCTAATGTATCTTCTGAAACTTGTTCATCATTTGTTGAACCATATATAGGAGCATCTTCTGGAAGGAAGTTGACTTATGGAGTAGAATTCTCTTCTTGCGCTTGTTCAGCAACAGGAGGAACCACTTCAGCAGCTCTGGGAGAAACATCTTCTACTACAACATGAGATGGTTCTTCAAGAGCTTGAACTACATCTTCTTCAGGAGCTCGACTATCTGCAGGGTTAGTCTCATCAAACTGTACATGAACAGATTCATCTAAAGTTTGAGTCCTCTTTTTAAAAACCCTATATGTTTTACTATGTGTTGAGTAGCCAAGGAAAATGGCCTCATCTGCCTTTGAATCAAATTTTGAAAGATATTCTTTTGTATTCAAAACATAACACTTACAACCAAAGTTTCTGAAGTAACCTATTTTAGGCTTTCGACCTTTCTAGAGTTCATAAGGGGTTTTGTTCAGAATGCTTCTGATTAGCACTCTATTCAGAACATAGCAAGCTGTGTTAACATCTTGTCCCCAAAAGTACTTTGGAAGCCTTCTCTCATTGATCATAGTTCTGGCGATTTCAACCAGAGTTCTATTCTTCTTTTCAACTACCCCATTTTGTTGAGGAGTTCTGGGAGCAGAAAAGTTATGATCAATGCCCTTGGTTTCACAGAATTCTTCAAACAGATTGTTCTTGAATTCTCCACCATTATCTTCTTAGTTTTAAAAGAACTTCTGGATTGTTTACCAGATTGACAAGCAGTGCATAAATGGTTCTTTTTAAAACTAATTTCAGGCAGACCCTCAACCAATTCATATCTAGCTACTTTGGCCAGAAGGTCCATGCTCACATGAGCAAGTCTTCTATGCCAGAGCCAGGAGGTATCCTCTTTTGACATCAAGCATATATTTTTGCAAAGATTCTCAAGGTTCAGCATGAAAACATTTTCAACTCTAGGAGCAGTTAGAATAACTTCCCTTGACTTACTGTCCAAGATTTTACATCCAGAGGAGCTGAAGACAACATCTCTACCTCTATCACACATATGTGCAACACTCGAGAGATTGAACTTCAGGCCTCTGACTAGGGAGACATCTTCGATCGGAGGATTTGTTCCTATAGATCCAGAACCAAGAACCCTTCCTTTCTGAGCATCTCCAAAGGTGACTTTTCCACCTCTTTTAGGATCAAATGTGATGAATGATTTTTCATCACCTGTCATATGCCTTGAGCACCCACTGTCAATGTACCACAACTTTGACATTGATGGAGCACTCAGAGCCACCTCAGAGTCATATGTGTTGGCCCTAACAAGAACAGAATCACCTAGAGGGGGCTGAATAGGTGTCTAAGTTGAAAACTGAGAATTTCTAAGTTTTTAAAGAAACTTAAATTTCAGAGTCAAACTTTCCAGAGTCAGAAGCAAGTTTATAGAATTTGCTTCTGAGGAAAATTCTGCCTATACACAGTTAGCCTGCTTTCAGCAACAGAAGTTTGGTAAGAGAACTTCTGGACAGTCTTCTGAACAAAGACAATGATACTTACAGAAAATCTGTTTCAGCACTAAATATAAGCAAGTACACAGAAGGAATAATAACAAGTATAAAAGGGAGAAGGAAGTTCAGGAGGTCCTGATTGAACAATTCGATTTATCCAAGTTCGCCACAGAAGTCCTGTGACTACGTCTTGTCCCCTGAGGTCGCAGCCTTCAGAGATTTTATAAATCCACTATTCAGAACTTTTATGGCAAGTTCAGAAGCTCCTTTACATCAACAGAACTTAAGCTAATTTCTCACTTAGTCCTGACTAGCCTAAAAAGAGTTAAAGGATTTCCACCAGAACAAACAATACTCTGTTTTCTGGATTTCTCACCCAACTCTAATTTCAACTAGATTTCTCTCTTTAAATCTAACTGAAGATCACAAACGATCTCAGTTTACAAGATTCCTATTATGAACTTGTTTTTCTTCACTCTCTCACTTTACTAAGACTATGCTAAGAAGGATTGAGAATGGAAAAGTTGCTCTGTTTTCTTGTTTAAAACAGTGCGTTAAGATTTTGCTCGATGATCATGCGTGTGTTGATGCATTGGAGCTTGGCTACTATTTATAGTGATTGAATATGACCGTTGTGGACTTTGAAACTTCAAAGGAGATGACATCAGTTGTTGTAGCCGTTAATTTGTCAAGTCTTCAAACGGTCTTCAAACACTTTGATTCCGTTATCCTTGTTCTTTAACTAAATTCGGTAAGTGATTTGAAATCAAGGATGAGGATGACAGAATCATTCTTCAATTAGATCAACAAAGGGTAGACAAGGAAATGCTGGTTTCTCTTGAACAGACAAGCGCGCTCCATCAAAACAGCTTTTTGAACTTTTGGCGCCTTGCATTGAATGCAAGTGTCAGAGCATTAAATGCTCAAACAAATCCGTGACTAAGCTTTCAGAAGCTTATTTCCAGTTGTCTAGACTTCTGATCAAATTGGCATAACTTCTGATTGCAAGGAACTTCTGAAGAGGGCTTTAGCAGACTTAGGCTTCAGAGCGAAGAATCCAGCTTCTGAGTTATTGAAACTCTGACTTCAGCAAACTGTTCTTCTGAGTTCTTTAGGCAATCCGAAAATGATTCATTCAGCACCTGCTGAGTAACTTACACATAGACTAAAACAAAAATATTAGTCAACAATAATCTATATGTGAGATAGAATTTAGTTTTCATCTTCTGAAACGTTTGGACATAATCAAAACACTTAGGGTTCATCATTCTCCCCCATTTTGGTTATGGACAAACCGTGGTCAGAAGGTAAAAGAAAACATGAGTTTTAGAGAAAGACTTCCTTATGCACATGTTTCAAAAACTTCTGAGTAAATTAACTCCCCCATTTTAGTGAAAATGGTGAACTTCAGCAATCTGTATAAACTTAATAAGACTTAAGATCAAGTTGTTAGATTTAATGAAGTGTAATTTACTAAGTTAAAAAGAAACATAAGCAAAGAGTAAGAAGTCAGATATGCAAGAAAGTATAATGAAGATTCAGTGTATATATTTTAATTCAGAAGACAACATAAGAAACAGAATAATCAGAAGAGCAGAAAAAGTCCTAAGACAGAGACTACCCAACCCAGAACCTAGCTAAGAAGCTTAAGTCCTAAAAGATTACAAGTTCCTAGGTTTCTTCTTCTGAGGAGGAACACCACTAGAACCTTCAGCAGCACTTGATCTCTTCTGACCAGACTTCTCCCCCGTTTGACCAGAACCAACAGCAACACCAAGAGCACCCTAAGACTTCAATTTTTGTTGAACATTCAGAGCAGTCTGATATTGCACAGGAGTTGGTCGCACAGTATTGATCATATCCATTCGTCTTCTGAAGTCATCATCAATGGTCTTCATATGATCAAAGGTCTGACCAGACATAGGTCGCTGTTTCTGAACATCATCAAGAAGGAGCTTGATCAACCTATTGTTAGCATACACAGCAGCAGTGAGGTGCTCATTCTGAATATAAGTCTGTCCTCGAACAAACCTATAGCAATTGTGAAGAGTCTTTTCTTGTTCACGTGCCTGAGTGTGCATAACCTTCAGAAGTTCAGTGAGCTCAGCAATCTGTGCATTCTGAGCAGTTACAGCGGACTCAATGTTGGAGAGTCGATTGTTGAGATCAGGAGTGATGTCATATACAATCTTTGCAGCTCCTGAAGATGAAGAACCTTGAGCAGAAGATTTCACTTCTCTCAGAATGTGATTTGCAGTACTTTGCAGGTCTTCAATCTTACTAGGGAGCATCTTCTCATGAGCCTCATAATGCTCGTTTGCTTCCTTGACTTCTTCTGTCAATATCTCCAAATTCTCATTGACCTTCAGAGAAGAAGCAAGAGCAATATTGTCCAGAGAAGGAAGAGTCAGAGCTAATTCTCTCAATTTGTACAGCTCATCATATGTAGCTAGATGAAGTGTAGAAAGATTGCGTATATAAACAGAAGGATCCTGCATTTGAAGCATAGTCATGAGCTGCAGGTTCTGAGCTTTCAAAGAATGTAATTCTTGCAGCACAATGCCCTGAGCATACATGTCAGCAGCAGAAGTCCTTTGCCCTATACCAGCAAATATATTCAGCAGTTCATCTGAGCCACTCTGACCCATTCTTCTTAAATCTTCAACACTGGGGGCACCTCCAGCTTCGGAAATACCAGAAGCTCTGCCCATGAAGCCAAAACTTCCAAACCTGTTATCCAAATCTTCTCGATTCAAGTGTTTGCGCAGGAAGTCATAGTTGGAGGACAACCCAGCAAAACCTGAAGGAGTGGAGAAGGAAGTTAAGGGATCACACACAGGAGGTGTATGTCCAGAGGTTGAGAGAGGAGGAACAAAAGTTTGTGTGGAAGGAATTGTATGTGAGAAGGAGGAAGAGAAAGTATTTGTACAGGGAGGTAAGGTTGAAGGAATTGAAAAAGGGATTGAAAAGGGAGGAGCAGTAATTCCAGTTGATGGAAGTACAGCAGAAGATGATAGAGAAGAAGTAGTAGAAGTAGAAATGGAATCAGTGAAGATTGGTCCAGAGGACAGATTCACTTCTGAATAGAATCCAGAAGGAAGAGTAGATGGAGAAGGAACACCTTCAGATGTTGAAGTTGTTGGAGGAATGAAAGTCTGAGATTCACTTACTTCTGTGACAGAAGGTAGTGAGGGAGATGGATGAGGAGTAAGAGTAGGAGATGAGATAACCTGTTCAGAGGCATTAGGATCAAAAGTTGAAATGGGCTCAACATATAAATGAGCCATTCTGAACAGCGTTTCAGAGGCATCCCTATCACCAGGGTTTCTTCCTTGATTCAGAAGAACGTTGTCAATGAAGTGTTCATCGTCAACATTCTCAACAAACTGTTTAGCACCTTGAAGAACCTCTTCATCTTCTGGTTCACTCTCTTCTGACAGCTCTTCAATCAGAGGAGCATCAACATTCTCTTTATCAGAAATCTCTGATAAGTCTTTATCAGCATCTTCCGGTTCCTGAGTGACAGGTTCCTCTAATTCAGCACTTGAGGCAATAACGAAGTCCTTCTTCTTCAGAACCCTTCGTTTTGCAGCAGTCTTCTTTCCAATTCTGGTAGAAAGGGAGACATTCTCAACAATCCGAGAAGATAGCGAGACATTCTCAAGATTCCCTTCTTCCTCTGAAGTCTCAACTACCTTTGAGAACTCCGCATTCTCAACTTCAGCAGCGCATTCTAAAAGTCTTGCATCGGCCTTAGCCTTTGCAGCAATTTCTCGCTCAGCAGCTAACTTGTCCTCTGCTTCCTTCTTCTTTCTTTTCTCTTCAGCAAGAGCCACAACTCTTGCAACCTTTTCAGCTTCAGCAGCCTTCTCTTTCTCAGCAAGGCGTGCTTCCTCAGCATCCTGAACATCCTTTTCAGGAACAACCGTTGGTTCGGAACCAACCACTTTCTCAACAGTTAGGACCACTCTGCTGGATCCTTTCTTTCCTTTGCCCTTCTTGGCAACATCCTTTCCTTTCAGCACACTTGCCTTCACAATCTCCTTCTGAGCAGCGCTCACAGAGGGAGCATTCTCCTTCTTCTTTGGAGTTACACCAAAGGAAAGGTTCCTGAAGGTATGCATCTTCAGAACCGTACTTCTACTGGTTACACCTTCTCCTGAGATAACCACAGAGGCAGCTTCAAAGAGCCTCGTCAGGAGGGAACCATAGGCAAGAGCACTAGAAGTAGTGACATTTTTCATCTGCCTTATCAGCATGGCAGGGAGATTAATCTTCTTCTGGTTGACCAGATGCCACATGAAAACTCGTTCTCTGTTGGAAACACAGTTGACTCCTCCAGCCTTTGGAAGAAACACATTAGTAGTGAGATAATGTGCCCACCTCTGATGCTGTGAGAGCCACGTTGCATACGTTTCCTTGGCACTCAGATCTGGTCTAGCCCAATTCACTTCAGAAAACCCATCAACAGAACCATCATCACCAACGATGATTCCTTCATCATCAACACCAATAGCTTGAGAGATAGAAGCCCTGCTGACCTCAATCTCAACATCCCCAACAACCGAATGAAGAACATCCTCCTCATTAGAAAAGAAATGGAGGTTTTGGTAGAATTCGGTGACTAACTTAGGGTAAATGAATTCATCGAGAGAAACGAATGAATTCCAGTTTTGAGCACTAAGCCAGTTTGAGATAGGTTCAGTAGTTTTAACTTCGTCATCTAGGAACCTAGAAGTAAAAACCCTAGATTCGCTAACTTTCTTTCTGCTTTCAGAATTGAAGAGATGAGTGACAGTGATTTCTAGAGCCATTTGGAAGAAATAGGAAATTAGGTTAAGATTTTGAGAGGAGAAATGCACAGACAACAATGGCGATTCTAATAGCAATGAAAAATGCAAGTAAAAATTGCTAAGTATGGAAAACCTCTATTTATACCCAAACAAGAAATCGTTCCAATTCAAAAAGCAAGTAAACACCGTTTAAAAAGGGAACAGATAACCGTTAAACACAGAACAGCGCCGTAAAATGGCAGTAGATAACGCATGCTTACAAGTCAAATCATGATTAGAATTAATTATAACTTAATTATCTCAAACGATTAATCACTTAAGACATACAGAAATAATTAGTCTAAGTTATTGAAGGGGATAAGTCATACCAATGCCTTCTCGTAAGTTGCTGAAAGACATACCAGCCAGAGGCTTAGTAAACATGTCAGCAAGATTCTCTTCAGAGGGAACATGAGTAATGATAATATCCTTCTTCAGAACATGATCTCTCAGAAAGTGATGCCTAATATGAACATGCGTCATCCTGCTGTGCTGAATAGGATTCTTTGAAAGATCAATAGCACTTTTGTTATCACAGTAAATTGTAATTGTTCCAGGGATGACTCCATAGTCAGCAATTTGTTGCTTGATCCAGAGCATCTGAGAAACACAACTTCCAGCAGCAACATACTCAGCTTCAGCAGTTGAGAGAGCCACAGAGGTTTGCTTCTTGCTATGCCAGGAGACTAGGCACTCCCCCAGAAAATGACAACCACTAGAAGTGCTGACCCTTTTCAATTTATCTCTACCATAGTCAGAGTCTGTGTATCCTATAGGAGTAAAATCAGAACTACAAGGATACCACAAACCAGCTTCTGGTGTGCCTTTAAGATATCTGAGAATTCTTTTGACAGCAACATCATGAATCTCTCTTGGTTTAGACTGATATCTAGCACAAAAACACACAGCAAAATGTATATCTGGCCTGCTGGCTGTTAGGTATAAAAGAGAGCCAATCATACCTCTGTAGGTTTTTATATCTACAGGTTTACCAGCTTTTTCTTCATCATCAATGTCTTTGCTGACATCCATTGGAATATCAACAGCATTAGAGTCCATCATGCCAAATTTCTTCAGCACTTCTCTAGTGTACTTGGCTTGATTGATAAACACCCCATCATTGCTTTGCTTGATCTGAAGTCCTAGGAAGAAGGTTAATTCTCCCATCATAGACATTTCAAACTCAGCCTTCATGTGGTCACTGAACTCTCTGCACAAAGATTCGTTAGTAGCACCAAATATAATATCATCAACATATACCTGAGCTATAAGGATATCCTTGTTCTTCTTCAGAGTGAACAGAGTTGTATCAACACAGCCTCTGACAAATCCCTTAGACAGAAGGAACTTTGTCAGCCTCTCATACCAAGCTCTGGGAGCTTGTTTCAGTCCATACAAGGCTTTCTTTAGCTTGTACACATGATCAGGAAACTTTGGATCTTCAAAACCAGGAGGTTGAGACACATAAACTTCCTCATCAATGTAACCATTCAAGAATGCACTTTTCACATCCATTTGAAAGAGCTTGAAACCTTTTTATGATGCAAAAGCACACAAGATTCTAATGGCTTCTAATCTTGCAACAGGAGCAAAAGTTTCACCATAATCTATGCCTTCTTGCTGACTGTAACCTTGAGCAACAAGTCTTGCCTTGTTCCTCACAACATTTCCAAATTCATCAAGCTTGTTCTTCAGAACCCATCTAGTTCCAACAACCTTTATGTTGTTAGGTCTGGGAACCAAAGTCCAAACTTCTGACCTTTTGAACTGGTCAAGTTCTTCTTGCATTGCCATCAACCAGGAGTCATCGTCAGCAGCTTCATAGAAGTCCTTGGGTTCCAGAAGTGACACAAAAGCCACATTCCCCATGTATCTTCTGAGCTGAGCTCTGGTCATGACAGGATTATGAACAGAGTCAATTATGTTCTCTAAGGAATGATTCCTATGAGCTCTAACTTCTCTTGGTACATCCAATGAGTCTTCTGAAACCTGTTCATCATTTGTTGAATCATATATAGGAGCATCTTCTGGAAGGAAGTTGACTTCTGGAGTAGGATTCTCATCTTGAGCTTGTTCAGCAACAGGAGGAACCACTTCAGCAGCTCTGGGAGAAACATCTTCTTCTTCAACAGGAGATGTTACTTCAGGAGCTTGAACTACATCTTCATCAGGAGCTCTACTATCTGCAGGGTTAGTCTCATCAAACTGTACATGAACAGATTCATCTAAAGTTTGAGTCCTCTTATTAAAAACCCTATATGCTTTACTATGTGTTGAGTAACCAAGAAAAATGGCCTCATCTGCCTTTGAATCAAACTTTGAAAGATATTCTTTTGTATTCAAAACATAACACTTACAACCAAAGGTTCTGAAATAACCTATTTTAGGCTTTCGACCTTTCCAGAGTTCATAAGGGGTCTTGTTCAGAATGCTTCTGATTAGCACTCTATTCAGAACATAGCAAGCTGTGTTCACAGCTTCTCCCCAAAAGTACTTAGGAAGCCTTCTTTCATTGATCATAGTTCTGGCTATCTCAACCAGAGTTCTATTCTTCCTTTCAACTACCCCATTTTGTTGAGGAGTTCTGGGAGCAGAAAAGTTATGATCAATTCCCTTGGTTTCACAGAATTCTTCAAACCTAAAGTTTTTGAATTCTCCACCATTATCACTTCTGATATGGACAACCTTTTCATTCCTTTCATTCTCAAGTTTCTTTATCAGAACTGAGAAACATCCAAGTGACTCATCTTTGCTAGACAGCAAGATGACCCAAGTGAATCTTGAATAGTCATCTATAATTACAAAGGAAAACTTCTTTCCACCCATGCTCATTGGTTGAATAGGGCCAAAAAGATCCATATGAAGTAATTCCAAAGGTCTTTTAGTTGAAATGACTTTCTTAGTTTTAAAAGAGCTTCTGGATTGTTTACCAGATTGACAAGCATTGCACAAATGATTCTTTTTAAAACTAATTTCAGGCAGACCCTCAACCAATTGATTTCTAGCTACTTTGGCCAGAAGATCCATGCTAACATGAGCAAGTCTTCTATGCCAGAGCCAGGAGGTATCCTCTTTGGACATCAAGCATATATTTTTGCAAAGATTCTCAAGGTTCAGCATGAAAACATTTTCAACTCTAGGAGTAGTTAGAAAAACTTCCCTTGACTTACTGTCCAAGATTTTACATCCAGAGGAGCTGAAGACAACATCTCTACCTTTATCACACAGTTGTGCAACACTCAGGAGATTGAACTTCAGACCTCTGACTAGGGAGACATCTTCGATCGGAGGGTTGGTTCCTATGGATCCAGAACCAAGAATCCTTCCTTTCTGAGCATCTCCAAAGCTGACTTTTCCACCTCTTTTAGGAACAAATGTGATGAATGCTTTTTCATCACCTGTCATATGCCTTGAGCACCCACTGTCAATGTACCACAGCTTTGACATTGATGGAGCACTCAGAGCCACCTGCAACACAATCAATTAGTGACAGGTACCCAATCCTTATTGGGTCCTTCAGAGTTAGATTTCTCTTCAGCAGGTTTTAATGATATCTCAGATTGCAAGAGATTTTTAATATGGTACTTGCAATCCTTTAACCAATGACCATCACTTTTACAGAGCTTGCAAAAGGGAGGGTTCTTGGATCTTTCCCTTTGCTTCTTGGGAGATTTCTTCTTCTTCTGAGAAGGACCAACATCTTCAGAGGCTATAACAGCACTCTCAGAGGTACCAACATCAGGAGGAGAAGCTATCTCTTTCAGAAGAGAGGGAGTGACAGGTTTCTTCTTCTTCTGGGGTTTATCACTTCCCAGAGGCAGCTTGTTCTTGCCTTTGGCTTTAGAGCCATCAGCAGGAATGCTGAACTGTTTACACAGCTTCTCTTCTAACACTTTCATGTCAGAAAAGACTTGAGTAAACCTAAGAAACTTGTCAGCCTCACTCTTGTCCAATTTCCTTTTCAGGTACTTGAACATACTATAGAGTTCTTCAAGAGAATCAAAGATATTCTGTTCAGAAGATATGTTTACCTCGGAATCATATGTAACTTCAGGAGGTGCGGAAGTTTCTCCTGTGACATCTTCAGAAGTTGGCTCATCAATAGCCATAAAACAAATCTGAGCTTGCTCTTCCTTTTCTTCAGGATCACTGCTGGTCTCAGAGTCTGACCAGGCAGCCAGCATAGCTTTCTTGAACTTTTTCTTATCTTTCTTCAACTCCGGGCAGTTAGGCTTAATGTGCCCCGGTTGCTGACATCCATAGCACACAATTGGCTTGTTTGGATCTCTCTTGAACTTTTCACCAGAATCAGGAGTTTTCTTATCAAAGCTCCTGAAAGGCTTCTTGTAGTTTCCACCTCTGCCTTTCCTAAAGGCCTTCTTGAACTTCCTGGTCAGCATAGCCAGTTCCTCATCTTCTGAGGATTCTTCAGAAGATTCTGCTTTCAGGACAACTCTTTTTCCTTCTGACTTTTCTCTTAAGTCATGATTCTTTAATGACATCTCATGAGTGATTAAGGACCCAATGAGTTCATCATACAAGTAATAGCTCAAGTCCTGAACTTCTTCAATAGCAGTCTTCTTGGCTTGCCAAGACCTTGGTAAGCTTCTGACAATCTTCTTCACTCGATCAGATTCTTCAATGTCTTTTCCTAAACTCTTCAAGTCATTGACTATCTTGGTGAATCTAGAATTCATATCTGAAATAGATTCTTTATCAAGCATTTCAAATAACTCATATTCTCTCATGAGTTGGTTGACTTTAGATTGCTTCACTTTTCCTGTTCCTTCATATGTGACTTCTAGCTTGTTCCAAATATCGTGTGCTGTTTCACAAGAGGAAACTTTGTTATATTCAGTAGCTATAAGTGCACAATGCAACATATTTATTGCTGAAGCATTAGTTTGGAGTTTTTTTAGAATGTCATCTGTGTATTCCCTCTGAGGAATAACAACATCCCCTAGACCTTGTTCCATTCTGGTAGGAATGAAATCACCATTAGTGATGACATACCAAGCACTCATGTTCTGAGCTTGGATGAAGTACATCATCCTTTTCTTCCAGTATGAGTAGTTGTTGCCATTAAACAATGGAGGTCTGGTAGTAGAAGAACCTTCTGGGACAATAAAGTGAGAAGAATTCTCAGGCTGGTGTCTACTAGCCATCTCTATTGATTCTGATAGGATCTTACACTTAGATTGTTAGATCTTTAGTAAATATACGAAGTGACCTTCTCTCTGATACCACTTGTTGGCCCTAACAAGAACAGAATCACCTAGAGGGGGGTGAATAGGTGTCTAAGTTGAAAACTGAGAATTTCTAAGTTTTTAAAGAAACTTAAATTTCAGAGTCAAACTTTCCAGAGTCAGAAGCAAGTTTATAGAATTTGCTTCTGAGGAAAATTCTGCCTATACACAGTTAGCCTGCTTTCAGCAACAGAAGTTTGGTAAGAGAACTTCTGGACAGTCTTCTGAACAAAGACAATGATACTTACAGAAAATCTGTTTCAGCACTAAATATAAGCAAGTACACAGAAGCAATAATAACAAGTATAAGAGGGAGAAGGAAGTTCAGGAGGTCCTGATTGAACAATTCGATTTATCCAAGTTCGCCACAGAAGTCCTGTGACTACGTCTTGTCCCCTGAGGTCGCAGCCTTCAAAGATTTTATAAATCCACTATTCAGAACTTTTATGGCAAGTTCAGAAGCTCCTTTACATCAACAGAACTTAAGCTAATTTCTCACTTAGTCCTGACTAGCCTAAAAAGAGTTAAAGGATTTCCACCAGAACAAACAATACTCTGTTTTCTGGATTTCTCACCCAACTCTAATTTCAACTAGATTTCTCTCTTTAAATCTAACTGAAGATCACAAACGATCTCAGTTTACAAGATTCCTATTATGAACTTGTTTTTCTTCACTCTCTCACTTTACTAAGACTATGCTAAGAAGGATTGAGAATGGAAAAGTTGCTCTGTTTTCTTGTTTAAAACAGTGCGTTAAGATTTTGCTCGATGATCATGCGTGTGTTGATGCATTGGAGCTTGGCTACTATTTATAGTGATTGAATATGACCGTTGTGGACTTTGAAACTTCAAAGGAGATGACATCAGTTGTTGTAGCCGTTAATTTGTCAAGTCTTCAAACGGTCTTCAAACACTTTGATTCCGTTATCCTTGTTCTTTAACTAAATCCGGTAAGTGATTTGAAATCAAGGATGAGGATGACAGAATCATTCTTCAATTAGATCAACAAAGGGTAGACAAGGAAATGCTGGTTTCTCTTGAACAGACAAGCGCGCTCCATCAAAACAGCTTTTTGAACTTTTGGCGCCTTGCATTGAATGCAAGTGTCAGAGCATTAAATGCTCAAACAAATCCGTGACTAAGCTTTCAGAAGCTTATTTCCAGTTGTCTAGACTTCTGATCAAATTGGCATAACTTCTGATTGCAAGGAACTTCTGAAGAGGGCTTTAGCAGACTTAGGCTTCAGAGCGGAGAATCCAGCTTCTGAGTTATTGAAACTCTGACTTCAGCAAACTGTTCTTCTGAGTTCTTTAGGCAATCCGAAAATGATTCATTCAGCACCTGCTGAGTAACTTACACATAGACTAAAACAAAAATATTAGTCAACAATAATCTATATGTGAGATAGAATTTAGTTTTCATCTTCTGAAACATTTGGACATAATCAAAACACTTAGGGTTCATCAATATGTAGCTTCAAGAGGTGCGGAAGTTTCTCCTGTGACATCCTCATAAGTTGGCTCTTCAATAGCCATGAAACAAATCTGAGCTTGCTCAACCTTTTCTTCAGGATCACTGCTGGTCTCAGAGTCTGACCACGCAGCCTGCATAGCTTTCTTGAACTTTCTCTTATCTTTCTTCAGCTCTAGGCAGTTAGGCTTAATGTGCCCTGGTTGCTGACATCCATAGCACACAAAAGGCTTGCTAGGATCTCTTTTGAATTTTTCACCAGAATCAGGAATTTTCTTGTCAAAGCTCCTGAAAGGCTTCTTGTAGTTTCCACCTCTGCCTTTTCTAAAGGCCTTCTTGAACTTCCTGGTCAGCATAGCTAGTTCCTCATCTTCAGAGGATTCTTCAGAAGATTCTGCTTTCAGGACTACTCCTCTTTTTCCTTCTGACCTTTCTCTCAGGTCATGGTTCTTCATTGATATCTCATGAGTAATTAATGAACCAATGAGTTCATCATACTGATAATAGCTCAAGTCCTGAACTTCTTCAATAGCAGTCTTCTTAGCTTGCCAAGACGTTGGTAAGCTTCTGAGAATCTTTGTTACTTTTTCTGATTCTTTAATATCCTTTCCCAATCTCTTCAAGTCATTGAGAATCTTGGTGAATCTAGAATTCATGTTTGAAATAGATTCTTTGTCAAGCATTTCAAATAACTCATAATCTCTCATGAGTTGATTGACTTTAGATTGCTTCACTTTTCCTGTTCCTGTTGGTGTGCCCTAGTTCTAGGCATAGTTATTTTGTTATTGTATTGTACTTTTGTTGATTGTACTATACAATTGTTTTATGGAATAAAAGGCATTAATTCATTCAGTTAATATATCTTGTATTATATGTACTGTATGAAGTATCCATTGATTGTATATCATAAATAACCAGAAGCTAGTTCTACTCATGGGAATGAATAGAATGTAAAGCTTTTACGAACAGGATATGTACACGTGTACAGGCTATGTTTGTAGGTACGTATGACCAATACGGGACTTGGTCGATCCGCTTTAGAAGGCACATGGTGGAAGTGTCATTGCCCTTCTATAAATGTAGATCTCTTTTATCTGTCGACCTGATTTCAATATAGTATTGAATGAGGAATCTGATTAGATTTGACATACGCCTAACAGGTCTGTAAAAGGATGCCAAATACGGGTATGATTGGTCTAGTCAGTGAACTCATTCATACTGATAGTTGAAGTGAAGGGATTACCACTCACTCCATAAGTGAGATGATATCATTAGGCCACTCGTTGAGTTGAACTGAGAAATGTGTGGCCACACTCAGATAAGCTGGTTACTTATCTGTTCTTCAGTTAACTCTAGATCGAGAAATATCTCAAGCTTTTGAGGATGACGTCCACCATGCCTTATGCTTGATATATCGATATGCATGGTAAGAGATATTAGAGAATACTACAAGGTATCTATCTGTATGAGATGGACTAACACTGTAATCAATTGGTGACTGATATGGTCTAGGCAACTCTCAATCAGTCATTAAGCTAATTGATTATGGCCCACATGATCGTGCACACTAGACACTGAGACTTGTACTCGGAGAACTAATACATGTAGTGTATTTATGATGAACTGATTGTTAGTTGATAACTAATAATGTTAATTGATTAATTGTTCTGATTAGAACAAGTTAATTGATTGTTTAAAGGGATTAATTATTCAATCGGGTTAATTAATTAAGCGATTGATTAGTTAGATTTTCTTTAGGGGTTGATATGTGATTAATTATAACCTAATTGATGTTAATTGAATCTATTGTATTCTATTGTGGTACAATCAGATTAATTAAATTAATGCAGGTACTAAAACTGTAATTAGTCGACATATTATAAATTAATCCTAATCGATTGAAACCCTAACTTTCTGACACAGAAAATCGAAACCCTAATCCCCTCTACAGCAAGTGGCCGGCCGAACTCCCTAGGGTGATCCCGCAGCATTCCGTTCGTCGTTCTTCGTGCCTTGATCGAGTACCTGTTCACTGTAGGTGTCGTGCACGTGATTTTGGCGGAACCTCTGATCGTGCGGTTCGTCCATCTCTCTCAGAGGGATTCCATGTGAGTGACTAATGTAGTTAATCACCATTAATTAAAGTAAATAACATTAAGGCAATGATAAAGATCAAAGTAATCTGATCAATGATGTTTTATATCGTTTTTCTCGCTTCCGCTGCGCGATTCTGATCGTTGATCAGATTCCAACAGTGGCATCAGAGCCGTTGGTTGAATCATTGATTAATGTTATTTTTAGTTTAATCAGGTTTTTGCTATTTTTCCTGATATAGGATTTTAATCGGATCATATGGCATGTGTTTAGATCGATGGATTTATTTTACTATGTCGTGTGGTTGCTGGATTTAATTTTCTGTTTTAATTTTATTTTTAAAAAAAAAAAAAAAATTGAATTTTAGGGTTTAGGGGACGGTGGCTGGAACCACCGCCCCCGGCGGCGCTCGTGGTGGCCGATCGCTGGCCAGCCTCCTTTTCGGGGCTGCTGGCCAGTGGCCGGCGTCGCCGGCCATAGGGAACTGCAGTAGCAGTTCCCGGCCGTTGGGGAGCTGCTGTTTTACAGCAGCTCCCCGCTGCCAATGGCAGCAGTCCGGTGGGACTGCTGGCCATGGCCGGCGAAGGCGGCGCCCGGTGAGGGGCGGCCGCCGGTCGCCGGCCACCTGCTTGTTGGGCGCAGCAGTCCCCCGGACTGCTGCGTTGAGGCAGCAAGGTGGCTGCTGCTGTGGGTTCGGGGCGACCCGAATCCGCCCCGAACGCCCCCGAAACCCTAATTTTTCAAAATTGGTCTCGGGGCACGGGTCGGAGCTGGAAACGGGTCGGGTCCGGTATATTTGGGGGCATTTTAATTTTTATTCCGTGTATATTTAAACTTGTTTTTATTAAAAATTAATTTGGCCCAAATACAGTTAATTAATTTATTAACTTAGGTTAAAATTAATTAAATAAAATGTTTATGTCGTGCCATGCATTTGTATATGTTAGATTTAATTTTCGACGATATTAAATTGAATATGGTATGACGATAAAATTAATTTAATGGATCGAGACACCGGTGGCATTAAATGTGTTTAGTTTTCGATTGAGTAATTCCCAAAGTTCAGTGGGAGCAATGATTTAATCATTGGGCCTTCACGGGCTAATTTACTGGTTGAGAAAACTGAAACGATTTTATCAAATTGGGTTGGGTTAATTTAATTAAAATGTGAATTAGGATTACCATAGTCATGCATTTATTTTATTTCGTGTAACGTTCTTTTGCAGCAACTTGATATAGAATCTTATGGGCTTTTAATTGAAGTATGGAATGTAATTTTAGATTTTATTTTTCATTACTTTTACTTAGATATTTGTATAGGTTTTATTTTTGATGTAATGTGATGAAACCGAAGAATAGTTCCTGATGAGCCCAAGCCCATGGAGGAAGCCCGAAGTCTGAAGATTTATTTCATATTGTCAATTGGTAGTCCAATAGGATGTATTAGAAAAGCCCATAGGATGTCTATTTTATTTTTGTATTATTATATCTTATATAATATGTAAAATGGAATATTAAAACGAATCTAATAAGTTGCATCGCTATTGATCACCAGATCAATTCTATTTCACATGTTAAGCCGATCACCCAATGTAATCTGTTAAAACAAAATATCGGGTATTTTATAAATGCTTTACCTAAACCTCACCTCTTCCTCCCAAGTAGTGCTACACTATATATCATGCCCTAGCAGAATATATTGTAGTAACTGGTGGGCCGTTGAGGGTTAAGATACTTTCTTTTGAGAGTGTGGTTAACAGAGATTGTAGGTTTTACTCGAAGAAGGAACATCATTAAGCTTGTTGCGGGTTCCTAAGCATGGATAGGTAAAGTGTCAATAGACCTATCAAACCAAGAGTTCTCTAGGTGGGAGAATTGAGTAGGTTGCTCTATCAAATACGCTAATATGAGATACAAGCCCTAGCTTGATCAATTATTAATGGGATTGTGGATCTTGGTATAACGAAGTCAATATAATCACCAAAAGAAATTAGTTTAATAGATATTAATTTGTTTATTGACATTAAAGTCCTTATTCTAATTCTCTCTCTCTTTCTGCAGAATCCACTTAAAACTTAAACTCGATTAAGAAAAAAGATGGCAACTAACAATCCTCTCAAACCACTGTTGGAAAAGGAGAAGTTGACGGGGTCAAACTTCCTAGATTGGGCTAGGGCGGTGCAAATCGTCCTAAGGCACGAGGCTAGGGAGTATGTGCTGACAACTCCTATTCCAGCTGCTCCTGCTGCACGTGCCACTATTGCAGTCATCCAAGCTTATGAAAAGCAAATTAAGGATGACAGAGAAGTGGCATGTGTGATGCTTGGTACAATGACTGCTGAGTTACAAAAGCAGTTCATGGATCAGGGTGCCCGTCAAATGATGACCAATCTTAGAACTATGTCCCAAGACCAGGCTCGTCAGGAGAGGTACCTGACCACCAAGGCATTGAGCACCACTGTGATGCAACCTGGGACTTCTGTTAGCGCTCATGTGCTAAAGATGAAGGGCTACATTGACAGGTTGGCAGGTCTCAACTCTGTTGTGCTTGAGACCACTGCAGTGGACATGATCCTCAGTTCACTCCCTCCTTCCTTCGACGCTTTTATCCTGAACTACAATATGCAGGGTCGGGATAGAACAGTCATGGAGTTGCATGGCCTGCTAAAACAGGCTGAGCAGACTATGACTAAGGGTAGGAAGGTGGAGGTGAATGTGGTGAGTGGTGGCAAAGCTAATGGGCCTAAGAACAAGAAGACGTTCAAGAACAAGGGTAGGAATCCCTCTGGTAAAGGCAAGAAGAAAGCCTTTAAGCCTCACCCATTAGACCTATGCCACGAGTGTGGTGAAAAAGGGCACTGGAATAGTGCATGTCCTAAGCTAAGGGGAAATGTGAAGAACAAGCAGGCTGCTTCATCTTCAGGTATTTATATTGTTGAGATTAATCTCACTATTTCATCATCTTGGGTTTTAGACACAAGATGTGGTTCTCACATTTGTTCTAATGTGCAGGGGCTGAGAAATAGGAGGAGCTTGAGTTCGAGTGATGTGGATCTCCGCGTCGGAAATGGTGCCAGAGTGCAGGCATTAGATGTAGGAGATTATTACTTATGTTTGCCCACTGGGCTGGAACTCATTTTGAGAAATTGTTACTATGTACCTGCGATGCGCATGAATATTATTTCAGTCTCTTGTTTGGATGATTTGGGATTTTCCTTTAATATTATGCATGGAACTTTTAGTATCTTATGTGTTAATATTTTGTATGGAACAGGCGTTCTTCATAACGGGTTGTATTTCTTAGATTTATCAAATCAATCTCATGTATACAATGTAAATAAAAGGATTAAAATAAGTGATTATAATAATCCTACATATGTCTGGCATTGCCGTCTTGGGCACATAAACGAGAGACGCATCGCTGAGCTCCACTCAAGTGGAATTTTAGGATCTTTTGGTCTGCAGGCTCTAGATACTTGTGAATCTTGTTTACGTGGCAAGATGACAAAAACACCTTTCAAGAAGACTGGTGAAAGATCAACTGAGCTATTGGGGCTTATACATTCAGATGTATGTGGACCAATGAGCACACAAGCTAGACAAGGTTTTCAGTATTTCATTACTTTCACAGATGACTATAGCCGTTTCGGCTATGTGTATTTGATGAGACACAAATCCGAGACACTTCAAAAGTTCAAGGATTTTAAGAATGAAATTGAAAACCAGCTTGGTAAGAAGATTAAAGCACTCCGATCCGATAGAGGGGGTGAGTATCTGAGCTAAGAGTTTGACGAATTCTTGAGTGAGTGTGGGATAATATCCCAACTTACTCCTCCTGGTACACCTCAATGGAATGGGGTCTCAGAGAGGAGAAACAGGACCTTGTTAGACATGGTCCGCTCAATGATGAGTCAGGCTAATCTCCCTATATCCTTTTGGGGATATGCTTTAGAGACTGCTGCTTACATTCTAAACAATACACCCAGCAAGGCAGTTAAGGGAACACCATACGAGCTATGGAAGGGCAGGAAACCCTGTGTGTCCTTTATGAAGATCTGGGGCTGTGATGCTCATGTCAAGAAATTGATTAGTAGCAAACTAGAGTCCAGAACTGTCAAATGCCAGTTTGTAGGTTACCCTAAGGAAACTAAGGGTTACTATTTCTACAATCCATTAGAGAACAAAGTTTTTGTTGCTCGAACTGGAGTCTTTTTGGAAAAGGATTTCATTTCCAAGAAAGACAGTGGGAGTAGTATTGAACTTGGAGAAGTTCAAGAACCGCAAACTCCTGCAGCAACTGCTGAGGAAGCTGAGACAATTGTTCCTGATGTTTAGGTTGATGAACAGGTAGAACATATTGTACGGGAACCTAGAAGGTCTGGTAGGTCACGTCAAGGGCCTGAGAGGTATGGATACCTGGTCACCCAAGACGAAGAGATCATGGTTGTGGAACAAGATGATCCAAAATCCTACAAGGAGGCTATTGAAGGACCACAATCAGATAAATGGCGTGGAGCCATGGAATCTGAAATGCAATCTATGTACGACAATGAGGTCTGGCGGTTGGTCGATCCCTTCCCTGGAGTCAAAGTTGTGGAGAGCATGTGGCTTTTCAAGCTGAAAGCTGACAACACCTTCAAGGGGCGTCTGGTGGCAAAAGGATTCAGGCAAATTCATGGAATTGATTATGATGAAACCTTCTCACCAGTAGCTATGCTCAAATCCATAAGGATATTGCTTGCTATAGCGACATGGTACGACTATGAGATATGGCAAATGGATGTCAAGACCGCTTTCTTGAATGGAGAGCTAGAGGAGGATGTCTATATGGCTCAACCTGAAGGTTTTGTAAATCCAGAATATCCTAACCGAATATGCAAGCTTCAAAAGTCCATCTATGGACTTAAGCAAGCATCTAGGTCTTGGAACAAGAAGTTCAATGAATCCATAGAGGAATTTGGATTCATTCAGAACCTCGATGAGCCTTGTGTGTATCGTAAGAATAGTGGGAGCTCAGACACTTTCCTAGTGCTCTATGTCGATAACATTTTATTGATAGGAGGAAACATTTCAGAGCTGCAAGAAACAAAGCAGTGGCTGAACAAATGTTTTGCAATGAAGGACCTTGGGGAGGCTGAGACTATCTTGGGGATCAGAATCCACAGAGATAGGGCAAAACGCCTGCTGGGGCTTTCTCAGGCAAAGTACATAGACAAAATCCTTAAGAGGATCAACATGTCCAACTCAAAGAAGGGATTCATCCCTATGGCACATGGTTTGAAACTGTCTAAGAAGGAACACGGTCCTAAGACTGAGAAGGAGAGGCGCAAGGTCTCCAAGTACCCTTATGCTTCTGCTATAGGGTCGATTATGTACGCTATACTATGTACCAGGCCTGATGTTGCTTTTGCCCTCAGTATGACTAGTCGTTTCCAGTCTTGCTTCGACGAGAAACACTGGAAGGCAGTCAAGGCAATTCTAAAGTACTTGAGACGTACTAGAGATCTTTTCTTGGTTTATGGTGGCGATGATGAGTTGGCTGTGTCCAGTTACACTGACTCAGGATTCCAGACTGATCAGGATGAACAACAATCCCAATCTGGTTTTGTGTTCCTCTTGAATGGCGGTGCCATTAGTTGGAAGTCCACCAAACAGCCAACTGTTGCAGATTCTACATCATAAGCTGAGTACATTGCTGCTTGTGAGGCTTCTAAGGAAGCGGTCTGGATGAGGAAGTTCATTTCTGATCTTGGAGTAGTACCTTATATCCAGGATTCAGTAGTGCTCTTCTGTGACAACAATGGGGCCATGATACAAGCTAAGGAGCCCCAGTCTACAAAGAAGAATCAGCATGTACTCAGGAAGTTTCACCTTATCCGGGAGATTATCAAAAGAGGTGATGTTAGACTACAGAGAGTTGATACAGATAACAATGTTGCTGATCCGATGACGAAGGCTCTTGCTGAACGCAAGAACAATGCTCATGCTAGATCTATAGAAATTAGGGCTATGCCTGCTTGGACCTAGGTCAAGTGGGAGATTGTTGGTGTGCCCTAGTTCTAGGCATAGTTATTTTGTTATTGTATTGTACTTTTGTTGATTGTACTATACAATTGTTTTATGGAATAAAAGGCATTCATTCATTCAGTTAATATATCTTGTATTATATGTACTGTATGAAGTATCCATTGATTGTATATCATAAATAACCAGAAGCTAGTTCTACTCATGGGAATGAATAGAATGTAAAGCTTTTACGAACAGGATATGTACACGTGTACAGGATATGTTTGTAGGTACGTATGACCAATACGGGACTTGGTCGATCCGCTTTAGAAGGCACATGGTGGAAGTGTCATTGCCCTTCTATAAATGTAGATCTCTTTTATCTGTCGACCTGATTTCAATATAGTATTGAATGAGGAATCTGATTAGATTTGACATACGCCTAACAGGTCTGTAAAAAGATGCCAAATACGGGTATGATTGGTCTAGTCAGTGAACTCATTCATACTGATAGTTGAAGTGAAGGGATTACCACTCACTCCATAAGTGAGATTATATGATTAGGCCACTCGTTGAGTTGAACTGAGAAATGTGTGGCCACACTCAGATAAGCTGGTTACTTATATGTTCTTCAGTTAACTCTAGATCGAGAAATATCTCAAGCTTTTGAGGATGACGTACAATCAGATTAATTAAATAAATGCAGGTACTAAAACTGTAATTAGTCGAAACCCTAATCCCCTCTACAGCAAATGGCCGGCCGAACCCCCTAGGGTGATCCCGGAGCATTCCGTTCGTCGTTCTTCGTGCCTTGATCGAGTACCTGTTCACTGTAGGTGTCGTGCACGTGATTTTGGCGGAACCTCCGATCATGCGGTTCGTCCATCTCTCTCAGAGGGATTCCATGTGAGTGACTAATGTAGTTAATCACCATTAATTAAAGTAAATAACATTGAGGCAATGATAAAGATCAAAGTAATCTGATCAATGATGTTTTATATCGTTTTTCTCGCTTCCGCTGCGCGACTCTGATCGTTGATCAGATTCCAACAGTTCCTTCTTAAGTGACTTCCAGCTTGTTCCAGATGTCCTGTGCTGTTTCACAAGAAGAAATCTTATTATATTATGTAGCAGAAAGTGCACAGTGCATGATATTTATTGCTGAAGCATTAGTGTGGAGTTTCTTAAGAATATCATCAGTGTATTCTCCTTGAGGAATAACAACATGTCCTAAACCATCTTCCATCCTTGTTGGAATGAAGTCACCATTAGTGATAACAATCCAGGCGCTCATATTCTGAGCTTGGATGAAACACATCATCCTTTTCTTCCAGTGAGAATAGTTATCACCATTAAATAGTGGAGGTCTAGTTGTAGAACAACCCTCAGGGATAGTAAAGTGAGAGGAATTCTCTGGCTGGTGTCTACTAGCCATCTCTATTGATTCTGATAGGATCTTACACTTAGGTTATTAGATCTTTAGTAAATATACGAAGTGACCTTCGCTCTGATACCACTTGTTGGCCCTAACAAGATCAGAATCACCTAGAGGGGGGGTGAATAGGTGTCTAAGTCGTAAACTGAAAATTTCTAAGTTTTTGAGAAACTTATTTTTCAGAGTCAAATTTCCTCAGAGTTAGAGGCTAGCTTAAGGAAGCAGCTTCTGAGGGAAATTCTGCCTAAACACAGATAGACTGTTTTCAGCAACAGAAGTTCAGAGTTAACAGACTGTTTTCAGCACTAAATATAGGCAAGTACACAAAAGCAATTAAACAAGTATAAGAGGGAGAAAGAAGCTCAGGAGATCCTGATGAACAATTCGATTTATCCAAGTTCGCCACAGAAGTCCTATGACTACGTCTTGTCCCCTGAGGTCGTAGCCACCAGAGATTTTAAATCTACTATTCAGAACTTTTATGGCAAGTTCAGAAGCTCCTTTACATCAACAGAACATAAGCTAATTTCTCACTTAGTTCTGACTAGCCTAAAAAGAGTTAAAGGATTTCCACCAGAACAACAACACTCTGTTTTCTAGATTTCTCACCCAACTCTAATCTCAACTAGATTTCTCTCTAAATCTAACTGAATATCACAAACGATATCAGTTTACAAGATTCCTATTATGAACTTGTTTTTCTTCACTCTCTCTCTTTAACTAACACTATGCTAAGAAAGATTGAGAATGGAAAAGGTGCTCTGTTTTCTTGAATAGAACAGTGCGTTGAGATTTTGCTCGATTATCACACGCTAATGATGCAGTGGCGTTTGGCTACTATTTATAGTGATTGAGGATGACCGTTGGTGAATTTGAATCTTCAAAAGAGGTGACATCAGTTGTTGTAGCCGTTAGTCTGTCAAGTCTTCAAACGGTCTTCAAACACTTTGATTCCGTTAACCTTGTTCTTTAACTAAATCCGGTAAGTGATTTGAAGTTGAAGTAGAGGTTGACTGGAAACATTCTTCAATTGGATCAACAAAGGGTAGACAAGGAAATTCTGGTTTTGTTTTGAGTAGACAAGCGCGCTCCTTCAAAACAGCTTTTTGAACTTTTGGCGCCTTGCATTAAATGCAATTGTCAGAGCAATAAATGCTAAACAGAACCCGTGACTTAGCTTCTGAAAGCTAATTCATTTAGTCTAAGCTTCTGATCGAATTGGGAGAAAATATCTTCTGATTGCAATGGACCTCTGATGAGAGCTTTAACAGACTTCGATAACTTCAGAGCGGAGCATCCAGCTTCTGAACATTAAAAACTATCTTCAGCTTTCTCGTTTCTTCTGAGTCTTCCAGGCAATCCAGAGATTCTTCATTCAGCACCTGCTAAGTAACTTACATACAGACTTTAAAAAAAGTTAGTCAACATTAAAGCGTATGTAAGGAATACTCAAATTTCATCTTCTGAAACGTTTGGACATAATCAAAACACTTAGGGTTCATCAGATTCCTCTCGGGGGTGTATTCTTAGCGTCTCGAGCCACTAGGCATTAATTGATTTTGGGTTCGAATAAGGTCCTTTGTTTGCTCTATAATAGGTTATGAAGACGTGTGGGTAGTTTGGTGAAGTTTGGGGTACTGTCTTTTAGAGTGTTGGGTAAAACGTAGGGAGTGGTTTGTTTGTGAGGTAGGTCAAGGGTAAAGGCTTGCGTCATTTTTAATTTGGTTTAGAGGATATCGCGGAGAACTCCTGTGAGCGAAAGTGGTCGCTCATATCGACTTTAGCCTTCTTTGACTAGAGTCGCCACCCGGCCGACCGGGAAAATGTACGAACCGGTATAGTTACCGATTGTTTTGAAAACCAGAGATTCTTATTTACGTTCGTGGATACAACTTATTAATTCCGACATTCCAGGTCCTAGAGGATCTTTAATGCAACCTAGCTTTTTATTATCTTGAGTTTTATTATTATCACACAAAAAGCATAATAAAGTAAATACAATACGAAAAACCGTCGGGTGACACGGTACTAAACCCTCAGATGCTTACCCTCGTTGCGTGCCAGTGATGTGATCGCAAACTAATACTCGTCGAGAACGGAGACCTTTAGGGAAGAACTTCGGGGTCGGAGAGGCGCCGAGGACGTACTCCTAGTAATTGCTTTGGGAGGATTCCGGGGGAATCGTCCGGTTGGGAAGGTAGTTTTGTTGGTGGGGAGGACCTTTGGGGGACGGGGATTTTTATGGAGGAAAGAGAGCTCTCGGGACTCAGAATTAAGCGATTCTCGTATCAGAGGCAACTTATCGGAGGCAACTTTTCAGAGGCAACTTATATCGGGTCAGAAATCGCTTAAAACGAGCTAGAGAGAGGAGATTAGAAATGTTTGATGATGGCAATAAATGAGAAATCCGGCCTCCTTTTATAGGGCAAGGGGAGTCCGTACGGTCTCCAAATGGAGATTGTACGTTCTTGCTTAAGGAGACCGTACGGTCTCAAGAAATCCCGTTTGAGATCCACTTTGAATCTCATACGGGCCTTAACAAAGGCCCGGCAAAAGTCCATTCTCGTTTAGCGACACGTGGCAGATAACGATACGGTCCGTACGGCCATGTGGGCAGACCGTACGGTCTTACTAAGGGAGACCGTACGGTCTTACTAAGGGAGACCGTACGGTTTATGTTAAGGAGACCGTACAGTTTCTCTTGGAGAGAGGGGAGACCGTATTCTCTTTGGAAGAGGGGAGGACTTTTTACGAGTTTGAAGGTGTCAAACTCGTGTTCCCGGAGTACGGGGAGAGACTTTTTACAAGTTTGAAGGTGCCAAACTCGTGTACCCGGAGTGCAGGGAGATCCTTTTTACAAGGTTGAAGGTGCCAACATTGTGTGCCCGGAGTCCGGGGGGGTTCCTTGTTTACAAGATCATTCTTGTGTACCCGAGGTGCGGGGAGTTCCTTTCTACGAGATTGAAGGTGTAAATCTTCGTGTGCCCGAAATTCGGGGTGAAGTCTATCACTCTGAGAGGTCATCCGTTCTTCAGCGAGCATTAGTTCTTGGGCGACTGGCGCAACGAGGAGCTCGGAAATTGCTTTCATCATTGGGTTCGAAAACCAGTGCTTACAGTTTGCCCCTCGCTTCCTTGGGAGTGCGTAGGATGATTACATCAACTTGTAAGATCCATTAGGCAGTCCTAAGGAAGGGAAATGTGTAACACTGCGTGTGTGCATTTGTGTTTTTAAAGCAGGTTAGAAGACTTACCTGCGCGTTGGCCTTTTGCCTACCAACTCTTGACGACGTCTGGCACTTTGTCCTACCAGTCTTATCCGGACAGCGGCGGTTCCCACCTTGGTTCTGTGCCGTTGGTCGAGTGATGCCCCAGCCTGATGATTGCTGCGGGGAGGCCATGGCGTTCCTTTGCCTGGCTTTTTGGAATGATCAGGGGATTGTGAGGATGCAGTTTCGGTATTATGCCCTTTCCTGAGCTTGCATTATATCTTCCACAGACCGACAGATGCCCCTAGGGTTTTGTCTCTTCGTCGTAGGAAATCTAGGGCACCTTCTTTCGGATGGCTGAGGGTCTTTTACGGTTTACGAGATTCGTTATTTTTTTTTTTTCAGTAGAATTTTGGGGGGATCTATCTCTTAGGTTAAAAGGAGATCGTACGGTTCTTTCTGTTGAAGGCCGTACGGTTTTGGCAGGAGTGAACCGTACGGTCCAGGCTAGACCGTACGGTTCTTATCTCTTCTGGGTTGTTCCTTTATAGGGCAACTTCCCTCCTTTGCGTTTTTTACGCGGGCACTTCTTTTCGCACTGATCTCCTTTTAGCCCTTTCCAACATTCCTCCTTTCTCCGGTCCTCTTCACGTGATGGAGTTTAACATTAACGACGTTCTTCTGGCAGATGGTATGGAGGATATATTCCCACGAGACCGATATGCGGCGGAGAACGGCCGGAAAAGATCCATTGCCTACGAGGGCTTGGCGTATGGAACTCCGTTTCCCTTGTACTTCAACGTGTCTTAGCATCGCTATGTAACCCAAGTACGTCCTTTTAACTTCTTCTGTTTCTTTTTAGGGGTTCTAGTTTGTGCCGCGTCGACCCGGCGCGTCTACTTGCCATTTATGTGTGTCCTTCGCCTTTTGGGTTTTTGCACTAAAGTTTTTACTGCTTTCTTAGTGAAATATGCTGCCTACTGCTCGATTTGCTCACTTTCAGGTGGCTGGCGCAAGCTACTCCTCTGTAGGAACGAGAACCGTACGGTTACTGCTTCAGGAACCGTACGGTGTATTTTCAGGGACCGTACGGTTCGTTGGTAGTTCGGTCTTTAGCTTAAGTTGTTGTTCCTTTATGCGCAGGTTCCTTCCTTGCAGGGTCGAGGGAATGTGGGGAAAACAGTAGCGTGGTATCGTGCATTGCCCCCTGCTGTTCGGGCTCGAGTTGATGGAACTCCTTTCCGTCCTTTCTTGAGACAACTTTCGGTCGGACCCATTCGTGTTTGCTGGAAAGGTGTGGGCGCCCTCGTGGAGCGCTGGTGTGACGGGACTCACACTTTTCACTTTAGTTTCGGGGAGATGACCATTACCCCGCTGTACATTGCCGCCATCACTGGCCTCGGTTCTGTAAGCGAGGTCCCACCGTTCACGCGACGCCTGTTTTCCCCTTTTGACTCAGATGAAGTTAGGGGTTTGGTGGGGTTTCCTGTCATCCCTCATAGAGAGCGTCACGTGCCTTTGACCACCGTGGCTGGTTCCCCCATTCGCCGAAACACTTCGAACGATCTTGTTATCGTGGACCGTCACGCCCACTGCTTCTTGCGGTATGCCATATGTGCTACCTTGTTGCCTTCAACACTGGATAGCTGTGATTTGGTAGTCTTGAAGGGCTTGCGGGATCTCGACCGTTTAGACACTTACTCGTGGGGTAAGGTGGTGCTGGCTTCGTTGTACGAAGCCCTGGATGCTGTTTCTCGTGGTGCGGTCAGCTTCCCCGGTCCTTACTTGATATTAGAGGTATGTTCTATCAATTTTCTTGTGTGGTTGTACGTTTCCTGTCCCATGAATCTCGATTCTCTTTTGCAGGCTTGGGCTTACGAATATGCTGTCCTGCGTCGGTCCCTGATGTCTCAGCCACCTAGCAACATTTTTCCTCGCCTTGGTCGTTGGTCAGGTTCCCGGGCTAAAACGACTCGTTCCTTATCAAAGGGGTGTGAATTTGTGGAGAACCTGGTTTGGGACCGGGTACGTCTTTAAATTCCTTTCCATTCTTTTGTCATTCACGATTCACATTGCTACCTCCGTACAGGTGACCCCTTTGCCTTGGCATGCCGGCATGACTGCTGGATGGTTACCCGAGATGATAGATGCTTTTGAGGTCTCTTCTCGTCAAATCCTCTTAGAAAGTCACCTGGACTTCTATTGGTACTTAGGCGAGAGGGTACATGAGTTCTGGAGGGGTCCTTCTAGTCGTCGCGTGCCTCTTGATCCCCCTGCCGCGATGTTTTGGGGTTCTTCCCTGACCTCTGCAGCTCAAGAGAGACTTTTCTATGGGATTCCTGTGCTGGGATCTCCTGATGGGGCGCTTGGTGATTTAGTGCTGCCTTCGGATGAGAGTTATGAGCTCTTCGTTCATCGCATGTTACCTCCTAGGGATAGACTTCAGGGATACTTAGTGGGGGCTGATTCCCCTATGCTGTCCGTGGTATGCTTGTTTTTTCCTTCTTCCCATTTTGTACCCTCTTGTGTCGGCTCCTTGATATTTCCTTTTTTTTGCAGGGTCCCGTCCACCAGACTAAGTTTACCGACTTTGGGGTTTTGGGTCCGGGTCGGTCGATGCTGCTTCGGACCTTCATTCTCATGAGGAGACGACCCCCTCCGTACCCTCGTGGGTATTCGGGGATTTTCTTCCCTCTCAACCGGAGACGATAACAGTACATGACTGGGCTGGATACAGGGAGTTCCACGTCTCAGGCTTCCAGGATCATCCTCCGACTTTCGGGCCTCCTGACACTACACACGTGCGTAATGTTCTCTCTTCCACTTTTAGATGCCCCGAGTGTGCTTTTTTAGGCGACTCTCTTTTTTGCAGATTCCTCGTGCTTCAGTCCTTCACCTAGCGGGGCTTTATCGTTCGACACGCGCGACGCTAGTTTCTTACGCTTAGGAAGCCCAGGTATACTTTCCGTTTTTAATGTTTTATGAATGCTTTATGATATGTATGCATGACGTGTGTGCGTGTTTACAAATGCAGGGGGTAGTACGTGAGGAGCGCGCGTTGACTTTGGCTGCCCGTAGGGAGTTATCTATTAGTATGGCATAGGTAGCTGACCTTACGGCTCGGCTCGAGGCGTTCCACGTAGACGAGTCCCAGCGAAGACGACGACGCGAGATGATGGATGTCAGGGAAGGAAGTGAGGGTTCCGACGCGGGAGATTTTCCTTACTAGTTAGGCCACTTTTGACACTTTCTGAAGATTTTTGTATTAGATTCCCATCTTACCGCATGCTAATGAATTTCTTATTTGTCTAATCTTTGTTTTTAGTCCTTTGCAATCCTTGACAACCTCTTTGTGGAATGTTTTAAGACCTTATGGCGTTGCTGGATTGCGATCCTACCGTAGCCAGCCGGTGTACCCGAAGTTTCTTCGGGCGGCCTTGGATTTTTGGGATTCCCGGGATCATACTTTCCGCTTCGTTGACGGTGATCCTTGCCCTTTACCGGAAGAATTGTGCGCCATCATGGGCCTCTCTGTCGACCCTGGTGCCCCTTTGGCCTTGCCGTATAGCGAACCTTTGTCCATTGGTCAGTTATCGGCACTCTTCCAAGTGTCTGGTATTTTCTTGCTGGAGCTTCTTGATGTAGAAGGGCCCTTTTCCCATATACCTATTTCTGTTGTTCGAGAAATCTTTGAGGAATCTAAAGTTGGTAGCCGTCCCTGGGCCTTCGCCCTTTCTCTCCTGTTGTACATGCGCTTTCTCGTCATTGGAGAATTGGCCTTATGCGACTGTCGGTTAGTTACCGTTGTGAACGAAGTGTATCGTGGGGCGAACCCTGGTCCTTTTCTCTTGGCCGAGATGCTGTTGAGCTTTTCATCAGTTGTGCCAGGGAGTTCCCTTCCCTCGAGAGCTAGTCCGTTGTGGTTTCAACTTTGGCTGATGGAGAAACTCGTGATCGTGGTTCCCCCTCTAGGCCTAAGGAGATATCACCCTCGACATTGGGGACAGAGGCGACATGTTTTCTTTGGGATAGCATCCTCTCATAGTTTTGACTGGTGGGTACGATGGTTTTCTGGGCGTGACTCAAGCAACATACGTTGGACTTGTCCTTGGTGGTGTATCTCATCTTACACGTGTACGTTGATGTCTGGGTGCGTTCCCGTTTGTGGCCTCCGAGATAGCTCTTTTTATTTGCCATCAAGGCATCCCTTCTGACTTCCTTCACACTTTCCGTGGGGGCACCTTTGATCACCGACTGCTAGACCGCTTAAGACAACTGTGGCCCTGCAGATTTCTCCGAGTCATTCCCAACATCGATGCCCCTATTACTTCTATCTCCAGTGATTATGTTGGGTGGTTAAACTTGTTCCGTAGGGCTTCATTGAGCAGGGAGATTGTGATGTTAACTCGGGGTTTGTCTGACCAGACGGGGCCTTCAAAGAGACGTCGCGAGTGATACCTTTTGTATCTTTAGTTGCTTTGTCCTCCTCTTTTCTCACAATTTGCAAAACATTATTGTAAAACATGATTTCTATTACTTGCAAGTGCGGGGATTTTACAGGATTCTTGTCATGGTTAGGCCGGGTTCAGGTACTTTTTTTTTTCGGGCGTGCGTGACATGCTTGATTTGGCTATTTGCCACTTCGTCGCTATTCGTGGATTTCGTGTTGTTTAGGCAAACCTTCGTGTCGTATAGGTTTTTCCTAACCATTTCGGTTTCGGGCTATTCGTGGATTTTGCATTGTTGGGCAAACCTTCGTGTTTTGTTTTGCGTGTCGCATAGGTTTTTCCTAACAATTTTGTTTTTGGGCTTTGGCGACAGCCGACAGGTTAAAAGTGGACCTTCGGTTTATTCAAGGGGATGGTTGGAGGAAATTAGGTATGTCAGGAAGTGTTCCTTTTCTTTTATGCAAAAACAAGTAATATTTTAATAACGAGTGACATTAATATTTTGCAAATCGTAAGTAGAAATGATCTTTTATTAAACGCAACTCAATATACATTTTTCCCTATCACACGAGACATTTCCCACTTCAAGACCTCACATACTTCCGTGTTATGACCAAAGTACTGATGATACTCGCAGAAGTTTGACCACACTCGCCTTCCGGACAACAGGATTAGGGGAGGGTCCTGGAGCCGAGACTCTCTAACTGGGTGCATCCTCCCGTCTTCTGCTAACCTTGTGAATAAGGTGCCAATTCTTCCCTTAGGAGGCACGAAGCCAGTCGGGGAGAGGATGGATCGTGCATTCTCATGTCTAATTTTCTTGATCTCTTCCTTGATCTCGTGGATATCCCTGCGTACATCTTCAAGACCTTCGACCATGTTTGTCTGTTCTTGTTTCTGAATTTCTCCTGCTTTTAATGACTAGGTGTATTCTTCTACCCTTCGGACCAAATTTCCCAGGTCCAGGAATGAATCAAAATCTTGGTATTGTGCGATCGCTCGTAGATGAGGCAATAGGCTCCTTGTTAAGCAGGAAACAAAGACTTTCATGTTGTGTCTTTTTGGCAGCCCGTCGACGGCCTTGGCCCATCTAAGTGAGAAGTAATCATCGAATGAATCCCCCTCCCTTTGTTCCAACTGCTTCAGATTTCTCCACTCTATGGTCTCTCGGGGCTTGAACGGTCCAGCCATATGTATCCAGTTTTCCGATTCCATGTGTTTCTGATCCTCCTCTATGGGGTTACTCCATGATTCGATCCGGCTTACCAACCGACTTAACTCATCATAGCTCTAGAGAGCATAGTGTTGTGCCACTTCTCGTATGTGGGGGTGGGTATTGCGCACGAGGCATCTTATTTGCTCTTTTCGTTCTGGCGTTTTACGAGCCAATCTTATCATGGGTATCCACCTGTATTCCAGATAATCGTGGAACTGTTCCCCTATTTGTTGTTGAAGCGAGACGAGATCTTCCCAAGAAACCTTCATATCTATGTCGGCTACAAACTTTGTCAAGAAGTCTAACACCAATTTTCCCCAATCTCGTCGAATGATGTGGGAGAGTCTGTTGTACCACTTCCTTGCCTGGCCTTTGAGACAAAAGGGGAACTAGATGTAGTAATCTGTGTCAGAGCTTGGTCCCGAATACTCCATCATTCTCACGAAGGTCCCTAAGTGTATTTGGGCGTCTTGGCTTCCATCAAAAGTTAGGAACAAAGAATCTCTGCCGTCTTCTTCGGGTTCGCTGTCTGTAGCGTTGTCTCCTGAACATTTGGTTTCGGGGGTGAAATCTCCTCGACTTGCGTCATCTAATGTATATGACGGTCTCTTCCCATGACTATTCTCACTAGACATCTTTGACTCGGATCGCCCTTCTCCTGCCTTTCTCTTAGAATACCCTTCTGTGCCATACGTCGTCTCATTGGTACATCTGTGGGCCCTAGTGAACGCTCCCCCTGAGCAAGCAGAAACTCCCATTCCAGACATGGCGCTTATTCTTGACTAATCTGCGTGGATGGCAGAAAAGCATGGTTGGTCTTCGGGTTCGTGAGATGAATGTATGCATGGGTCTATAAGTCTTACTCCGCTTTCGGCTTGTCGGACTCAATTTAGGAATATTACCTTACAGATGCATAATGATGAAGGTAATATCTCTAAACGGGGTCTCTGGTTTGTGTAGACATAAGGGATCGAATCACGACATATTTTCACAAGGGTTTCTAGCCGTGAGTCGTTCTCTCGTTTCTCTTTTAGCTCATATTTTACTAGTCTGGGCATTCCTTCAATTCAAGTCATATTTTGTCACGTCCTTTGCAACCTTTTCCCTTTTCCGGGGTGGACATTCATGACAACACTATTTGCGGGATTGCAACGGAACATTTTCCTGAATCGAAGAAATGCCCAGACGGTGGAGTTCGGACCTTCTATATGGTCTTGAGTATGTACGGTCAAGCAATCAATGAGTTATCAACACACAAAGTCGTCCCTCCCTCTCAATCTTCGCGTGGTGCGTCTCTGTCCTAGGTGGGTTTCTTTTGACATCTTTCCTTTCGACGTGATCTATTTCATGTTTGGGGGTAGTTCCTAGGGGAAATATCTAGGCTAACTATATGAGGCTTCGGTCTCGTTTGATAGTACAAAAGGGTTCCCATAGCAAGATATACCTAGCGCCTCCCCATTTAAGGGTTTTGAGCAGCGTGTCAACGGTACGAGGCTATGGGTGGTGTTACAGATCGACTTAAGCGTCCCTTAAAGGAAACAACAGTAAGCACGACTCGTAACACACGTTGACCATTTGGGATTTTTGTTTTATGCAGTATGAGACTCACACACCCACAAAGTAGTAACTCCGTATATAGTCATAGACTGTCAGAATGCTTCAGTTGTATCCCATCTTTTACTTTTCATAAAATATTTTAAGAAATAATTTTATCAAAAGTGAAAACCAAATGTATATCCTTCCATTAACAAACCAACTTCAAGAAATCGTACGTTGAAGCTAACTTATAATAGCAGAATATATTTTTGGTCCCCAGCAGAGTCGCCACTGTGAGCGAAAGTGGTCGCTCCTAGCGGCTTTAGCCTTCTTTGACTAGAGTCGCCACCCGGCCGACCGGGAAAATGTACGAACCGGTATAGTTACCGATTGTTTTGAAAACCAGAGATTCTTATTTACGTTCGTGGATACAACTTATTAATTCCGACATTCCAGGCCCTAGAGGATCTTTAATGCAAACTAGCTTTTTATTATCTTGAGTTTTATTATTATCACACAAAAAGCATAATAAAGTAAATACAATACGAAAAACCGTCGGGTGACACGGTACTAAACCCTCAGAAGCTTACCCTCGTTGCGTGCCAGTGATGTGCTCGCAAACTAATACTCGTCGAGAATGGAGACCTTTAGGGAAGAACTTCGGGGTCGGAGAGGCGCCGAGGACGTACTCCTAGTAATTGCTTTGGGAGGATTCCGGGGGAATCGTCCGGTTGGGAAGGTAGTTTTGTTGGGCGTGAGGACCTTTGGGGGACGGGGATTTTTATGGAGGAAAGAGAGCTCTCGGGACTCAGAATTAAGCGATTCTCGTATCAGAGGCAACTTTAGGCAACTTTTCAGAGGCAACTTATATCGGGTCAGAAATCGCTTAAAACGAGCTAGAGAGAGGAGATTAGAAATGTTTGATGATGGCAATAAATGAGAAATCCGGCCTCCTTTTATAGGGCAAGGGGAGCCCGTACGGTGTCCAAATGGAGACCGTACGGTCTTGCTTAAGGAGACCGTACGGTCTCAAGAAATCCCGTCTGAGATCCATTTTGAATCTCTGTTAAGGCCCCGGCAAAAGTCCACTGTCGTTTAGCGACACGTGGCAGATAACGATAAGGTCTGTATGGCCATGTGGGCAGACCGTACGGTCTTACTAAGGGAGACCGTATGGTTTATGTTAAGGAGACCGTACGGTTTCTCTTGGAGAGAGGGGAGACCGTATTCTCTTTGGAAGAGGGGAGGACTTTTTACGAGTTTGAAGGTGTCAAACTCGTTTTCCCGGAGTACGGGGAGGGACTTTTTACAAGTTTGAAGGTGCCAAACTCGTGTACCCGGAGTGCGGGGAGATCCTTTTTACAAGGTTGAAGGTGCCAACCTTGTGTGCCCAGAGTCCGGGGGGGTTCCTTGTTTACAAGATCATTCTTGTGTACCCAAGGTGCGGGGAGTTCCTTTCTACGAGATTGAAGGTGTCAATCTTCGTGTGGCCGAAATTCGAGGTGAAGTTTATCACTCTAAGTGGTCATTTGTTCTTCAGCGAGCATTAGTTCTTGGGCGACTAGCGCAACGAGGAGCTCGGAAATTTCTTTCATCATTGGGTTCGAAAACCAGTGCTTACAACTCCCTTTGGTCACTTCATACTTTGTTTGAGGGTTTGTCCCTATCTCTGATTCCTCCTTTCTTGATCCGACGGTCTCCTGGTGGAGGCTGGCTTGGGTTCAGGTGTGTTGTAGTTTTGGATAAAGGGGAAGTTTTCACATATAGGTGGGGTTTCTGACGTTTGGACAACTTGTGTGTGTGCCCTAACCTAAGTGTGCCTATGACATCTAGACGGACTATATTTATGGGATTATGGTACCTCGTTTGTCATTTTTCTATCTCTTCTGTCCTGGTACCAATGTGTATGTATGCCAAGACACGCGGCAATGTGCATGCATGCAGACCCTTTTACGTAGGATGGCTTGAAACAAGTGACCGAACGTATGACACTCCTAGGGTAGACACACCCAAAGGACACAAACCTAGCAGGTAAGGGGACACATGCATGGTTTGACGATGTACGCTAATTCATATGGGTAATGCTTGACACGTATATGAAATGGATGCACACCACACCTTGGATCCTAGACTGATGACTACATACATTGACGATGATCACGACTCTTGACTCTATAAGTGAAGACCAACATATGCATGTGGACTTTGACCGACCCGGTGATGGACTGTTGTGTATTTATGCATGAGGACAGACAAGACTTGGTTTTTACACAGAGACGAGGGGGCATATACTGGACACTGGAGTGATGTTTGATTCTATGCTAAAGGGCATTATTTACATGTCGCATATTTCTCAAACAGAGAATGTTTGTGCGACAACCCTATGTTACACTGGTTTGGAAGATTCCACATAATAGTGAACCATGGGGATTCACGGGACAACGTAACCCTACCTCACGACACGCAATGGGACTTCAAGCGCCTTTTCCGAAGCGTAATGATTCCCACGTCCTACAAACTCAAAACTCCTTTTTGGAGGAGCAAAAGATAGTGTATGGTTGATCTAATAGGTCATATCGTTGTGATGGTATAGCCCCATTTTACATGAAATAATCAAAGTGTTCCTTGCAATAAGGAACGGACGGCGTAACGACGTATTTAATGTATATGGACAAGTATTTAGCGTTATGTCCTTTTTGGTCTTATGAGGTTTTAGCATTGTCTCAAGATGAGATTCGTTTGGTTTAAGGAATTGACCTTTGGGGTCGTAGAACTTCGTCATGTGAAATAGAATAAGTTTCTTCTCGAACTAAAATAAACGCCGTGATGACATATTTCACATGACAAAGCGAGCGACAGTATTGGTCGATTCGTTAAACCCTACAAATGACATGACTGGACCTAACATAGACAACCTTAATGACACTTGTTTGGCTTAAGTAATTGACCCTTGGAGCGGCAAAATTTCGTTATGTGAAGATAAACTAAGCTTCTTTTTGAATTGAAATAAACGTCGGGATGACGTTCTTCAAATTACAAAATGAGCGACAACATTGGTCGATTCGTTAAACCCTACAAATGGAGTGATGACCTGACGTGGTTTGACATGTGACACTATGCTTTACCTAGTCGGGGATTTTGTCGTTGTGGTCTATGCAAATTTTATTTTATTTTATTTTATTTTTTTTAATATTTGTCCAACGCGATATTGACTTGCGTGGACTTCGCAGGGGGGTGTGCCTTAAGACTCAAGAGGAACCCTAAACTCATTTTCGGGAGGAGCACAAGACGATGTATGTTTGGTCCAACAAACTAAACTATTACATCGGTATGGCCTTATCCTATATGAAATCATTAAAGCGTCTTTCGTAATCTAGGACATGCGGCTTCGTACGACACTCGTTTTGACTTAAGGGCAACATTTGTGACGCCATGATTTTATCTCACGAGATTGAGTTTCTTTACGAAATAAAACAGAAGACATAACGCCGTGTTTCGTGTGATAAAATGTCTGGCGTAACAGGGTGCCCCTTTACTTCAAAGGAGTATCATGGGAACATGACTCTTTCCTAGGTTAAGACTACGTATAATATATGTACAAGTAAAAGTAAGCGATCAAACAGTTAGTGTAGACATTCATGCGTACATGACACTCCCTCTCAATCTTCACGTGGTACGTCTCTGTCATAGGTGGGTTTCTTTTGACATCTTTCCTTTCGATGTCAAAACGCTCTCGTAGACGTGATTTATTTAATGTTTGGGGGTAGTTCCTAGGGGAGATATCTAGGCTGACTATAAGAGGCTTCAGTCTCGTTGATAGTACAAAAGGGTTCCCACAACAATATATACCTAGCGCCTCCCCATTTAAGGGTTTTGAGAAGCATGTCGACGGTACGAGGCTATAGGTGGTGTTACAGATCGACCTATGCGTCTCTTAAAGGAAATGACATTAAGCGCGACCCATAACACACGTTGACCATTCGGGATTTTTCTTTTATGCAGTATGAGAAAGCATAACTCCGTATATAGCCATATACTGTCAGAATGCTTCAGTTGTATCCCAATTTTTACATTTCATAAAAGAATTTAAGAAATAGTTTTATAAGAAGTGAAAACCAAATATACATCCTTCCATTAATAAATTATCTTTAAGAAATCAGACGTTGAAGCTAACTTATAACAGTAGAATATGTTTTTGGTCCCCAACAGAGTCGCCACTGTGAGCGTAAGTGTACGCTCATAGCGGCTTTAGCCTTCTTTGACTAGAGTCGCCACCCGGCCGACCGGGAAAATGCACGAACTGGTATAGTTACCGATTGTTTTGAAAACTAGAGATTCTATTTACGTTCGTGGATACAACTTATTAATTCCGACATTCTAGGCCCTAGAGGATCTTTAATGCAACCTAACTCATTGTTTTCTTATATTATTATTACCACGCAAAAAAGCATTTAAATAAGGTAAAAACACTATACAGTAAACCGTTGGGTGACACGGTAAAAACCCTCAGAAGCTTACCCTCGTAGCGTGCCAGTAGGATGCTTGCAAGCTAGTACTCGTCGATAACGGAACCGCATGGAGGAACTTTGGGGCCGGAGATTGCGTTGTGCGTGCTCCTAGTAACTGAAGAGAAGGGATTCTGGGGGAATCCTTCCGGTTTTATAAGATTTGATTGCGAGAACTCTTTTGCGAAGAGGAGAGCTACACCAGGAATTTGGGAGTAGGATTAAGTGGTATTGGATTATTTTGGCGTCGTGAGGACTTTAGGGAGCTGGGATATTTTAGAGCTAGAACTTCGATATCTGAGCGATTTTTTTATATCAGAGGCAACCTTAGGCAACTTTTCAGAGGCAACTTATATCGGGTCAAGAACCGCTCAGAAACCGAGAGAAAATGGGGGAAAGGAAGGAATTGTTGGTGGTTTGAATGAGGATTCATGTTAGGATCTAATGCAATTACGATAATGAAAACAAACAGAAAACACACACGAGTTGTTTACCCAGTTCGCCACTCAATATGAATGACTACGTCTGGAGGCACTACCAAGCCAGGATTTGTACTATAATGAATGGAATGCAATTTACATGGAATAGAGCTATATTTATACTAATTGAAATCCTAAACCACTAGGAATCCTAAACCACCAAGGAATCCCTAATCACCTAGGAATTAGTCTCCAATCCCAACAATCTCCCACCTGGAGACTAAATCCATCTTCATCTGCTGGTAGTGCCGGGCCTCTAACTCAGTTACGAAGGCCAGCTGAAGCTATGCAAAACTTCAGCTTCTCAAAGGTTACAACCTTTGTCAACATGTCTGCAGGATTCTTTGTGCCTTTGATCTTCACTAACTGCAATGTCTTTCTCTCTAAAAGATGCCGTATGTAGTGATACTTCAACTCAATGTGCTTTGTCCTTGAATGAAAAACAGCATTCTTAGCTAAGTGAATTGCACTTTGACTATCATTGTACAAAGTGGGATACTTCTGCTCTTTGCCCAATTCCTTCAAGAAACTCTGCAACCATACCATCTCCTTACTAGCCTCAGTCACTGCAATATACTCTGCTTCCGCTGTAGACAATGCTACCACTTTCTGAAGCTTTGAAGCCCAAGAGATCGCTGTACCTCCCAATGTAAATACATAACCGGTTGTACTCCTTCTCTTGTCAAGGTCACTTGATGCTAAATCTGCATCCACATATCCTGTCAACACAACTTCTTTGCCCCCAAAACATAAAGCTTGCTCACTTGTTCCCTTCAAATATCTCAGGATCCACTTAACTGCTTCCCAATGCTTCTTACCCGGGTCTCCCATGAAGCGGCTAACAACTCCCACTACATGTGCAATATCTGGCCTTGTACACACCATTGCATACATCAAACTGCCAATTGCAGAAGCATATGGAGTTTTCTCCATCTTGGCACGCTCTTCTCTACTCTTGGGTGAGTCTTCTTTAGATAACTTAAAATGGCTTCCCAAAGGAACCTGTGTTGGCTTTGCATCTTGCATACCGTATCTCTTCAAGACCTTCTTGACATATTCAGCCTGCGATAGATACAACTTTCTAGCCTTTCTGTTTCTAACAATTCTCATGCCCAGAATCTGATTAGCATCTCCAAGATCTTTCATAGCAAATCTCTCGGATAACTGATTCTTCAGTTTTCTCACCTCTCTAACACTAGACCCCGCAATCAACATGTCATCAACATACAACAGTAAGATGATGTAGCCCTGATCCAATCTCTTAAAGTAACAACAGTGATCAGCTTCACTCCTCACAAACTTGATCTCTTGCATAAATGAATCAAACTTCTTGTACCACTGCCTAGGGGCTTGTTTCAGGCCATACAAGCTTTTATTCAATTTACATACAAGTTTGGGATTATCAGATTCATACCCCTGAGGTTGCCTCATATAGATTTCTTCCTCCAAATCTCCATGAAGAAAGGCAGTTTTTACATCCATCTGCTGTAGCTCCAAATCTTCTGTAGCCACCATACTCAAAACTAACCGAATAGTAGTCAATTTTACTACTGGAGTAAAAACATCTGTGTAATCTATACCATACCTCTGTTGGAACCCTTTCACCACTAATCTGGCCTTGTACCTTATGCTACCATCTGCTTCCACTTTCTTTCTGAAAATCCATCTATTTTCAAGGTCCTTCTCACCCTCTGGAAGCTCAACAAGTTCCCAAGTACCATTAGTTAACAGAGAATCCATCTCATCATTCATAGCAAACTTCCACTTCTCAGCATCCACAACCTGAGATGCTTCTTGGAAGCTTTCTGGCTCACCACTATCTGTCAACAACACATAGTCTCCAGGTGAGTACCTGTTAATAGCTTTCTTATCTCTCGTAGATCTGCGTAGAGTAGCTGGTGGGTCAGTTGTTGTAACTTGAGGCTCCTCCTCAACTGGTTCCTCAACAGCTACCTTCTTACTCCCACCAGAATTCGTGATGTCTAGGTCTACAGTTTCTGGTTCTGAATCACTAGTATTAGATACTCCAAGGCTATCCTTGTACATCATCTGTTCATTGAACACAACATCCCGGCTTCGAATAATCTTCTTATTCTGACTATCCCAAAATCGAAATCCATAGTCATCACCACCATATCCAATAAACGTGCACTTGATAGACTTAGCATCTAACTTACTTCTCTCAACAGGAGCAATATGGACATAGGAATCACATCCAAACACTTTCAGAAAGGATAGATTTACCTGCTTGCCGCTCCAAGCTTCTTCAGGAATGCCATTCTCCAAGGGAGACGATGGCCCTCTATTGATCAAGAATGCAGCAGTGTTAACTGCTTCTGCCTAGAACATCTTTGGAAGTCCACACTTCAGTCTCATGCTTCTTGCACGTTCACACAAAGTTCTGTTCATTCTTTCAGCAACACCATTTTCTTGAGGAGTTCCCTTCAAGGTCTTTTCCATGCGAATCCCATTCCCTGCACAAAATTCCTTGAACTCCTTAAGCTCATACTCCCCACCATTGTCAGACCTCAAACACTTCACTTTCAGACCTGTCTCATTCTCTACTAGGGCCTTCCACTTTCTAAAGACATCGAATGCTTCTGATTTCTTCTTTAGAAAATAGACCCATAACTTCCTAGTGCAGTCATCAATGAGAGTCATATAGTAATAAGCTCCTCCTAGAGATTTCACTGGTGCTGGACCCCATAAATCGCTGTGAACTAACTCCAATTTTTCCTTCTTCAAAGTCCTTCCACCCTTATTGAAACTGACCCTTTTCTGCTTTCCGAAGATACAATCCTCACATAGCCCTAGATCAGCAGACTTCAATCCTGGTAATAGACCCTTTGAAAACAGCACTTTAATCCCCTTTTCACTCATGTGACCAAGACGACAGTGCCACAAATCAGTATTCACAACCTCACTCACAACATCAATGCTATTACAAACATTATCTGTGACATATAAAGATCCCACCTTCTCACCACGAGCTACCACCATAGATCCCTTGGAAATCTTCCAATTTCCACCTACAAACACCACACAATATCCCTCATCATCTAATTGCCCAACTGACAATAGATTTCTCTTCAGGCCAGGTACATGCCTAACAGCAGACAGCTTAATTACAGAACCATTCTTGGTTTTGATCGAAACATCTCCCTTACCCACAATTTCCAAAGGTTCATCATCAGCAAGATAAACCTTTCCAAATTTGCCTGAGGTATAGTTCTCCATCAAATCTGCGCTGCTACAAGAGTGAAACGAAGCTCCTGAATCTAGAACCCAAGACTCTACAGGACTTCTCACGCTTAAAATCAACGCCTCTGCATACTCTTCGCTAGCTGAATTCACGGACTTGTCCTTCTTAGGTGCTTTACACTGATTCATGTAATGACCGGTTTCATTACAGTTCCAGCACTTAACATGACTCCTGTCCTTGTTAGGGTTTCCTCCTCTACCCTTTGATTTAGACCTACCACGATTCTGTTTTGACCTCGAATCTGACCTACCCCGATTTTCAGTACTCAAGGCTGAACCTGATGTTGAACCCGACTCCTTCCTGCGAATCTCCTTGCTGATTATCAAATTCCTAACATCGTCAAACCTAAGTTTCTCTTTGCCTGCTGAGGCACTAAGAGCAGTAACAGTACCACTCCAACTCTCCAGTAAAGAAGATAACAAAATTAGGGCTAATACTTCATCTTCGAAATCAATTCCCACAGAACTCAATTGTGAAATCGTCATATTAAACACATTCAGATGTACAGCAACTGATGAATTCTCCGTCATCTGAAAGTTGAACAGCCGTCTCATCAGATGGACCTTGTTCGCCGCCGAGGGCTTCTCATATAACGAACTCAAAATCTCCAGTATCTCAATCGTGGTCTTTGCCTTCACTGTGTGATGCGCAACGTTTCTGGACAGCGATAGTCGGATCACACTCATCGCTTTTCTGTCCAACAGCTTCCAATCTTCATCAGAAATCTCCTTTGGTTGCTCATCTAGAGGTTCATGCAATTCTTTACCATACAGGTAATCCTCGATCTGCATCCTCCAGAAACCGAAATCTGTGCCATCGAACTTCTCCACCGGTGATTTTCCGTCTCCCATCGTAAATCTAGCTAACCTGGTTCTGATACCAATTGTTAGGATCTAATGCAATTACGATAATGAAAACAAACAGAAAACACACACGAGTTGTTTACCCAGTTCGCCACTCAATATGAATGACTACGTCTGGAGGCACTACCAAGCCAGGATTTGTACTATAATGAATGGAATGCAATTTACATGGAATAGAGCTATATTTATACTAATTGAAATCCTAAACCACCAAGGAATCCCTAATCACCTAGGAATTAGTCTCCAATCCCAACAATTCAGACCCCTATTTATAGGATTTTTGGGGGTCCTTAGTGACCGTACAGTCAGAACACTTGTGACCGTATTGTGACCGTACGGTCACAAGTTTTTCCAGCTGGTCAGCATGGGGTTTTTTTGTCCACCGACGCTCGTTTAGTGACCGTACGGTCAGTATGGGTCTTTTTGTCCACCGACACTCGATTTTTGTCCACCGACACTCATACGGTCACAAGAGGGTGTGACCGTACGGTCAAAGCATGTGCGACCGTACGGTCAAGACCTATGTGACCGTATGGTTTAGGTCTTCAGCCGAACACAACCTCGTTTTGATAGAGTTTAGTATTGTTGCCATAACTTCTTCATATGAACTCTGATTGAGGTAATTCAAGTTGCGTTGGAAAGCTAAGAGATAGATCTCAACGATCGTGCTTTACGGGTTTCCTAATTCGGACCCTAAAGGGGTCTAAATAGGCTTCCAAGTTGAACTGTGTGGTGATTCCTGTGTGGTTGAGTTTTATTTTGAACATATTTGATTGGGAATTTATCGAGGGGTTTTGAAAAGATATTTTACATGTTATTGAAGGTGTCAATGACATGTGGGAAGAGTGATTTTTCATTCAAGAGCGTCGGTCCGTTCCTTAACGAGTACTGACGCTTGTGCGACTGTCGGTACGAGGAGCTCGGAAATTGCTTTTGTCATTGGGTTCGAAAACCAGTGCTTACAACAGCCTCTTTTCGGGTAAAGGTAAACACTCTGGCTTGTGCTGGAGGTCGTGAACTCTGAGCTTCACTTCTACTCACATTTCCTGTAACATTAGAACCTCGGCCTCGGCCTCTGTTAGGTCTGACATTCTGTACCGTAGTCTCAGAACCACATGTTTTTGATGTTCTTCTAAATGGACAGTCCCTACGCAAATGATCTAGAGAACCACAATGGAAACATCCGCCTGTCACCCATCTGCACTCTCCCAAATGAAACCGGCCGCACACACTACAAGTTGTTGTTCCACAAGTATTCTGACTGTGACTTTGGCTCTGTCGAGAATAGGACGGAGCATTTGACCGCCCTCCTCTACTTGCAAATGATCCACCTCTAAACCCAGAAAATCCACCCGTGTTTGCTTGTGAAGAAGATGGATAGTCTTGGCGTCGCTTCTTATTCTGTTCACTACTAGACTCACCAAACCCTCTTCTTGCCCTATAATAAAGTCCCTCCTTTTCCAGCCTTTCACCCCTAATTGTTGCAACTTTTAGTTTCTGATACGTTTCAAGATCGAAAGTTGTAACTTTACTTCGAATGTTATATCTCAATCCTTCTTAAAATTTTCTGATTTTATCTTTTTCAGTAGCCACGAAAGAAGGTACATAAGCTGACAATCGATTAAATTTAACTTCATATTCAACCACACTCATCTCCCTGCTTCAGACTCAGAAATTCTCTCCTTTTATCATCTAAATACACTTATGGCATGTAGTTGTTACGGAACTCAAAAACAAAATCATCCTGTCAAGATAGGAGGCTGAACTGTCCTGTTCGGAATAGTTTCCCACCAATCATACGCGTCTTCCCGAAGTAAAAACACAGCATAATCAAATTTTTACTCAGGTGTGCATCTCATCATGTTGAATACCCTTTCTATTCTCTTCATCCATCTTTCATATACAGTGGGATCCGTGGTACCATGGAAATCTTCAGCACCCTGCTTCTTCAGTTTATCAAATCTTCGTTCTCTCTGTACTAGCGGAGGATCTTGTCTATGCACATTAGATGCATGTGAATGTGCAGGTGATGATGGACGACCCTGAGGTTCGTCCTGTGGTATTTCTATTCGGACTAGTTGGTCCGGTTCATCTCTCCTCAATTCTTCTATTACCCTACATGATGACATGTTCACGTTAATAAGCAATGCATATAATGTCGTGTCATCTATGCATATGTATGTATGTCCCTATGACCATATCCCTGCTCTGATACCAATAAATGTAACACCTATCCAGTATACGTACGTAATAACAATTAACTTGTAGAAAACATAAAATACACATATAATATATATAGATATAACGTATCAAGTATCGTACACACACCCATACGTCTATATGTACATATGTTTTAAACTTTACAACTATTTACAAGTGAACATGAAATGATGAGGAGAGAGAGAAAGTCGGAATCCAGCTGGTAACCGACCATTCAGCCATGTCTCTATGTCCTTGAAGCTTTATACTTTTAAGTTCTGATAACCTCGGACTATCTGAAAAATGTTTGCGATTTATATCACTCGAAACTTAGTGAATATAAACACTCAGTGAAATAAACATATAGCAACCACACACATATACATGTATACATTCAGCTTATGTCACACAAATATGCATATGCTTGGGCCCGTTTGAATTTGATATAGCACCACCGACCGTTCACTTCCCGGGATACGGTAATTCGGTATACATATACGTCACCTTGCGACATTTCAATCATATATTCCATTGACCATTGGTTCATATTCTTGACCATAAAGGTTCCATTGGTTCCAAATAGCGTTCGGTACGGTGTGCGATAACAAACTCAAACCATGTGATTCGTGTACATATAACATTGAAAATTCCATAATCACGACAGTAAAATGTCATTTCTTTTCATTGCATAAACTCAACAGCAAGTGATTTCACATATATACATATAGCAATAGGCTTCCAAGGCCTTTCGAAATCAAGAACAATCCAGAAATCACAAAACTAGCTCGTATGCATCGTAAACGGCAAACCCGTAATCAATATAAATTCAATACCAATTCATTGATCATAACAGCTATTTTAGCTATAAGCAAGTGATATCATGTATAACAATCAACTTCCAGCCCTTTCGGGAAACAAGAATTCGCAATACATTCGTTTAAACGCATCAATTCATCAAGCAAACACGTAACATTCCACGTCATGTTTATACTCACAACATAAACCGTTCGGTTTTCACGTCGACGGCTTGATTCCACCTCCGGTACTTCTTCCCCTTGCTGGTTACCTATCCAAATAGCATTCAACAATCAATAACTATATTGCAAACCAAGTTTACGGACCTAATTACCCGTTCTTGCAACGAATGTATTCGGTCAAGGCAGCCTGGACTAGGTCTACTAAAAAGACCTAAGTGCAGGGTACACAAAACATCAAGTATGCCTAAACTTCCCTTAATCATTTCTCACAACTGAAACACAATTAGAAGCTAATATTTTACAGGCAACTTAAGGACACATAGAGGTTTAAACTCTCTTCACAACTTTTCCCCAAATTCAGCTTCGAAAATACCCAAAATCATCCTTCAAAATGTGTGTCGTGCTTAAAGCATCAATTAAACATAACAACTATTTTAGCTCGTATGCATCGTAAATGGCAAACCCGTAATGAATATAAATTCAATACCAATTCATTGATCATAACAACTATTTTACTATAAGCAAGTGATATCATGTATAACAATCAACTTCCAGCCCTTTCGGGAAACAAGAATTCACAATACATTCGTTTATACGCATCAATTCATCAAGCAAACACGTAAAATTCCACGTCATGTTTACAATCACAACTTAAACCGTTCGGTTTTCACGTCAACGGATCAAACACAATTAGAAGCTAATATTTTGCAGGAAACTTAAGGACACATATACGTTTAAACTGTCTTCATAACGTTTCCCCAAATTCAGCTTCGAACATACCCAAAATTATCAATCAAAGTGTGTGTCGTGCTTAAAGCATGAATTAAACATACCTATAGTAATTCTAGCATAACTTTGTGCCTATAAACCCGAATTAATCAAAACGAATTTCAGAATTTCAAGAACTCAAAAACCCAGAAATACCTAATCTTAAAATCACCAAACTCACATTCCTAAATTACAGAGACCTAGCCTAAAGAAGAAGATGATTACACACTTACCTTTTCCAACCCCTTTCCTATCTTCCTCTTCCTCTTCCTCTTCCTCTTCCTCTTCTTTTTCCTCTAGCTTAAAATTCATTCACAAACCTTAAATTTTCGAGAAATGAAATGTGTTGGGAGAGGTTTATTCTTAAAGGGTAAAAAGACTAAAATGCCCTTTGCCATTTATTCTAATCCCACTTGTACCCCATTTGCTAATTAATTCCGTAAACTTGATTAACACTAACATAAACACAATTATTAACATATAATAACTCACTTAGGACCTCTATTTAACATTTTACCCAACGCCCTTTTACTACGGTAAAAACGGCGATTTTACGGGTTTTGCGGTTTCGTGCAACTAAGTGTTTCAGAGCATATAAAATACTATTTAAATCCATCTAATGTCATATGCAATATGTCATGTATGATATTTATGAAATAAAATAAAAATGTGAAAAAGTCGGGTGTGTTACATTTCCCCTCCCCTTAAGGAATTACCTCCGGGGAATTCATTACTTGTGTCATAGAATAAGTACGGATATTATTTCTTCATACGTTCCTCTGTTTCCTATGTAGCTTATTCCACTGAATGATTTCTCCAAAGTACCTTAACTAAAGGTATTTCTGTATTCCGCAATTGCTTAGTCTTGCAGTCAATGATAGCTACCGGTTCTTCAGCATAACTGAGGTTCTCCGTCACCTGAATGTCCTGATCTCGCAAAACATGTGTGGGATGTTATCGGTATCTTCGAAGCATAGTCACGTGGAACACATCTGTATCTGTGCCAACTCTGGTGGTAGTGCCAATCTGTAAGCCAAAGGACCAACTCTTTCTAGAATCTCGTACGACCCAATATACCTTGGACTCAATTTACCTTTCTTTCCAAATCTAAGTACACCTTTCCATGGAGAAACCCGAAGAAACACTTTCTCACCAACACTGTATTCCATCTCTCTTCTATGCTGATCGGCATAACTCTTCTGTCTATCTTGTGCTGCTTTCAGTTTACTTCTGATCAATCTTACTTTATAAACCGTATCCTATACAATTTCGGGTCCTTCTAGAATACGTGTAGCTTCTTTATCCCAGTATAATGGACTTCTACATTTTCTACCATATAATGCCTCATTTGGAGCCATTCCTATACTGCTCTGATAATGATTATTATAAGCAAATTCAATCAAAGCAATATATTCATCCCACGCACCTTTGAATTCTAAAGCACAAGCTCGCAGCATAGCCACCCTGACTCATTCTTCTCAGCTCTTCATCAAAGAGATAAACACCAGCTCCAATTGAGACATGAGGTCTGTAGATGAAACCTTTGTAACCAAAATAACTCTCACTCTCAGAGGTATTAATCAAATTTCTGAGATAATCAAGGTTTGAGGAAATACCAACAAAAGAGGTAGAGGGAATAGAGGAGGTTAAAGGATCACTCACAGGAGGTGCATGTCCAGAAGATGAAGGAGGAGGAATAGTAGTTGTGGAAGAACGGATGGAAGTAGATTTGGTAGAAGGTATGGTGAAAGAAGGAGCAATTGTTGGAAAAGAAAAAGTGGATGAGGTATTTAAAGATGGAGTTGTGGGAGTAGTAGTGGAATCGGAAAATATGGGACTTGTTGAGAAATGCACTCCTGAAAAGAACCAAGAAGGAGGAGTAGTTTTAGGAAGTACAACCTCAGATGTTGAAGTTCTAGGAGGGATGAAAGTATCATAGGCATCAGCTTCAGTGATAGAAGAAGATGCATAGGTATGTGGTGGAGGAGGAGGAGAGTTATGTTCAAGAGAGTCAGTTACCTGTTCAGGAGCAGAGGATTCGATAGCCTCAGGAGCAGAGAATTGTACATTCTCAGAGGCGTTGGGATCATAGAAATTCAGAGGTTCAGTATAGACATGAGCAAACCTATCGAACACCTCGTCCACATTCCTACATCTCTCATAACTTCTGCCCTGTCCAAGAAGGACATCATCCATGAAGTGCTCATTATCAACGTTCTGAGCAAACTCTCGAGCATGCTCCAGCACAGTTTATGGATCTTCAGCTACAGGAGATGAATCACAAGAGAGATTCTCAATGCTAGGAGCACCATCTTCATTAAAGTTCTCTTCATCACCATCCAAGTGAGCATCTTCATCATCACTCACTATTTTGGCTCGTACTTTTTCGCCATGTATTTTGGCTCGTACTTCATTGCCATCCTCTGGAATAACATCCTCTAGAATAGGATTAGAGGGAATATCAAAATCCGATCTCCTCATAGGCCTTCTCATTGTAGCAAAGGCCTTAGTTCTGAAATTTTTTTTTCTTGACAGAGGGACATCTTCCTCAGTATCCACTGTTCTAGCATCAACATTAGCCTTAGCCTTTGCAATTTTGTCTCGCTCAGCAGCTTCAGCAGCATCCAACTCAGCATTAGCTGCAACAGCAGCCTCAGCTCTTCTGTTCTTTTCTACTTGCGAAATAACAACATTTAACTTCTCAGTCTCAGCAACAACTCTTGCTACTTCTGCTAGACGATCACTCTCAATTTCTTCTGCTGACTTCGCAGCAACCTCCTTAGGCTTTTCAACAAGCACCTTCCCAGAAGGTGCAACACTAATTGTTGTTTGAACCAAGTTAGAAACAGGTTCAGCAACATTCACAGGTTCAACAACCAAAGAGGATTTGGTGCTGACCTTCTTCTTTTTCTTTTATCACCATTATTCTTCCTGGAAACCTTCTAATCATCCTTCACCACATTCTGGTGAACTTCCTTAATCATCAGAGGAGCAGAGGTTGCAGCCTTCTTAGATGGCAACTGACCAAAAACGAGCTTTGTTAGAGGGCCATACATAATAGGAGAACTTCTGCTACTGATGGCATATGCTGGAATTTCAAGACCAATAGATTTAAACACCCTGGTCAGCAGGGAACCATAGGCTAGGGTTCCATTGGGTTTCACACTCTTCATCTGTCTCAATATCGTTGCTGACAGATTAATCTTCTTCTCATTAATCAAATGATACATGAAAACCCTCTCCCGGTTGGAGACAGAATTCACTCCTCCTGACTTAGGCATGAACACATTTGTAGTTAGATAATGTGCCAACCTCTGATGCTGAGACAACCAAGTAGCATAAGTCTCTTTGGCAGTCAGATCAGGTCTTCCCCAGTTTGAGTCAGCAAAACCTTCAGCAGACCCATCTTCTCCAATAATAACCCCTTCATCAGCAGTACCAAGAATGGTAGCAAGGGAGGTTCTAGAGACCTCAACATCCACTCCACAAACCACATAATGAATCACATCAACTTCATCAGAACGAAAGGAGATGTTTTTGTCGAACTCGGTGACTTGGGTTGGAAGATGACTTCATCCAAGGATGCGAATGAAATCCAGTTTTGAGTGGTCAGCCATTTAGAAATTGGAGGGGTAGTTAGGCATTGCTCATCTAGAAACCTAGAGGGAAAGACTTTAGAGGGATTAAGTTTGATTTTAGAGTCGAAGACACGAGTAAAAATGACTTGAGCGATTTGTTCTTGAGCCATTTTTAGGAAATTAGGTTTTCGAGTAGAGAAAAGGATAGAGATTGCAGAAAATGCTAGGGATTCTAATGCAATTGAAGACTCGGGTAAAAATATTTCTAAGTAAGGAAGACCCTATTTATACCCAAAACAAATAAACCGTTCCAATTTAAAAAGTGAGTAATCACCGTTAAAAAGGGAACAGGTTACCGTTAACACCAGAAAAAGCACAATAAAAGCATTTATTGTAGGCACCATAATTATCCTTAATTAAACTTAATTATCTCAAACGGCTAGCAGTTAAGATGAAAAGAATATAATTAAAGACAAATTACTGAAGTGGATTAGTCATACCTATGCCTTCACGTATACCTCTGAAAGGAATACTAGCCAGAGGCTTAGTAAACATATCAGCAATGTTATCTTCTGAGGGCAAATAGACAAGGACAATATCCTTCTTCAGAACATGGTCTCTCAGAAAGTGATGCCTAATGTGAACATGCTTCATCCTGCTGTGTTGAATGGGATTCTTTGAAAGGTCAATATCACTCTTGTTATCACAGTTGATAGTAATTGTTCCAGGAGTGATTCCATAGTCAGCAATTTGTTGTTTTATCCAGAGCATCTGAGAAACACAACTTCCAGCAGCAACGTACTCAGCTTCAGCAGTTGAGAGAGCCACAAAAGTTTGTTTCTTACTATGCTATGAGACTAGACACTCCCCCAGAAAATGACAACCACCAGAAGTGCCGACTCTCTTCAATTTATCGCTACCATAGTCAGAGTCTATGTATCCTAGAGGAGTAAAGTGTTGTAGTTTGTGTCCTAAAGACAATTGTCGTTTAGGATATTTTATTTAGAATAAAGAATGTATAAACTATTGATTTTATGAAAGGCTTTTATCTTTTATCTTATATATATTACGTTGTAATTATTAGTTAAAAGAAATCCATAGTTTATATTGATAATCTTAAAGTGTTCATACAAGATGAAGCGAGACATACTTTAATGATTAAATAAACTTAAAATATCCCAAGTCGAGTATTGTATTATTGGATTAATATATATACTGTTGAGACTTGCATATAATATATCCCTTATTCATGAATAAGAAGTTGATCTCACGAACTTAGATTATACGAGATATCTGGATAATTATATGGATATGTATAATGATGTTATATATATTGGAGACCCCGCTTTGAGTTACTAGTATGGAATAAATACATAAATGTCAACTAGCTTTAACTCATATGTGGTAATAGATATAAAGTAGTCCTAGAACTCAAATACTCATTCATGTGACTTTGAATTATGGAGTGTGTTACTTTGATTCTACTATCTGTACGATCCAGTATTCGGGTGTCCTTCGGGTAGACATTGGGTAACACATAAAGTAATTGCAAAGCAGTTAATGTTAGATTGAGGAATCATCACTTCTGTATTAGAGAAGATTTATCTTGGGCATCTTGTGAATAAATAGTTCTAAATCCTTGCGCGAGGTAATATGATAAATTGGAAATGGTTTTCAATTTATGGAGAATATTTATTTGAGCACAAGTAAATTAATAATGAATTATATGATTGACTTTTCCGTGATCATGATTCATTAAAGATAATATTGATGAGGGACCGAATTATATTGCAACTATCACTGAAAGGTAAAAGAAGTCAACTGTTAATCTTGACTCCTTATGACTCCGGGTTAGAAGAGTATCTCCATATTTGAGTCGACGCTCTTCTATGTTATATTAATTAATAGAGATTAGATTAATATACGACCGGTTGTGGTAAGGACCTAGTGGGTCGCACACTAAGAGTATTGAAGGATAAAATGGTAAATTGTTAAATATACCAAATATGTGTATTTGGTAATGTTGGTCGAAATATGTATATATAGTGTTGATATATATATAGTTTAATTGAATTAAATTATAATGTGTTATAATGTTAATTAATTAAATCCTACTAGTATAATAATTGAGATTATTATTTAGTTAAATTGAGTAATTTAATAAATATGGATTTATATAAATTACTAGTTTAATTAAATAGGAATACTAGTATGAATAGAATTGTTTTTATTAATTAAATAAGAGTTGGCCTAGTCCTTTTGGGAATAGGATTCTTATTTAGGAGAGACAATTCTAAACACTATAAATACAACCCCCTATGGGGTATTTGTAACACACATCTAATTCTCTCTAGAGAAGCCGAAATTCCTAGACCAAAATTGGGGTTTTGATTTACCGTTTTATTCGTTCTTGCTCGTGTGGACTTAACGCTAGAGGTGTTCTACTTTGGGCACTCGCGAGATTAAAATAAAGAAGACTTGTGGGCGCGACAACAACGTTAGATAGTAATCTCCTAGCGGTATTTTATCTAACTAATCTTCTTAATTGTTATTCAATAAGCTAACGGATCTTGGTTTAAGAAATTGAAAATTTTTAATTCCGCTACGAACGTCGTAAATCTTCAATTTCCAACATAAAGTATGTACTACAAGGATACCACAAACCAGCTTCTGGAGAACCTTTAAGATATTTGAGAATTCTTTTGACATCAATGTCATGAATCTCCTTTGGTTTAGCCTGATACCTAGCACAGAAGTACACAGCAAAATGTATATCTGGCCTGCTGACAGTTAGATATAAAAGAGAACCACTCATACCTCTGTAGGTTTTTATATCTACACGTTTACTAGCTTTCTCTTCATCATCAAAATCTCTCTTAACATCCATAGGAATGTCAATAGCATTAGAGTCTGACATGCCAAATTTCTTCAGCACTTCTCTAGTATACTTGGCTTGATTGATAAACACACCATCATTACTTTGTTTGATCCGAAGTCCTAAGAAGAAGGTTAATTCTCCCATCATAGACATTTCAAACTCAGCCTTCATGTGGTCACTGAACTCCCTGCACAAAGATTCATTAGTAGCACCAAATATAATATCATCTACATACACCTGAGCTAAAAGGATATCTTTGTTCTTTCTGAGAGTGAACAGAGTTGTATCAACACAGCCTCTAACAAATCCCTTAGACAGAAGGAACTTTGTCAGTCTCTCATACCAAGCTCTGGGAGCTTGTTTCAGTCCATACAAGGCTTTCTTCAGCTTGTACACATGATCAGGAAACTTAGGATCCTCAAAATTAGGTGGTTGAGACACATAGACTTCCTCATGAATGTACCCATTCAAGAATGCACTTTTCACATCCATTTGAAAGAGCTTAAATCCTTTGTATGATGCAAAAGCACATAAGATTCTAATGGCTTCCAACCATGCAACATGAGTAAAAGTTTCACCATAATCTATGCCTTCTTCCTGACTGTAACCCTAAGCAACAAGTCTTGCCTTGTTCCTCACAACATTTCCAAACTCATCCAGCTTGTTCTTCAGAACCCATCTTGTACCAACAACTTTCTTGTTGTTAGGTCGGGGAACCAAAATCCAAACTTCTGACCTTTTAAACTGGTCAAGTTCTTCTTGCATTGCCATTAACCAGCACTCATCATCTTCAGCTTCATAGTAGTCCTTTGGTTCAAGGAGTGAAACAAAAGCCACATTCCCCATGAATATTCTGAGCTGAGCTCTGGTCATGACATGATTGTGAACAGAGTCAATAATATTCTCAAAGGGGTGGTTCCTATGAGCTCTAACTTCTCTTGTAGATCCAACGTATCTTCTGAAACTTGTTCATCATTTGGTGAATCATACATAGGAGCATCTTCTGGAAGGAAGTTGACTTTTGGAGTTGGATTCTCTTCTGGAACTGGATTAGCAGCAACAGGAGGAATAACTTTAGCAGCTCTGGGGGGAACATCATCAGCATCAGCAGGAGATGTTACATCAGGAGCTTGAACTACATCTTCGTCATGAGCTCTACTATCTGCAGGGTTAGTCTCATCAAACTGAACATGAACAGATTCATCTAAAGTTTGAGTCCTCTTATTAAAAACCCTATATGCTTTACTATGTGTTGAGTAACCAAGAAAAATGGCCTCATCTGCCTTTGAATCAAACTTTGAAAGATATTCTTTTGTATTCAAAACATAACACTTAGAACCAAAGGTTCTGAAATAACCTATCTTAGGCTTTCTACCTTTCTAGAGTTCATAGGGGGTTTTGTTCAAGATGCTTCTGATGATCACTCTATTCAAAACATAACAAGCTGTGTTAACAGCTTCTCCCCAGAAGTACTTTGGAAGCCTTCTGTCATTGATCATAGTTCTGGCAATTTCAACCAGAGTTCTGTTCTTCCTTTCAACTACCCCATTTTGTTGAGGAGTTCTAGGAGGAAAGAAGTTATGATCAATTCCCTTGGTTTCACAAAATTCTTCAAACTGAAAGTTCTTGAATTATCCACCATTATTACTTATGATATGGACTACCTTCTCATTCCTTTCATTCTGAAGTTTCTTAATCAGAACTGAGAAACATCCAAGTGACTCATCTTTGCTAGACAACAAGATGACCCAAGTGAATCTGGAATAGTCATCTACAATGACAAAGGCATATTTCTTTCCACCCAAAGATCCATATGAAGTAACTCCAAAGGTCTTTTAGTTGAAATGGTTTTCTTAGCTTTAAAAGAGCTTCTGGATTTTTTACCAGATTGACAAGCATTACGCAAATGGTTCTTTTTAAAACTAATTTCAGGCAGACCCTCAACCAATTGATATCTAGCTACTTTGGCCAGAAGGTCCATGCTCACATGAGCAAGTCTTCTATGCCAGAGCCAGGAGGTATCCTCTTTGGACATCAAGCATATATTTTTACAGAGATTCTCAAGGTTCAGCATGAAAACATTTTCTACTCTAGGAGCAGTTAGAATTATTTCCCTTGACTTACTGTCCAAGATTTTACATCCAGATGATCTAAATACAACATCTCTACCTTTGTCACACAGTTGTGCAACACTGAGGAGGTTGAACTTCAGGCCTCTGACTAGGGAGACATCTTCAATGGGAGGACTAGTTCCAATTGATCTAGAACCAAGAATCCTTCCCTTCTGAGCATCTCCAAAGCTGACTTTTCCACCTCTTTTAGGTACAAATGTGATGAATGCCTTCTCATCACCTATCATATGCCTTGAGCACCCACTGTCAATGTACCACAACTTTGACATTGATGGAGCACTCAGAGCCACCTGCAACACAATCAATTAGTGACAGGTACCCAATCCTTATTGGGTCCTTCATCGTTAGATTTATCTTCAGCAGGTTTTAGTGATATCTCAGATTGCAAGATGTTTTTAATGTGATACTTGCAATCCTTCAACCAGTGAGCATCACTCTTGCAAAGCTTGCAAAAGGGAGGGTTCTTGGATCTTTCCCTTTGCTTCTTGGGAGCTTTCTTCTTCTTCTGAGAAGGTGTAACATCTTCAGAGGCTATAACAGCACTCTCAGAGGTACCCACATCAGAAGGAGAAGAGATTTCCTTCAGAAGAGAGGGAGTGACAGGTTTCTTCTTCTTCTTCTGGGGTTTATCACTTCCCAGAGGCAGCTTTTCCTTGCCTTTGGCTTTGGGGCCATCAGCAGGAGTGCTGAACTGTTTACACAACTTTTCTTCTAGCACTTTCATGTCAGAGTAAACTTGAGTAAACCTAAGAAACTTGTCAGCCTCACTTTTTTCCAATTTCCTCTTAAGGTATTTGAACATACTATATAGTTCTTCAAGAGAATCAAGGATATCTTGTTCGTGAGAAATGTTAACCTCAGAGTCATATGTTACTTCAGGAGGTGCGGAGGTCTCTCCTTTGACATCTTCAGAAGTTGGCTCATCGACAGCCATGAAACAAATCTGAGCTTGCTCTTCCTTTTCTTCAGGATCACTGCTGGTCTCAGAGTCTGACCAAGCAGCCATCATTGCTTTCTTGAACTTTCTTTTATCCTTTTTCAGCTCTGGGCAATTAGGCTTAATATGTCCTGGTTGCTGACATCCATAACATACAATGCGTTTGCTAGGATCTCTCTTGGATTTTTCACCAGAATCAGGAGTCTTCTTATCAAAGCTCCTGAAAGGCTTTTTGTAGTTTCCACCTCTGCCTTTTCTAAAGGCCTTCTTGAACTTCCTGGTCAGCATAGCTAGTTCCTCATCTTCAAGACTACCCCTCTTTTCCCTTCTGACTTTTCTCTCAAGTCATGGTTCTTCATTGACATCTCGTGGGTAATTAATCAACCAATAAGTTCATCATATAGGTAGTAGCCTAAATCCTGAACTTCTTCAATGGCAGTCTTCTTGGCTTGCCAAGACCCTAGTAAGCTTCTGAGTATCTTCTTCACTCTTTCTGGTTCTTCAATATCCTTTCCTAAACCTTTCAGATCATTGACTATCTTGGTGAATCTGGAATTCATGTCAGAAATCGATTCCTTTTCAAGCATTTCAAATAGCTCATAATTTCTCATGAGTTGATTGATCTTAGATTGCTTCACTTTGCCTGTTCCTTCATAAGTAACTTCCAGCTTGTTCCATATGTCCTTTGATGTTTCACAAGAAGAAACTTTGTTATATTCAGTGGCAGAAAGTGCACAATGTAGCATGTTTATTGTTCAAGCATTAGTTTGGAGTTTCTTTAGGATATCATCAGTGTATTCCCTAGGAGGTATTACAACATTCCCTAGACCAACTTCCATTCTGAAAGGAATGAAGTCACCTTTTTTGATAACATTCCAAGCACTCATATTCTGGGCTTGAATGAAATACATCATTATCCTTTTCCAATAGGAGTAGTTATCACCATTAAACAGTGGAGGTCTAGTTGTGGAAGAACCCTCTGGAATCATATAGTAAAAGGAAGTCTCAGGTAGATTTCTACCAGCCATCTCTATTGATTCTGATGGATCTTACACTTAGATTGTTAGATCTTAGTAAATAAAACGAGGTAACTTGGCTCTGATACCACTTGTTGGCCCTAACAAGATCAGAATCACCTAGATGGGGGTGAATAGGTGTCAATTTCGTGAGACTGAAATTCTTAGAGTTTTTACAGAAACTCAGATTTTAGAGTCAAATTGTCTTAGAGTCAAAGTCTAGTTTAATGAAACAGCTTCTGAGGGAAATTCTGCCTTATAACAGTTTAACTGCTTTCAGCAACAAAAGCTCTGAGTTAGAGAACTTTTGGACAGTCTTCTAAACAAAGACAATGATATAAAGAGTAAATCTGTTTCAGCACTAAACAATAACAAGTACACAGAGGAAAAATAACAAGTATAAGGAAGGGAGAAAGAGATTCAGGAGATCCTGATGAATAGTTCGATTTATCCAGGTTCACCACAGAAGTCCTGTGACTACGTCCTGTCCTCTGTGATCGCAGTCACCAGAGATTCAAATCCACTATTCAGAACTATTATGGCAAGTCCAGAAGCTCCTTTTCATCAACAAAACTTAAGCTAATTTCTCACTTAGTTCTGACTAGCCTAGAATGAGTTAAAGGATTTCCACCAGAACAACAACAATCCTGTTTTCTGGAATTCTCACCCAACTCAAACCTTAACTAGATTTCTCTCAAATCTAACTGAGTATCACAAATGATACCAGTTTACAAGATTCCTATTATGGACTTGTGTTTCTTCACTCTCTCTCTAAAACAAAGTCTAAGCTATGAAAGATTGAGAATGGAAAGAATGCTCTATTTTTCTTGTTAAAACGGTGCGTTAAGATTTTGCTCGTTAATCGCGTGTGTGATGCAATGGAGCTTGGATACTATTTATAGTGCTTTGGAGATGACCGTTAGTGAAGTTTGAATCTTCAATTGATGACATCAGTTGTTGTAGCCGTTAATCTGTCATGTCTTCAAACGGTCTTCAAACACTTTGATTCCGTTAACCTTGTTCTTTAACTAAATCCGGTAAGTGATTTGAAATCAAAGATAAGGTTCACTGGAACTTGCTTCATTTAGATCAACAAAGGGTCGACAAGGAAATGCTGGTTTTGTTTGTAGTAGACATGCGCGCTCCTTCAAAAAAGCTTTTAAAACTTTTGGCGCCTTGCATTAAATGCAGAAGTCGGAGCAATAAATGCAAAGAAAGACCCGTGACTAGCGCTTCTGAGTTCCTTATTCCTTTTGTGTAAGCTTCTGATCAAAATGGAAATACTTCTGATTGATTCTAAACTTCTGAGGTCAGCTTTAAGAGTCTTCAGAAAGTCTTCAGAGTGGAGCATCCAGCTTCTGAGCTTTATCTTCTGTCTTCAGCTTTATCTTCTCTTATGAGTCTTCTAGACAATCCAGAGTTTCTTCATTCAACACCTGCTGAGAAACTTATACAATGCTTAACAAAAATTGTTAGTCAACATTGAAAAGTATATAAGAAAAATAGAATTTCATCTTCTGAAACATTTGGACATAATCAAAACACTTAGGGTTCATCACATACCGTGTTCGAAGAGCTGTCTTTGAAATGTCCGGTTCTGAAAGTTTGAATTGATGGTACCCTGATCTCAAATCAATTTTCGAAAATATACATGCTCCCTGTAATTAATCAAACAAATCATCTATTCTAGGCAACGAATATTTATTTTTCACAGTGACCCGGTTCAGTTGCCTATAATCTATACACAATCGCATGGTACCGTCTTTCTTTTTCACAAACAAAACTGGTGCTCCCCAGGGTGACACATTAGGCCTACTGAATCCTTTATCAAGCAATTCCTGTAACTGTGTTTTCAATTTTTTTAGTTCTACAGGAGCCATTTTGTACGGTGAAATGGAAATCGGTGCAGTTCCTGGAACTAAGTCAATGGTAAACTCTATTTCCTTATCTGGAGGTAAACCCGGTAAATCTACTGGGAATACATCTGAAAACTCATTTACTACTGGAATGCTCTCTAAGGTCGGTACTGCTGCCCTAGTGTCAATTACATGGGCTAGCCTGACAACTACCTTGAATCAAACGACATACTTTGATGGCTGAAATCAGACAACTAGGCATAACTTGGCGTTCACCACGGAAAACAAGTCTAGGTTCATCTGGTGACTCTAAGACAACTTCTTTTGTAAAACAATTAACAATTGCACGGTGTCTGGTCAACCAATCCATACCTAAAATTATATCAAACTCCCTAATATCTAGCATAATCAAGTCAGAATGCAATTTAGCTTCATCAATTTGAATCTAAAAATTTCGGCATACTCGGTTTACTACCATAGTTTCAGCTAAAGGAGTACCCACATGTAATTCCAACCCCAAATACCCACAGTTCATATACAATTGCAATGCCAAATGTGATGCTATGAATGAATGCGTAGACCCAGGGTCAATCAATGCATAAACTTCTATATCTGAGATTAAAAGCTTACCGATGACAACTTGTGGTGAAGATACAACCTCTTTTCGGGTAAAGGCAAACACTCTGGCCTGTGCTGGAGGTCGTGAACTCTGAGCTTCACTTCTACCCACATTTCTTGTAACATTAGAACCTCGGCCTCTGCCTCTGTTAAGTCTGACATTTTGTACTGTAGTCTCAGAACCACCTGTTTCTAATGTTCTTCTAAATGGATAGTCCCTACACAAATGATCTAGAGAACCACAATGGAAACATCCGCCTGTCACCCATCTGCACTCTCCCAAATGAAACCGGCCGCACACACTAAAACCTGTTCTTCCACACGTATTCTGACTTTGACTCTGGCTCTGTCAAGAATAGGACCGAGTATTTGACCGCCCTCCTCTACTTGCAGATGATCCACCTCTGAACCCAGAAAATCCAACCATGTTTGCTTGGGAAAAAGATGGATAGTCTTGGCGTCGCTTCTTATTATGTTCACTACTAGACTCACCCAACCCTCTTCTTGCCCTATAATCAAGTCCCTCCTTTTCCAGCCTTTCACCCCTAATTGTTGCAGCTTTTAGTTTTTGATACGTTTCAAGATCGGAAGCTGTAACTTTACTTCGAATGTTATATCTCAATCCTTCTTCAAATTTTCCGATTTTATCTTTTTTAGTAGCCACCAAAGAAGGAACATAAGCTGACAATTGATTAAATTTAACTTCATATTCAGCCACACTCATCTCCCTGCTTCAGACTCAGAAATTCTCTCCTTTTATCATCTAAATACACTTCTGGCATGTAGTTGCTACGGAACTCAAAAACAAAATCATCCCATGTCAAGATAGGAGGCTGAACTGTACTCTTCAGAATAATTTCCCACCAATCATACGCGTCTCCCTGAAGTAAAAACACAGCATAATCAAATTTTTCCTCAGGTGTGCATCTCATCATGTTGAATACCCTTTCTATTCTCTTCAACCATCTTTTAGCTACAGTGGGATCGGTGGTACCATGGAAATCTTCAACACCCTGCTTCTTCAGTTTATCACATCTTCGTTCTCTCTGTACTAGCGGAGGATCCTGTCTATGCACATTAGATGCTTGTGAATGTGCAGGTGATGCTGGACGACCCTGAGGTTCGTCCTGTGGTATTTCTATTCATCCGGTTCATCTCTCCTCATTTCTTCTATTACCCTACATGACGACATGTTCACGTTAATAAGCAATGCATATAATGTCGTGTCATGTATGCATATGTATGTATGTCCCTATGACCATATCCCTGCTCTGATACCAATAAATGTAACACCTATCCCGTATACGTACATAATAACAAGTAACTTGCAGAAAACATAAAATACACATATAATATATATAGATATAACGTATCAAGTATCGTACTGACACCCATACGTCTATATGTACATATGTTTTAAACTTTACAACTATTTACAAGTGAACATGAAATGCTGAGGAGAGGGAGAAAGTCGGAATCCAGCTGGTAACCGACCTTTCAGCCATGTTTCTATGTCCTTGAAGCTTTATACTTCAAATTCTGATAACCTCGGACTATTTGAAAAATGTTTGCAATTTATATGAGTCGCAACTCAGTGAATATAAACACTCAGTGAAATAAACATATAGCAATCACACATATATACATGTATACATTCAGCTTATGTCACACAAATATGCATATGCTTGGGCCCATTTAAATTTGCTATAGCACCACCGACCGTTCACTTCCCGAGATACGGTAATTCGGTATACATATAAGTCGCCTTGCAACCTTTCAATCATATAATCATTTCATATATTCCATTGAACATTGGTTTATATGCTTGACCATAAAGGTCCCATTGGTTCCAAACAGCGTTCGGTACGGTGTGCGATAACAAACTCAAACCACGTGATTCGTGTACATATAACATTGAGAATCCATAATCACGACAATGACATGTCATTTATTTTCATTGCATAAACTCAACAACAAGTGATTTCACATATATACATATAGCAATAGGCTTCCAAGGCCTTTCGAAATCAAGAACAATCCAGAAATCACAAAACTAGCTCGTATGCATCGTAAACAGCAAACCCGTAATCAATATAAATTCAATATAAATTCATTGATCATACCAGCTATTTTAGCTATAAGCAAGTGATATCATGTATAACAATCAACTTCCAGCCCTTTCGGGACAAAAGAATTCGCAATACATTCGTTTATACGCATCAATTCATCAAGCAAACACGTAACATTCCACGTCATGTTTATACTCACAACTTAAACCGTTCGGTTTTCACGTCGACGGCTCGATTCCGCCTCCGGTACTTCTTCCCCTTGCTGGTTACCTATCCAAACAAAACGGTGAAGATTGTAATCGAACCTAAGTGCAGGGTACACAAAACAGCAAGTATGCCTAAACTTCCCTTAGTCATTTCTCACCACTCAAACACAATTAGAAGCTAATATTTTGCAGGCAACTTAAAGACACATAGAGGTTTAAATTGTCTTCATAATGTTTCCCCAAATTCAGCTTCGATACACCCAAAATCATCAATCAAAGTATGTGTCGTGCTTAAAGCATCAATTAAACATACCTATAGTAATTCTAGCATAACTTTGTGCCTATAAACCCGAATTAATCGAAACAAATTTCAGAATTTCAAGAACTCAAAAATCCAGAAATACCGAATCTTAAAATCAGCAAACTCACATTCCTAAATTAAAGAGACCTAGCCTAAAGAAGAAGATGATTACACACTTACTTTTTGCAACCCCTTTCCTATGTTGCTCTTCCTCTTCCTCTTCTTTTTTCTCTAGCTTAAAATTCGTTCACAAAGCTTAAATTTTCCAAAGATGAAATGTGTTGGGAGAGGTTTATTTGTCTACTTAAAGGGTAAAAAGACTAAAATACCCTTTGCCATTTATTCTAATCCCACTTGTACCCCATTTGCTAATTAATTCCGTAAACTTGATTAACACTAACAGAAACACAATCATTAACATATAATAACTCACTTAGGACCTCTATTTAAAATTTTACCCAACGCCATTTTACTACGGTAAAAACGGCGATTTTACGGGTTTTTGCGGTTTCGTGCAACTAAGTGCTTCGGAGCATATAAAATGCTATTTAAATCTATCTAATGTCATATGCAATATGTCATGTATGATATTTATGAAATAAAATAAAAATGTAAAAAAGTCGGGTGTGTTATCAATGATTAAGAATAAGAACAATGTCAAAACTTAATAAAACAAGCAATAATTGTTTAAAAGTGTAGAAAGTTTACCAAGTCGCATTCGTGCATATGGTCCAAAGGGAAAATTCATTTTTCCGGAGGTACAGGTCTAAGTCCTCTATTTCCACCAAATGCACCACCTGAAGAGATACAACAAAATAATGAATACAGAGATCCATGAAAGAAGAATGTGACTTGTTCATATTATCTTAACATGTCGAGAAAAACTGATATCGAACCAAATTATTAGATACAGTTGAAAGAAAGAAGCTTAAACAAGAATCAGAAAACAAATAGCAAAAAATACAGAATGTTGTGGGTAACTAGAGAAACAAGTAATTATTTGTTAAAATTTCATTAAGAATTGGAGTTATGAAGCATATCAAGTTTAGGAGAATGAGTCTAGATAGTAAATTCACAGTACATGTACTCATTATAGCTGCGAGATTGGTCCGGAGGTGAAATCAAAGCAACAAACTGGGCAGACAGTTAGGGTTTTCCTTATTCGAACCTGCAAAATTCAGATGAATTTTAGAATAAAACCCCAAATCTCTTTCTTTTTTTAAACCCACAACCCAAAATTCAAAGTTAGGGACAATAATAAACTCGATTACAAAGAATGAGATTTGGGGATCTTGATATTCTTCTCTATCAAATTTTAGCGATCCAGGAGTGTGAGTTTCTCCATTTCGCGTTTTCACCCCAAAAGCAAATGTTTTGGTATTTGGTTAGAAATTAGAAGTAGCTTAAGCAACTATCTTTTCAAGAAGTTACAAAATACGACTTCTCTACAAAAAAATAAAAAAATTCAATATGTTCAAATTAGTAATGAGTAAACCACAAACAACAAAATAAAACCGTAAAGAAAAACAACAACCATGAGCAGCAAACAGTAACCAGTTGCACCACACGGGCCTAAAAAAACCATTATGTGTAGTGGAGAGAGAAGATTGAACACGAGTAGCTATGAAAGCCCCACGTTTTGCTTTCCGTGGGCTTCGCATAGGTCCCATATTCAAATAAGTAAGCCTCTATCGTGACTAAAATGTATACACTAAAGTGAATTTGTTGTCGTTAAAAAAAACATTTACTAATTTGAAATAATCTACTCATACCATGTGATTCGTGTACATATAACATTGAGAATTCCATAATCACGCAATAAAATGTCATTTCTTTTCATTGCATAAACTCAACAGCAAGTGATTTCACATATATACATATAGCAATAGGCTTCCAAGGCATTTCGAAATCAAGAACAATAAAAAAATCACAAAACTAGCTCGTATGCATCGTAAACGGCAAACCCGTAATCAATAAGAATTCAATACCAATTCATTGATCATAACAGCTATTTTAGCTATAAGCAAGTGATATCATGTATAACAATCAACTTCCATCCCTTTCGGGAAACAAGAATTCGCAATACATTCGTTTATACGCATCAATTCATCAAGCAAACACGTAACATTCCACGTCATGTTTATACTCACAACTTAAACCGTTTGGTTTTCACGTCGACGACTCGATTCCGCCTCTGGTACTTCTTCCCCTTGCTGGTTACCTATTTGTTGCAATTTTTTCTGCAAGTGCACAGATTCGCATATAGTAATAAAAAGATCGTACCCACAGAGATGGAACAATATACTTAAACTTTCTCTTATTCGCGTTCGTTTTCTTTTCACAAATAGATAAAACGATAATCCTTATTGATTTGGTTGATAACACACAACTTACTGTACCATTCACGTATAACAAATACTTCAAGTCACCAAACGCACATGTTTGGATTTCTATTCATTCTAAGGCAAAGACAACAATTCATTTAAGCACGTAAACACAATATTGAATAGTCTTAATATACTTAATCTAATCTCGATATAACTTATTCCGATCTCTCGATACATGCAAACAAGTTAACCACATATGAACATCAATCATACACTAACCGAACCTATTCGTATCAATATTATAACCGACTACAATCACACATGTAAAACTAGATTATAATCTAAGCAACCGAACCTATTCGTATCACAAGATTATAAGTTAATGATAAACACAAGTTATTATACTTAGCAACTATTTTCATGTAAATATCTTACTTAGCATGCAAACTTATTAATTCAAGAACATAAGCATATGAAGAACATTAATCTCTTTATAAACTCAATATCATATTCATACAAGATGTACGCAGAAAATCTAAGTTGGACAGAACATAAACAAGTATAAGAAAACAGGGTTGTCAATCCTTTTTACTCTACTCGGAAGGGTTGTCAAGCCTCGGGGCGTTCTTGCTCGGATTTCCTTCGATGAACGGATGAACAAAGTTGATCTCTCGATCTAACTACAATGCCTTATGAAAGGAACGAAATCATACCGTGTTCCTGATCTAAATACATGGCTGGAACTATATGTGTTGGGTGAATTTACGGGTAACGGTTTACGGGAAATGTAAGTATGTATTTAGTGTTTCGTTCTTTTGTAAGATTTTTGTCAACCATCCGAATTTCGGACAAGGATGGTGTATTTATCGGCACCAAGAGGTGTGTTTCGAAGGGTTACAACCTTAGGGAATGATCGTGTCCGTTTGGAAGGCGTACGACCTTTCGGAAGGGTTGTGTGGATAAGAACGACGAAGGAAATCCAATTCTGAGGATTCTGGAGAGTGGCGCGCCAGAGGCAAGAATTGCCTCCATCGCGACCTGTAGGTTGCACGCCTCGAGTTATTTCTTCGATTTTCCATCTTAGCTTGCACGTAACTTTTTTGCATGGCCTTGCATGAACTTGTATGAACTAAAATGTCTTCTATTGCTCTTTTTTTGCTCGAACTAACATCAAATTGCTATGCTTTCATAAGATTAAGTTCTGAAGATCAAAACAAACACAAAGTAGTGAAATTGCCCATATCCTAGATATTTCTACGCTAAATGAGCTAAAACTATATGAAATGTTACGAAAATATATATGAAATACATAGATAAATTAAGTACATTTTGGACTTAACACTATCCAAATAGCATTCAACAATCAATAACTATATTGCAAACCAAGTTTACGGACCTAATTACCCGTTCTTGCAACGAATGTATTCGGTAAATGCAGCCTGAATTAGGTCTACCCTACCATAACTCCCAAGATACAAGGTATTTTCCTAAGTTTCGTTTTGCATATTAAACTAGACACATAAGGGTCTAACATATCCAAAAATCAGAACCTAATAAGCTATACACAATAAACGGTGAAGATTGTAATCGGACCTAAGTGCAGGGTACACAAACAGCAAGTATGCCTAAACTTCCCTTAGTTATTTCTCACAACTCAAACACAACTAGAAGCTAATATTTTGCAGGAAACTTAAGGACACATAGAGGTTTAAACTGTCTTCACAGCGTTTCCCCAAATTCAGCTTCGAACATACCCAAAATCATCAAAGTGTGTGTCGTGCTTAAAGCATCAATTAAACATACCTATAGTAATTTTGGCATAACTTTGTGCCTATAAACCCGAATTGATCGAAACGAATTTCAGAATTTCAAGAACTCAAAAACCCAGAAATACCTAATCTTAAAATCAACAAACTCACATTCATAAATTATAGAGACCTAGCCTAAAGAAGAAGATGATTACACACTTACCTTTTCCAACCCCTTTCCTAACTTTTCCTTCCTCTAGCTTAAAATTCGTTCACAAACCTTAAATTTTCCAGAAATGAAATGTGTTGTGAGAGGTTTATTTGTCTACTTAACGGGTAAAAAAACTAAAATGCACTTTGCCATTTATTCTAATCCCACTTGTACCCCATTTGCTAATTAATTCCGTAAACTTGATTAACACTAACATAAACACAATCATTAACATATAATAACTCACTTAGGACCTCTATTTAGCATTTTACCCAACGCCCTTTTACTACGATAAAAACGGCGATTTTACGAGTTTTTGCGGTTTCGTGCAACTAAGTGTTTCGGAGCATATAAAATACTATTTAAATCTATCTAATGTCATATGCAATATGTCATGTAGGATATTTATGAAATAAAATAAAAATGTGAAAAAGTCGTGTGTGTTACACTTTTTTTCTGTATGTGGTTTTTCACTAAGCCTCCTCAACTTGACTTTTAACATACGTCTGGGCCCTTTTGCACCCAATATCAGTTTCAGTAGGGAGAGTGTAATACACTCGCTCGAAAAAATTACATTTTTGGTCCCCCAATTTTCTCTTATTTCTTTTTTTTCTATTCTTTTCCAGAATTTGTGTGAGAAGAAGAAGAAGAAGAAATTAATTAGGTGTAATTTTGTATTTTACCATAAGTTTTTTTACAAATTTTGTCTATTTCACTCCTATTGGTTCTACCAACATGGAGCCACATAAGCAAAATGTGCTTTTATTTTTTTTAGGAATAGCAAAATGTGCTTAAGTGTTGTATTTTTATATACTTTATTGCGCTATGTGAAAAACCTCAAACTTTATGTGTCTAAGTGAAAAAAAATTACCACTTCAAATTCTGTTAAACATGCAATTTATAGTAAATATGCTATTAAATAACTTTATTTCTTAAAAAATTCATGTAGTTTTTTATAGCTTCCAGAAGTCCTTAGTTCATGATTTATGTCAATAACGAATTTTTTATCAATATATTTCTCAATTATATATGAGGTATAATGAACTTATCAATAAAAGAATTAATAATAACTAACTGATTATTAAAATAGTATTTTTGTTACCTATCAATATTTTATATCACAATTTGTAGAAATAAACCTATTAAGCACAATCTAGCCTGGCCCATATGAGACAATTGAACGTTTAAGGCCTCATTCTTTTTAATTGAATAAATTATCAAAATTGGTGAGTTAAATTGGCTGAATTTGATTGAATGCCTAATAAGTTTTCTAGCAGTTTTATTGTTAATTACATGGGAAGTTTAACATCTATTGAATCATTGAATTCAAAGAATCTAATAAAAGAGATCAAAAGTCAGCAAATTTTTATATGTTATCGCTTGTCTAAGTCCTAACAAAAATCTACAATATTCTGTTATCTTGTTTCTTGTTCCATATATGGGGATAACGCGAAAACTATACATGTTATGAAAATTCTTATTAACTCAGCAGCAAAAACCTTCCAACTTTTTAAAAAATAAAATAAGAATCTGATGTTTACTTGTACAATACATCTGGGATCATTCTGAGATACTAATCCTCTCATCTTTTTTCTCCCCAGATGCTTCCTGATTCAATTCCTTTCCGAATCCAAGCTCTGACATGTCTTGTTTTGCCATCAAGTTTCTGCAGAATCCCAATACCAATTTTGCATATGAAGCCCACTTCTTTCAACAAGAAGCAACAAATACGAAAAAAATGGCAACAAAATACAATCCACAAACATATAGCAGCTAATCTTTGTCATTAATCACCAACAGGCATGCTAAAACTTAAAGTTTTTCAAATCAATTCAATCATATCAAGATCATAATAGGAAGCAGACATGCTGAACCATATGCAGGTAGAATGTTGCATAACTATCCACCGAAGTCTGTAATGCGAATACCTCAAGTGTCATGATATGAGTAGACAAATGCACTACATGATGAAGTTGAATACCATTAATATCCCCTTGAACCCTACGTGGCAAGCCAAGTGTATTCCACCTAATCCATACGGGCTCATTTACTACTATGTTCTTGATCATGATTTCAGAATTTTAGATAAATCAAGACTCGGATTTAGGTTTCTAGTGGCTTAGTAACAAGTTTTATCCATCGTGATGATGTAATCATAGTGGCACAAGCCATGAAATAAAAAAATTTTCAAAAACATCAACAATAAGCTTCTCGTAATTAGTGTGCAATCAGTAACATGTAAATGTAATACGTAGCTATAGAGAGGTTTGAGGGGGAAACAACAAACTAATGGTACTCCATTTCCTATACTTTCTGTTTTGTTGATTATTATTTGCCATAATCTTGTTTGATTTTGTGGATTAAGTTCATACTTTAGGATGTGATCCTTAAATTATGTATAAAATTTTCTACCATAAGAAGATTAAGCATGCAATTTGTCGGTTAGCTAGACTACCACAAAACATCATTAGTCTCCAAAATAAAAACAAAATCCAACGAATGTGGCAATCGATCATTAATTGTTAAGCGAAAGCACAAAAACTCCATGTAAAATTGCATAGCAAACTTAATTTTCCATGCGACATTCCAAGTAGTTCTTTGAGAAAAGTCTACATTTTTCAGATTGATGACCAAGTAAAACAGTCAAGTTGTTGAATCTATGCAGCAAGTAACCAGTTTAATAAAGTTGATTGTAGTGTATTTAAAATCTAAACTAAGATAAAATAATGACAAAACAACAATAACAGAGTTGGATTGAGATATTATGGAGAAAATCAATCCAGGACAGGGGATTCCTAGGTAATTCCTATGTTTGATTCAATTAATCTTCAGTTTACTTCCATGTTGTGAAATAGCGGTATTCATCCTAACAAATAACATAAGTTTGGCAAGAACTTAACGAAATCTATTTGCAAGCGTTCAGTTAATAGCTTGGTTAGGAAATATAACCTAGGTCATGCAAATCATTATTGATTTGTGATGAATAAGGCCTAAGCCGTAGCCCGGACACGAAACCGCTCTCCTGATCTGTCACGTAAGATCTGAATATGCAATGTCGGTATAGATTATCTCCTCTCGGTCTCAAATCTATCTATACTCCTATCTCCTCTCGGTCTCAAGGCATTAAGCATGCATAAACATATTATCACACAACACGTAAATAAACCTACGATTAAATCACTCAAACATATTCATAACTCAAGTTCACCCCCATCCTAGATTGGATGGAAGTTAATTCATAATTGAACTAAACAAAGCAAAAGATGTAATGGAAGACATGGAACGCACAACTATATTGAAAATCATAACAAAAGAGTAAGGTTTAAGAGAAATCCTAAACCCAAGTCGAAAGATTACAACTTCAATAGTAGCAACACGCGAGGAATTGCTCCAACAATGTTCTTCGATAAAATAAATCCTAAGTTGAAAACTAAAAACTGAACTAAAGCTTGAAAACTATGAAAAACTTGTAAGGTAAAGATAATGGATGTTCGGAACCGCGTTTCCCACCTTGTAGACGTCTTATATAGGTGTAGAAGTCATCTAGGAGGTGAAAAACCCTTGTCTAGGATGATTAGGAGTCTTCTAGGACGAATTAGGAAGAGACGAGCCGATGCTTGCACGAAAATCGAGGCCCGGGAGATGAAATTTTCACTCATCTCGCCGAGACCAAGTGTTGTCTCGGCGAGACAAGCAGCATCTCGGCGAGACAAAGGACTATCTCGCCGAGACAGAAGCAGGAACTCTCCAATTATGCGAAAATACTTGAACTTTGACTCTCCATTCCGCTCCAACGCTCCATGCTAGCTTCCGCGATGATGCCAACGCTCCTCCAAAGCCCCTGAAAACACTAATCATGTCATATGCAAGTGCGGGAAAAGAAAAATTAACAAATTGAGCGAAAAACGATCAAAATGCAGACAAACATAGAAATAGCCTAAATACTACAAATAAATGAAGAACTAGGACTAAATCCGACTCAAAACAACATAAAAACTGACAAGATAACACTAAAAATCACCGTAAAAGCACGAGATATCAACCTCCCCACACTTTGAATCTTGGTTGTCCTCAAGCAAGGAAGAAAAGCGACTAGAGAAAATCTAATCCCAAAGAACTCGGATAACGATAGCAACGCAATAACAAACAACTCACATTACTAATTCGTTCCCTTTTGTGTTTTTGTTTCCCATGATTTGTGAAGGATGTCTTATGAGCAATCATTCTTCTAATTTAAATTCGATATGCAGACCTAGGAAGCCAATAGAACACTTATTATCACTAGCCGAAGATGTCTTTTTGCAAAATAAACCAACTGAAACCAAAAAAAAGTAATGTACATGTGCTCTTGCACTCCGCATATATCGGCATGAAGGCAGAGGAACACCTATTCTATGCAAGAAAGTAAACCCGTAATGTACAATTCCCTTACTCTTGCACTCCGCATGTATCGGCATGAAGGCAGAGGAGTAACTAGATCTAAATTAAGCCCATAATGTACAACTCCCTTACTCTTGCACTCTGCATGTATCCGCATGAAGGCAGAGGAGTAACTAGATCTAAATTAAGCCCATAATGTACAATTCCCTTACTCTTGCACTCCGCATATATCGGCATGAAGGCAGAGGAGTAACTAGTTCTACCCTTGAGCCCATAATATACAGAGTTTCCCATAATGTACAAGTTGTGCTTTGGCACCCCATTTGTCTCAGTTTCATCAAACATTAAAATTTAACATCTCGGTTTCGCAAATTTTTGGCTCCCAATCACTTCCTAGGATACTGTTTACTAACTTTAAACTCGGAGAACACAAGTTAATTTTAATTTATAAATTTAAGCATAAAAGTCTCATGGGTTGTTTTCTATCATGTCATTCTTTTCATTTTCATGAAACGACCGAGTTTTCGAAACTAAACTCCTCCTATCATACTTCTCGATTCCAAGCGAGTACACTTGTAAATTTAAGCTTGGGACGGAGATTGAACCTCTTATAAACTACGGTGTCACACTTGTTTTTTTTCGCTAAAGGGTTACGTTTTTTTTTCTTTTTTTCTATAAGACACGACAAAGCAAAAACTAACACTAAAAAGCAATTAAACACACAACTAAAACACAAATTAAATCTAAAAGCAATAAAACAAAACGAAAAGAAAACTAAAAATTACTCTAGCATTCTATCCTATTTTCCCCTCCCCACACTTTAGAATAGCATTTACTCCCAAAAATGCATGAAAGCAAAGCGGTATGAAAAAGTGAAAAAGAGAAAAATGATAGAAATACTCCCTCAAGGGTGGTGATTCATCCTCATTGCCTAGAAATCTTCTTCATCAACTTCCATGGGTCGGGAAGAACCCGCACCTCTAGGCTGCGAGGAATCCATACCTGCAACAACAAAATCTTTCCACCATAAACCAGACTTGAGGAGGAGCTGTAAGTCATTCCCGGAAAAACCAAAATAAAAACTTCAAATTAAAATCCGAGGTCTATTTCGACCCAAAAATAGAAAAGTTGTATGAAAAGCTAAAAAGAACAAAAATAAAGAATTAAAAAGCACACAAAACACCGGGTTGCCTCCCGGAAGCGCTAATTTTATAGTCTAAATAGCTTGAGACTGTCCTTCCCCCTCAGGGCACTTTATCGATGTGTAGCCTCTCAACTACCTTCAACCCATCATCACATCTCTTCAGCTGATGACCATTAACTCGAAATGTTGTTTCCTTGCCATTTGTAATCTCGATAAGGCCAGAAGGAAACACGTGAGTGACTTGATACGGACCGCTCCACTTTGATTTCCATTTCCCCGAAAACCATTGCTTACCCGAGTTATAAAGTAATACGTCATCTCCTTGTTGAAATTTCCTCGGTATAAAACGCTTTTCCCACCTAATGGCTTCCTTTCGTTCCCGTGAGTCCTCCACAAGCTTGTGTACTGGCAGAGGGTCGATCGACGTCTTTGGGCTTGGTATACTCTCTTCATCAAGAAGCTCCACATGTTGAACTAATTCACACTCTTTCTTTGGATCTCCTGGTTCTAAATCACCTATCGATTGTGATTCCTCCATCTCCTGCAAGTCATGTTCAATTAAAGGGTCAGTACATTGCAACAAGTTACAGTGTTCATTGTTAGCAGGGAGTTTTATAGCCTTGTAAATATTAAACTCCAGTTTCTCATTCTGTAATCAGAGAATCAATTTCCCTCCTTCCACGTCTATCAGCGTTCTTCCCGTGGCAAGGAACGGTCTACCCAAAATAATTGGTACCCGAGCATCTTCCTTAATGTCAAGGATCACAAAGTCTGCCGGAAATATAAAGTGGCCAACTTTCACCAAGAGATCTTCAACTATCCCAATTGGACGTCGTACCGACCTATCCGCCAATTGAATCATGATTGATGTTGGCGCGGGATCTCCCATTCCTAGTTTCCTGTACACAGACAAAGGCATTAGATTGACACTTGCACCAAGATCGCACAAGGCACTTTTAAAATGAGTAGTGCCAATAGTACATGGAATGCTAAAGCTACCAGGATCTTTTGCTTTCTTCGGCAAAGTTTTAGTGAGAATAGCCGAACGTTCCTGGCTCAACATTACTGTTTCCTGGTCCCCAAATTTTCTCTTTGTAGAGATTAAATCCTTTAAGAACTTACCATAAGCCGGCATAGTTTGAAGGAGGTCAAGAAAAGGAAGATTAATCTCAATTTTCTTGAAGATATCATAAATTTTAGCATACTCATTCGCCAATTTGGATTGTTTAGTGACCGGAAAAGGTAAGGGGACGTCCTTAGGTCGGACATTGGGGTCAGCAAAGAGTTTAGGGGGACTTACCTGAGCGGGAGAGGCTGAAGAAAGTTCAGATTGGCTACTAGAAACCTTGTCTCGGGGAGACATATTAGTGTCTCGGCGAGAAAAGGGTGTGTCTCGGGGAGACAAGGGTGTGTCTCGGCGAGACACATCATTGTCTCGGCGAGACAAAGGTGTGTCTCGGCGAGACAAAGGTGTGTCTCGCCGAGACACCTCATAGGGAGCGAATCTGAGTCAGATTTGCCCGATTCTGGCTCAGATTTGTCCTCCGGCGTACCAATCTGATCTTCACTTATTACCGTGATTGCCATGACCGTCTTCGGGTTTACTTCATTCATGTGCGGGAGGTGTCCTCGTGGTCGCTCTGAAACTTCTTTTGGAATTTGGTTCAGTCTTGTGTCCATTCCCTTGCACAAAGCTTCATTATCATTCACCCTCATCGACAACTTGCTTACTATTTCTACCACCATATCTATCTTCTCCTCGAGTCTACGTATGTCTGGACTTGAGCTAGGCTGCTTCTGGTGATGGTTCTGATTCTGAAATCCCTTGTTGTTGTCCCCCTGGTACTGAGTTTGTGTATTTAGAAAACCAGGTGGAGGTGGGTTTAGAGCAGCTTCATTGTTAGACCAACTAAAACCAGGATGATTTTGCCTCCATGGTGCATTGTAATTGTTCTGATAACCACCATTTTGTCTCATATATATAACCTACTCGTGAACAATTGGACACTCGGTATTCTTGTGGCTAGCAGCACAAAATTTACACTTTGGTGGAGGCTCAACCGGTGTCAACTTTGCCATCATCAATTCCATCTTCTCAGCGAGTGCTACGATGTTAGGATCGGCTACATGTGTAGTCACTGCTGCAACTACAGGAGGCTCCGCTTGAAATACACCTCTTCGGCTCATCGGCTTCTCAAAAGTCCAATGTGCACTCCTTTCTGCGACTTGCTTCATCATTTTCAAGGTTTCCTTAGGACCCTTGCGGAATACGGTCCCCCTTGCCGACGCGTCGATCATGGCTCGGCTATCAGATAAGATTCCATTATAGAAACCTTCAGCAATCATATGATCCGGAAAACCGTGGTAGGGACACTTACGTATCATCTTCTGGAAACGCTCCCATGCCGCTCCCAAGCTTTCACTTTCAAACTGCTTGAAGAAGGTGATATCACTCTTGAATTGTGCAGTTTTCTGTGGAGGGAAATACTTGGACAGAAACGCTGACATGGTGGTTTCCCAATCAGTGAGAGAATCCGGCACCAAATAGTGAAGCCATTCAGAAGCTTCACCTCGGAGAGAGAATCTAAACAACTTCATGTAAATGTGTTCTTGTGGAACGTCTTTGAATTTGCAAGTGTTGCAATAAGACATGAATTTTTCTAGATGCGCATTAGGATCCTCATGGTACTCTCCACTAAATTGCCCCGAGTTCTGGATCATTTGAATCAGTGCAGTTTTGAGCTCGAAATTGTCTACGGCGATCGGGGGATCAACCATAGAGAATGTGTTTGCAGGTCGGACTGCCTTGAGCAATTCTTCGATGGATTTTTCCGGTTCAGCCATCTCTTCTGTAGGTGGCTCAACGCGAGTCTTCCTTTCTTTCCTTAACCTGCGAGCAATTCGTTCAATTTCAGGGTCAAAACGCAATGGAGAATAGCTCCTAGAACGACGGTGCATAAACTGAATAAAAACTCTATCTTAACAAAATACAAGATCTTAGCATTAAACACAATCCCCGGCAACGGCGCCAAAAAACTTGATGCTCCCTAAATACAGCACAAATAAGGCCAAGTATAACCTCACACCAAGTAATACAGTGCTGGTAAGCACGAGATCGAATCCACAGAGATTATGATTGAAAACCAAGTAAAACAGTCAAGTTGTTGAATCTATTCAGCAAGTAACCAGTTTAATAAAGTTGATTGTAGTGTATTTAAAATCTAAATTAAGATAAAATAATGACAAAACAAGAATAACAAAGTTGGATTGTGATATTATGGAGAAAATCAATCCCGGACGGGGGGGATTCCTAGGTAATACCTATGTTTGATTTAATTAATCTTCAGTTTACTTCCATGTTGTGAAATAACGGTATTCATCCTAACAAATAACATAAGTTTGGCCAGAACTTAACGAAATCTATTTGCAAGCGTTCAGTTAATAGCTTGGTTAGGCAATATAACCTAGGTCATGCAAAGCATTATTGATTTGTGATGAATAAGGCCTAAGCCGTAGCCCGGACACGAAGCCGCTCTCCTGATCTCTCACGTAAGGTCTGAATATGCAATGTCGGTATAGATTATCTCCTCTCGGTCTCAAATCTATCTATACTCCTATCTCCTCTCGGTCTCAAGGCATTAAGCATGCATAAACAGATTATCACACAACACGTAAATAAACCTACGATTAAATCATTCAAACATATTCATAACTCAAGTTCACCCCCATCCTAGATTGGATGGAAGTTAGTTCATAATTGAACTAAACAAAGCAAAAGATGTAATGGAAGACATGGAACGCACAACTATATTGAAAATCATAACAAAAGAGTAAGGTTTAAGAGAAATCCTGAACCCAAGTCGAAAGATTACAACTTCAATAGTAGCAACACGCGAGGAATTGCTCCAACAATGTTCTTCGATAAAATAAATCCTAAGTTGAAAACTAAAAACTGAACTAAAGCTTGAAAACTATGAAAAACTTGTAAGGTAAAGATAATGGATGTTCGGAACCGCGTTTCCCACCTTGTAGACGTCTTATATAGGTGTAGAAGGCATCTAGGAGGTGAAAAACCCTTGTCTAGGATGATTAGGAGTCTTCTAGGACGAATTAGGAAGAGACGGGCCGATGCTTACACGAAAATCGAGACCCGGCAGATGAAATTTTCACTCATCTCGCCGAGACAAGCAGCATCTCGCTGAGACCAAGTGTTGTCTCGGCGAGACAAGCAGCATCTCGGCGAGACAAAGGACTATCTCGCCGAGACAGAAGCATGAACTCTCCAATTATGCGAAAATACTTGAACTTTGACTCTCCATTCCGCTCCAACGCTCCATGCTAGCTTCCGCGATGATGCCAACGCTCCTCCAAAGCCCCTGAAAACACTAATCATGCCATAAGCAAGTGCGGGAAAAGAAAAATTAACAAATTGAGCGAAAAACAATCAAAATGCAACCAAACATAGAAATAGCCTAAATACTACAAATAAATGAAGAACTAGGACTAAATCCGACTCAAAACAACATAAAAACTAACAAGATAACACTAAAAATCACCGTAAAAGCACGAGATATCAATGACCAGAAGATTTGAGACAACTAAGGTAGTCTTTCTTTTGCTGTTACCAAGCCAATACAAAAAACTTACTAGTCTGAAATCAATGATTAACAATATGAACAATGTCAAAACTTAATACAACAACATATATTGCTTAAAAATGGAGAAAGTTTACCAAGTCGCATTCGTGCATATGGTCCAAAGGGAAAATTCCTTTTTCCGGAGGTACAGGTCTAAGTCCTCTATTTCCACCAAATGCACCACTTGAAGAGATACAACAAAATAATGAATACAGAGAATCCATGAAAGAAGAATGCGACTTCTTCATATTATCTTAACATGTCGAGAAAAAATGATATCGAACCAAATTATTAGATATAGTTGAAAGAAAGAAGCTTAAGCACGAATAAAAAAAAAAATAGCAAAAAATACAGAATGTTGTGGGTAACTAGAAACAAGTAATTATTTGTTAAAATTTCATTAAGAATTGGAGTTATGAAGGATATCAAGTTTAGGAGAATGAGTCTACATAGTAAATTCACAGTACCTGCACTCATTATAGCTGCTAGATTGGTCCGGAGGTGAAATCAAAGCAACAAACTGGGCAGATAGTTAGGGTTTTCCTTATTCAAACCTGCAAAATTCAGATGAATTTTAGAATAAACCCCCAAATCTCTTTCTTTTTTTAAACCCACAACACGAAATTCAAAGTTAGGGACAATAATAATCTCGATTACAAAGAATAGGATTTGGGGATTTTGAAATTCTTCTCTTTCAAATTTTAGAGATCCAGGGGTGTGAGTTTCTCCGTTTTGCGTTTTCACCCCAAAAGCAAATGTTTTGGTATTTGGTTAGAAATTAGAAGTAGCTTAAGCAACTGTCTTTTCAAGAAGTTACAAAATACGACTTCTCTAGAAAAAAAATAAACAAATTCAATATGTTCAAATTAGTCACGAGTAAACCACAAACAACAAAATAAAACTGTAAACAAAAACAACAACCATGAGCAGCAAACAGTAACCAGCTGCACCACACGGGCCTAAAAAAACCATTATGTGTAGTGGAGAGAGAAGATTGAACACGAGTAGCTATAGAAACCCCACGTTTTGCTTTCCGTGGGCTTCGCATAGGGCTCATATTCAAATAAGTAAGCCTCTATCGTGACTAAAATGTATACACTAAAGTGAATTTATTGTCGTTAAAAAAACATTTACTAAATTGAAATAATCTACTCATGACAATAAAATGCCATTTCTTTTCATTCCATAAACTCAACAGCAAGTGATTTCACATATATACATATAGCAATAGGCTTCCAAGGCCTTTCGAAATCAAGAATAATCAAGAAATCACAAAACTAGCTCGTATGCATCGGAAACGGCAAACCCGTAATCAATATAAATTCAATACCAATTCATTGATCATAACAGCTATTTTAGCTATAAGCAAGTGATATCATGTTTAAAAATCAACTTCCAGCCCATTCGGGAAACAAGAATTCGCAAGACATTCGTTTATACGCATCAATTCATCAAGCAAACACGTAACATTCCACGTCATGTTTATAATCACAACTTAAATCGTTCGGTTTTCACGTCGACGGCTCGATTCCGCCTCCGGTACTTCTACCCCTTGCAGGTTACCTATCCAAATAGCATTCAACAATCAATAACTATATTGCAAACCAAGTTTACAATAAAAAGACCATAACTCCCAAGATACAAGGTATTTTCCTGTGATTCGTTTTGCATATTAAACTAGACACATAAGCTTCTAACATATGCAAAAATCAGAACCTAATAAGCTATACACAATAAACGTTGAAGATTGTAATCGGACCTAAGTACAGGGTACACAAAACAGCAAGTATGCCTAAACTTCCCTTAGTCATTTATCACAACTCAAACATAATTAGAAGCTAATATTTTGCAGGCAACTTAAGGACACATAGAGGTTTAAACTCTCTTCATAATATTTGCCCAAATTTAGCTTTGAACATACCCAAAATCATCAATCAAAGTGTGTGTCGTGCTTAAAGCATCAATTAAACATACCTATAGTAATTCTAGCATAACTTTGTGCCTATAAACCCGAATTAATCGAAACGAATTTCAGAATTTCAAGAACTCAAATACTCAGAAATACCTAATCTTAAAATCAGCAAACTCACATTCCTAAATTACAGAGACCTAGCCTAAAGAAGAAGATGATTACACTTACCTTTTCCAACCCCTTTCCTATCTTCTTCTTCCTCTTCCTCTTCCTCTTCTTCTTCTTTTTCCTCTAGCTCAAAATTCGTTCACAAACCTTGAATTTTCCAGAAATGAAATGTCTTGGGAGAGGTTATTTCCATAAACTTGATTACCACTAACATAAACACAATCATTAACATATAATAACTCACTTAGGACCTCTATTTAACATTTTACCCAACGCCCTTTTACTACGGTAAAAACGGCGATTTTACGGGTTTTTGCGGTTTCGTGCAACTAAGTGTTTCGGAGCATATAAAATACTATTTAAATCTATCTAAGGTCATATGCAATATGTCATGTATGATATTTATGAAATAAAATAAAAATGTGAAAAAGTCGGGTGTGTTACATTTCCCCTCCCCTTAAGGAATTACGTCCGGGGATTTCATTACATGTGTCATGGTATAAGTACGGATATTCTTTCTTTATACGTTCCTCTGTTTCCGAGGTAGCTTGTTCCACTGAATGACTTCTCCAAAGTACCTTAACTAAAGGTATTTCTTTATTCCGCAATTGCTTAGTCTTGTAGTCAATGGTAGCTACCAGTTCTTCAACATAACTGAGGTTCTCCGTCACCTGAATGTCCTGATCTCGCAAAACATGTGTGGGATCTGATCGGTATCTCCGAAGCATACTAACGTGGAACACATCATGTATCCATGCCAACTCTGGTGGTAGTGCCAATCTGTAAGCCAAAGGACCAACTCTTTCTAGAATCTCGTACGGCCCAATATACCTCGGACTCAATTTACCTTTCTTCCCCAATCTAAGTACACCTTTCCATGGAGAAACCCGAAGAAACACTTTCTCACTAACACTGTATTCCATCTCTCTTCTATGCTGATCGGCATAACTCTTTTGTCTATCTTGTGCTGCTTTCAGTTTACTTCTGATCAATCTTACTTTATCAACCGTATCCTGTACAATTTCGGGTCCTTCTAGAATACGTGTACCTTTTTCATCCCAGTATAATGGACTTCTACATTTTCTACCACATAATGCCTCATATGGAGCCATTCCTATACTGCTATGATAATGATTATTATAAGCGAATTCAATCAATGCAGTATATTCATCCCATGCACCTTTGAATTCTAAAGCACAAGCTCGGAGCATATCTTCTGATGTCTGAGTAGTTCTCTCATTGGTCATCTGTTTGTGGATGAAATGATGTACTGAAGTTCAATTTAGTACCCATTGCATGTAGTAAACTTACCCAAAATCGAGATGTAAACCGCCGATCTCTATCTGATACAATAGACAACGGTATCTCGTGTAATCTAACAATTTCATTCACATATTTCCTTCGAGCAGCCATGGAGCTTTGGGATCCTCGGGACCATACCTTTCGTTTCGTTGACGGGGATCTGTGTCCTTTGCCGGAGGAACTGTGTGCTATTTTAAGATTCTCCGTTGACTCAGGCGCTCCTTTGGCCTTGCAGCAATGTGAGCTCTTGACCCTTCGACAATTATCAGTGTCTGGTAATTGCTTGTTGGAGCTTCTTGACACCGAGGGGCCTTTTTCTCACATACCCACTTTGGTCGTCCGGGAGGTTCTTGAAGAGTCTGCGGTAGGCAGTCATCCTTGGGCTTTTGCCCTTTCCCTTCTGATGTACATGCGTTTTCTGGTTGTTGGGGATCCGATCCAATGTGATTGTCGCTTGATAACCGTTGTGCACGAAGTGTGTCGCGGGGCGAACCCCGACCCATTCTTGCTCGCGGAAATGTTGCTCAGCTTTTCGTGTGACGGGACAGAAGGTTCCCTTCCGCCGCAGGGCAGTCCCTTATTGTTTCAGATTTGGTTAATGGAAAAGCATGCAATCGTAGTCCCTCCCCTGGTTTTAAGGAGATATCTTCCCCGTCATTGGGGACAAAGGCGACAAGTATTCTTCGGGGTGGCTTCAGCTCACAGTTCCGATTGGTGGTTGCGATGGTTATCCGAGCGTGAGTCCAATAACATCCGCTTGACTTGTCCTTGGTGGCGCATCTCCTCCTATACCGACACGCTAATGTCCGGGTGCGTTCCGGTTTGTGGCCTTCGGGAGAGTTCCTTCTATATGCCTTCTTTATTGCAGCGTCAAATGGGTCTTCATCAAAGCATCCCCTCTGACTTTCTTCATTCCTTCCGTGGAGGCGTGTTTGACCCTAGGTTGTTGGATCGCCTGAAACATCTATGGCCTCATAGATTCTTTCAAGTTATTCCCAACGTTGATGTTCCTGCCACTTCCGTTTCAGATAACTATACTGAGTGGTCAAGTTCATTCCGCAGAGCTTGGTCCAGTAGGGAGATTGTGATGCTGACTCGGGACCTATGTCACCAAGCTGGGCCTTCCAAACGACGTCACGAGTGATTTTATTACGTTGTTCCTCATTTTAGTTATTTCATTTTATAATCCACAAAACATTATCGTCAAACATTATTTTAGTTATTAACTGAAATGGTTTTTTTTTTTTTTAATAGAGGTGTTGACGCATTGGACTCTTGGTGAGACTGTTTACGATGCATCGAAAACATTTGACTAGATTGTTGTCGTTTCTAGGGATAAATCCCGCTTTTCTTATTTGGAGTTGAATGTGGTTTGAACTTTTTAGTTCTGAGCGTGGTTGTCATGGCATGCATTTTGGTTCGTAGCTTTTTGCGTTTTTGAGGTATTGATGGTAAGTTTTGGCCTTTCGAACTTTGGTGGAGAATTATTTCTCTTTTGTTTTATTTTGAGTTCCCGAAGTTTTTCTCGTAGCGAGGGATTCCTTCATTGGTGGTAATTTCTCATGAACGATTTGTTTTAGTTAATCAACCTAAACAATGAATGACACTAATATTTTGCAAATTATAAACTGGAATAACCTTTTTATTCATTAATCATGTTTCATCGTACTTCAGTGCTATGATCCAAATATTGGTGGTATTCGCAGAAGTTCGACCATACTCGCCTTCCAGATAACAAGATCGGGGGGGAATCTTGGAGTCCTGACTCTCTAACAGGGCGCATTCTTCCGTCTTCCACCAATCTTGCAAATAAAGTGCCAATTCTTCCCCTAGGAGGTACAAAGCCGGTTGGAGAAAGGACAGATCGTGCATTCTCATGTCTAATGTTCTTAATTTCTTCCCTGATTTCACGAATATCCCTGCGCACGTATTCAAACTCTCCTGTTGTGCTTGCCTGTCCCTGCTTCTCAATTTCCCGTATCATCTCAGACCGGGTGTGTTCTTCTATTCTCCTAACCAAATTTCCGAGATCCAGGTATGAATCAAAGTCTTGGTATTGTGCGATTGTTCGTAGGTGAGGTAACAGGCTCCTCGTTAAGCAGGAAACTAAGACCTTCATGTTATGTCTTCGCGGTAGATCATCGACAGCTTTGGTCCATCGGAGCGAAAAGTAGTCATCGAATGATTCCCCTTCCCTTTGTTCCAAACTTTCAGATTCCTCCATTCTATGGTTTCTCGAGGTTTGAAAGGTCCAACAAGGTGTATCCAATTTTCAAACTCCATGTATTTTTTATCCTCTTCTATAGGGTTGATCCATGACTCCATTCGATTCACCAACTGACTCAACTAATCATAGCTCCGGAAATTATAGTGTTGTGCCACCTTTCGTATATGATGGTGAATACTGCGTACGAGACATCTTATTTGCTCTTTCCGCTCCGGCGTCTCGCGAGCCAAGCTTAACATGGGCAGCCATCTGTATTCTAGATAATCGTGGAACTGCTCTCCTACCTGTTGTTGGAGTGAGATGAGGTCTTCCCAAGGGACTCTTCTATCCACGCCAGCTACGAATTTTGTTAGGAAGGCCAGGATCAGTTTTCCCCAGTCTCGGTGGATAGTATGGGAGAGCCGATTGTACCACTTTCTTGCTTGGCCCTCTAGACTGAAGGGGAACTGAGTGTAGTGATCTGCGTCAGAGCTTGGGCCCGAAGGTTGCATCGTCCTTATAAAGGTTCCTAAGTGTATTTGGGCATCTTGACTTCCATTAAAAGTTTGGAACAGGGATTCTCCAAAATCTTCCTCAGGCTCACTATCTGTAACATGGTCCTCTGGAGATTTGTCCTTGTGAGCAGAGTTCTCTCGGCTTGTATCGTCCAGCATGTATGATGGTCTCTTTCCTTGGCTGCTCTCAATAGACATCCCCATCTCGGGCCCTTCTTCATCCGCTTTCCTCTTAGAGTGTCCTTTCGTGGTATATGTCCTCCTTCTATCTCGTTTATGGGTCCTAACGAACACTTCCTCGGAGTAGGCAGAAACTCCCATTCCAGACACGATCGTTCTATACGAGGGAAGATTGTATGAGTCCCCCATCATTCTTGGCTCGTGAGATGTATGTATGCATGGTCCTATAAGTCCTCCTCCCACTTTTGGCTTGTCAGATTCTGTTCAGGAATACTACCTTATGGATGCATAATGATGAAGGTAATATCCCTCAACGGGATCTCTGGTTTGTGTAGACACGAGAGATCGAATCACGGCGTGTTTTTATGAGGATTTTATTTCAGCCGTGGGTCGTTCTTTCTTTTCTCTTTTAGCTGATTTTATCGGTCTGGGTGTTCCTTCGATTCAAGTCACATTCTGTCACATCATTCGCGACCTTTTCTTTTTTTCGGGATGGACATTCGTGACAATGTTATTTGCGGGATTGTCACAGAGTGTTTTCTTGAATCGAAGAAACGTCTAGACGGCGGGGTTTAGAGCTTCTATATGCTCTTGAGTATGTATGGTCAAACAATCAAATGAGTTATCAACACACAAAGTCGTCACTCCCTCTCATTTTTCGCGTGGAGCGTCTCTATCCTAGGTGGGTTTCTTTTCACATGTTTCCTTTCGACGTCAAAACGCTCTCAACAGACGTGATTTACATGATGTTTTGGGGTAGTTCCTAGGGGAGATATCTAGGCTGACTATATGAGGCTTCGGTCTCGTTTGATAGTACAAAAGGGCTCCCTTAAAGGAAACGACAGTAAGCGCGACCCATAACGCCTCCCCATTTAAGGGTTTTGAGCAGCGTGTCGACGGTACGAGGCTGTAGGTGGTGTTACAGATTGACCTACGCGTCCCTTAAAGGAAACGACAGTAAGCGCGACCCATAACACACGTTGACCGTTTGGGATTTTTGTTTTATGGAATATGAGAAAGCAGTAACTCCGTATATAGCCATGGATTATCAGAATGTTTCAGTTGTATCCCATTTTTTACTTTTTATAAAATAATTTAAGAAATAATTTCACAAAAAGTGAAAACCAAACTTACATCCTTCCATTAATAAATTAACCTCAAGAAAATCATACGTTGAAGTCAACTTATAATAGTAGAATATATTTTTGGTCCCCAGCAGAGTCGCCACTATGAGCGGAAGTGGTCGCTCATAGCGGCTTTAGCCTTCTTTGACTAGAGTCGCCACCCGGCCGACCGGAAAAATGTACGAACTGGTATAGTTACCGATTGTTTTGCAAACCAGAGATTTTATTTACGTTAGTGGATACAACTTATCAATTTTGATATTCCAGGCTCTAGAGGATCTTTAATGCATCCTAATGGCTTATTATCTTGACTTTTATTATTATCACACAAGAATATTTAAATACACAAATATTTGTACGGTAAACCGTCGGGTGACACGGTACAAAACCCTCAGAAGCTTACCCTCGTTGCGTGCCAGTGATTGCTCGTGGACTGATACTCGTTGAAGAACGGAGACCTTTTCAGGGAGGAACTTTGGGGGCTGGAGTTGCGTAGGGCGTCCTCCGAATAGTTTCTAGAATAGGACTTAGTCAGCTCTAGCGGTGCTGCGAGTGATGCCTAGATCTGGAACTTTTGATAAGGGGGGAAATATTTTTGGTGGTCGTGAGGACCTTTTAGGAATATTTTGGGAAAATACTCTCAAAACTCGGACTCTAGCGATTCTTTTCTTAATCAGAGGCGACTTTAGGCAACAACAGAGGCAACTTTTATCGGGTCAATCGCTTTAAAACGAGCAAGAGAGGGAGGAGAATGAGTGTTTTTTGGTGAGAAATGATGAAAATTCGGGGGGTATTTATAGGCTAAGTTGTGACCGTATGATCGCCTGAACACCCGTCTCAGATCCAAATTTGTATCTGAGACGGGCTTCGCCCAAAGCCCGGCCGGACCTTACAAGGCCCGGCCAAAGTTGTTTGTCCAGTAGTACAGGTGTCACGTTTTCATTGGACCGCCCAGCCACGTGGCAGATAAGGATTGGATCGTTGTCTGCCACGTGGCAGTGACCGTACGGTCAGAGGAGATGTGACCGTACGGTCACAACAAACGGTATTATGACCGTACGGTCCCTGGTGAATAGGGTTTTTGACCGTACTTCATTTTGTAAAAGAGGATTTTCTCATAAGCATGAAAGTGCCACACTCATGGTCTCGGGATGTGGGGGGAAGAGGTTATGGCCCTGGAAAGGTGATCCGTTCTCCGAGGAGTATCAGCATTTGAGCAGCTGGCGGGACGACGAGCTCGTAGATTTCTTTCATCATCGGGTTCGAAAACCAGTGCTTACATCAACGCCCTTTTACTACGGTAAAAACGGTGATTTTACGGGTTTTTGCGGTTGTGAGCGAAAGTGGTCGCTCATAGCGGCTGTAGCCTTGTTTGACTAGAGTCGCCATCCGGCCGACCAGGAAAATGTACGAACCGGTGTTTGTACCGATTGTTTTGTAAACCAGAGATTCTATTTATGTTCGTGGATATAGCTTATTAATTCCGACATTCTAGGACCCAGAGGATCTTTAATGCAGCCTAACAGTTTATTATCTTGATTTTTATGATTATCATACATAAATATTTAAATACGTAAACATTTATACGGTAAACCGCCGGGTGACACGGTACAAAACCCTCAGAAGCTTACTGTAAGCACTGGTTTTCGAACCCGATGATGAAAGCAATCTATGAGCTCCTCGTCGGAGAACAGATCACCTTTTCAGGGTTATAACCTCTTCCACCCGCATCTCGTGACCATGAGTGTGGCACTTTCATGCTTATGAGAAAATCCTTTTTCACAAAATGATGTACGGTCAAAAACACCATTAACTAGGGACCGTACGGTCACAACAAACTTCTGACCGTACGGTCACTGCCATGTGGCAGATTGCAATCCAATCCTTATCTGCCACGTTGCAGGCGGTCCAATCAGAGCGTGACACGTGTACTAAAATCCAAACAAGTGACCGTACGGTCACAAAAGTGAGACCATACGGTCACAAGCTACCCTATAAATACCCCCCGGATTTCTCATTCAATTCACCAACAAACACTCATTCTCCTCTCTCCCTAGCTCGTTCTAAAGCGATTATTGACCCGATATAAGTTGCCTCTGAAAGTTGCCTAAGGTTGCCTCTGATAAAAAGAATTGCTAGAGTCCGAGCTCGAGAGTCCCTTTTTAGAAATATTCCCAGAAAAGGTCCTCACGACCACCAAAAATATATCCCCCTTATCTAAAATTCCAAACCCTAGGCATCACTCGCAGCCCCGCTAGAGCTTATTAAGTCTTGTTCCCAGCTGCTATTCGAAGGACGCCCTACGCAACTCCGGCCCCCAAGGTTCCTCCCTGAAAAAGGTCTCCGTTCTTCAATGAGCATCGGTCCGCGAGCGATCACTGGCACGCGATGAAGGTAAGCTTCTGAGAGTTTTGTACCGTGTCACCCGGCGGTTTACTGTCCAAATGTTTGTGTACTTAAATATTTCTGCGTGATAATCGTAAATGTCAAGATAATAAACTATTAGGCTGCATTAAAGATCCTTTGGGCTCCGGAATGTCGGAATTAATAAGTTGTATCCACGAACGTAAATAGAATCTCTGGTTTACAAAACAATTAAGGGGGCGTTTGGTTCGATTTGGGTAACGGAAAGGGAATCAATAAAGGGAAAGGAAAGGAAAGGAAAGGATTAGCATTGAATTTCATTAGTGTTTGGTTTACTTAACTAAGGGAATGCAATTACCCTCCATTCCCTTTGTAGTTGTTTGGTTTAAATGAGGTAATCAAAATTTTATATATTTGTTAACTTGCATAATTGAAACCTATTATATATTCTTAAATTCTATAACTCTATTTTGGCTTTTGGTTTGTAAAAATCGCATTCTTAACACAACTAAATATCAATATTACATATTGTTATAAATCTCAAATATTACAAAACATCAATTGCTAGCATATTAATAATTACATAGTTTATAAAACATAAAATTTAAACATAACAAAGTTTATACTAAAAAATGAAAACATAAAAGTCGTTATCTAAACATAATATCTCATCTCCGAATAAAGTTTAAGCATTGTCACCGAGAAAATCTTTGACAAGCATGACTTTCAAAGCATCGGGACACTTGGAAAAAAGCAAGAGCTTGCTCGGTTCGGCAATTAAAATTTGAGCTACTTTCAAAGCTTGTTTTTGAGTGATACCTTCCAAAGCAAGTAGTTCATCCAACACTTTTTCACTTTTCTCGGTTACTTGTTGCTCACGTTCATGAATATGTTGCTCACGTTCATCGGTACGGGTCATTACATTAGCCATGGTTGAAAGATGCACATTCATATCTTTCATAAAGACTTGCAAACTTGCTAATTCACAAAAAGCACAACCATTAATCATACTACAACTCAAAAAACAGAATAATCACAAAAAAGAATAAAACCTCATTATGGGTTTGACAAGGATCCAATCAAGAAAAGCTCCACTTCCCCATTTCTTATTTTCTTCATCACAAGTGATTCTTGAAGTTTTGAAGATGAGAAAAATAGAATAATCACAAAAAGGTATCATTTTTGAAGTACCCATTACTGAAATGAACACATCTGCACAATGATTCATAGAAATGGGCACAAAAACAAAGATGTAAGGAGTTGAGAAATGGGATTTATTGCAGGAGGAAGATAAGGAAATGAAAATGGTGTGGAAGTGATGACAATAATAGCTTGGCTGGAAAGGAAGCAGTTGAGTTTGAGTTGAGGCCATTTAATAAAAATCGCATTAAGAACTCCGTCTATCTATATATGTATTACAAGGATGATCTAGAACCCTATGTATGTAATGATCTAGAACTCGAATTCAACATAAGAAACATATTGAAAATGAAAAGAGACATACACTTACGTATAAGCCTAAAAAATTAGGCGATCGCAGGTTTCTCCATTATATCGCTTCTTTGATGTTCAAACAACGTAATATATTATGTCTTTGCTGTTGACAATGCAAAAATTACCAAACAAGAGCCAGAGAAATTGGGTTTTTGGTTCCTATTCAGAAAGCAATTTGTATTATTGAGAAATTTGACATTTTGGTTCTTATTTACACATGTTTGATCAATTTATATTCATCTCAAGATCTAGCTACAAAAACCCATAAAAGATCAATCAACAATCTCAACAATGGACAATCAAAAAAACTCAAAAACTCATCTCAAATATGAACAAATAAGCAAAACCCAAATCCCAAAAGCTAGATTTATGAGAAACAAGTGAAATAGCAACCATTGGTAGCAAGCAAGGTTCTTACCGAAGATGGAGATAAATCAGTCGGAGATCAAAGAGGGACGCCGGAGATCGAAAAGTAACGCCGGAGATCGAAAATGGACTCCGGAAATCGGAGGACGTCGGAGATCGGAGGAGAAGCTGAGTCGTGAGAAGGAGTGAGCGCCGTTTTTTTTTTTCTGTCGTGAAGATGAAATCTGGGAAAGGGAATCCAATTCCTTTGTTGGGCTGGGGTAATGGGTTGGGCCAAAATGGGGTAATGCTAAAACCTAAAATGGGTAAAGGGAATGAACTTTTTATTTAACCAAACACAAGAAAGGGAATGAAACCCTCCCATTCCCTTTCCCTTTCCTGTAGACCCCGGAACCAAACGCCCCCTCAGTACAAACATCGGTTCATACATTTTCCTGGTCGGCCGGGTGGCAACTCTAGTCAAAGAAGGCTAAAGCCGCTATGAGCGACCACTTACGCTCACAGTGGCGACTCTGCTGGGGACCAAAAATATTTTACTATTATAAATTGACTTCAACGTACGATTTTCTTGAAGTTGATTTATTAATAAGAGGATGTAAGTTTGGTTTTCACTTTTTGTAAAATTGTTTCTTAAATTATTTTATAAAGAGTAAAAAATGGGATACAACTGAAGCATTCTGACAGTCCATGGTTATATAATAGAGTTACTGCTTTCTCATACTGCATAAAGAAAAATCCCGAATGGTCAACGTGTGTTATGGGTCGTGCTTACTGTCGTTTCCTTTAAAGGACGCATAGGTCGATCTGTAACACCACCTACAGCCTTGTACCGTCAACACACTGCTCAAAACCCTTAAATGGGGAGGCGCTTGGTATATCTTGCTGTGGGAACCCTTTTGTACTATCAAACGAGACCAAAGGCTCATATAGTCAGCCTAGATATCTCCACTAGGAACTACCCTCAAACATCATGTAAACTACGTCTGTTGAGAGTGTTTTTTGACATCGAAAGGAAAGAAGTCAGAAGAAACCCACCTAGGACAGAGACGCACCACGTGAAGAATGAGAGGGAGCGACGACTTTGTGTGTTGACAACTTGTTGATTGCTTGATCATACGTACTCAAGAGCATATAGGAGGTCTGAACCCCGCCGTCTAGACGTTTCTTCGATTCAAAAGAACACTCTGTCACAATCCTGCAAATAGCATTTTAATGAATGTCCACTCCGATTTGAATGTGACAAAGTGCAATTTGAATCGAAGGAATCTCCAAGACCAATAAAAGATCGGCTAAAAAAGGAGAAGCGGAAGAACGACCCACGGCTGAAATAAAACCTCATAAAAACATACCGTGATTCGATCTCTCGTGTCTACACAAACCAGAGATCCCATTTAGGGATATTACCTTCATCATCATGCATTTATAAGGTAATACCCTCGAACGGAGTCTGACAAGCCGAAAGCGGGGGTAGGATCGATAGGACCATGCATACATACATCTCACGAACCAATAATAACGGGAGGCTCATACCATCTTTCCCCGTATAGGGCGACCGTGGACAAGGGCAAACCGAAGGTTGGTTAGGGCAGACCCAATCATGGAGCCCGAAGACGTATTAGTTGAAAGCGAGTCTGATACGGAAGAGGACATGGCAGAGCCAAACAACGCCCCTGACGCTGCTACTGAGATCGCCAAAGCATTGGCGACCATGCTCCAGTCCCCCGAATACCAAATGATGATGGACTTGGCCATCAAGAAAGGATGCCAGAAGGTCCTGGCAAAACACTTGGAAAATGGAGAAAAACCTGAGTCTGAATCAGGGGGATCTCATGGGATGGAGAAGCCAAAAGACCCGAATGACTCAAAAGGAAAATTGGACTATATCATCGGGCACCTAGAAAGTAAGGCCGGGAGCGCCACTACCCCACCTAGAAAGACATTGGCATCCTATCTAAGGCCCAATGGACAAGAGCTTCCCCCAGGGTTTGTGATCCCATCATTTATCCGGTTCAGCGGGAAAGGAGATCTCGCTGGGCATATCAAACACTTCGCCAATCTTATGAATCTGTCCCTCTTAGACATGAAACAGGCAACCCGTTTGTTCGCCTTCTCACTCGAGCGTAATGCCTTGGAGTGGTACAACGGGCTGAAGTTTAGCATCCAAGGGAATTGGGATGAACTAGTAGCAGCATTCACCAAGCAATACAAAATCAACACCCTGCAGAAATACACGTGTGCAGATCTGGTGGCCCTCAAACAGAATGTAGGAGCAAGGTTCGACGCCTACTATGACAACAGATGGTTTCCGGTGGCTGGAAAATTGGTTGTCAAGCCTCCAGAGAGTGATTTGATAGAATGCCTGGCCAGCGGAGCATTGCCCAAAGTCAGGGAAGTAATTCAATATCAAACTTTCAAGACATTTGAGGACCTGTTCCAGACGGTCCGAAAAGTCGAAAGGCAGGTCATCAACCAAGTCCCTAGGGCGAGGCAGCGAACCAGAACAAACTCCCGGGGGGCCGCCGAGGAGCCTCTTCAGGAGTTAACGCAATCCACCTAAACGTTAACCTCAAAAAGGCATTCGACCGCCTAGCTCATGAAGGGAAAATCTCTCCTGTCAGGCCGCCCATAATTATCAAACCAAGCGATAATGTGGAGAGGTTTTGTGACTATCATCAGGTCTTCTCGCACCCTACCGCCAAATGTGAAGCACTGCATAGAGAAATCATGAGAATGATTGAAGAAGGAGAGATAGAAGCTCCTAAGGCCCCGAGCACCAAGAAAAAACCCCTACCAGACTACCGCGACGTTCCTCCCCCACAGACTATGATGATCAACTCGGAATTCACAGAAAAAGAAGTCCTAAAATGCGTCGACAGGATACCGAGGGCACACACCCCGAGGGGTTATTTCCCCCCGTGCCTTTCGGTCAACATGATGCAATCAGAGTGTACCCTAGCTCAGATTATGGCATGCCTCGGAGGAAGAATCAGAAGGTCTCCGGACGAGGCCAGCAATTGGTGGTCAGACTTGTCGGATGACGAGCCGACAGAAGAACAAGCCAGGGCCACGATAAACCATGTCACCAGATTAGGACGGGTATTTCAACCCGCGCCAAGAACACAAGAGCTAGAGCCGACCATGAACGAGAGGGATGGAAGTGGCCAAGACCCTAACGAAAAGAGGATGGTGGCTAAGCAACTGGCAAAGACCCCGATGGAAATGTCTGTGTGGGAACTCCTAATATCATCCAAGGAACATCGGGACGCGTTAATTGAAAATCTCTCAGCTGTGCCTACGATAGCAACAATAACCCCAAACGAGCTATGCTGCATAGTGCAACGAATGCGGGAACCGGTGGCAGAAATATCTTTCACAAAAGAGGACCTTCCCACTGAAGGAGCAATCCACAACAAAGCCCTGTTCATACAAGTAGAGGTCAAAGGAAGGCCTCTGTCATGTGTTATGGTAGATGACGGGTCGGCCCTCAACATATGCCCCAAGAAAATGTTGGGACGGCTCGGGCTAACAATGGAGGACATCAAGCCCACAAAAATGGTTATCCGGGCCTATGATGACTCGAAGAGAGAAGTGTTGGGCGTCTTCGAAACAGAAGTTGTAACAGGGCCCATCAGTTCAATGGTAGAATTCGTGGTGATGGATATACCCGTCACATTTGCCTTACTACTCGGGCGATAATGGTTCCACCCCTTGGGAGGAGTCTCATCCACCCTACACCAGAAGATCAAGTTCCCAATGGGAGACAAAGTTGTCACCATCCCCGCTTATGACGACCTCCTGGTAGCTATAATCACCTCGGACTTTCCTCCCCGAGGTGGGTTCCAAGCAGCCATGATATATGAAGAAGAAATGCCCGTATCGGTCGCAAACTCGCTAAAGAAGATGCGCTTCATGCCAGGAATGGGCCTGGGGGTAAACCAACAGGGGCCACCCACTTTCAACATCCCCTGCGAAGCTAAAAGAGGGAGAGAAGGGTTAGGATATTCTACAAAAAGGGACGGGGGCACGTCCAGAGGAACAAAATGGGTCACTCCAAAGAAAAGACTGGAGGAAGTCGAGAAGGAAACTGAAAGGGAACCCGACATGACGAAATGGCAGAAAACTCGCACGACCGAGACAAATGCCCCAATCCCAGCCCCGGAGAGGCGCATCCAAGACCTCGCAGATGAACTAGCCAAGATGAAGGTCAACGAGTGAGAAATGGAGGTCAAAATGAGAGAAGTTGTAAAGCGAGTGTTTGAAGAAGTCATGAGAGGGAAGCAAAGCGAAGACGCGAGGATGCGTCAGGGAGATGCCAAGGACGTGAAGACGACCCATGAGATCGAGGAAGGAACCACACAGGAAGACCCAGATCCTGTGACCCTGCTAGATTCAGTCATATACGACGATGACATCGTGTATAATTGTGATTTCATGTTCCAAAACAATTTATTCACTTCAAATCACGATGCAATGAAATCCCAGTTTGCTTACTTGTGTGACTTGTCAGAAGATGGCACCGTGCATTCATTAGATCATTTAACTAGTGCATTTAGCATACATAACATCGCATTACATCATGTTAACCTAGGAACGAAGGATGAACCAAGGTTAGTACCGATTTTGCTCGACTTATCCCCTGCGGAACGTAGTCAGATCGAAGCAGTCTTAAGACGACATTAGAAGGTCTTCGCCTGGTCGTATGAGGATATGCCAGGAGTAGAACCCTCCATAGCCGAACACACCATCCCCTTAAAGCCTGGAGTGGTGCCAGTTAGACAGAAATTAAGGAGGCTAAGGCCAGAATGGGCCCAACTAGTCAAGGATGAGATAACAAAGCAGATCAAGTCAAAATTCCTCGAAGTGGTTGACTACGCGGAATGGGTAGCAAACGTAGTTCCTGTAGGGAAAAAGGATGGAAAGGTGCGGGTGTGTGTGGATTATCGGGATCTCAACCGAGCATGTCCAAAGGATAACTTTCCGCTACCACACATAGATGTGCTCGTAGACAGTGCCGCATTGGCCGTAATGTATTCTCTTATGGACGGTTTCTCGGGGTACAATCAAATCCTCATGAAGATAGCCGATACGGTCAAAACCTCATTCATCACAGAGTGGGGAACGTAATGCTACAAGGTAATGCCGTTCGGATGGAAGAACGCAGGGCCAACTTATCAAAGGGCCGCAACGACATTACTACAAGACATGATCCATAAAGAGGTGGAAGTTTATGTGGACGATATGCTGGTAAAGTCGGACACGAGGGAGGGACACCCCGCAGCATTGGAAAAGTTCTTGACACGTATAGAGAAATACAACTTGAGGCTTAACCCAAAGAAATGCGTGTTCGGCGTAACCTCCGGAAAATTACTAGGACACATCGTCAGCGACAAGGGCATTGAGATTGACCCCGAGAAGGTTAAAGCCATCACTGAGATGCCACACCCAAGAACGGAGAAAGAAATTTGGGCATTCCTCGGAAGTATCCAATATGTTAGTCGCTTTATAGCAAAACTCACAACGGTATGCGAACCTATCTTCAAGTTGCTCAGAAAGGACGAGACGAACCAATGGAATGATAATTGTCAACTCGCCTTTGATAAAATCAAGAAATGCCTGGCAAGTGCGCCCGTGTTGAAGCCACCTCGACCTGGGAGCCCCCTCACACTATATCTGGCAATGGAAGATGCGTCGATAGGGGCAATGTTAGTCCAGACCCAAGACGACGGAGTAGAAAATCCTATCTACTACCTCAGCAAGAAATTACTCTAGTATGAATGTAAATATGACTTGCTAGAACGAACTTGTGTTGCTATGATCTGGATCACTCCAAAGCTGCGGCACTACTTTCAATCCTACGAAGTTCTAGTTGTCTCGAAAGTAGATCCTATGAAACATCTCGCCACGGCACCCACGCTAGTAGGTAAACTTGCTCGGTGGGCGTTATTGTTATATGAATTCGACATCAAGTTTGTAAACTCAAAAGTGGTCAAGGAAAGGCCGTCGCTGAGTTTCTAGCCCGACAACCATTGCCCGAAACCGAAGATGAACCTTGGCAATTCGAGTTCCCGGATGAGAACTTGGGGGTGATTACTATTCAAGGGTGGAGGATGCACTTGGACGAAGCCTATAATAGGAATGGGGTTGGAGCAGGTGTTTGAAGAAGTCATGAGAGGGAAGCAAAGCGAAGACGCGAGGATGCCTCAGGGAGATGCCAAGGACGTGAAGACGACCCATGAGATCGAGGAAGGAACCACACAGGAAGACCCAAATCCTGTGACCCTGCTAGATTCAGTCATATACGACGATGACATCGTGTATAATTGTGATTTCATGTTCCAAAACAATTTATTCACTTCAAATCACGATGCAATGAAATCCCAGTTTGCTTACTTGTGTGACTTGTCAGAAGATGGCACCGTGCATTCATTAGATCATTTAACTAGTGCATTTAGCATACATAACATCGCATTACATCATGTTAACCTAGGAACGAAGGATGAACCAAGGTTAGTACCGATTTTGCTCGACTTATCCCCTGCGGAACGTAGTCAGATCGAAGCAGTCTTAAGACGACATTAGAAGGTCTTCGCCTGGTCGTATGAGGATATGCCAGGAGTAGAACCCTCCATAGCCGAACACACCATCCCCTTAAAGCCTGGAGTGGTGCCAGTTAGACAGAAATTAAGGAGGCTAAGGCCAGAATGGGCCCAACTAGTCAAGGATGAGATAACAAAGCAGATCAAGTCAAAATTCCTCGAACTGGTTGACTACGCGGAATGGGTAGCAAACGTAGTTCCTGTAGGGAAAAAGGATGGAAAGGTGCGGGTGTGTGTGGATTATCGGGATCTCAACCGAGCATGTCCAAAGGATAACTTTCCGCTACCACACATAGATGTGCTCGTAGACAGTGCCGCATTGGCCGTAATGTATTCTCTTATGGACGGTTTCTCGGGGTACAATCAAATCCTCATGAAGATAGCCGATAAGGTCAAAACCTCATTCATCACAGAGTGGGGAACGTAATGCTACAAGGTAATGCCGTTCGGATGGAAGAACGCAGGGCCAACTTATCAAAGGGCCGCAACGACATTACTACAAGACATGATCCATAAAGAGGTGGAAGTTTATGTGGACGATATGCTGGTAAAGTCGGACACGAGGGAGGGACACCCCGCAGCATTGGAAAAGTTCTTGACACGTATAGAGAAATACAACTTGAGGCTTAACCCAAAGAAATGCGTGTTCGGCGTAACCTCCGGAAAATTACTAGGACACATCGTCAGCGACAAGGGCATTGAGATTGACCCCGAGAAGGTTAAAGCCATCACTGAGATGCCACACCCAAGAACGGAGAAAGAAGTTCGGGCATTCCTCGGAAGTATCCAATATGTTAGTCGCTTTATAGCAAAACTCACAACGGTATGCGAACCTATCTTCAAGTTGCTCAGAAAGGACGAGACGAACCAATGGAATGATAATTGTCAACTCGCCTTTGATAAAATCAAGAAATGCCTGGCAAGTGCGCCCGTGTTGAAGCCACCTCGACCTGGGAGCCCCCTCACACTATATCTGGCAATGGAAGATGCGTCGATAGGGGCAATGTTAGTCCAGACCCAAGACGACGGAGTAGAAAATCCTATCTACTACCTCAGCAAGAAATTACTCTAGTATGAATGTAAATATGACTTGCTAGAACGAACTTGTGTTGCTATGATCTGGATCACTCCAAAGCTGCGGCACTACTTTCAATCCTACGAAGTTCTAGTTGTCTCGAAAGTAGATCCTATGAAACATCTCGCCACGGCACCCACGCTAGTAGGTAAACTTGCTCGGTGGGCGTTATTGTTATATGAATTCGACATCAAGTTTGTAAACTCAAAAGTGGTCAAGGAAAGGCCGTCGCTGAGTTTCTAGCCCGACAACCATTGCCCGAAACCGAAGATGAACCTTGGCAATTCGAGTTCCCGGATGAGAACTTGGGGGTGATTACTATTCAAGGGTGGAGGATGCACTTGGACGAAGCCTATAATAGGAATGGGGTTGGAGCAGGTGTTTGAAGAAGTCATGAGAGGGAAGCAAAGCGAAGACGCGAGGATGCCTCAGGGAGATGCCAAGGACGTGAAGACGAACCATGAGATCGAGGAAGGAACCACACAGGAAGACCCAGATCATGTGACCCTGCTAGATTCAGTCATATACGACGATGACATCGTGTATAATTGTGATTTCATGTTCCAAAACAATTTATTCACTTCAAATCACGATGCAATGAAATCCCAGTTTGCTTACTTGTGTGACTTGTCAGAAGATGGCACCGTGCATTCATTAGATCATTTAACTAGTGCATTTAGCATACATAACATCGCATTACATCATGTTAACCTAGGAACGAAGGATGAACCAAGGTTAGTACCGATTTTGCTCGACTTATCCCCTGCGGAACGTAGTCAGATCGAAGCAGTCTTAAGACGACATTAGAAGGTCTTCGCCTGGTCGTATGAGGATATGCCAGGAGTAGAACCCTCCATAGCCGAACACACCATCCCCTTAAAGCCTGGAGTGGTGCCAGTTAGACAGAAATTAAGGAGGCTAAGGCCAGAATGGGCCCAACTAGTCAAGGATGAGATAACAAAGCAGATCAAGTCAAAATTCCTCGAAGTGGTTGACTACGCGGAATGGGTAGCAAACGTAGTTCCTGTAGGGAAAAAGGATGGAAAGGTGCGGGTGTGTGTGGATTATCGGGATCTCAACCGAGCATGTCCAAAGGATAACTTTCCGCTACCACACATAGATGTGCTCGTAGACAGTGCCGCATTGGCCGTAATGTATTCTCTTATGGACGGTTTCTCGGGGTACAATCAAATCCTCATGAAGATAGCCGATAAGGTCAAAACCTTATTCATCACAGAGTGGGGAACGTAATGCTACAAGGTAATGCCGTTCGGATGGAAGAACGCAGGGCCAACTTATCAAAGGGCCGCAACGACATTACTACAAGACATGATCCATAAAGAGGTGGAAGTTTATGTGGACGATATGCTGGTAAAGTCGGACACGAGGGAGGGACACCCCGCAGCATTGGAAAAGTTCTTGACACGTATAGAGAAATACAACTTGAGGCTTAACCCAAAGAAATGCGTGTTCGGCGTAACCTCCGGAAAATTACTAGGACACATCGTCAGCGACAAGGGCATTGAGATTGACCCCGAGAAGGTTAAAGCCATCACTGAGATGCCACACCCAAGAACGGAGAAAGAAGTTCGGGCATTCCTCGGAAGTATCCAATATGTTAGTCGCTTTATAGCAAAACTCACAACGGTATGCGAACCTATCTTCAAGTTGCTCAGAAAGGACGAGACGAACCAATGGAATGATAATTGTCAACTCGCCTTTGATAAAATCAAGAAATGCCTGGCAAGTGCGCCCGTGTTGAAGCCACCTCGACCTGGCAGCCCCCTCACACTATATCTGGCAATGGAAGATGCGTCGATAGGGGCAATGTTAGTCCAGACCCAAGACGACGGAGTAGAAAATCCTATCTACTACCTCAGCAAGAAATTACTCTAGTATGAATGTAAATATGACTTGCTAGAACGAACTTGTGTTGCTATGATCTGGATCACTCCAAAGCTGCGGCACTACTTTCAATCCTACGAAGTTCTAGTTGTCTCGAAAGTAGATCCTATGAAACATCTCGCCACGGCACCCACGCTAGTAGGTAAACTTGCTCGGTGGGCGTTATTGTTATATGAATTCGACATCAAGTTTGTAAACTCAAAAGTGGTCAAGGAAAGGCCGTCGCTGAGTTTCTAGCCCGACAACCATTGCCCGAAACCGAAGATGAACCTTGGCAATTCGAGTTCCCGGATGAGAACTTGGGGGTGATTACTATTCAAGGGTGGAGGATGCACTTGGACGAAGCCTATAATAGGAATGGGGTTGGAGCAGGAGGGGTGTTAGTTTCGCCAACGGGACTGACCATACCGCGAGGAAAGAGATTACAGTTCAAGGCCAAAAACAACGCAGCGGAGTATGAAGCTTGTCTCTTCGGAATAGAGGCGTTAATAAGCCTGGGGGCACGTGAAGTAGAAATCACTAGAGATTCGCTGCTAGTGCTATGTCACGCGACTGGAAAATGGGGGGTACGAGAAGAACGTTTGCGACCATACGTCAAAAAGCTACGCGCAATGATTCGGAATTTCAACACGTGTACGTTCCATCATATACCACGAGAAGAAAATCAAATGGTCGATGCGTTAGCCACACTAACATCGAATTGGGAAGGAATGCAAGCGGCGCCGATAAAGCCACTGGTTATGACATCGTCCCACTTCCCGATCCATCTAGAAGAGTATGTACTTCATACCCACAACACGGAACCATGGTACGTGGACATCCAGCGATTTATAGCAAGTGACACATACCCATTAGAGGCGACAAAAAGCGACAAGCTGGTCATCTAAATGTCGAGAAATATGAGGGGTATTGTACCGACGATCCGCTAGTGGTATGCTACTAAAATGCCTATCCGAGGACGAAGCAAGGAAAACCATGGAAGAAATACACCAAGGAGTCTGTGGACCGCACATGAACGTAGATTCCATGGCCAAGAAGATCACGAGACAGGGGTTTTGGTGGCCTACCATGAGCGACGACTGTTATAAATTCACGAAAAGGTGTCTTCAATGTCAATTCCACGCCGATCATGTTCATTTACCGCCCACAGAATTACATAATCTAGCCACGCCATGGCCGTTCGCCGTATGGGGCATAGACATGATAGGTGAAATTAGACCCCCCGCGTCCAACGGTCACATGAACGTAGATTCCATGGCCAAGAAGATCACGAGACAGGGGTTTTGGTGGCCTACCATGAGCGACGACTGTTATAAATTCACGAAAAGGTGTCTTCAATGTCAATTCCACGCCGATCATGTTCATTTACCGCCCACAGAATTACATAATCTAGCCACGCCATGGCCGTTCGCCGAATGGGGCATAGACATGATAGGTGAAATTAGACCCCCCGCGTCTAACGGTCATCGCTTCATCGTGGTAGCCATAGATTACTTCTCGAAGTGGGTGGAAGCTGAGTCCTTCACGACAGTCACAGCGCGTACCATGGCGAGATTCATAGAAAGGAACATCATATGTCGATACGGAATAGCCCATCATGTGATCACCGACAACAGCGTACAATTCCAAGGAGTTACCCGGGAAATGCTGGCGAGGCACCAAATAGAACATCATCGTTCATCCCCGTATCGACCTCAATCAAATGGGGCGGTCGAGGCCACTAACAAGACAATCAAACATATGCTCACGAAGATGTCAGATAGGAGTAGAGATTGGGCGGAGAAATTACCCTTTGCAATCTGGGGATATCGAACGACTATCCGCACACCGACGGGAGCGACACCATATTCTTTAGTTTACGGAATGGACGCAGTATTACCGGTAGAGATAGAGATGCGATCTTTGCGAGTGGTCCTAGAGGAAGACATCCCAGAAATGGAGTGGATAAGAGACAGGGTCGGCCAGCTAGATCTGTTGGACAAAAGCGGCTTCAGACCCTGGACCAGCTACAGATGTACCAGCAGAGATTGCCAAACACGTACAACAAGAAGGTAAGAACTGTTTCCCGACCCATAAAGGTAGGTGACCTCGTGCTCAAACAATTGCGTCACTCGACCGTCGATCCCTGGGGAAAATTCCAACCAAAATGGGAAGGGCCATTCGTCGAACAACGAATGTACTCACGTGGAGGAGTCAAGCTAACCGACATGGAAGGAATAGAATTAGCAGAACCAATCAATATAGATGGACTTCGATATTTCCATGTATGACTAGGAGAATACAAACCCGGGAATTTCTTCCTAGGTTAAGATCTTGGTTCATCCTCGGTTAGGACATGTTGTAAAACGAATGTTGTTTATGTTATTGCTTTACTAAAATGAAATAAAATGTGTTGTGCCATCCCTCACGGGAAACATTCAAGAAATAAAAGCCGAAAACAGGAAAACCGATAAAAATGCATAAACCACCATGACAAGAATCACGAAAAAGGAACTCGGCTTCCTCATCCTTCTAAAACACGCAAGGCCCGCTGATAATATTTCATTATCCCAGGATAGCCGACAGACTGGGGGTGGTAGTCCCTTTAGAATCTCGAGAGGTCACTCGGGTGTTTCCACACTATGAACAGTATAATGTCCCGCGCATGAAGAAGTACAAAGCGAAACAGAAACATGCATACACACGCACACATACACGCATATTACTTAGGTAAAGCGATCCGCGAGAAAAAGTAACACCCCGGAAGAACTACAAAGGACATAGGGGCATATCTGACGGTCGCCGAAGTAGTACGTTGGGGCAACATCGGACAACTGGCACACTGGGGCACCCCAGAACTTATCGAGAGTGTCAGGAACTAAGAACTTCACCGGGGCAGTACCAAAATGGGAAATGACTTGGATCAAAGAAGAATGCTGCCAAAAACCCCAGATCAACTAAAGATTAAGAGCAAAAGAGAAAAGATACTGGGACACAGTTGATCAACCTCGGGACGAAGCCACCAGCACTCAGATAAGACTGGTAGGAAAAAGTGTCCAACATCATCCGAAGGAAGAAGGCGGAAGACAAAACTGAAGGAGTTACTAAGTGCTACGAGAGGTTACTAAATGCTCTGGTCATGCCCGAGGTGCTATAAAAGGTTACTGAATGCCACAAAAGGTTACTAAAACCTCGGATCACAATCGAGGTACTATCAAAAGGTTACTAATTGCTACGATGGGTTACTAAATCCTCGGGTTATGCTTGAGTTACTATAAGAAGTTACGAAAAAAAATCCTCGGATCAAACTCGAGGTACTATGGAAGTAGTTGATCGGCCTCAGAGCAGGATTGTAGAAACACGACGCCGGAGGCCCAGGCTGCACGAGTTACCGGATCCTCGGATTAAGTTCCGGGAAAATAATTGATCGGCCTTACAGTAAGATTATAGAAAACACGACGCCGGAAGCCAAGACTGCAGGTAAGTTCTCTAAACTCACTTTCGAAAAACACGAGCACACACGCAGTATGTCTTGTTTCGCTTCATTGAGACTACCCAACGGGTCTTACAAGATGATGTAATCACCTTAGGCACTCCCAAAGAAGCAAGGGGAAAACTGTAAGCACTGGTTTTCGAACCCGATGATTAAAGCAATCTATGAGCTCCTCGTCGCGCCAGCTGCTCAAATATGGATACTCGTCGGAGAACAGATCACCTTTTCAGGGTCATAACCTCTTCCACCCGCATCTCGGGACCATGAGTGTGGCACTTTCATGCTTATGAGAAAATCCTTTTTCACAAAATGATGTACGGTCAAAAACACCATTCACTAGGGACCGTACGTCACAACACTGTTTGTTGTGACCGTACGGTCACAATCCTTCTAACCGTACGGTCACTGCCATGTGGCAGATAGCAATCAAATCCTTATCTGCCACGTGGCGGGCAGTCCAATCAAAGCGTGACACGTGTACTAAAATCCAAACAACTTTGGCGGGGCCTTGTGAAAGGCCCGTCTCAGATCCAAATTTGGATCTGAGACGGGCAAATAAGTGACCGTACAAACACAAAAGTGAGACCATACGGTCACAAGCTACCCTATAAATACCCCCCGGATTTCTCATTCAATTCACCAACAAACACTCATTCTCCTCTCTCCCTAGCTCGTTCTAAAGCGATTCTTGACCCGATATAAGTTGCCTCTGATAAAGTTGCCTCTGAAAGTTGCCTAAGGTTGCCTCTGATAAAAATAATTGCTAAAGTCCGAGCTCGAGAGTCCCTTTTTAGAAATATTCCCAGAAAAGGTCCTCACGACCACCAAAAATATATCCCCCTTATCTGAAGTTCCAAACCCTATGCATCACGCGCAGCCCCGCTAGAGCTGATTAAGTCCTGTTCCTCGCTACTATTCAGAGGATGCCCTACGCAACTCTGGCCCCCAAGGTTGGTCCCTGAAAAGGTCTCCGTTCTTCAACAAGCATCAGTCCGCGAGCGATCACTGGCACGCGACGAGGGTAAGCTCCTGAGCGTTTTGTATCGTGTCACCCGGCGGTTTACTGTCCAAATGTTTGTGTACTTAAATATTTCTGCGTGATAATCATAAATGTCAAGATAATAAACTGTTAGGCTGCATCAAAGATCCTCTGGGCTCTGGAATGTCGGAATTAATAAGTTGTATTCACGAACGTGAATAGAATCTCTGATTTACAAAACAATCAGTACAAACACCGGTTCGTACATTTTCCCGATCGGCCGGGTGGCGACTCTAGTGAAAGAAGGCTAAAGCCGCTATGAGCGACCACTTAAGCTCACACTTACCCTCGTCGCGTGCCAATGATTGCTCGCAGACTTATGCTAGTTGAAGAACGGAGACCTTTTCAGGGAGGAACCTTGGGGGCCGGAGTTGCGTAGGGCGTCCTCCGAATAGTAGCTAGGAACAGAACTTAATAAGCTCTAGCGAGGCTGCGAGTGATGCCTAGGTTTGGAACTTCCAAATAAGGGGGAATATATTTTTGGTGGTCGTGAGGACATTTTCTGGGAATATTTCGGGAAAATACTCTCAAGCTCTGACTCTAGCGATTCTATTTCTTAATCAGAGGCAACCTTAGGCAACAACAGAGGCAACTTTATCAGATGCAACTTATATCGGGTCAAGAATCACTTTAGAACGAGCTAGAGAGAGAGGAGAATGAGTGTTTGTTGGTGAATTGAATGAGAAATCCGGGGGGTATTTATAGGGTAGCTTGTGACCGTACGGTCACAAGCCTTGTGACCGTATGGTCCCGTTTTTGTGACCGTACGGTCACTTGTTTGCCCGTCTCAGATCCAAATTTGGATCTTTACCCAAGGCCCGGCCAAAGTTGTTTGGATTTTTAGTACACGTGTCACGCTCTTATTGGACCGCCCAGCCACGTGGCAGATAAGGATTGGATTCTGTCTGACACGTGGCAGTGACCGGACGGTCAGAAAATTTGTGACCGTATGGTCACAACAAACAGTGTTGTTACCGTACGGTCCTTAATGAATAATGTTTGTGACCGTACGTCATTTCATGATCGAGCATTTTCTCATAAGCATGAAAGTGCCACACTCATGGTCCCGAGAAGCAGGTGGAAGAGGTTATATCCCTGAAAACGTGATTCGTTCTCCGACAAGTATCAGTATTTGACCAGCTGGCGCGACGAGGAGCTCATAGATTGCTTTCATCATCGGGTTCGAAAACCAGTGCTTACAGTCGTGTTCATATAATCCTACCATGAGGTCGATCAACTGTCTCCCTCGAGCTTAACCCGAGGATTTGGTAACTCCTGCAGTCTGGGCTTCCGGTGTCTTGTTTCTATAATCCTACCCTGAGGCCGATCAACTGCTTCCATAATACCTCGAGTTTGATCTGAGGATTTTTATCGTAACTTCTTATAGCACCTCGAGCATGACCCGAGGATTTAGTAACCTCTCGTAGCACTTAGTAACCTCTTATAGTACCTCGAGCATGACCCGAGGATTTAGTAACCTCTCGTAGCACTTAGTAACCTCTTATAGTACCTCGAGCATGACCCGAGGATTTAGTAACCTCTCGTAGCACTTGGTAACCTCTTATCGTACCTCGAGCATGACCCGAGGATTTAGTAACCTCTCGTAGCAGTTAGTAACCTCTTATAGTACCTCCAGCATGGCCTGAGGATTTAGTAACCTCTCGTAGCACTTCAAGCATGACTCGAGAATTTAGTAACCTTCGTAGCACTTTGAGCATGACTCGAGAATTTAGTAACCTCCGTAGCACTTCGAGCGTGACTCAAGGATTAAGTAACCTCGAGCACGACTCGAGGATTCGGTGGCCTTTTCAGTTTAGTTTTCTACCCTCTTTCTTTGGATGATGCTTGACACTTTGTCCTACCAGTCTTATCTAAGCGCTGGCGGTTCTATCCTGAAGTCGATCAACTGTGTCCCAATATTTTCTCTTTCGCTCCTAATATTCGGTTGATCCGGGGTCCCTGGCAATACTTTTTCTTTAACTGATATGAGCCAGGCTGTATCTTGGTGTTGCTTCTGGGGATTTTGACATCTCGATAAATGGAGCGGTGCCCCAGTGTGTAGCTGGCCCTAGTGATGCCCCAGCGCACTGTTTCTGCGGCCGTTGGATATGCTCTTACGCGCTCTGTAGTCCCAGTGCTTTCTTTGATTTTCATGACTCCTATGAGGATCCTGCATAAACAAAGACATACATCCTTTCTCGGGGTGAGATGGCCAATGGGAAATAAACATTCTTATGATGACTGGCCATGTTGCATGATTATAAGTGATCAAGGGAGATACCTTATTTTACGGATGCATGCAGGTTTACACCTATGAACTTAGTCTGGATAACACACAATGTATGCGACTAGATGATCAGACATGTGACAAGAGATGCTTTCACTACATGAACTCACGTGATATGGACTCTAGCTAGACCATCCAAGACATAGGGTGTGCATGTGTGTGTCTTTGGTGTAAGTGAAGGGATGCCCTATTATGTGGACTCATGACAACCTATAACAATCTAAAACCCAAAGTGTTTGTGACTCAATGTGTGTGTGCACAAGGGAATGTCCGACTTATGTGATATATCTTTTATGGATTTTGGCTAGATGACCTAAGTGTCTAATGTGTGCGTGCAACTAGACTTGTGGACATGTGATTGTGGGCAGACTAGGAGAGCTGACTCGAGTGGTATTATTTTCGTGGGTTTTGGTCACACGACCTAGGACACGTAGTATATATGAGTGACTGTGTGGACACGTGATTGGGTGACCTAAAGCATGTCCTGTGTCAGTGGGTGACTCCAAGGTTTTGGTTATATGTGAGGTGGTTTTGTGTGGGTAGGTTCATGGTTGTACTTTTCGGGGATGTTAGCGAAGGTGAAGGAGATGAGGTTTTCGTGGGTGTTTCAAGGACGTTGGGATAGTTTTTGTGAGGAGAGAAAGGGTTTGGGTATGGATGGTGGAGGTGAGGCTTATTGAGGTTGTAGGGTAGGTTTTTTAAAGGGTGCAAGGATTTAGGGTTAGATGATGGAAGCGAGGAGTTGTGGAGGTTGCTTGATTAGGATAGGGTGTGAGAGACCATCAAGGGTTCGTATAACTTCTAGGTTGTCAGGGTAGGGATCAAGATGTTTGAATGCAACCCCCGATGATGTTTTCATGATTGCCACTAGGGTGAGGTTTTTATTGCTCTAATCGTTGCCTAAGATGACTCTACGGGTTGTCAACTTAGCGAGCTGCCTTTATTGTTGCCTAGGTCATCCTCTCAAGTTTTCAACCTAGCAGGCTTTCTTTCTTTTGGCCTTTTCTGTTTTCTCAAACCCTAGGGGAGTAGGCTAGTGTTTTGAATGGAGTGCACATATCCTATTGTCTAAGTTCTTGATTTCTTTATTCTAGAATATTTGTAGCTGATAGACTTTTGAAACAGACATTTAGACTCACTAGTATAAGCATAGACTAGTTAATATAGGAATAAATGGTTCATGCATGTCTAATATGAATGTGCACTCATTATCAATTAGTCCTGGTAATCATCCTTTCTTTTCCCGTGACGATGATCTGCCCCTTGTAGTGAAGGTTCTTTTGTGGTGTAGGATCGTCGCTTTTCGTGGGGATGAGACCGCGTATCCTAGTGCTGCCATTTTATTCTCGGAGGCGAGTAAGTGATTCTCATGATGAAATCTTAGTGTCTCCATGGTTATCTCTTGGTGTAGATCATGTCACAACCTTCTGCATGGATCACATCTTCGTTTGATGATTAGTGAGATGTCTTCATGGCTTCAGTACACCATCCGCTTCGTCTTTTGCATAAGGCTTCAATGTGGAAATGTCGTCGCTCCCTTCGAGGTTTTGTGGATGGGATCCATTTCCGAGCTATAAGCTTCTCCAATTCATCCATGGGCACATCCGTTGTTGAGTGTACGAAGGGAATTCCGAGGACTTCATGGATTTAATTCTGAAGGCTGATGGACCTTGGTTCATGGAGACACTACGAGTACTTGGACGCTCCATTTAACTTCTGTGCAATGTCCTAATTCCTTAGAGCGAGGTCTCTTCCTTTTGCAGGGTTCCGAAAGAGATGTGCTTCCACATTGATCCATTAATTCTTCCTCCTTATGTTGTCTCTTCATCTTGCGGGGTACGTCGTAGTCGGGGCCGTTTCTCTAGATGTGGTTCCCTTTCTCATAGTTAAGGGCATATTCATACTAGACACACATGCTCTACTTATGCATATATCTTCCTAATGTCTATTTGAAAGATGCAAATGAATGTAGACACGAGTGAGCTAAACGCCTTTTCTATCCAAGCACGGGTCTATAAACACGATGTTAGGATAAGTGGGATTGAGCCTAGTCGATGCCTTATGATGTTCCTCGGTTCTTCATTTGTCGGGATGTCCTTGATGCGACGCTTGTGACCTAGGGTTTCTCCATGATTCTTCTTTATTGATCGGGTGGTCTCCCTGATGGAAGCTGGCTTGGGTTCAGGTGTGTTGTGGTTTTGTGATTTCGGGTTGGGTCACACAGTGATTTAGGAGTTTTGGACAAAGAGGAGGCGTTCACATATAGGTGGGGTTTCTGATGTTTGGACAACCTGTGTGTGTGGCCTAGGCTAAGTGTGCCTACGACATCTAGACGAATTATACTTATGGTACCTCGTTTTCATTTTCCTATTTCCCTCTATCATGGTACCGATGTGTATGCATGCCTAAGACACGTGATAATGACAATGTGCATGCATGCGGAACAAGTGACCTAAGGTACGACACTCTAAAGGTGGACACACCTGAGGGAGACAAACCTATCGGGTAAGGGGATACATGCTTTTACGCTTTGGACCTCGTGTGTGTGTGTAACACGTTTAGGTAAAATGACGGCAGTGTCATAGTTCCTATTTTAGCCTATCGTGTGTATCCTATGGTGGCTTGAAATGGATGCATATTACTCTTTGGACTCTAGACTGATGACTATGTGCACAAGTTATATTCACGACTCTTGACTCAAGGGTAAAAGTGACGACAAATATACACAGTGGATTTTGACCGACTCAGTGATGGATTTTTGCGTATTTATGCATGAGGACAGACAAGACCTGATTTTTACATAGAGACAAGGGGACGTATACTGTATACATGAGTGTTATTTGACTTTATCTTAAACAACATTGTTGACGTGTCGCTTATTCCTCGAACGAAGAACGTTTGTGCGACGACCCTACCTTACACTGATTTGGAAGACTCAACATAACAGCGAACCATGTGGATTCACGGCACAACGTGCCCCTACCTTGGTTCAGACAACATTTATTATATGCAATGGGACTTCAAGCGCCTTTTTTGAAGCGTAATGATTCCAACGTCCCATTTCACTTCACAAACTAAAAAAATCTCTTTTTGGAGTAGCGGAAGACAGCGTATGTTTGATCTAACAGGTCATATCGTTGTGATGGTATAGCCCCACTTGACATGAAATAAACAAGGTGCTCCTTTCAATAAGGAACGGACGGCGTAACGACGTATTTCATGTATATGGGCAGGTATCAGAACGTTATGTCCTTTTAGGTCTTACGAAGTTTTAGTGTTGTCTCTAGATGACATTCATTTGGTTTAAGGAATCGACCTTTGGGGTCGTAGAACTTTGTTATGTGAAGATCGACTAAGTTTCTTCTTGAATTGAAATGAACGTCGGGATGACGTAGTTCACATAACAAAAGTGAGTGGCAACATTGGTCGACTCGTTAAAACTTACAAACGACATGACTCTTTGACACGACTTGACCCATCACATATAAACTTAATATTTGTTTGGTTTAAGGAATTGACCTTTGGAGCGTCAAAATTTCGTCATGTGAAGATAAATTAAGTTTCTTCTTGAGTGGAAATAGACGTCGGGATGACGTACTTCACATAACAAAGTGAGCAGCAACATTGGTCGACTCATTTAAACCTTACAAATGGAGTGATGACCTGATATGGTTTGATATGTGACGTTGTTCCTAATCTACTCCAGGACGTTGTGGTCTTTTCCCTATGCAAGAAAATTTTTATTTTATTTTATTTTTTTATTTTATTTATTTTATTTTTTTATTATTGTTTATCAGTCCGACACAATATTGACATGTGTGGACTGACGAGGCGGTGTCGCCTTAGACTCAAGACAAACCCTAAACTCCTATTTGGGAGGAGCACAAGACAATGTACGTTTGATTTAACAAGCTAAACCGTTACTGAATTCATTAAAGCATTTTTTGTAATCTGTGACGGGCGGCTATGTATGACACTCATTTTGACTTAAGGGGACGATATTTGTGACGCCATGATTTTATCTCACGAGATTGAGTTTCTTTACGAAATGAAACAGACAACATAACGCCGTGTTTCGTGTGATAAAATGTCTGGCGTAACAGGATGCCCCCTAAAAGGAATGTCATAAAAATTGGACTCTTTCCTAGGTTAAGGCTACGTCTAATATATGTATGTACAAGTAAAGATAAGCGATCAAATAGTTAGTGTGGACATTCATGCGTACACGACACTCCCTTACAATCTTCACGTGGTACGTCTTTTTCCTAGGTGGGTTTCGTTCGACGTCTTTCCTTTCGATGTCAAAACGCTCTCGTAGACGTGATTTATTTCATGTTTGGGGGTTGTTCCTAGGGGAGATGTCTAGGCTGACTATATGAGGCTTCAGTCTCGTTTCATAGTACAAAAGGGTTCCCATAACAATATATACCTAGCGCCTCCCCATTTAAGGGTTTTGAGCAGCGTGTCGACGGTACGAGGCTGTAGGTGGTGTTACAGATCGATATATGCGTCCCTTAAAGGAAACGATAGTAAGCGCGACCCATAACACACGTTGACCATTCGGGATTTTTGTTTTATGCAGTATGAGAAAGCAATAACTCCGTATATAGCCATAGACTGTCATAACGCTTCGGTTGTATCCCAATTTTTACTTCTCACGAAATAATTTAAGAAATAATTTCATAAAAAGTGAAAACCAAACATACACTCTCAAACGTTGAACCTAACTTATAATAGTAGACTATATTTTTGGTCCCCAGCAGAGTCGCCACTATGAGCGTAAGTGGTCGCTCATAGCGGCTTTAGCCTTGTTTGACTAGAGTCGCCACCCGGCCGACCGGGAAAAGATACGAACCCGTGTTTATACCGATTGTTTTGTAAACCAGAGATTCTATTTACGTTCGTGGATACAACTTATTAATTTCGACATTCCAGGGCCCAAAGGATCTTTAATGCAGCCTAACGGTTTATTATCTTGACTTTTATGATTATCACACAAGGATATTTAAATACGCAAACATTTGTACGGTAAACCGCCAGGTGACACGGTACAAAACCCTCAGAAGCTTACTGTGAGTGAAAATGGTCGCTCATAGCGGCTTTAGCCTTCTTTGACTAGAGTCGCCACCCGGCTGACCGGGAAAAGGTACGAACCGGTATAGTTACCGATTCTTTTGAAAACCAGAGATTTTATTTACGTTCGTGGATACAACTTATTAATTCCGACATTCCAAGCCCTAGAGGATCTTTAATGCAACCTAGCTCATTATTATCTTGAGTTTTATTATTATCACACAAAAGCATAATAAAATAAATACAATACGGAAAACCGTCGAGTGACACGGTACTAAACCCTTAGAAGCTTACCCTCGTTGCATGCCAGTGATGTGCTCACAAACTAATACTCGTCGAAAACGGAGACCTTTATGGAAGAACTTCGGCGTTCGAGAGGCGTCGAGGACGTACTCCTAGTAATTGCTTTGGGGAGGATTCCGAGGGAATCGTCCGATTTAGAAGATAGTTTAGGTAGTCGTGAGGACCTTTGAGGGACGAGGATTTTTGTGGAGTAAAGGGAGCTCTCAAGACTCAGGATTAAGCGTTTCTCATATCAAAGGCAACCTTAGGCAACTTATCAGAGGCAACTTTTCAGAGGCAACTTATATCCGGTCATAAATCGCTTAAAACGAGCTAGAGAGACGAGAATCGAAATGTTTGATGATGGACATAATGAGAAATCCGGCCTCCTTTTATAGGGAAAGAGGAACCCGTACGGTCCCCAAATGGAGAATGTACGGTCTTGCTTAAGGAGACCGTACGGTCTCAAGAAATCCCATTTGAGATCCATTTTGTATTTCAAACGGGCCTTAACAAAGGCCCGGCAAAAGTCCACTGTCGTTTAGCGACACGTGGCAGATAACGATAAGGCCCGTATGGCGATGTGGGCAGACCGTACGGTCTCACAAAGGGAGACCGTATTCTCGTTGGAAGGGGGAAGGACTTTTTACAAGTTTGAAGGTGTCAAACTCGTGTTCCCGGAGTGTAGGGAGGGACTTTCTAGAAGTTTGAAGGTGCCAAACTCGTGTACCCGGAGTGCGGGCAGATCCTTTTTACAAGATTGAAGGTGCCAATCTTGTGTGCTCGGAGTCCAGGGGGGTTCCTTGTTTAGAAGATCATTCTTATGTACCCGAGGTGCGGGGAGTTCCTTTCTACAAGATTGAAGGTGTCAATCCTCGTTTGCCCGAAATTCAGGGTGAAGTCTATCACTCTAAGAGTTCATCCGTTCTTCAGCGAGCATTAGTTCTTGGGCGACTGGCGCAACGAGGAGCTCGGAAATTGCTTTCATCATTGGGTTCGAAAACCAGTGCTTACAGTTTGCCCCTTGCTTCCTTGGGAGTGCGTAGGACGATTACATCAACTTGTAAGATCCTTGTGTTTTTAAAGCGGGTTTAGAAGACTTACCTGCACGTTAGCCTTTTGCCTACCAACTCTTTGACGATGTCTGTCATTTTGTCCTACCAGTCTTATCTGGACAGCGGTGCTCCTCTCCTCGGTTCTGTACCGTTGGTCGAGTGATGCCCCATCCTGATGATTGTTGCAGTGAGGCCATGGCGTTCCTTTGCCTGGCTTTTGGAATTATCAGGGGATTGTGAGGATGAAGTTTCGGCATTCTGCCCTCTCTTGAGCTTGCGTTATATCTTCCACAGACCGACAGATGCCCCTAGGGTTTTGTCTCGTCTCTTTGCCGTAGGGAATCTAAGACACCTTCTTTTGGATGGTCGAGGGTCTTTTGCGCTTTACAAGATTCGTTGGGTTTTTCGCGGAATTTTGGAGGGATCCACTTCTTAGGTCAAAAGAGACTGTACGGTCTTCCAATTAGAGACCGTACGGTCTTGGCAAGAGGGAACCGTACGCTCAAGACTAGAGCGTACGGTCTCTATCACTTCTGGGCTATTCCTTTATAGGGAAGCTTCCCTTGTTTGCGTTTTTTACGCCGACACTTCTTTTCATACTGATCTCCCTTAAGCTTTTTCCAATATTCCTCCCCTTTTTCCAGTCCTTTTCACGTTGTGGATGGAGTTTAATATCAACGACGTCTTTCTGGCTGATGGTATGGAGGATATATTCCCGCGAGACCGATATGCGGCGGAGAACGGCCGGAACAGATCCACTGCCTACGAGGGTTTGGCGTACGGAACATTTCCTCCAACCCAGGCCGTCGACAGGGAGGCAGACAAATCCTGGCTTCCCTCGCATCGGGTTTTTGTATGGGTCACGTTCAATGGCCGTCAGTTCCCGGACCACGGCTCGGGAGTTCATCGAGGATCTGACCTGGGACGTGGTATGCTTTCTCATCCCCACTTTCTTTTTCGTTACGTTTCCATATGTTCTATTGACTTCAGTTTTCTGTGCAGTTGCGTGACCGTATCCGTCCGTGGTCCACTCCTGCTGCTGCTGTCTGGACTGAGGAGATGACAGCTGCTCAGCGGCTGGTGGACAGGCGGATGCTGTTGGAGGATCACTTGGACTACTCGTGGTATCTCGGGGAGCGTGTCTATCGCTACTGGGACAGTCCGACCAGTCGAAGGATACCTCTGGATCCTCCGCCTTCGATGTTTTGGGGGTGAGCTCTGTCTCTTGCTGAGCGAGATGTTGCTGCCGCCAGGTTCCCTATCGAGGACGCGCGTGCCCCCTTGATTCTTCCAGCCGCAGAGGGTGCTTATGTTATGATTCTTTCCTGTATGTTCCCCTCTCGGGATCGGATGGGGGCGCTTCTCGGGCCGGGAGGAGATGCTGGTGATGATGATGCTGACGGTTCTGGTGCCCACGAGGCCACTGCCCTGGTAAGTCTCCCTTTCTTAACTTGTCGTATGTTGTCGCTTTCCCTTTTAGTTTATCTTGACAATGTTTGTTTTGCAGGCATCCTCTTCTTGCATCCGTAGAGTCCGTCCTCGAGCTGATAGCGACGATGGCGACACCCACAGGCGTGCCCCACGGGAGGATCCTAGTCCAGCTCCTCCCGGTTGGGTAGTCGGGGATTTGGAGATTCCTCCTACTCATTCTATCACTTTTTATGATTGGGGTGGCATCCAGGAGATTCCTTTCTCCGAGAGCGAGCGGGTGACTTGTGCTCCTTCTGAGACGACCCATGTATGCGCAGCACTTTTCTTTCTATCTCTTATCTTTCTTTATTTCCTCTAATTTTCCTTCCTCTTTATTGTCTCCAGGTATCGGAGCGCTCTATGTCGAGGTTGACGAGTCTGTACCGCTCAGCTCGGGCCGCTTGGACGCGGCATGCACAGGACGCTCGGGTATGCATTCTGACCCTTTTCTTCCGTATGCGCCGCTTCCCCTGTTGTGTGTGCATAAATATGTATGTGTGTATGTATGCATGTATGCATGTGTGTTAGTGTATGTGTGTGCGTTTTCTCATACGGATTCTCGGGTCCAGGAGGTGGTGGCTGCACGGGATGCTCGCATAGCATCGCAGGATTCTGAGATGGCGTCCATGGCTCGTAGGTTGGCCGCCCTCGAGGTGGAGGAGGGTCGTCGGCAGCGCAGGCGTGATCAGCGGCTGGCTCGGGGGAGAGAGAGGTGGATTCTGAGACCGCGAGTTCTCATAGTTCTAGGGGGTCCCGAGAGTAGCTTTTCTTCTTTCTTCAGGGATTTTGTATAGGGATTTGACACATTTCTACACCCGTGTATTTTGAATATTTTAATTTTAATTCTTTTCTCAAACGTTTTCGCAAGATATAGCACAATACATCCCCATTTCACTCCACTTATCACACTTAACGTACACAAAACTTACTTACACCAACTTGTAACTCAAAAAATGAACCAAGAACAATTCGTGAGACGCTTATCGAGTTGTTGTCCTGACTTCCGAATCTCGCGTGTGTCATTGTTTATGCCTGAGATGCCACGCCGTTTTGATTGGCGGAAGATTCCCCTCCCCTGGTAATGGATAGCCTTCCTTCACAACTAAGACTTGCTTGATTGCGTGCACCTATAAAAATCCTCGTTAATTTTCTACTATTTGGCCCAGGTTTTAGGACTATTTTCTTCGAGAATTTGGTCGTCCATTTTCATCCTTTCGTCGAGACCCCCCTTTTTTACATATTTGGGTCGTATTTCCGTTTTCAATGATAGCTTTATACCATTCCTGCGATGGGTGTCATTCTTGTGGTATTGTGGTTACTCGACCTATATATTTGGATCTTCGGAATATGGTTCGCCTGCCCAATTTCACTTTCCGTTGAGAGTTCCTGTGGGTACATGTTCTGCTTAGATAGTAAAAATGAGTGTTCGGAATTCTCGATCAGTGGTGGTGGGATTTTTGGAACCGGCTGAGATTTTAAAATAGGTATCGGAAGCGGATTTTTTTTTTCTTTTTTTTTAGAATAGGGTTTTATGGGGTGAATGAAAGGTGGTGTTTTGGGTTGTTTGAGCTAGCGTTAGAACGTGGTTTCCAATGGTCTCGGCAATTGCCCCCAGGGTAATGCGCTCTCTTGCTTTAACTGCTGCCTAAGGTGACTTCGAAGGTTGCCAACTTAGCGAGCTGCCTTCATTGTTGCCTAGGTTGTTCTTTCAAGTTTTTGACCTAGCATGCTCTTCTTTTGGTCCTAGATTTACTCCGCCTTTGGGTCTTTTCCACCCAAATTGGGAATTATGTTCCGGGCGTGTTCTTGATTGCTCGAGGGAGGTGCTGGAGTAATCTTCATCGGATGATGTTGCATTCGGGACACGTTCTTGGTTCATTCTTATTATCAAGATTTCGCGACGCAATGTAGTATTATGCACGTTAAATGTGGTAAGTGAGATGAAATAATAAACGTATGGTACTTCTCTAAATGCTCACACAGATAAGTAGATTAAAAATTGCATTATGTTTAAAATCCAGTACATTTTCATGAAATCCCTAACTAGATTGAGCCTAAGGAAATCTTCCGAGTCTTTTCCTTTCTCTTGACCTTATAAGTCATCTTTGGATTTCCTCATGGTCTTCTACCAAGCTTATCCTCCGGCTACGGGATTGGTTCTCAATCTTTCTCCGAGTTATTCCACCCACCGAGCCTCGTGGCCAGATCCAACCCGCCGAACCTCTTCTTCTGCGAATCCTGAGTTGACAATCATAGTTTGTGAGGGAGGGGCTTTGTGATAGCTCGGTGGGAAGTCTTTCTTGATATTTGAGATTTCGGGATTTCCCATCCTCTCGTCCTCAGTCATGTCCTCTATTCTCTTTCGTAATGCTTCGCATCTAATGGTGGGATGCGTGAATACTCGGTGATAGTCGCAAAATCTCTCCAAATTGTCCGTTGGTTTGATGATGATTAGAGGCCTGATAGGGAGTATCCTTCCTTCTTGAGCTAAGCGATCAAATTCTTCTTTGAGGTTCAGTTTGGATGGTAATTTGTCGTCTTTCAAGAACGACTTCTGACGCTCGATCAAATGCGCTCTTCGTAATTCGGTGGCCAATTGCGATTCATATCTTTGTGTCGTGCCAGTCCTTCTTTGTGGAGCCCCAGGGGTTCGATTGGTGGCTTCCTCTTCCTTTCTCCGGATTTCTTGGAACATATTTTTAAATAATTCAAAGTTCTAATATCGCTTCATGTCCTCGTCGCGAGGCAGTAACCCTTAGGTTTTTTTATCAGTCAGCGGGGTTGCTCCCTTCTTCATGGGTGATTCATCTCCCCTAGGATGTTCCTGGTACTAGTCTTTGGTAGGCTCCATTTGTTCACGGATCCTTTTCCGACCCAATTCTCCTGCCAAGGCGTGGGAACTTCTCTCTTCTTCCCCCAGGTAGTTTTTAGTGCAATCCATCTTTTAACTCGAGGCGTTTCGTTCATATGTCTCTCTTGAGTTGCGCGGTTCCTGGGGCATGGGTTCGTCTTTCTCTGATTGGCCGGTCAAGATTTTCCTGCATCCTTCTTCGATAGCTTTGTACACCATCCCTTGGTGTTCCGGCGTCTGCATTATGGACGTTAATGCCCCAGTGATTTCGGTGACCAGGCTTGAGGCAGCATTGGGGGTGTTGTTTGGTCCGGCCATCTCTTTCCTTTAGATATTGGTTTGTCTTTAACCAACCTCGGTTCACTTTTTCCTCTTGGTTGCGCTATATGAGAGAATAGTGCATGAGTCTTCTTTTTCTCGGTTCGTGTGATGCATGTATGCATGGGTCTATAAGTCTTACTCCGCTTTCGGCTTGCCGGACTCTGTTTAGGAATATTACCTTACAGATGCATAATGATGAAGGTAACATCTCTAAACGTGGTCTCTGCTTTGTGTAGACACGAGAGATTGGATCACGGCATGTGTCCGCAAGGGTCTTAACCGTGAATCGTTCTTTCGTTTCTCTTTTGTCGGTATTCTCTGGTCTAGGCGTTCCTTCGATTCAAGTCATATTTTGTTACATCCTTTGCACCCTTTCCCCTTTTTGGGGTGGACATTCATGACAATGCTATGTGCAGGATCATAAAGGAATATTTTCCTGAATTGAAGAAACGCCTAGACGGCGGAGTTCGGACCTTCTATATGCTTTTATGTATGGTCAAGTAAAAAAACGAGTTTATCAACACACAAGATCGTCACTCCCTCCCAATCTTCGCGTGGTGCGTCTCTGTCCTAGGTGGGTTTCTTTTGACATCTTTCCTTTCGACATCAAAACGCTCTCAACAGACGTGATTTATATGAAGTTTGGGGGTAGTCCCTAGTGGAGATATCTAGGCTGACTATATGAGGCTTCGGTCTCGTTTGATAGTACAAAAGGGTTCCCAAAGCAAGATATACCTAGCACCTCCCCATTTAAGGATTTTGATCAGCGTGTCAACGGTACGAGGCTATGGGTGGTTTTACAGATCGACCTAAGCGTCCCTTAAAGGAATCGACAGTAAGCGCGACTCATAACACACGTTGACCATACGGGATTCTTATGCAGTATGAGACTCACACACCCAAAAAGCAGTAACTCCATATATAGCCATAGACTGTCAAAATGCTTCAGTTGTATCCCATTTTTTACTTATCATGAAATATTTTAAGAAATGGAGCTTTGAGGGACGAGGATTTTTCTGGAGGAAATGGAGCTCTCTAGACTCAGGATTAAGCGTTTCTCGTATCATAGGCAACCTTAGGCAACTTATTAGAGGCAACTTTTCAAAGGCAACTTATATCGGGTCAGAAATCGCTTAAAACGAGCTAGAGAGAGGAGAATCGAAATGTTTGATGATGGAAATAATGAGAAATCCGGCCTCCTTTTATATGGCAAGAGGAGCCCGTACGGTCCCCAAATGGAAACCGTACCGCCTTGCTTAAGGAGACCGTACGGTCTCAAGAAATCCCGTCTGAGATCCATTTTGAATCTCAAACAGGCCCGGCAAAAGTCCACTGTCGTTTAGCGACACGTGGCAGATAACGATAAGGCCCGTATGGCCATGTGGGCAGACCGTATGGTCTCACAAAGGGCGACCGTACGGTTCATGTTGATGAACCCTACGTTTTTTGATTATGTCCAAACGGTTCAGAAGATGAAATTTGAATTTTCCTTACATACGCTTTAATGTTGACTAACATTTTTTTTTAAGTCTGTGTGTAAGTTACTCAGCATGTACTGAATGAAGAATCTATGGTTTGCCTGGAAGACTCAAAAGAATCGAGAAAGCTGAAGACCGTTTTTAATGTTCAGAAGATGGATGCTCCGCTCTGAAGTTATTGAAGTCCGTTAAAGCTCTCCTCAGAGGTCGATTGCAATCAGAAGATATTTTCTCCCAATTCGATCAGAAGCTTAGACTAGAGGAATTAGCTTTCAGAAGCTAAGTCACGGGTTCTGTTTAGCATTTATTGCTCTGACAATTGCATTTAATGCAAGGCGCCAAAAGTTCAAAAAGCTGTTTTGAAGGAGCGCGTTTGTCTACTCAAAACAAAACCAGAATTTCCTTGTCTACCCCTTGTTGATCCAATTGAAGAATGTTTCCAGTCAACCTCTACTTCAATTTCAAATCACTTACCGGATTTAGTTAAAGAACAAGGTTAACGGAATCAAAGTGTTTGAAGACCGTTTGAAGACTTGACAGATTAACGGCTACAACAACTGATGTCACCTCTTTTGAAGATTCAAATTCACCAACGGTCATCCTCATTCACTATAAATAGTAGCCAAGCTCCACTGCATCATCTACGCGTGATAATCGAGCAAAATCTCATCGCACTGTTCTATTCAAGAAAACAGAGCATTTTTCCATTCTCAATCTTTCTTAGCATAGTGTTAGTTAAAGAGAGAGAGTGAAGAAAAACAAGTTCATAATAGGAATCTTGTAAACTGATATCGTTTGTGATATTCAGTTAGATTTAGAGAGAAATCTAGTTGAGATTAGAGTTGGGTGAGAAATCCAGAAAACAGAGTGTTGTTGTTCTGGTGGAAATCCTTTAACTCTCTTTAGGCTAGTCAGAACTAAGTGAGAAATTAGCTTATGTTCTGTTGATGTAAAGGAGCTTCTGAACTTGCCATAAAAGTTCTAAATAGTAGATTTAAAATCTCTGGTGGCTGCGACCTCAGGGGACAAGACGTAGTCACAGGACTTCTGTGGCGAACTTGGATAAATCGAATTGTTCATCAGGATCTCCTGAACTTCTTTCTCCCTCTTATACTTGTTTACTTGCCTCTGTGTACTTGCTTATATTTAGTGCTGAAACAGATTTACTCTTTATATCATTGTCTTTGTTCAGAAGATTGTCCAGAAGTCTGTTAATTCTGAACTTCTGTTGCTGAAAACAGTCTATCTGTGTTTAGGCAGAATTTCCCTCAGAAGCTGATTCCTTAAGCTAGCCTCTGACTCTAAGGAAATTTGACTCTGAGAAATAAGTTTCTCAAAAACTTAGAAATTTACATTTAGGACTTAGACACCTATTCACCCCCCCCTCTAGGTGATTCTGTTCTTGTTAGGGCCAACAAGTGCTATCAGAGCGAAGGTCACTTCGTATATTTACTAAAGATCTAACAATCTAAGTGTAAGATCCTATCAGAATCAATAGAGATGGCTAGTAGACACCAGCCTGAGAATTCTTCTCACTTTACTATCCCTGAGGGCTGTTCTACAACTAGACCTCCACTATTTAATGGTGATAACTATTCTCACTGGAAGAAAATGATAATGTGTTTCATCCAAGCTCAAAATATGAGCGCCTGGATTGTTATCACTAATGGTGACTTCATCCCAACAAGGATGGAAGCTGGTTTAGGACATGTTGTTATTCCTCAAGGAGAATACACTGATGATATTCTTAAGAAACTCCAAACTAATGCTTCAGCAATAAATATGTTGCACTGTGCACTTTCTGCTACAGAATATAATAAGATTTCTTCTTGTGAAACAGCACAGGACATCTGGAACAAGCTGGAAGTCACTTACGAAGGAACTGGAAAAGTGAAGCAATCTAAAGTCAATCAACTCATGAGAGACTATGAGTTATTTGAAATGCTTGACAAAGAATCTATTTCAAACATGAATTCTAGATTCACCAAGATTGTCAATGACTTGAAGAGTTTGGGAAAGGATATTGAAGCATCAGAGAAAGTGACAAAGATTCTCAGAAGCTTACCAAGGTCTTGGCAAGCTAAGAAGACTGCTATTGAAGAAGTTCAGGACTTGAGCTATTATCAGTATGATGAACTCATTGGTTCATTAATTACTCATGAGATGTCAATGAAGAACCATGACCTGAGAGAAAGGTCAGAAGGAAAAAGAGGAGTAGTCCTGAAAGCAGAATCTTCTGAAGAATCCTCTGAAGATGAGGAACTGGCTATGCTGACCAGGAAGTTCAAGAAGGCCTTCAGAAAAGGCAGAGGTGGAAACTACAAGAAGCCTTTCAGGAGTTTTGACAAGAAAACTTCTGATTCTGGTGAAAAATTCAAGAGAGATCCTAGCAAGCCTATTGTGTGCTATGGATGTCAGCAACCAGGGCATATTAAGCCTAACTGCCCGGAGCTGAAGAAAGATAAGAGAAAGTTCAAGAAAGCTATGCTGGCTGCTTGGTCAGACTCTAAGACCAGCAGTGATCCTGAAGAAAAGGAAGAGCAAGCTCAGATTTGTTTCATGGCTATTGAAGAGCCAACTTCTGAGGATGTCACAGGAGAAACTTATGCACCTCCTGAAGCTACATATGACTCTGAGGTAAACAATTCTCACGAACTAGATATCTTTGATTCTCTTGAAGAACTCTACAGTATGTTAAAGTACCTTAAGAGGAAATTGGACAAGAGCGAGGCTGACAAGTTTCTTAGGTTTACTCAAGTCTATTCTGACATGAAAATGTTAGAAGAAAAGTTGTGTAAACAGTTCAGCACTCCTTCTGATGGCCTCAAAGCCAAAGCCAAGGAAAAGCTGCCTCTGGGAAGTGATAAACCCCAGAAGAAGAAGAAACCTGTCACTCCCTCTCTTCTGAAAGAGATAGCTTCTCCTCCTGATGTTGGTACCTCTGAGAGTGCTGCTGTAGCCTCTGAAGATAGTACACCTTCTCAGAAGAAGAAGAAATCTCCCAAGAAGCAAAGGGAAAGATCCAAGAACCCTCCTTTTTGCAAGCTTTGGAAAAGTGATGGTCATTGGTTGAAGGATTGCAAGTATCACATCAAAAACATCTTGCAATCTGAGATATCACTAAAACCTGCTGAAGAGAAATCTAACAATGAAGGACCCAATAAGGATTGGGTACCTGTCACTAATTGATTGTGTTGCAGGTGGCTCTGAGTGCTCCATCAATGTCAAAGTTGTGGTACATTAACAGTGGGTGCTCAAGGCATATGACAGGTGATGAAAAAGCATTCATCACATTTGATCCTAAAAGAGGTGGTAAAGTCAGCTTTGGAGATGCTCAGAAAGGAAGGATTCTTGGTTCTGGATCTATAGGAACAAATCCTCCGATCGAAGATGTCTCCCTTATCAGAGGCCTGAAGTTCAATCTCCTGAGTGTTGCACAACTGTGTGATAGAGGTAGAGATGTTGTCTTCAGCTCCTCTGGATGTAAAATCTTGGACAGTAGGTCAAGGGAAGTTATTCTAACTGCTCCTAGAGTTGAAAATGTTTTCATCCTGAACCTTGAGAATCTTTGCAAAAATATATGCTTGATGTCAAAAGAGGATACCTCCTGGCTCTGGCATAGAAGACTTGCTCATGTGAGCATGGACCTTCTGGCCAAAGTAGCTAGATATAAATTGGTTGAGGGTATGCCTGAAATTAGTTTTAAAAAGAACCATTTATGCACTGCTTCTCAATCTGGTAAACAATCCAGAAGCTCTTTTAAAACTAAGAAAATCATTTCAACTAAAAGACCTTTGGAATTACTTCATATGGACCTTTTTGGCCCTGTTCAACCAACGAGCATGGGTGGAAAGAAGTATGCCTTTGTCATAGTAGATGACTATTCAAGATTCACTTGGGTTATCTTGCTGTCTAGCAAAGATGAGTCACTTGGATGCTTCTCAGTTCTGATAAAGAAACTTGAGAATGAAAGGAATGAAAAGGTTGTTCATATCAGAAGTGATAATGGTGGAGAATTCAAAAACCTTTTGTTTGAAGAATTCTGTGAAACCAAGGGCATTGATCATAACTTCTATGCTCCCAGAACTCCTCAACAAAATGGGGTAGTTGAAAGGAAGAATAGAACTCTGGTTGAAATCGCCAGAACTATGATCAATGAAAGAAGGCTTCCAAAGTACTTTTGGGGAGAAGCTGTTAACACAGCTTGCTATGTTCTGAATAGAGTGCTGATCAGAAGCATCTTGAACAAAACTCCTTATGAACTCTGGAAAGGTCGAAAGCCTAAAATAGGTTATTTCAGAACCTTTGGTTGTAAGTGTTATGTTTTGAATACAAAAGAATATCTTTCAAAATTTGATTCAAAGGCAGATGAGGCCATTTTCCTTGGCTACTCAACACATAGTAAAGCATATAGGGTTTTTAACAAGAGGACTCAAACTTTAGATGCATCTGTTCATGTACAGTTTGATGAGACTAACCTTGCAGATAGTCGAGCTCCTGAAGAAGATGTAGTTCAAGCTCCTGAAGAACCATCTCCTGTTGTAGAAGAAGATGTTTCTCCCAGAGCTGCTGAAGTGGTTCCTCCTGTTGCTGAACAAGCTCAAAAAGAGAATCCTACTCCATAAGTCAACTTCCTTCCAGAAGATGCTCCTATATATGATTCAACAAATGATAAACAAGTTTCAAAAGATACATTGGATGTACCAAGAGAAGTTAGAGCTCATAGGAATCATTCCTTAGAGAATATAATTGACTCTGTTCACAATCCTGTCATGACCAGAGCTCAGCTCAGAAGATATATGGGGAATGTGGCTTTTGTGTCACTTCTGGAACCCAAGGACTTCTATGAAGCTGCAGATGATGATTCCTAGTTAATGGCAATGCAAGAAGAACTTGACCAGCTTAAAAGGTCAGAAGTTTGGATTTTGGTTCCCAGACCTAACAACAAAAAGGTTGTTGGTACTAGATGGGTTCTGAAAAACAAGCTTGATGAGTTTGGAAATGTTGTCAGGATCAAGGCAAGACTTGTTGCTCAAGGTTACAGTCAGCAAGAAGACATAGATTATGGTGAAACTTTTGCTCATGTTGCAAGATTAGAAGCCATTAGAATCTTATGTGCTTTTGCATCATACAAAGGTTTTAAGCTATTTCAAATGGATGTGAAAAGTGAATTCTTGAATGATTACATTGATGAGGAAGTTTATGTATCTCAACCTCCTGGTTTTGAAGATCCTAAGTTTCCTGATCATGTGTACAAGCTGAAGAAAGCCTTGTATGGACTGAAACAAGCTCCCAGAGCTTGGTATGAGAGACTGACAAAGTTCCTTTTGTCTAAAGGATTTGTCAGAGGCTGTGTTGATACAACTCTGTTCACTCTGAAGAAGAACAAGGATATCCTTATAGCTCAGGTATATGTTGATGATATTATATTTGGTGCTACTAATGAATCTTTGTGCAGGGAGTTCAGTGACCACAGGAAGGCTGAGTTTGAAATGTCTATGATGGGAGAATTAACCTTCTTCTTAGGACTTCAGATCAAGCAAAGTAATGATGGTGTGTTTATCAATCAAGCTAAGTACACTAGAGAAGTGCTGAAGAAATTTGGCATGATGGAATCTAATGCTGTTGATATCCCAATGGATGTCAGCAAAGACTTTGATGATGAAGAGAAAGCTGGTAAACCTGTAGATATAAAAATCTACAGAGGTATGATTGGTTCTCTTTTATACCTAACCGCCAGCAGGCCAGATATACATTTTGCTGTGTGTTTTTGTGCTAGATATCAATCTAAACCAAGGGAGATTCATGATGTTGCTGTCAAAAGAATTCTCAGATATCTTAAAGGCACACCAGAAGCTGGTTTGTGGTATCCTTGTAGTTCTGATTTTACTCCTATGGGATACACAGACTCTGACTATGGTAGGGATAAATTGAAGAGAGTCAGCATTTCTGGTGGTTGTCATTTTCTGGGGGAGTGCCTAGTCTCCTGGCATAGCAAGAAACAAACCTCTGTGGCCCTCTCAACTGCTGAAGCTGAGTATGTTGCTGCTGGAAGTTGTGTTTCTCACATGCTCTGGATTTAGCAACAAATTGCTGACTATGGAGTCCTCCCTGGAACAATTACAATCTTCTGTGATAACAAAAGTGCAATTGATCTTTCAAAGAATCCTATTCAGCACAGCAGGATGAAGCATGTTCATATTACGCATCACTTTCTGAGAGATCATGTTCTGAAGAAGGATATCATCATTACTCATGTTCCCTCTGAAGACAACCTTGCTGACATGTTTACTAAGCCTCTGGCTGGTACTCTTTTCAGCAGCTTGCGAGAAGGCATTGGTATGACTTATCCACTTCAGTAATTTAGTTTAATTATATTTTCTTTTTATCTTAAGTGTTAACCGTTTAAGATAATTAAGTGTGATTAAGGCTAATCATGATTTTTAATTAAGCATGCTTACATTTAATGCTATTTCGGCGCTGTTACTAGTTTTAACGGTAACTGGTTCCCTTTTAAACGGTGTTTAGTTACTTTTTGATTTGGAACCGTTTTCGTTTGGGTATAAATAAGGGTTTTCCATACTTAGAAATTTTTCACTCGAATTCTCTTTGCAATTAGATTTTCCATAGATAATCTCTCTGTGTTTTCTTTCTCTCAAGAACTTAACGTAATTTCTAAAAATCTCTCAAATGGCTCAAGATCATCTAGTTGAACCTATCTTTGTCACTCACATTTTCGATGCGTCTTCTAAGAAAAAGGTTAGTGAATCTAGGGTTTTTACGTCTAGGTTCCTAGAGGATGAAGTTAAATCCACTAACCCAATCTCAAAATGGCTAAGTGCTCAAAATTGGAATTCATTCGTCTCTTTGGATGAGTTCATCTATCCTAAGTAAGTCACGGAGTTTTATCAGAACCTCCACTATCTATCTAATGAGGAGGATGTTCTTCACTCCTATGTTGGAGAAGTTGAGTTTGAGGTCAGCAGGACTTCAATTTCTTAGGCGATTGGAATTGATGATGAAGGAATCATCATTGGAGATGATGGTTCTGCTGAAGGGTTTAGTGAACCAAATTGGGCCAGACCAGATCTGAGTGCTAAGGAAACCTACGCCACTTGGCTCACTCAGCACCAGAGGTGGGCACATTACCTAACTACCAATGTGTTCCTTCCAAAGGCTGGTGGAGTTAATGGTGTTTCCAACCGGGAAAGGGTTTTTATGTTTCATCAGATGAATCAGAAGAAGATCAACCTTCCTGCCATGATTATAAGGCAGATGAAGAATGTGAAGGTGGTCAGCACCCTAGCTTATGGTTCCCTCCTGACGAGGTTGTTTAAGGCTGCCTCTGTGGTGATTTCAGGACAAGGTGTAACCAGCAGAAGCACTATCCTCAAGATGCATACTCTGAGGAATCTTGCTTTTGGTGTGGTACCAAAGAAGACTGAGAATGCTCCCTCTGCTAGCATTGCTCAGAAGGAAATTATTGAGGACACTGTGCAGAAAGGAAAGAAAGCTGCCAAGAAGGGCAAAGGTAAGAAAGGATCAAGTAAGTTGGTTCTGACAGTAGAGAAGGTGGTTGTCTCGGAACCTCTTCCAGCTGTGGTTCAAACAACTATCAATGTTGAACCTTCTGGCAAGATTGTTGCTGAGAAACCAAGTGATGCTGTTGAGAAAGCAGCTAAGGAAGCTGAGGATAGCAGACTTGTTGAACTAGCAAAGGCTGCTGAGGCTGAGAAACTTGCAAGAGTTGTGGCTCTTGCTGATAAGACAAGAAAGAGAAGGGAAGCTGCTGAGTTAGCAGATAAATTAGCAGCAGAGCGTGAAATTGCAGCAAAAGCTAAGGCTGATGCTAGACTTGCTGAGTGCGCTGCTCAAGTTAAGAGCGAGGAGGCCTCTGAAAATGTTGAGGCTCCTGGAAATGTTGAGGCTACTGGAGAAGATGAGAATGCTGAAAAGATTCCTTCCTCCAGAGGTAATAGGAAGAAAGTCTCTGCAAATAGAAGGTCTCTGAACAAAAAGGACTTCTATATTGCACCAAGTACTGAATTGGACGAGTCAACTCCTGAACAAGAGAATCTAGTTGATGATGAGGACATGATGGATATGTCTGCTGAAGAAAATGATGGTGCTCCTGTTATTGAAGAACTTTCAGAGGATAGTGAACCTGATGCTGATGTGGTGTTACAGCATGCACAAAGGTTTCTTGAGAATGTTGACAACGATGACTTTATGGACAACATTCTTCTGGGTCAAGGTAGAAGCCCTGGTGATAGGGATGCTTATGAAACTCTTGACAGAATGGCTCATGTTTTTGATGAGCCAATTACCTCTTTTGATCCAAATGTCTCTGAACAGGTTATTTCGTCTCCCACTCATACTCATCATCCATCTCCTCTTCGTACTTCTCATCTATCTTCCCCTCATACTCCTCATCCATCTCCTTCACTTCCTTCAAACCCAGAAGTAAGTGAACCTCTGACCTCAATTCCCCCTACAACTTCTACCTCTGAAGTTGTACCTCCTAAAACTGCTCCTCCTTCTGGATCTTATTCAGAAGTGAATTTGGGCTCTGGCCCTATTTTCACTGACTCCACAACTACCTCCACTACCTCCTCCCTAAATCATTCCTCTGTATTTCCTCCCATAGGACTTACAGCTCCATCCTTCTCACTCTCATCCACATTACCATCCATTTTTCCTACTCTCTCTTCCTCTACCACACATACAATTCCTTCCTCAACCACACATATACCTCCTCCTTCATCTTCTGGACATGCACCTCCTGTGTGTGATCCCTTAACTACTTCCTCCTCTACCTCCTTCTTTGCTGGGTTGTCATCAAACTATGACTTCCTACGCAATTTGATGAATCGAGATGATTTGGAGAGACAGTTTGGTAGTTTTGGTTTCATGAGCAGAGCTTCCGGTGTATCCGAAGCTGGTGGTGTTCCATCTGTTGAAGAGTTGAGAAGAATGAGTCAGAATGGCTCTGATGAACTGCTGAATAGATTTGTTGGTTTAGGGCAAAGGACTTCTACTGCTGACATGTATGCTCAGGGCATTGTGTTGCAAGAACTTCAATCTTTGAAAGCTCAGAACCTGCAGCTCATAACTATGCTTCAACTGCAGAATCCTGATGTCTACACACGAAATTTGTCCACACTTCATCTGGCTACTTATGATGAAATATACAAGTTGAGAGAATTGGCTCTGACTCTTCCTACTCTGGAAAAGATTGCTCTTGCTTCTTCTCTGAAAGTTTATGAGAACTTGGAGATTTTGTCAGAAGAAGTTAAGGAAGCAAACGAGCATTATGAGGCTCATGAGAAGATTCTCCCAAGTAAGATTGATGATCTGCAAAGTACTGCTAATCATATTCTGAGAGAAGTGAAATCTTCTGCTCAAGGATCATCATCTTCAGGGGCTGCTAAGATTGTGTATGACATCACTCCTGATCTCAACAATCGTCTTCAGAGTTTAGAGTCTGCTGTGACTGCTCAGAGCGCCCAGATTGCAGAGCTTACAGAACTTTTGAAGATTATGCACACTCAAGCAAAAGAACAAGAGAAGGTTCTTCATAATTGCTATAGGTTTGTTCGAGGACAGACTTATATTCAGAATGAGCATCTCACTGCTGCTGTGTATGCAAATAATCGTTCTATCAAGCTGCTTCTGGAAGATGTTCAAAAATAGCGACCTTTCTCTAGACAGACTTTTGATCATATGAGAACCATTGATGCTGACTTCAGACGAAGAATGGATATGATCAACACTGTAAGGCTTGCACCTCAGCAATATCAGATTGCTCTTCTTGTTCAACAGAAGTTGGATTCTCAAGGAGCTCTGGGTATTCCTGTTGTTTCTGGCCAAACGGGGGAGAAGTCTGCTCAGCAGAGTGGTCCTAACTCTGGGTTGAAGAGACAGAATGCTGGTGAAGATTCTAGTGGTGTACCTCCTCCTCATCAGAGATCTAGAAACTGATAATCCTTTTAGGACTTAAGCTTCTTAGCTAGGTTCTGGGTTGGGTAGCTTTTGTCTTAGGACTTTATGTTACTCTTCGTGATTATTTTGTTTGTTTCTCTGTCTTCTGATTATTATATACACTGAATCCTTCTTATACATATCTTCTTGTCTCTGATCAATATATTTCTGCTTATGTTTTTTCTTAACTTAGTAACTTACACTTCGCTAAAATCTAACAACTTGATCTTAAGCCTATTTTAAGTTTATACAGATTGCTGAAGTTCACCATTTACACTAAAATGGGGGAGTTAAGTTACTCAGAAGTTATAAAAAACATATTTATCAGGAAGTTACTTTCTAAACCTTGTGTTTACTTAAGTAATTTTACCTTCTGCACCACGGTTTGTCCATAACCAAAATGGGGGAGAATGATGAACCCTAAGTGTTTTGATTATGTCCAAACGGTTCAAAAGATGAAATTTGAATTTTCCATACATACGCTTTAATGTTGACTAACATTTTTTTAAGTCTGTGTGTAAGTTACTCAGCATGTGCTAAATGAAGAATCTCTGGTTTGCCTGGCAGACTCAGAAGAATCGAGAAAGCTGAAGACAGTTTTTAATGTTCAGAAGCTGGATGCTCCGCTCTGAAGTTATTGAAGTCCGTTAAAGCTCTCCTCAGAGGTCTATTGCAATCAGAAGATATTTTCTCCCAAATCGATCAGAAGCTTAGACTAGAGGAATTAGCTTTCAGAAGCTAAGTCACGGGTTCTGTTTAGCATTTATTGCTCTGACAATTTCATTTAATGCAAGGCGCCAAAAGTTCAAAAAGCTGTTTTGAAGGAGCGCGCTTGTCTACTCAAAACAAAACCAGAATTTCCTTGTCTACCCCTTGTTGATCCAATTGAAGAATGTTTCCAGTCAACCTTTACTTCAATGTCAAATCACTTACCAGATTTAGTTAAAGAACAAGGTTAACGGAATCAAAGTGTTTGAAGACCGTTTGAAGACTTGACAGATTAACGGCTACAACAACTGATGTCACCTCTTTTGAAGATTCAAATTCACCAACGGTCATCCTCATTCACTATAAATAGTAGCCAAGCTCCACTGCATCATCTACGCGTGATAATCGAGCAAAATCTCATCGCATTGTTCTATTCAAGAAAACAGAGCATTTTTCCATTCTCAATCTTTCTTAGCATAGTGTTAGTTAAAGAGAGAGAGTGAAGAAAAACAAGTTCATAATAGGAATCTTGTAAACTGATATCGTTTGTGATATTCAGTTAGATTTAGAGAGAAATCTAGTTGAGATTAGAGTTGGGTGAGAAATCCAGAAAACAGAGTGTTGTTGTTCTGGTGGAAATCCTTTAACTCTCTTTAGGCTAGTCAGAACTAAGTGAGAAATTAGCTTATGTTCTGTTGATGTAAAGGAGCTTCTGAACTTGCCATAAAAGTTCTGAATAGTAGATTTAAAATCTCTGGTGGCTGCGACCTCAGGGGACAAGACGTAGTCACAGGACTTCTGTGGCGAACTTAGATAAATCGAATTGTTCATCAGGATCTCCTGAACTTCTTTCTCCCTCTTATACTTGTTTACTTGCTTTTGTGTACTTGCTTATATTTAGTGCTGAAACAGATTTACTCTTTATATCATTGTCTTTGTTCAGAAGACTGTCCAGAAGTCTGTTAATTCTGAACTTCTATTGCTGAAAACAGTCTATCTGTGTTTAGGCAGAATTTCCCTCAGAAGCTGCTTCCTTAAGCTAGCCTCTGACTCTTCGGAAATTTGACTCTGAAAAATAAGTTTCTCAAAAACTTAGAAATTTTCAGTTTAGGACTTAGACACCTATTCATCCCCCTCTAGGTGATTCTGTTCTTGTTAGGGCCAACACATGTTAAGGAGACCATACGGTTTCTCTAGGAGAGAGGGGAGACCGTATTCTCGTTGGAAGGGGGAAGGACTTTTTACAAGTTTGAAGGTGTCAAACTCGTGTTTCCGGAGTGCGGGGAGGGACTTTCTAGAAGTTTGAAGGTGCCAAACTCATGTACCCGGAGTGCGGGGAGATCCTTTTTACAAGATTCAAGGTGCCAATCTTGTGTACCCGGAGTCCGGGGGGTTCCTTGTTTACAAGATCAGTCTTGTGTACCCGAGGTGCGGGGAGTTCCTTTCTACGAGATTGAAGGTGTCAATCCTCATGTGGCCGAAATTCGGGGTGAAGTCTATCACTCTAAGAGGTCATCCGTTCTTTAGCAAGCATTAGTTCTTGGGCGACTGGTGCAACGAGGAGCTCCAAAGTTGCTTTCATCATTGGGTTCGAAAACCAGTGCTTACAGTTATCCTCGTCATGTGCCAGTGATCGCTCGCTGACTGATACTCGTTGAAGAACGGAGACCTTTTCAGGGAGGAACCTTGGGGGCCGGAGTTGCGTAGGGCGCCCTCCGAATAGTACCTAGAAGTAGGACTTAGCCAGCTCTAGCGGGGCTGCAATTGATGCCTAGGTTTGGAACTTTTGATAAGGGGGGAATATTTTTGGTGGTCGTGAGGACCTTTTCTGGGAATATTTTTAGGAAAATACTCTCAAGCTCGGACTCTAGTGATTCTTTTTCTTAATCGGAGGCAACTTTAGGCAACAACAGAGGCAACCTTATCAGAGGCAACTTTTATCGAGTCAAGAATCGCTTTAGAACGAGCTAGAGAGAGAGGAGAATGAGTGTTTGTTGGTGAATTGAATGAGAAATCTGGGGGGTATTTATAGGGTATCTTGTGACCGTACGTTCTAAAGCTTGTGACCGTATGGTCCAACTTTTGTGACCGTATGGTCACTTGTTTGCCCGTCTCAGATCCAAATTTGGATCTGAGACGGGCTTTGCCCAAGGCCCGACAGGACCTTACAAGTCCCGGCCAAAGTTGTTTGTATTTTAGTACAAGTGTCATGTTCTCATTGGACCGCCCAGCCACGTGGCAGATAAGGATTAGATTGTTGTCTGCCAAGGGGCAGTGACCGTACGGTCACAACAAACAGTGTTGTGACCGTACGGTCAATGGTGAATAAAGTTGTTGACCGTATGTCATTTTGTAAAAGAGGATTTTCTCATAAGCATGAAAGTGCCACACTCATGGTCCCGAGATGCGGGTGGAAGAGGTTATGTCCCTGGAAACGTGATCCTTTCTCCGACAAGTATCAGTATTTGAGCAGCTGGCGCGACGAGGAGCTCATAGATTGCTTTCATCATCGGGTTCGAAAACCAGTGCTTACAGTGAGATCAGAGAAGAGATTCGGAACATTAGACATGAGAATGCGCGATCACAGAGGACAAGACGTAGTCACAGGACTTCCGTGGCGAACTTGGATAAATCGAACTGTTCATCAGGACCTTCTGAATCTTTTTCTCCCTTCCTTATACTTGTTATTTTTGTTTCTGTATACTTGCTTTTGTTTAGTGCTGAAACAGATTTACTCTTTATATCATTGTCTTTGTTCCGAAGACTGTCCAGAAGTTCACTAACTCTGAGCTTCTGTTTCTAAAAGCAGTTAAACTGTGAAAAGGCAGAATTTCCCTCAGAAGTTGTTTCATTAAACTAGCCTCTGACTCAGATGAAATTTGACTCTAAGAAATTAAGTCTCCCAAAAACTTAAAAATATCAGTTTTCCGCTTAGACACCTATTTACCCCCCCCCCCCCCCTCTAGGTGATTCTGATCTTGTTAGGGCCAACATTTCTCTCTTTAGTTCTTCTTCGGTTTTCCTTAGGAAAGCCTCCATTAATGGGAGTCATTGTAGTTCTTTTTGTTGTTAAGCTCACCATGAGTGAGTAGTACTCTTTACGAGCTAAGCCGACTTTAGGGCTGGTGTTTGTAAGTCTTTCTATCTTATTTATGAATGAATGTTTGCAAATATTATGGTGTTTAATGGAGTTCTGTAGATTTCAGGTCTTAACAGCCTGTTACAGTATGTATAATTGCCATGACCATTGCTTTTATACTTGCTTGTTCTTCATATAAACATGTATGTCTGATATGACCATTTGACTGATGTATATCAAGGGTTTTCATGCAAATGAGATGCTACTTCATGATTATGCAAGTTAAGAAAGCATTTTAAAGGCCTTTAGGATGTTAGTAATGCTTAGAATCTTGAGGATATGACCATTTGAATCAAGTGAACTTTAAGTAGAGACCTTGACCTGATATTTGTAAAACATTCATGATTAAGTATGAGAAAAGAGGCTGCAACCACTAGATCCGTGCTAGGCTTGGCTTGTTCCTTTTAGATATTGTGTTAATTCACCATTTTCTACCATCTTATGTGTTAAATCTTCTTGCTTTAGTTAGTTGTCACTTAGATATTACAGAAAACAACCACAACCATGATAATGATGTTACTTGCTACTTAAACAGAATGTTCCATAGGACTTTTCAGTTTAGTTTTATTTCAATCCTCGTGGGAATGACACTTGTATTTACCATTGCTACATAATCGATCTAGTATACTTGCTAGAGGTCACTTTAAGAGGTAACATAAATCAATAAGAAAATTTCAACAAGAAACTACTTCAGTGGAATGCCAGGTGTAAGCACTGGTTTTCGAACCCAATGATGAAAGCAATTTCCGAGCTCCTCGTTGCGCCAGTCGCCCAAGAACTAATGCTCACTGAAGAACGGATGACCTCTTAGAGTGATAGACTTCACCCCGAATTTCGGGCACACGAGGATTGACACCTTCAATCTCGTAGAAAGGAACTCCACGCACCTCGGGTACACAAGAATGATCTTGAAAACAAGGAACCCCCCCCCCCCTTCCCCCGGACTTCGAGCACACAAGATTGGCACCTTCAATCTTGTAAAAAGGATCTCCCCGCACTCCGGACACACGAGTTTGGAACCTTCAAACTCGTAGAAAGTCCCTCCCCGCACTCCGGGAACACGAGTTTGACACCTTCAACCTTGTAAAAAGTCCTCCCCCCTTCCAATGAGAATACGGTCTCCCCTTTCTCCTAGAGAGACCGTACGGTCTCCTTAACATGAACCGTACGGTCTCCCTTTGTGAGACCGTACGGTCTGCCCACATGGCCATACGGGCCTTATCGTTATCTGCTACATATCGCTAAACGACAGTGGACTTTTGCCGGGCCTTTGTTAAGGCCCGTCTGAGATTCAAAATGGATCTCAGACGGGATTTCTTGAGACCGTACGGTCTCCTTAAGCAAGACCGTACGGTCTCCATTTGGGGACCGTACGGGCTCCTCTTGCCCTATAAAAGGAGGCCGGATTTCTCATTATTTCCATCATCAAACATTTCGATTCTCCTCTCTCTAGCTCGTTTTAAGCGATTTCTGACCCGATATAAGTTGCCTCTGATAAGTTGCCTAAGGTTGCCTAAGGTTGCCTCTGATACGAGAAACGTTAATCCTGAGTCTTGAGAGCTCCCTTTCCTCCACAAAAATCCCCGTCCCTCAAAGGTCCTCACGACCACCTAAACTATCTTCTAAATCGGACGATTCCCTCGGAATCCTCCCCAAAGCAATTACTAGGAGTACATCCTCAAAGGTCTCCCTTCTCGACGAGTATTAGTTTGTGAGCACATCACTGGCACGCAACGAGGGTAAGCTTCTGAGGGTTTAGTACCATGTCACCCGACGGTTTTCCGTATCGTATTTATTTTATTATGTTTTTTGTGTGACAATAATAAAACTCAAAATAATAATGAGTTAGGTTGCATTAAAGATCCTCTAGGGCCTGGAATGTCGGAATTAATAAGTTGTATCCACGAACGTAAATAAGAATCTCTGGTTTTCAAAACAATCGGTAACTATACCGGTTCGTACATTTTCTCGGTCGGCCGGGTGGTGACTCTAGTCAAATAAGGCTAAAGCCGCTATGAGCGACCACTTTCGCACACACTAGGAATAATAACTTTCAGCCTAGTGATTGAGCTCAGAAAAGTACCATATATACCAAAATTAAATTGAAAGAACTAGCACACCAAGTGTATGACCATTGCAGAATGAATTGCCAATGCCAAAACAAATACAATTCTAATAAATTACAGAACTGAAATGTAGAATGTTATTATACTTATCCCCGAGAACAAAAATAACTATACCTTATTTTGAAGTCTCCTAGAGATCTTGTGACTTGCTTGTTGAGTAAACTATCTAGTTCCTTGCATTCTTCAAAATTAAACGGATCCAAACAGAGCCATACATGTTGGGACAAATGCATTATAATCCTACACAAAATTATTTGAAATAAAAAATGTCAACCACTCCATGGTTGAAAGCCCAAAAAGCTACTTAAATTGTTTGATTTTATGCAATTATACGACATCAAAATAGGACACAACAACAATACCTATGACTAATAAAATTTAGACAGCAGCAACAATGTGCATAAACTCAAATGAAAGGATTTTATGAGATTCATAATTGCTCCATCAAAGAAACAGCAACATCAACACAAAATAAAAGAAAACAATCAAATATATTTTCATCATAGGAGGAGCAGAAAAAAGCATAAATGAACAAACTATCTGAATAATTTATTCAAGCCACACACATGTTTCTATTTATATTACTCAACTCAAGCATAAAAATTTAACCATAACAGCACAAGTAGAGACCAATGACATCAAATTCTAGAAAACATGGTGCTATTTCAACAAAGCATAAGTAACATCAAAGTTAAATTCAAACCACAAAATCACCATAAAGTAATCTACTTGTGCTATGGTAACCAGCAGACTTGCCAACATAAAGTAATCTAGATGAGGACCGACTAATTCCAGAACATCATTAGAGACTCTATCATGCAACAAAAGATCAGCTTTTTGGATAACTTTGACAGCCTTCAATGTCAACATATCAGGATTGCTGGGACCCGTCCTCACCAAATACACATTGCTCGCTTCACATTTTGAATTTTAATAATATGAAAAAACAACATAAAACAAAGAAACCTAGAAGTCTAATCTGTCAATGCACTCAACCCATAAGTGCAGGGCTACATCATCCCATAGAATTCAAAATGAACAGCAAAGACACAACCAAGATAAATAGAGGGATATATATGTACAGAAGCAATTTCGATATTCTCACCAGATAGATAGAATCGCTTTTTGATATAGTTAGGGGCCATAATGGACAACCGAGTGAGGGTCAAAAATAACTACACAACTCCACGACCCTTTACAATGCCTTCCCTTATAGCTCTTGCATTCCTATCCACCATAGGTTATCCTGCTTTATTCTTTCGACTGGCTACCATCACTAGTAGAAAAATGAGCTTTAGGGTCGGGTTTTTTTTTTGCTTTTGGGGTCGGTTTTGAACCGACATTCGCGTCGGTTTCCCTCAATAACCGATTCCAATGGTGTATTATTTACTGTATATTTTTGGAAGAAATGTAGTATTGGGGTCGGATTTTTGATCAAGAACCGAACCCAAAGGTATATGCATTGGGTTCGGTTTAAGGAATAAACCGTTTCCATTGATGTATTTTTAATTAAAAAAAAATATTTTGGATTGAATGGAGCTCTACTACATAAATTATAAACTCGTAAACCTTGTGAATTGTTGTCATTTCAACTTAAATCACCTGGATTGATCAACTGGAAATTTGTTTTTTCACCAGTGACAGACCTAGAGTCTCATATAAAGGAACTGATATATAAGAGTATGCAGAGCAGGCATGATCAACAATGAGCCATTCTGGTTTGTTGATGAAATACAGTCCGATATATAGAAAATCATCAAGCTTATATAGAACTTACTCTCCTACTGTTCCATCAACCCGAATTCGTGTACCCAGATATTTGTAATCTCGGAAAGTATCAACTTCTCGCCTATATTCACAGAGTTGGAGAAACCATCTTCAGCTTAACAGTGTTAACCTAATACTCCATAAATTGAACAGAAAGACGCAGCTATAACTTTCACAAAAAAAAGCATACATGAATTCAAGCACGGAACGGATTCTTACACAAAATTATCAAGCGATGTACCAACATCAGGATGATCTGGAAATTTGCTCACTAACTTCAAAGGAGAACGGACAGACCTGCCACAAGTACGAAAAATAAAATGCTGATGAAAAATAACAAATGATTAAATAAGGAAAATGAAGAGAATAACAAAAATAGTGCCTAAACAAGCACCTGTATACATTCCATTTGCATGTCTGTATTTCTCTGGAAGCGCAACACTGTAACCCTGCTCTGTTGGAGTATAATATCAGCATCAACAGCACTGAAGTACATAATACAAAGAAAAAAATGGAAAGGAAGAAAATGAACCAATATGAGAAAATGAACTCAAAATCACATGAGATTTCATTAATAATAGCAATGGAACCATTATAATACTTCCCCTCCTGCCAGTATGCTTAATAACTTTATAACCCACCGAACCCAACCCAACCATCATTTAAAAACAAGGAATTGTCAATCTAAAAAAATAAAAATACCATCAGACATACCCTTATGTGAATTTTTAAACATATCTAACTATTACTCAGATTTACAGAAAGAACTTGAAAGCATTCAAGACTGGCTAGTTTAGGTAAGTTGAATTTTACATGATTAAACTAGATATATATTCGATAATCCGGCAAACAACTCTACTTGAACCAACAGATAATAATCTAAACTTCATTTCTTACATTAAATTGACTTTTAGATAAAACTTTGTGTGCATCACCTTAGTTCTTATGCTGCATCCTCCCACTCTCTGAACCAGCATAAGGATCAATTGTGACATTTATTACAGCTGGTTTTCGTGCAGAAAAGGATTCAGAAAGGGCGGACTTGAGCTCCTCAGGAGTCCCAACCAGATAACCTTTGCCTCCAAAGGCTTCTATTAGAATGTGATATGCAGCACCCGGTACAAAAGAAGTCGGTGCTGGATCCTCTCTATGAGGCCCTGTTATTTCTTCAGGGCTCCTCCGATCACCTCCGTAAACGCCCCCATTACTGAAAACTATCACAACCACTGGCAATTTGTATCGTACTAACGTCTGCAAATAATTACATAACAATTACAACACATCCCATAAGCATGATGAAAAGAGTGACCTCTCAAAACCATAAGCAAGCACAAATGTGACACCCAAATAACAAAATTAGGAATTAAAAAAGATGCAAATTGAAATATTGATGAGACAATTCATACATCATGAGAACAGCAAAAGCTAGGACCCTAGGACACGCCCCAATGAACACTCTACCTGAGTTCTCAATTCAACAATGGCTTTATTGAACTTTAAGAAGACATCAACATGAAAGAGAAGATAGAAGTTTTGTGCAGATTATTTACCATGTAAGCTGAAAGACAGCTTTCTACATCTGTGATAAATTTTGCTAAGATATTCTAGTAAAAAGTGATCCAAAGCCTCAAATAGAGAACTACATATTTGAATAAGCCGTCAAGAACTACCAATGTATCTGAGTTTAACATTTGCTGTAAATAAGTCGCGTGGAATCATATCAAAGAGGTTAAATATTACAGTAAAAACATGGTTATAAATACGCAATCCCATACAACAGAAGGAGAACTGCTGGGTAGCAATCAGATCATTTTCACCCCAAGTGAAAGAAATTAATTTATGCAGGCAACAATGTAAAAGCCCCATGACTTTCAAGAACTCCTTTCCATATTAAGAACATGATGGATACCTTGATTAATAATATTTGTCTTAATCACCTCAAATATTCAGCTGAAAGTATCACATGTATCACTTAGAATTGAAATACATTTTCATTGGTCATTTAACTTAGGCTATTAACTTATCTCTGTATAGATTTAGTTCAAGCAACAAACCTTGATAATCTAACAAAATAGATATTTTGTGGAAGCATATTACGTGACATATATCAGTCAGAATGATAATAATCTTTTCTTTAACTGTTCTGTCATGCAATAGAAAAGGCTCTAAATCTCATCATATTCAAAGAACACTTTTGCTCAGTCTCTTTTGTTTGTAGTATTAGAATGTCCAACAGTCTCCAATTTTTCCCCATTGATGAATCAGACTGCAACCAAGTCTAAACACCTTTTCCTTCCACACCATTAGATTTCCCGAATCCTCCTTATGAAGTTTCCTGCTATTATATAAAAAAGAACTGACAGGAATTCAAACCTCTTATTCACCTACGTTATGCCAGCTAGGTTCAAACCAATGATCCCTAAGAGACAACCTCAGATAGCAACGATCCGAAGCTTGTTCATCAATACTACAAACTTAAACACCATAGATGTCTGGCAGATATTTTTCATCCACATATACAATTGAGAGAAAACAAGTGAAATCTACTAAATTGAGGGAAATAGAGTGAAGATGAGAGAAAGCAAGAGAAACAGAGTTCTTACCACCGAAAGATGAGCCCAATCCGCCATCTACTTGATTGCTAACGCCTCTATTTGTTGAAGAAATCAAGGGCATACCACCAAGGATCAACATCGTTGAAACCGTGGGCTTAGGGTTTCATTTTTGATTCAGAGAAGAAAGAGACGAGATCGAGAAGCAATGGTAGAAGGAAGAGAAACAAATTATGGCCATGGGAACTGGGGTTGCGATACTCAGGAGAGACAAAAAACTAAGGATATGAGTGAGGAAAATGAATGAGATAGTGTCCCTAATTAGAACGTAATGGGTTTGGTTTTTTGGAAATGAGAGTAAACCGATCCTAATAATGGATGACTCGGTGCGGTTATGGTTGAACTAATTGTAGAAGTAAACCCAATACTAAAAGTAGTAGGTACGGTTTTGAAAGAAAATCGATGCAATTGACCTTTGGTATCGGTTTTCAAAACGAAACGAACCCAATACTACTACTTTAAGGTACGGTCTTGAGAGAAAACCGATGCAATTGACCTTTGGCATCGGTTTTCAAAATGAACCGACTTCTTTGAGGCGATGCCAAAGGCCAATTCTGTACTAGTGCATCTGCAATGAAACTAAACAAGTAAAGATGGGGTAAAATTCAATGCACAAATATATATTTAAGAAATCAAAAGAGCTGCAAGATAAAGAAAAGCACATTTATCTAACTTGGGGGTGGTGCCATGTCTTGAAATCGGTGTAGCCTCTCTTTGGCAAAGAGAACAACTTTGGTGGACAACTTGGGTTATTTCTTGTCTATACAAACAAATGATCCAAATGAGATCAAATACATAGGAAATAAAGTTGAATTGAAGTGCAAAAAAAGTACTAACCCTATATCACTTAGCTCCATAGTTAGGTCAGTAATCTCCATAACGGGCAATCGAATGGCAGCCATTGTATCGCGAAGTTGTTCCCTAGCGGCATCTATCAGCTTCTCAAGGGACTCAGTGGCTCTCTTAACAGCCTTTTGCATACATTATAGAAATGGAAGCAATGATCAAAACCATCAGCATCAAATTCAAGAAAAGAAAAGAGGGATATAAAAGGAACATACAAGGAGAAAGGGAAGTGCAGAAAAAAGAACCAAGTAGCTGAATTGCAGCCTGTAAGACAATACAAACATAATTGATCTATTGATACCAGAAGCAAAAGTACACAAGAAAAGGGATGCTCATCCATCCCTATAGCTTCTATAATACCAGATGGATGAAGAATACCAATATTATTATCGATAAACAGCTCGAAATGAAACCTAAAATGCAATTACATGAGACAATCATACAAGATTTATAATCAAATTCCCATTTTAGATCCCAGAAACCCCAATTCAAATTACAAGATACCACACAAAACAATCAATTCGAAAACTAAAATCGGAGTTCGAATCTTACAGTGATGGGAGAACCAGTATTCAAAACCTTCTGACCTCTAACAAGCCCTTCAGTCCCATCCATGGCAATAGTCCTAACCACAGTCTCCCCCCAAATGCTGCGCCACCTCAAACACCAACCGGATCGAGTTATCTATCACTTCAAGCGCAGTCAAAATCGGAGGCAAAGTTTGAGATATATTCCACCAGAGAGAGAAGAGGAAAGTTACTTAACGAATTGAATTAGAAAGAACAGATCTGGGAAAGAAAAACCCTCACCATTGTTTTTGTTGGCACGAAAAGAGACGAGATAAGGTTCCATTTGAGAGGAACAAGACTGAATCTTCCATGCCAAGAGAGAAGCGGCGTCGGTTAGTGAAAGCGGCTAGGGTTTTGGAGCAGATAGGAGAAAATAAGGACAAGGTGTGGGGCTGCCATTCAACTAGAGAAGGAGAACAGGGTTAAGAAATCGGGAAGAGAGGCAATGCGGCTAGGATTCTTTAGGAGGTTAGCATTTATATACCTTCTATATCCATCTCATCTAAGCACTTCATTCCTTAAAATTGAAGGGCTCAGATTTGCCAAGGGTTAATAAATGTGTAACCCTGTTTTCTAATTTGGTTTTTTTGGTTTAAAACCCATTTTATGATTTTTTTTTTTTCTCAAAATGTTGCACTTCAAAATATTTAGATTATTTTTTAATTTTCTAGAACAACATTTAGGAAAATTTAACATGGCTCCAATAATTCAAAAATATTATAAGTGTTATGAATTAATTAAGTGGATGACCATTATACCCCCGGAATATTCTAGATGTCTTGTTCCTACTCAAACTCTAATCCTTATATCCTATATAAAGGACCTCTCTATATGAAATAAGATACACATCAATATTCACTCTCTATATCTCTAGTTTATTCACAACACGTTATCAGCACGAAACCCTAGCCACTGAGAAAACATGATTGAGCACGAAACCCTAGCCACTGAGAAAAGTAAAGAAAACATGATTGAGCATGAAATCCAAGCCGCTTGAGCAAAACGAAAAGAAAATTCTATTCAAGTAAGTCTAGCACGAAACCTTAATCGATTGAGCAAACTAACGTGATTGAGGTGAGTCTATCTACTTATACTATTGATTAAATATTGATTTATCCTTATGATATTGAAAAGAACATGATCATCTTGATGCGGGTCTTCTTTATGGTTTCGGAAGCAATTGAAAATTGCTTTATTTGCTTATCTTATATAATTTTTCTTTCATGACCCATATATATTAATTGAGGTTAAACTTTTATGATATAAAATACATATCTTGGGTTCAGATTATTATTTTACGAATTGGACTATTCAGGACTTGCAATCATCTGTGTATAATCTTGAATATGGTTGCAGACTTTTATGATTTCATATATCTTGGCATGCATGTTTTGATTTGTTCTTTTATATATATATAAATATATATATGATATGATTTATAGAACAATAAACCATGCTTGCCCCTGTGTTATACCTATGTTCTAGACACCTCGTATTATTGTAGCGCTAATTTTGATTATGGATCTATGATGTAATTATTTGTCTCTGATAATTCTCAAATTACAGATTTATGTTTATTATTAATTTTCCTTGGAAGGAAATATCATAGAGTTTGTTTGCTTGTGTTGCTCTTATATTATAATCTGTTATTATTTATTTTAGTCTCAATTGGCTTTTAGATTGACCTCTTATATTTGAAATTTTTAATATGGAAAACATAAATTCCAGGGTGAATATTTGCTGTCAATCTTTGTATTTTCATTGAGTTTTCTTTTTCTAACCAACTCAACCAAAATTGGTTCGGTGCATGAAATTTTGGATATTAAAAAAAAAAAATAAAAAATAGTTCAGAGGTCTTCTAATTAGGGGTTCTATATAGGGCTTTTCAAAGTCAGTTTTGTTGGTTTTGTGATTATGAGGTCAAAACTGGAGCACAATTGTATCAGATTGGGATTATAATTTGGTTTCTTGATTCTTACTTTAATTATAGTCTATAGTTATGAGAACTAAATTGAGCTTATTTAATTTAGAAAGAGTTGAATCACATAATTAATTGAGGTATATGTTTTTGGATCTTTATTTGTCTAAAGTTTTTACCAAGTGGTTACAAAAACATATATTATCATAATTGAGGTATAAGATATATTCTAGTTTTGTGTTTGAAGCATTGAGTTCAAATTTATTTGAAGTTATTATTATTTAATAGATATTCGAGAAATTTGATCCGTGACAGAGATTTAGTAAGTCTTCAATGATAATATTAGCATTATTATTTGAGGTTAATTTGATGAGAACTTGACCAAATTTATGTGATTCTTGTATTTGATGATCGAATTTGTGATTATTGTTTGGCTAGTTGATGTGTTAAAATCGAGAATATGGAAAGTTCAATGATGTGTGTGCCTTTTGTTATCCATGGTCAAATGTACGAGATTAAAACTATGTGATTATTATGACTTGCTTGAGGAATAAGACCATGGACATCTGTAACTTTGTAATATTTATTCAATGAGATATTGATTGTTATGAAATACAAATATGATTCTGTTATAGCGATAATACATGATCTTATTTTCAGATTGAGTTTTACAAGTATTTATTTGTTCAACTTTTGACGAGAGCTTGTTTATAATGTTTGACATCCTATAGTTTGAGTGAATTTATAATATTTGAAATTTGATGTGATCATAACTTCAGCTTGTCCATATTGAATATGGAGTTATTTCTAATAGTTTGCTTTGATAAAAGTCATGATTGTTTTAAAAGTTCATGTGCTGCTCAAGTTTTGTTTTACTAAATGATTAACAAACATCTATTTTGAGGTTGACATTGTTATTTTGTGAAATTATTTATTCGAACTATTGTTCGTCATGTATTTATATTAGTAAGAAGAATGCTAAGAGTTTGATATGGCTTTGTGACATTAAGTTGATATAATAGGTCACAAAAAGAAACAATCATGCTTTGAGTTTGATATGAATCCTTAGATTTGCATATATGTGCTTGTCACTCATACTTTACAACTTGAGTAGCATGAATGTTAGAAAAAGTGTACAAAATTATTGAAAGCTCCGGAAGAGCATTGAACAGTGAAGATTTATGCCTATAGCAGATAGTACAACTACTCATAACATATTGAAAAGTAGCATATATTTCTCTCATTTAAGAATGAAAGGGAGTAGTGTGAGAATTATATCATGTAGTACAAAAATTATTGAAAGCTCCAGAAGAGCAAACATATGGAAAGCTCCAGAAGAGCAAATTTATTGTTGCCTATGTATGAGAATGAAATATGAAATCATTAGTGATACTCTCCCAAGTCTCAAGGTAATTTATTGAGTCTTAAAGATATTTTCCATAGAGAAAATAATGTTGAGACAATTAGTGAATGATTTATAGAATACCTTCAAAACGCGAGTATTCCCGAGGCACTATACATGTTTTGAAGAAGTTACATGCATTTTCATTTGTACTACATTAAAATCAGCACAATTGAAATATATGTTATAGTAAACCAGATGTTTATTCATTATTCATATGTTATTGTAAACCAGAAGTTTATATGCTATAGTAAACCATAAGTTTACTTATAATTTTATTGTTTGGCAAGACCGGGTAGGTCATCCTGGATCTATAATGATGCGAAAAATAATTGAAAATTTGTGTGGACATTCATTAAAGAACCAGAAGATTCTTCCTAATGATTTATCATGTGTTGCTTGCTCATGAAAAGAGTTAATTGCTAGACCATTGCTTATAAAATCTAAACTCCCAATATTTGTTTGGAGACATATTATATTACATGCAACAACACTAATTCGCATCAAGCCAACAAGTAATTAACAATTCTCCCCATCACAATTGGTTCTTGGTCAGAAACCAAATATTTCTCATTTGAAAGCTTTTAGATGTGCGGTATATGTTCTAATTGCTCCACCACAATGCACTAAGATGGATCATCAAAGGAGGAAGGGAATGTATGTTGGATTTGAATCCCCATCAATTATTAAGTATCTAGAGCCAAATGTTGAAACTCTATTTAAGGCTTAATTTGCCGACTGTCACTTTAATGACTCAGTTTTCCAACATTAGGGGGAGAAAAGAAATGGCTGGAAAAAGAAATTACTTGGAATGAATTATATCTGTCTCATTTTGATCCTCGTACTAAAAAAATATGAACCAGCAGTTCAAAAGATAATTCATTTAAAGAACTTTGCGAATCAATTGCCAGACGCATTTTCTGACCCAAAAGAGAGTGACCAAGTCATATATTCCAGCTGTAAATGCTCCAAATATAATTGAAGTCCCTGAAGGACACTTCAAACTGCTAAGGAGTCTCACAAACGCATGAAGCGTGGTAGACCTATCGATTCCAAATATAAGAATCCTCGGAAACAGAAAGGAGCATAAATTGACAATGGCTTTTCCGAGGAACAAAGCACAATGAAGGATCTCCTGAAGAGACCATAAACATGACAAAGAAAGAAATTCAGGTACCTGAGAATAATGAAGAGATCTCTATTAATTATGTTATGTCTAGAATAAAATGGAATCGAAATAAAATCGACGTCGATGAAATTTATGCATGCAATGTAGCAGTTGATGTTATGGATAAAGAATGAGGATCATGAACTAAAAATCCATTGAAATGTGTACACAAAGTAATGATTGGCCGAAATTGAAAGAAGCAATTGAGACAGAATTGGATCTCTTATAAAGAGATGAGTATTTGGACCAGTAGTCCGTACACCTAAAGGTGTAAAACCAGTGAGACATAAATGAGTCTTTGTGCGAAAAAATGAAAATGGTGATATTGTAAGATATAAAGCACGTTTAGTTGCACAAGAATTCTCACAAAGACTTGGAATTGATTATGAAGAAACATACTATCTTGTGGTGGATGCAACTATTTTTAGGTTTCTCATATGTCTGGCAATAAGAGAATGATCACTGGATAATGACTTTTATATGAAAGTCCCGAAAGGATTTAAACTGCCAGAAGCAACTAGTTCTCGAGAACATTAATGAATAAAGTTAAATAGATCTATTTATGGATTGAAATAATATGACATATGTGGTATAATCGCCTTAGTGAATATTTGATAAGAAGATGTTATAAGAATGACCTTATCGATCGATACATGCATTTTTATTAAGAAATTTGGGTTTGAATTTGTCATAATTGCAGTGTATGTTGACTCCTGAAGAGATTTCACATACAGTGGAATATTTGAAGAAAGAATTTGAGATCAAAGATCTTGAGATTGCAAATTGAACATCTTAAAGATCGAATACTTGTGCATCAAAGAACATACAAAGAAAAGGTGTTGAAAAGGTTATATTTTGATCAAGCACACCCATCGAGTAGCCCAATGATTGTAAGATTACTTGATGTGGATAAGGATCTCTTTCGTCATTGGGAAAACAATGAAGAAATTCTTAGTCCATAAGTACCATACTTAAGTGCAATAGGGACATATGTACCTTGCTAATCATACAAGACTCGACATATCATTTTTGTGAATTTGCAGCAAGGTTTAGCTCATGTCCAACCCGAGGCATTGGAATGAAATTAAACATGGTCCTCTGTTACCTTTAAGGTATGAATGATATGAGCTTATTCTTTTCTAACCAGTCCCAAGAGGACTTCATTGGTTTAGCTGGTGTATGATATTTGTCTGATCCCCATATTACTCGATCACAAACGGGATAAGTGTTTACATGTGGTGGTGTTGCGATTTCTTAGCGTTCTATGAAGCAAACCATAGCAGCTACTCCCTATAATCATGCATTAACTCTAGCTATTCTTGAAGCTAGTCGTGAATGTGTATGGTTACGATATGTGACTCAACATATTCGAGAAGATTGTGGTTTATCCACCCGAAAAGAAGCTCCAACAGTTTTATATGAAGATAATGCTCCATGTATTGCACAATTGAAGGAAGGATACATTAGAGGAGATAGAACGAAGCACATCTCACCAAAATTCTTCTTCACCCATGATCTACAAAAGAATGGTGATGTACAAGTTCAACAGATTCGTTCAAGTGACAATTTGGCGGAGTTATTTACCAAGGTGCTTCCAGCTGCTACTTTCAAGAAGTTAGTTTATCGCATTAGATTGCGTTGTTGTAAAGATTTTTACTTATGTATTTATGAGGGGGAGTAAATGCGTGTTGCACTCTTTTCCTTCACCATGGTTTTTTCCCACTGGGTTTTCCTGGTAAGGTTTTTAATGAGGCAGCATCCCCAAGCGCATTTACTTATTTTTGTATAATGGACATCCAAGGGGGAGTGTTATGAATTAATTAAGTGGATGACCATTATACCCCCAGAATATTCTAGATGTCTTGTTCCTACTCAAACTCTAATCCTTGTATCCTATATAAAGGACCTCTCTATATGGAATAAGATACACATCAATATTCACTCTCTATATCTCTAGTTTATTCACAACAATAAGTATATTTTAACTTGACTTTAAATATTATTAGGTATTTAAAATATTGCCGGCAGGATTAGGAAGACGATAACGAAAGCAGAATAAAAGCCTAACAAATTGATCGATCTCAAAGATAAAGTAAAAAAAGTAAAACAAATTTGAGAGATGAGAATAAGGATGATAAATCGGTGATAGAGTGAGATAGAAATTTGCAGTTGAAAGACTTACATCTGTCGAAGATAAAAAAAACTGATTGAAAAATTGATAACCCTAACCCTGACTTTAACCCTAACCCTAACCTTAACCTTACATCCTCACATAAAATCATGAACCCTAAACTCCAAATATAGTCAATTTTTGTCACTTTCACTCAAATCTTAGTCAATTTTGCACAATCACTTTATTTTACTTAAAGTTTTCGCTCAATTACTAGATTTTACAATACAATACGATAAATAAAACCACCAATATTCAAACTCTAATACCTTAACCGTTAATCATAAATTTCAAAGTTCAGTCAATATTTTCACTTAATTCCTGAACAATTTCTCGCAACGTCACTTAATTTCACTTTCAAGGGTTCGCTCAATTCTACTATATTTAACAATACCATAAATATAACATAAATATTTAACTCTAAAACCCTAAACCCTAATGATTAACCTAATAAGAAAAAATATACATTAATTATTTATATTTAATATAATTTTATATAGAGATAAATTTTAGTTTTTCATATATTATCAAAACAAGAGAAAATGCATAATTAAACATAGTGACGGAAAATTCGTCACCAATGTCGTACAAACATGTTTGATCTTGAAACAAAATGTATTCCGTCACGAAATTCAGTCACAATAAGTAGCCGGAATACTCCCGCCAAATAATTAAGACGGAAATCTCAAAACGTCACAAAAAACCGTCACAAGTCGTGCGTTTCACTTTGTGACGGAATTCCGTCACCAAATGCGTATCATCTGTGACGGAAATTTTTACCGTCACGAAACACCGTCACTATTCAGCAGATTTCTAGTAGTGATATCATAAAGCAATCATAAACATGACGATCCACAAAAAGGTACCTGGGCCTCTTGGGCATTGGACATCAGCGCCGCCCGAGTTGAGCGATAAAGACCTGCTACGTGTATTGCGGAAGTACGGGAAACCTGCAAAAGGGCGAAGTCAATAAACGGAACATAGAAGGGTGCCCAATGCAAGAAGAAAAGGTGCGTACATGCGTAGTGTTAGGAGGGTCGAAGATAGGCAAGTGATCAGGAGAAGGTGTAACACGGAGCTCTCGGTACCCTGTCCAATCATGTACTGCTATGATCTCTGGTTGAGGTGGAGAGAAATCCCCGACCACCCATTGAGATGTAGGCAAGGATGCTTCTCCTCGAGGGGGGGGGGGGACAGTGTTATTTCACTCTAAATTGATTTTGATTACTTGATTAAATATGGTTTTTATATCATGCTTTATATGAATATATATATATATATATATATACTTGTGACAAAATAATTTTATTATATACTTTATGTGCTAAAAGAGAATTTAACTCTAGAAATGTTAAATGAAGATTATCATGTTAACTAGAGTTACTTTAATAAAGTATATAATTAAGTATGTCTGTATGTATGTATGCATGTCATGATCACATCTATATAGGTTTAAATATCATATGCTCACATGAATATATGTTTTAAGAGATGATATTTATGCCATGAACTAAAACGATATGCCATGATCAAATACGTCTTTTTATCCTATGGATTATGGTTTTATATGTGATCACATGACATCTTGCCATGATATCTTCTTAAAGTATTATGATATGAACTCAACATGATTTATATGTTTATCATAAGCTATGCCATGGTTAAAGATATCATTATACATACAAACTATGTTATGTCATCATCTATTGATTTCATCATCGATCATACTTATGTGTTGCCATGCTAATGATGATGAATGCATGTGTATGAATGTAGTATACACGAATATGACATACATGCTTAAATGATGTTAATAGCATAAGTTTAATGGTGATTAAATGAAAGATCAAATGAAAAGCTAGGATTCAATCACACTTTATGTCATCTCATCATCCAACGGCCAAGATCGTTTCTTCATCACGAAGATAAGTGTCTTGTCAAGACAACTCATCAAATCCTCCTACACCACAAGATTTCGGATTTAAGATATGGACTTGATGGCTTTGATGTACTTTGATTTGGTTTCTTACAATATCTTATCATCTTACACAAATCTTATCCTTCCATAAAGTTATTTACTAAGTAAAGAAATCTTATCTTTTGGATTTGATGGGACAAGACACAAATTGGCTCCTCCTTCATCTCTCTTCAAGATTTCGGCAAGAAGGATTGAAAACCACTATAAAAGGAGAAGAGGAGTAAAGGTTGAAGGTAAGGAAAAAAACCGAGTTTCAAAGCTATTCACACGAGATATTCAAGCAAGCTTTGATTATATTTTTCCTTCAACTTTACAACGAGAGTTTGAGTGTTATTCTTTTCATTCAAAATCATTGTAAAAGATTAAACGGTGGAGTTTAATTTTGGGTTTTACACTAGATCCTTATAAAAGTGTAAAGGAGGTTTTTGCTTAGCCTTGAAAAGCATATAGGTTCTTAAGCACCCGCAAGCTTAGGAGGTTATCACTTAGCCTATAAAAGTGCCATAAGTTTCTTAGTTTAGCTTGAGAAAAACTAAGGGAGAGTTGCTCAAACACTTGGAAGTTTGAGGGAGTGGATACTGGGAGAGGTGTTCAGCTCTAGTAGTGTCTCGGATTGTGAGAACTACTCTACCGGCTTGATTTCTGCCCTTAAAGGAATCATTAGTGGAAAATCTCGAGAGGTGCTCTCGGGGACAGGACTAGGCTCACAAGGAGACCGAACCTGGATAAATGCTCTGCGTCTAATCCTTCTATCCCTACTCTCTTTACTTATTGCTTTTTAATCACTTGCTTTGCTTTAAGCTTTTATCTTTAATTGCTTGTGATTATTTGTGCTAAAACTTGTTTATTTTCTCTTCTCTTTTAATCAACTTAATATTCCGCAAAATCCTTTTTAGTTGATTAATTAATAGGCAAAATATTTTAAAGAGAAAATAATTGTTTTTAAAGGCAATAAATCCTATTCACCCCCCCTCTAGTCTTTATATAGTCATAATTTGGGCCAACAATTGGTATCAGAGCCAATCTCTTTGCCTATAAAGTTTAACGACTTTAGAGAGATTCAAAATGACTAATAGAGATATTAATTTTCCAGGTAATATGTCTACACAAATGATTCCTGAGGGACAGTCTACAGTTAGACCGCCCCTATTTTATGGAGTAAACCACTCTTACTGGAAAAATAGGATGAGAAATTTTATTCAGTCTTGTGATATTTTCGTTTGGAAAATAATTAAAGACGGATCATCTATTCCCACAAAAATAGTTGATGGCGTAACAATAAACAAGACTGAATCTGAATACAACGATGATGATTGGAAGCAATTACAGTTAAATGCTAAAGCTATTAAGGAATATCATCGTGTTTCAGGGTGTACGAGTGCCAAGGAGATATGGGACAAACTTGAGGTCACATATGAAGGAACTCAAAAGCAGAAGGATCTAAGGGTAAATTTGTATATGCGCGAATATGAGTTATTTAAGATGGATGTAAATGAAACCATTTCAGAAATGAATACGAGATTTACCACCATCATAAATAATCTAAAAACCCTTGGAAAATCCTTTCAAGATGAGGAGCTAATTAAAAAATTAATGAGAACAATGCCCTCAGCTTGGGATCCTAAATTGACAGCTATTGATGAAGCTAGAGATCTATCCACATATGCTTATGATGAGTTTATTGGATCTCTACTTACTCACGAGATTAAAATGTCTTCTGTCAATGATAAAGAGCCCGAGGCAAGAAAGCTTAAATCCACAGGATTGAAAGCTAAGATTGAAAGTGAAAGTTCAGATAATGAATCTGAAGAGGAAATTGTTTTACTTACTCGAAAATTCAACAAGTTCTTGAAAAAGAAGAACTTTAAGAAATTTCCTAAAAATAACTTTCACAAAGAGCCCAGAACTTCTGATAAGTTCAAAAAGGACTCTTCTCAAAATGTTGTTTGCTTTGAGTGTGATAAGCCAGGACATATCAAGCCAAACTGTCCTAACTTGAAGAATGACAACAAGAAGAAAGAGAAGGGAAAAAGGGCTATGGTTGCAACTTGGAGCGATAGCTATAAATCTTTAAGTGATGAAGAAGATGAAGTTGCACACATATGTTTCATGGCAAAAGATGAATCAGAAAATTCTTCAGATGATGGAGATGATGAATCTCCCGAGGTAACTTTTGGTCTTATGTCAAAAGAAGAATTAATTGCTGTTTGCTGTGATTTATATGATACCTCTATTGAGACTTTGTTAAGATTCAAGAAATGCAAGAAAGAAAATAAAAGTCTCAAAAAGGAGAACTCAGAATTGCTAGGTAAAATTGAAAATCTAGATACTAGCAATGCTGAAATTCTCAAAGAGGTAGAAACCTTGAAAAACCAAAAAGTAAAAGATGATCATATCATAAAAGGTTTTTCAAAGGGAAAAGAAGTCCTTCATGATATTATTAGTTCCCAACGATCTTGTAATGACAGATCTGGGATTGGATGCTTCACTAATTATCATGAAAGATTTACTTCAGATAAACCAAAGAAGAAGAAGGATTATAATAATAAACAGTTAATAGTTCCAAAAATTAAGAACTGTTATTATTGTAATCATAACGACCATATAATCAAAAATTGCAAATTTAGAAATGGTCAATATAAAGGAAAGTTTATCTGGAAAGCAAAAGTGTCAAGATTGTCTACTGCTAACCTACCAGGACCCAAAATTCATTGGGTACCTAAATCTAAGTGATTAATTGCAGGGACACGTGAGAGGCACACAAAGGTCAAAACAATGGTATATTGACAGTGCCTGCTCAAGACACATGACTGGTGATAAGACTACGTTCACCTCAATTAAATCCTATAATGGAGGAAGTGTCAGTTTCGGAGAGAAAAGAAAAGGACAAGTGATATGTAAAGGTCAAGTTGGCTCACAACCATCCATTGAAGATGTATCTTTGGTCGATGGGCTAAAATACAATCTTCTAAGTGTAAGTCATCTGTGTGATAAAGGTATGAAGGTAGTTTTCAACTCCAAAAGCTGTGAAGTTTTTGATGCAAAATCTGACAAGGTTTTATTCACAGTTCCAAGAGTTGAAAATGTTTATATGCTTAATCTTGATAAGGTATCTTACGATAAATGCGTTGTTTCACATAATGATGAAAGTTGGTTGTGGCACAAAAGGTTAGGACATGCTAGTATGCACTTAATTTCGAAATTATCTAAGAAAGAACTTGTAAAAGGTCTTCCTAAGATAAGTTTCAACAAAGATCACATTTGTGATGCATATCAAAAGGGTAAACAAACTAGAAGCTCTTTTAGCTTAAAAGGAGTTGTATCAACTAATAGACCACTTGAATTACTCCACTTAGATTTGTTTGGTCCAATTCAACCATCAAGTCTAGGAGGCAAGAAGTATGCTTTGGTAATAGTTGATGACTACTCCAGATTTACCTGGACCTTGTTTTTAGCATCTAAGGATGAGACCTTTGACCAATTTGTCCACCTAGTTAAGAAACTCCAAAATGACAAAAATGTCAGACTTTCTTCTATTAGAAGTGATAATGGAGGTGAGTTCAAAAATCAGTCTTTTGAACAATTTTGTAATGAGTCGGGGATAAACCATGAGTTTTCTGCCCCAAGAACTCCGCAACAAAATGGAGTTGTAGAACGTAAAAATAGGACGTTGGAAGAAATGGCTAGAACTATGATAAGTGAAAGTAATCTTCCTAAGTATTTTTGGGCTGAAGCTCCTAACACAGCTTGCTATATCTTGAATATAGCTTTGATCAGGCCCATCTTGAAAAAGACTCCATATGAATTATGGAAAGGAAGAAAACCCAACTTAAGCTACTTTCACATATTTGGTTCTAAGTGTTTTGTTCACAACAACAACAAAGACCAACTAGGAAAGTTCGATGAAAAATCTGATGAAGGAATCTTCTTAGGATATTCCTTATCTAGCAAAGCTTTTAGAGTTTTCAATAAAAGAAATCTAGTGGTAGAAGAGTCCGTTCATGTTGTTTTCGATGAAAATAATTTAACTGTGGAAAAGATAAATGATGATTTATTATCAGTTGAAAATCCTCAGTTAAATGTATCTACATCTGAGCAGTCGGTACCTAGGGAAGAGAAAATAGAGAATAATGATCTTCCAAAGGAAATTAGGGTTCCGAGAAATCACTCTCAAGAAGACATTATTGATGACCCTTCACAAAAGGTCATGACTAGAGCACAGTTCAGAAAGTACTTTGGAAATGTAGCCTTTGTATCTGAACTTGAACCAAAAAGCTTCAAAGAAGCTGAAAATGATGAAAACTGGATTCTTGCCATGCAACCATGCAAGAAGAATTAAACCAGTTCAAAAGGAACAATGTATGGACATTGGTTCCTAGACCAATAGGAAAGACTATCATAGGAACTAAATGGGTCTTTAGGAATAAGTTAGATGAGTCCGGAAATGTTACCAGAAATAAGGCTAGATTGGTTGCTCAAGGTTACAACCAATAAGAAGGTATTGATTTTGATGAAACTTATGCTCCAGTTGCTAGATTAGAGTCTATTCGTATGCTTTGTGCTTATGCTTGTTATAAAGACTTTAAACTCTATCAAATGGATGTCAAAAGTGCATTTTTAAATGGTTTTATTTCTGAAGAGGTTTATGTTAAACAACCTCCTGGTTTTGAAGATTGTGATCTTCCGGATCATGTTTTTAGACTGTCAAAAGCTTTATATGGATTAAAGCAAGCTCCTAGAGCTTGGTATGACAGGTTAAGCTCTTTCTTGATTAAAAAGGAATTTCAAAGAGGAAAAGTTGATATTACTCTGTTTATTAAATATGAAAAAGGTCATTTGTTGATTGTGCAAATATATGTTGATGATATTATTTTGGCTCAACTAATGAATCTTTGTGTGAATCCTTTGCAAAAGAAATGAGTGAAAAATTTGAGATGTCCATGATGGGCGAATTAAATTTCTTTTTAGGATTACAGATTAAACAGGGTAATCGAGGCATTTTTATTAATCAAGAAAAATATGTCAGAGAGCTTCTGAAAAAGTTTGACTTTGAGAACTGCAATGAGGAGAACACTCCAATGAGCACAGCTGTGAAGATAAAAAAGGATGAGTAAGGCAAGAGAGTAGACATAAGGAAATACATAGGGATGATTGGGTCACTACTGTACCTTACAGCTAGTAGACCTGACATTCAATTTAGTATATGTCTATGTGCCAGATTTCAATCAGATCCAAAGGAATCACACTATGCTGCAGTCAAAAGAATTTTCAGATATTTGAGAGGAACACAAAATGTAGGTCTGTGGTATCCAAAGTGCAAAGAAATTAATCTAGTTGGATACAGTGACGCTGACTACGCTGGATGTAGACTTGAGATGAAAAGTACTTCAGGTACGTGTCACTTTCTTGGAAATGCTTTAGTCTCATGGTCTAACAAAAAGCAAAATTCAGTAGCACTATCTACCGCCGAGGCAGAATATATTTCTGTGGGTAATTGTGTTACTCAAATTTTGTGGATGAGACAGTATTTAAGGGATTATGGTCTAACCTTTGAACATGTTCCCGTAAAATGTGACAATACAAGTGCTATTAATTTGGGTAAAAATCCCAGTCAGCACTCACGTGCAAAGCATATTGATATTAAGCACCACTTTATACGAGATCATATTCAAAAGGGAGACATCAATCTAGAATTCGTTCCTACGAAAGACCAAATCACTAACATTTTTACTAAACCATTAAGCTCTGAGCGATTTGCTATTCTACGTAACGAATTGGGAATGTCAAATCCCATACTTTATTAATATAATTTAATGATATGGTTAAGATTGATATAGCTTAATATTTGATTAATGAAAAATTAATCTCAACCATATATTAAAAATTAAGATCAAGTACACTAAATATATTGATTTGAAAAGAGATAAAAGTGGGCCTGATTTTTTGGTTAACTGCTAATCAGTCCTTAAAAGCCCAACTTTGTAATTAATGATCGGCCCAATCCATCTTAGATACGCTTTAATGGCCGTACGTTAATTAGTCTTAAATGCTAATTAAGGGCAGAATTTGAAACGATTCAAAGAACATGGACCAGGTATGTAATTTCTTCTTCCTTCCAATTCACAATACAAGCGAAGAGTCGCCTGTTCATGTACCTTCATTGGGAAGGGAGAAATATCCCCTGAGATCGCTTCTCAGTCTATAACCGTCGCTTCACTTACCCTATCTCTGCAAAATGATAGAGTACCTACAACCATCCCATTAGAAATCTCTCCTTTAATCCTTCTACCAATCTCACAAAATGAAAAACAGAAAGAAAGCAACCAGAACCACAACAATAAGAACAAGATCGAAATCTGGTAAACTAAAAAAGCTTTCTGAGATTGAAGAGATGGATTGAAATCAGCAGATACGGAATGTCATGTCTAACCCTCTGAATCCAAATGACAACAAAGAGGTAATCATCAAACCTTATGATCTTAGGATTAGACCTTTGTACCAAGATGGATCAAGTAAGTTAATCCTACCTTCTATGAACATTGATTTTGAGTTTTTGGAAACTCTCAATCTACCTCTAAAACACTGGTTCAATAGCCAGGGTTGGTTGTCAATGCTTACTCTTAGGGATAAAATCTATCCCGACCTTGTCTATGAGTTTTACAAAACTCTGTCTGCATTAAATAATGGAACTTTCATGTTTAAAATTGGAGATAAGGATTTCATTATTGATGATATCATACTTGGATCTGTCTTAGGTATTCCGTACACTGGAAAACGTATTTCCAGGCATGATCAGTCATTAAACATAGGGGCTTACAGTTACTATAGGTTTGTTAGGAAGATATTCAAAACTGATGCTAATAAGCCTATCCCTAAAATCTTAAGAAGAAGCAGATTAGAACCAGAATTAGAAACATTGCATTATTTCATGACTAGGGTTCTTATTCCTGTTGAAAGCAATCTAGGCACCATGACAACATTTGATGTCTACTTTATATGGAATGTTACACACTTTATAAGTATCAACTTGCCTTATGTCATGTTAGAACATATGTCAGGATTAAGAGTACAAGATGATTGGCCTTATGCAATGCTGCTTACATATGTGTTTAGGCATTTTAGGATTGATCTAGAAGGAAGAAAAACACTTGAATGTAACAGATGCCTAGGAAAAACAGAAATCTATAAGATGCTAGTGCGTTACAAGGAGAAACCTGAGAGAGAAAGGATATCTAGGGATATTTTGTGTACTCCTGCTAGGAATCCAGATAGATTCAAACTCTTTGTTAGGAATAGTCCTAAAAGGAAATCCTCAGATAATGACATACCTTCTTTATATGAATCCATTGCATCAGAAACAAGTATGTCTAAAGAAGATTCATCAGATTTAAGTATCAATTCTATCTATGTTAATGAATTGAACTTGCAGAAAAAGAAGGGCATCATGTCTGATTTGGAGTCAAACTCAGCAGTGGAGAACAAGGAGATGTCACAGGAGGAGATGGATTTGATGAACTCCTTAGCTGACCACATGGAAAAACCTCCGAGTTCTTCTGGTTTTATCTTGCCTAACTGTCCAATATATATTGATGCAGATAACTACCAGCCTGCAAGCCAAGAAACCACCCCTCTATTCTTTACTCAGCAGAATCTTCAATCAAGTTTCCTTGAGGAGGTGGAACCGAGCTTTCCTTACAAGTTCACTACATCCCAGATAGTGAACTTGAGTGGACATCTAAGGAATATGTTCGGTGATGTGAATCAAACTTCTTATAATCTTGATTCTCAAAGAATGGTCAGGCAGACAATGAATATGGATGCTGTTTTTGCCAATATGTCTGCAAAGATGGACTCTTTATGTACCTTTGTGCATGATTGGCTAACCAAGCAAAGCCTGGCATTAAAGGAGCTTTCTAACAAGCTGGATGATCAACATGGCAGAGTATTTACTCTTCACAATAACCAACAATTTCTGTTAGGAAGGCATGAAGATGTGCTAGTAGCCATCAAGAGTCTTGAGCATGAGACTAATGAGTTGAAGACTGCTATCCAAAGCATTCCTGGAGTTACCATGGTTCCTGAACCCAGTCCTCCTCATTCTGCTTCCTCAGACAGCCAGTAGTGAACCCCTCCTATCCCTGCACTATCTATATCTCTACCCACAACTTTTAGATAGTCTTAAAACTACTCTTTCAAAAGTACAATTTAAGTAGTTTTTAGGATATCTTTTTTGGATAATTGCTGTGTTTCTGAGCTAAAACATTGCTTTGGTATTTATATCTATATTAACCATCTTGCATGTACATAAGATTTGTGATGTTTTGACATCTGCTACATCTGTTAAAACAGATACTATGCTTGCTTGATATGACAGGAGCTTTAAAGCATCTTGACTAGAATAGTGAAACTAGAATCTATGAATGCATAGGTTACATCTATTCTCTGTTTTGCCATGCTCTGTTATCTTGCTATGTTTCTGCTCCAGAACTTCAGAATTCATCCCTGATATGCTTCAATTTTTTGATATCTTACCAAAATAAGGGGAGAAGTTTATGTGTTTTTATGCATGCTAGGTAGAGTGATTAAGTGATTAACTCTTTGATGCTTGCAGGATTATGAATTGTGAAATCTGATCTTTACGTCTGATATTTGCGCAAATTTGTTGTGTTATATGCGTATGAATACATATGCGTATGGGCTTAGATTATCTCAGATTTCATTCTCGTTTTGGGCCTAATTAAATTCATTAATCTGTTTTAAATATTTCTAATGGACCTAATTCGTTTACAAAATTTAAGTTGTTTAGTTTATAAGTTAAATGGGCTTAATCTTTTCAAAATCATTTGTTTTAAACTCAAGCCCATTTACTTATTTTCTATTTTGTCACAAAAAGTCTCTTACATATAGAAGTCTTAAATTTAGGGGGAGCCTTAAATTTAGGGGAAGCATTTTTATAAAAATCACCGAGCGTATTTTTGCAAGTTATCAAAAAGGGGGAGATTGTTATTTCACTCTAAATTGATTTTGATTACTTGATTAAATATGGTTTGTATATCATGCTTTATATGTATATATATATAGGAGAGGGATCGGGTGAGAACACCTCCTTAAATTGAGAACACTCCTTAAAATTGATGAACCCTAAGTGTTTTGATTATGTCCAAACGTTTCAGAAGATGAAAACTAAATTCTATCTCACATATAGATTATTGTTGACTAATATTTTTGTTTTAGTCTATGTGTAAGTTACTCAGCAGGTGCTGAATGAATCATTTTCGGATTGCCTAAAGAACTCAGAAGAACAGTTTGCTGAAGTCAGAGTTTCAATAACTCAGAAGCTGGATTCTCCGCTCTGAAGCCTAAGTCTGCTAAAGCCCTCTTCAGAAGTTCCTTGCAATCAGAAGTTATGCCAATTTGATCAGAAGTCTAGACAACTGGAAATAAGCTTCTGAAAGCTTAGTCACGGATTTGTTTGAGCATTTAATGCTCTGACACTTGCATTCAATGCAAGGCGCCAAAAGTTCAAAAAGCTGTTTTGATGGAGCGCGCTTGTCTGTTCAAGAGAAACCATCATTTCCTTGTCTACCCTTTGTTGATCTAATTGAAGAATGATTCTGTCATCCTCATCCTTGATTTCAAATCACTTACCGGATTTAGTTAAAGAACAAGGATAACGGAATCAAAGTGTTTGAAGACCGTTTGAAGACTTGACAAATTAACGGCTACAACAACTGATGTCATCTCCTTTGAAGTTTCAAACTCCACAACGGTCATATTCAATCACTATAAATAGTAGCCAAGCTCCAATGCATCAACACACGCATGATCATCGAGCAAAATCTTAACGCACTGTTTTAAACAAGAAAACAGAGCAACTTTTCCATTCTCAATCCTTCTTAGCATAGTCTTAGTAAAGTGAGAGAGTGAAGAAAAACAAGTTCATAATAGGAATCTTGTAAACTGAGATCGTTTGTGATCTTCAGTTAGATTTAAAGAGAGAAATCTAGTTGAAATTAGAGTTGGGTGAGAAATCCAGAAAACAGAGTATTGTTTGTTCTGGTGGAAATCCTTTAACTCTTTTTAGGCTAGTCAGGACTAAGTGAGAAATTAGCTTAAGTTCTGTTGATGTAAAGGAGCTTCTGAACTTGCCATAAAAGTTCTGAATAGTGGATTTATAAAATCTCTGAAGGCTGCGACCTCAGGGGACAAGACGTAGTCACAGGACTTCTGTGGCGAACTTGGATAAATCGAATTGTTCAATCAGGACCTCCTGAACTTCTTTCTCCCTCTTATACTTGTTATTATTGCTTCTGTTTACTTGCTTATATTTAGTGCTGAAACAGATTTTCTGTAAGTATCATTGTCTTTGTTCAGAAGACTGTCCAGAAGTTCTCTTACCGAACTTCTGTTGCTGAAAGCAGGCTAACTGTGTATAGGCAGAATTTTCCTCAGAAGCAAATTCTATAAACTTGCTTCTGACTCTGGAAAGTTTGACTCTGAAATTTAAGTTTCTTTAAAAACTTAGAAATTCTCAGTTTTCAACTTAGACACCTATTCACCCCCCTCTAGGTGATTCTGTTCTTGTTAGGGCCAACAAGTGGTATCAGAGCGAAGGTCACTTCGTATATTTACTAAAGATCTAACAATCTAAGTGTAAGATCCTATCAGAATCAATAGAGAGGGCTAGTAGACACCAGCCTGAGAATTCTTCTCACTTTATTGTCCCAGAAGGTTCTTCTACTACCAGACCTCCATTGTTTAATGGCAACAACTACTCATACTGGAAGAAAAGGATGATGTACTTCATCCAAGCTCAGAACATGAGTGCTTGGTATGTCATCACTAATGGTGATTTCATTCCTACCAGAATGGAACAAGGTCTAGGGGATGTTGTTATTCCTCAGAGGGAATACACAGATGACATTCTGAAAAAACTCCAAACTAATGTTTCAGCAATAAATATGTTGCATTGTGCACTTACAGCTACTGAATATAACAAAGTTTCCTCTTGTGAAACAGCACAGGATATTTGGAACAAGCTAGAAGTCACATATGAAGGAACAGGAAAAGTGAAGCAATCTAAAGTCAACCAACTCATGAGAGAATATGAGTTATTTGAAATGCTTGATAAAGAATCTATTTCAGATATGAATTCTAGATTCACCAAGATAGTCAATGACTTGAAGAGTTTAGGAAAAGTCATTGAAGAATCTGATCGAGTGAAGAAGATTGTCAGAAGCTTACCAAGGTCTTGGCAAGCCAAGAAGACTGCTATTGAAGAAGTTCAGGACTTGAGCTATTACTTGTATGATGAACTCATTGGGTCCTTAATCACTCATGAGATGTCATTAAAGAATCATGACTTAAGAGAAAAGTCAGAAGGAAAAAGAGTTGTCCTGAAAGCAGAATCTTCTGAAGAATCCTCAGAAGATGAGGAACTGGCTATGCTGATCAGGAAGTTCAAGAAGGCCTTTAGGAAAGGCAGAGGTGGAAACTACAAGAAGCCTTTCAGGAGCTTTGATAAGAAAACTCCTGATTCTGGTGAAAAGTTCAAGAGAGATCCAAACAAGCCAATTGTGTGCTATGGATGTCAGCAACCGGGGCACATTAAGCCTAACTGCCCGGAGTTGAAGAAAGATAAGAAAAAGTTCAAGAAAGCTATGCTGGCTGCCTGGTCAGACTCTGAGACCAGCAGTGATCCTGAAGAAAAGGAAGAGCAAGCTCAGATTTGTTTTATGGCTATTGATGAGCCAACTTCTGAAGATGTCACAGGAGAAACTTCCGCACCTCCTGAAGTTACATATGATTCCGAGGTAAACATATCTTCTGAACAGAATATCTTTGATTCTCTTGAAGAACTCTATAGTATGTTCAAGTACCTGAAAAGGAAATTGGACAAGAGTGAGGCTGACAAGTTTCTTAGGTTTACTCAAGTCTTTTCTGACATGAAAGTGTTAGAAGAGAAGCTGTGTAAACAGTTCAGCATTCCTGCTGATGGCTCTAAAGCCAAAGGCAAGAACAAGCTGCCTCTGGGAAGTGATAAACCCCAGAAGAAGAAGAAACCTGTCACTCCCTCTCTTCTGAAAGAGATAGCTTCTCCTCCTGATGTTGGTACCTCTGAGAGTGCTGTTATAGCCTCTGAAGATGTTGGTCCTTCTCAGAAGAAGAAGAAATCTCCCAAGAAGCAAAGGGAAAGATCCAAGAACCCTCCCTTTTGCAAGCTCTGTAAAAGTGATGGTCATTGGTTAAAGGATTGCAAGTACCATATTAAAAATCTCTTGCAATCTGAGATATCATTAAAACCTGCTGAAGAGAAATCTAACTCTGAAGGACCCAATAAGGATTGGGTACCTGTCACTAATTGATTGTGTTGCAGGTGGCTCTGAGTGCTCCATCAATGTCAAAGCTGTGGTACATTGACAGTGGGTGCTCAAGGCATATGACAGGTGATGAAAAAGCATTCATCACATTTGTTCCTAAAAGAGGTGGAAAAGTCAGCTTTGGAGATGCTCAGAAAGGAAGGATTCTTGGTTCTGGATCCATAGGAACCAACCCTCCGATCGAAGATGTCTCCCTAGTCAGAGGTCTGAAGTTCAATCTCCTGAGTGTTGCACAACTGTGTGATAAAGGTAGAGATGTTGTCTTCAGCTCCTCTGGATGTAAAATCTTGGACAGTAAGTCAAGGGAAGTTATTCTAACTGCTCCTAGAGTTGAAAATGTTTTCATGCTGAACCTTGAGAATCTTTGCAAAAATATATGCTTGATGTCCAAAGAGGATACCTCCTGGCTCTGGCATAGAAGACTTGCTCATGTTAGCATGGATCTTCTGGCCAAAGTAGCTAGAAATCAATTGGTTGAGGGTCTGCCTGAAATTAGTTTTAAAAAGAATCATTTGTGCAATGCTTGTCAATCTGGTAAACAATCCAGAAGCTCTTTTAAAACTAAGAAAGTCATTTCAACTAAAAGACCTTTTGAATTACTTCATATGGATCTTTTTGGCCCTGTTCAACCAATGAGCATGGGTGGAAAGAAGTTTGCCTTTGTCATTATAGATGACTATTCAAGATTCACTTGGGTCATCTTGCTGTCTAGCAAAGATGAGTCACTTGGATGTTTCTCAGTTCTGATAAAGAAACTTGAGAATGAAAGGAATGAAAAGGTTGTCCATATCAGAAGTGATAATGGTGGAGAATTCAAAAACTTTAGGTTTGAAGAATTCTGTGAAACCAAGGGAATTGATCATAACTTTTCTGCTCCCAGAACTCCTCAACAAAATGGGGTAGTTGAAAGGAAGAATAGAACTCTGGTTGAGATAGCCAGAACTATGATCAATGAAAGAAGGCTTCCTAAGTACTTTTGGGGAGAAGCTGTGAACACAGCTTGCTGTGTTCTGAATAGAGTGCTAATCAGAAGCATTCTGAACAAGACCCCTTATGAACTCTGGAAAGGTCGAAAGCCTAAAATAGGTTATTTCAGAACCTTTGGTTGTAAGTGTTATGATTTGAATACAAAAGAATATCTTTCAAAGTTTGATTCAAAGGCAGATGAGGCCATTTTTCTTGGTTACTCAACACATAGTAAAGCATATAGGGTTTTTAATAAGAGGACTCAAACTTTAGATGAATCTGTTCATGTACAGTTTGATGAGACTAACCCTGCAGATAGTAGAGCTCCTGATGAAGATGTAGTTCAAGCTCCTGAAGTAACATCTCCTGTTGAAGAAGAAGATGTTTCTCCCAGAGCTGCTGAAGTGGTTCCTCCTGTTGCTGAACAAGCTCAAGATGAGAATCCTACTCCAAAAGTCAACTTCCTTCCAGAAGATGCTCCTATATATGATTCAACAAATGATGAACAGGTTTCAGAAGACTCATTGGATGTACCAAGAGAAGTTAGAGCTCATAGGAATCATTCCTTAGAGAACATAATTGACTCTGTTCATAATCCTGTCATGACCAGAGCTCAGCTCAGAAGATACATGGGGAATGTGGCTTTTGTGTCACTTCTGGAACCCAAGGACTTCTATGAAGCTGCTGACGATGACTCCTGGTTGATGGCAATGCAAGAAGAACTTGACCAGTTCAAAAGGTCAGAAGTTTGGACTTTGGTTCCCAGACCTAACAACATAAAGGTTGTTGGAACTAGATGGGTTCTGAAGAACAAGCTTGATGAATTTGGAAATGTTGTGAGGAACAAGGCAAGACTTGTTGCTCAAGGTTACAGTCAGCAAGAAGGCATAGATTATGGTGAAACTTTTGCTCCTGTTGCAAGATTAGAAGCCATTAGAATCTTGTGTGCTTTTGCATCATACAAAGGTTTCAACCTCTTTCAAATGGATGTGAAAAGTGCATTCTTGAATGGTTACATTGATGAGGAAGTCTATGTGTCTCAACCTCCTGGTTTTGAAGATCCAAAGTTTCCTGATCATGTGTACAAGCTAAAGAAAGCCTTGTATGGACTGAAACAAGCTCCCAGAGCTTGGTATGAGAGGCTGACAAAGTTCCTTCTGTCTAAGGGATTTGTCAGAGGCTGTGTTGATACAACTCTGTTCACTCTGAAGAAGAACAAGGATATCCTTATAGCTCAGGTATATGTTGATGATATTATATTTGGTGCTACTAACGAATCTTTGTGCAGAGAGTTCAGTGACCACATGAAGGCTGAGTTTGAAATGTCTATGATGGGAGAATTAACCTTCTTCCTAGGACTTCAGATCAAGCAAAGCAATGATGGGGTGTTTATCAATCAAGCCAAGTACACTAGAGAAGTGCTGAAGAAATTTGGCATGATGGACTCTAATGTTGTTGATATTCCAATGGATGTCAGCAAAGACATTGATGATGAAGAAAAAGCTGGTAAACCTGTAGATATAAAAACCTACAGAGGTATGATTGGCTCTCTTTTATACCTAACAGCCAGCAGGCCAGATATACATTTTGCTGTGTGTTTTTGTGCTAGATATCAGTCTAAACCAAGAGAGATTCATGATGTTGCTGTCAAAAGAATTCTCAGATATCTTAAAGGCACACCAGAAGCTGGTTTGTGGTATCCCTGTAGTTCTGATTTTACTCCTATAGGATACACAGACTCTGACTATGGTAGAGATAAATTGAAAAGGGTCAGCACTTCTGGTGGTTGTCATTTTCTGGGGGAGTGCCTAGTCTCCTGGCATAGCAAGAAGCAAACCTCTGTGGCTCTCTCAACTGCTGAAGCTGAGTATGTTGCTGCTGCAAGTTGTGTTTCTCAGATGCTCTGGATCAAGCAACAAATTGCTGACTATGGAGTCATCCCTGGAACAATTACAATTTACTGTGATAACAAAAGTGCTATTGATCTTTCAAAGAATCCTATTCAGCACAGCAGGATGAAGCATGTTCATATTAGGCATCACTTTCTGAGAGATCATGTTCTGAAGAAGGATATTATCATTACTCATGTTCCCTCTGAAGAGAATCTTGCTGACATGTTTACTAAGCCTCTGGCTGGTATGTCTTTCAGCAACTTACGAGAAGGCATTGGTATGACTTATCCCCTTCAATAACTTAGACTAATTATTTCTGTATGTCTTAAGTGATTAATCGTTTGAGATAATTAAGTTATAATTAATTCTAATCATGATTTGACTTGTAAGCATGCGTTATCTACTGCCATTTTTCGGCGCTGTTCTGTGTTTAACGGTTATCTGTTCCTTTTTAAACGGTGTTTACTTGCTTTTTGAATTGGAACGGTTTCTTGTTTGGGTATAAATAGAGGTTTTCCATACTTAGCAATTTTTACTTGCATTTTTCATTGCTATTAGAATCGCCATTGTTGTCTGTGCATTTCTCCTCTCAAAATCTTAACCTAATTTCCTATTTCTTCCAAATGGCTCTAGAAATCACTGTCACTCATCTCTTCACTTCTGAAAGCAGAAAGAAAGTTAGCGAATCTAGGGTTTTTACTTCTAGGTTCCTAGATGACGAAGTTAAAACTACTGAACCTATCTCAAACTGGCTTAGTGCTCAAAACTGGAATTCATTCGTTTCTCTCGATGAATTCATTTACCCTAAGTTAGTCACCGAATTCTACCAAAACCTCCATTTCTTTTCTAATGAGGAGGATGTTCTTCATTCGGTTGTTGGGGATGTTGAGATTGAGGTCAGCAGGGCTTCTATCTCTCAAGCTATTGGTGTTGATGATGAAGGAATCATCGTTGGTGATGATGGTTCTGTTGATGGGTTTTCTGAAGTGAATTGGGCTAGACCAGATCTGAGTGCCAAGGAAACGTATGCAACGTGGCTCTCACAGCATCAGAGGTGGGCACATTATCTCACTACTAATGTGTTTCTTCCAAAGGCTGGAGGAGTCAACTGTGTTTCCAACAGAGAACGAGTTTTCATGTGGCATCTGGTCAACCAGAAGAAGATTACTCCTCATCCATCTCCCTCACTACCTTCTGTCACAGAAGTAAGTGAATCTCAGACTTTCATTCCTCCAACAACTTCAACATCTGAAGGTGTTCCTTCTCCATCTACTCTTCCTTCTGGATCCTATTCAGAAGTGAATCTGTCCTCTGGACCAATCTTCACTGATTCCATTTCTACTTCTACTACTTCTTCTCTATCATCTTCTGCTGTACTTCCATCAACTGGAATTACTGCTCCTCCCTTTTCAATCCCTTTTTCAATTCCTTCAACCTTACCTCCCTGTACAAATACTTTCTCTTCCTCCTTCTCACATACAATTCCTTCCACACAAACTTTTGTTCCTCCTCTCTCAACCTCTGGACATACACCTCCTGTGTGTGATCCCTTAACTTCCTTCTCCACTCCTTCAGGTTTTGCTGGGTTGTCCTCCAACTATGACTTCCTGCGCAAACACTTGAATCGAGAAGATTTGGATAACAGGTTTGGAAGTTTTGGCTTCATGGGCAGAGCTTCTGGTATTTCCGAAGCTGGAGGTGCCCCCAGTGTTGAAGATTTGAGAAGAATGGGTCAGAGTGGCTCAGATGAACTGCTGAATAGATTTGCTGGTATAGGGCAAAAGACTTCTGCTGCTGACATGTATGCTCAGGGCATTGTGCTGCAAGAATTACATTCTTTGAAAGCTCAGAACCTGCAGCTCATGACTATGCTTCAAATGCAGGATCCTTCTGTTTATATACGCAATCTTTCTACACTTCATCTAGCTACATATGATGAGCTGTACAAATTGAGAGAATTAGCTCTGACTCTTCCTTCTCTGGACAATATTGCTCTTGCTTCTTCTCTGAAGGTCAATGAGAATTTGGAGATATTGACAGAAGAAGTCAAGGAAGCAAACGAGCATTATGAGGCTCATGAGAAGATGCTCCCTAGTAAGATTGAAGACCTGCAAAGTACTGCAAATCACATTCTGAGAGAAGTGAAATCTTCTGCTCAAGGTTCTTCATCTTCAGGAGCTGCAAAGATTGTATATGACATCACTCCTGATCTCAACAATCGACTCTCCAACATTGAGTCCGCTGTAACTGCTCAGAATGCACAGATTGCTGAGCTCACTGAACTTCTGAAGGTTATGCACACTCAGGCACGTGAACAAGAAAAGACTCTTCACAATTGCTATAGGTTTGTTCGAGGACAGACTTATATTCAGAATGAGCACCTCACTGCTGCTGTGTATGCTAACAATAGGTTGATCAAGCTCCTTCTTGATGATGTTCAGAAACAGCGACCTATGTCTGGTCAGACCTTTGATCATATGAAGACCATTGATGATGACTTCAGAAGACGAATGGATATGATCAATACTGTGCGACCAACTCCTGTGCAATATCAGACTGCTCTGAATGTTCAACAAAAATTGAAGTCTCAGGGTGCTCTTGGTGTTGCTGTTGGTTCTGGTCAAACGGGGGAGAAGTCTGGTCAGAAGAGATCAAGTGCTGCTGAAGGTTCTAGTGGTGTTCCTCCTCAGAAGAAGAAACCTAGGAACTTGTAATCTTTTAGGACTTAAGCTTCTTAGCTAGGTTCTGGGTTGGGTAGTCTCTGTCTTAGGACTTTTTCTGCTCTTCTGATTATTCTGTTTCTTATGTTGTCTTCTGAATTAAAATATATACACTGAATCTTCATTATACTTTCTTGCATATCTGACTTCTTACTCTTTGCTTATGTTTCTTTTTAACTTAGTAAATTATACTTCATTAAATCTAACAACTTGATCTTAAGTCTTATTAAGTTTATACAGATTGCTGAAGTTCACCATTTTCACTAAAATGGGGGAGTTAATTTACTCAGAAGTTTTTGAAACATGTGCATAAGGAAGTCTTTCTCTAAAACTCATGTTTTCTTTTACCTTCTGACCACGGTTTGTCCATAACCAAAATGGGGGAGAATGATGAACCCTAAGTGTTTTGATTATGTCCAAACGTTTCAGAAGATGAAAACTAAATTCTATCTCACATATAGATTATTGTTGACTAATATTTTTGTTTTAGTCTATGTGTAAGTTACTCAGCAGGTGCTGAATGAATCATTTTCGGATTGCCTAAAGTGTTGGCCCTAACAAGAACAGAATCACCTAGAGGGGGGTGAATAGGTGTCTAAGTTGTAAACTGAAGTTTTCTAAGTTTTTTAAGAAACTTAAAATTCAGAGTCAAATTTCCTCAGAGTCAGAAGCTAGCTTAAGGAAGTTGCTTCTGAGGGAAATTCTGCCTAAACACAGTTAGACTGTTTTCAGCAACAGAAGTTCTGATTTGAGAACTTCTGGACAGTCTTCTGAACAAAGACAATGATATTTTTAGAAAAAATCTGTTTCAGCACTAAATATGAACAAGTACACAGAAGCAAAAATAACAAGTATAAGAGGGAGAAAGAAGTTCAGGAGATCCTGAGTGAACAATTCGATTTATCCAAGTTCGCCACAGAGGTCCTGTGACTACGTCTTGTCCCCTGAGGTCGCAGCCTACAGAGATTTTATAAATCCACTATTCAGAACTTTTATGGCAAGTTCAGAAGCTCCTTTACATCAACAGAACTTAAGCTAATTTCTCACTTAGTTCTGACTAGCCTAAAAAGAGTTAAAGGATTTCCACTAGAACAAACAATACTCTGTTTTCTGGATTTCTCACCCAACTCTAATCTCAACTAGATTTCTCTCTTTAAATCTAACTGAAGATCACAAACGATCTTAGTTTACAAGATTCCTATTATGAACTTGTTTTTCTTCACTCTCTCACTTTAACTAAGACTATGCTAAGAAAGTTTGAGAATGGAAAAGAATGCTCTGTTTTCCTTGTTAAAACAGTGCGTTGAGATTTTGCTCGATGATCACGCGCGTGTTGATGCATTGGAGCTTGGCTACTATTTATAGTGATTGAAGATGACCGTTGTGGAGTTTGAAACTTCAAAGAAGATGACATCAGTTGTTGTAGCCGTTAATTTGTCAAGTCTTCAAACGGTCTTCAAACACTTTGATTCCGTTATCCTTGTTCTTTAACTAAATCCGGTAAGTGATTTGAAATCAAGGATGAGGATGACAGAATCATTCTTCAATTAGATCAACAAAGGGTAGACAAGGAAATTCCGGTTTCTCTTGAACAGACAAGCGCGCTCCATCAAAACAGCTTTTTGAACTTTTGGCGCCTTGCATTGAATGCAAGTGTCAGAGCATTAAATGCTCAAACAGAACCCGTGACTTAGCTTTCAGAAGCTAACTTCCAGATGTCTAGACTTCTGATCACAATTGGCATAACTTCTGATTGCAAAGAACTTCTGAGGAGAGCTTTAGCAGACTTCGGCTTCAGAGCGGAATATCCAGCTTCTGAGTTATAGAAACTCTGACTTCAGCAAACTGATCTTCTGAGTTCTTTAGGCAATCCAGAAATGATTCATTCAGCACCTGCTGAGCAACTTACACATAGACTAAGTAAACAAAAATTATTAGTCAATAGTAAACTATATGTAAGGTAGAATTAAGTTTTCATCTTCTGAAACGTTTGGACATAATCAAAACACATAGGGTTCATCATTCTCCCCCATTTTGGTTATGGACAAACCGTGGTCAGAAGGTAAAAAGAAAACATGAGGTTTAGAAAATGAACTTCCTGATGCAGATGTTTCATAACTTCTGAGTAAATTAACTCCCCCATTTTAGTGTAAATGGTGAACTTCAGCAATCTGTATAAACTTAATAAGACTTAAGATCAAGTTGTTAGATTTAATGAAGTGTAATTTACTAAGTCAAAACAGAAACATAAGCAGAGAGTAAGAAGTCAGAGACATAAGAAAGTATAATGAAGATTCAGTGTATATAATTTAATTCAGAAGACAACATAAGACACAGAATAATCAGAAGAGCAGAAAAAGTCCTAGGACAAAGACTACCCAACCCAGAACCTAGCTAAGAAGCTTAAGTCTGTTGGCCCTAACAAGATCAGAATCACCTAGAGGGGGGTGAATAGGTGTTTCAAATGAAAACTGATATTTTCAAACTTTTAATGAAAATTCAATTTTCAGAGTCAATAATCCTCAGAGTCAGAGGCAAGCTTATTGAAGTAGCCTCTGAGGAATAATCTGCTTTAAGACAGGTTCTATCTTTTCAGCAACAGAAGTTCTGAGTAAAGAACTTCTGGACAGTCTTCTGAACACAGACTTGTGATTTTTAAGAGGAAATCTGTTTCAGCACTAAATATGATACAAGTACACAGAAGCAATTAACAAGTATAAAGAAGGGAGAAAGAGATTCAGGAGGTCCTGATGAACAGTTCAATTTATCCAAGTTCGCCACAGAATTCCTGTGACTACGTCTTGTCCTCTGAGGTTGCAGCCTCCAGAGATTTTATAAATCCACTATTCAGAACTTTTATGGCAAGTTCAGAAGCTCCTTTACATCAACAGAACTTAAGCTAATTTCTCACTTAGTTCTGACTAGCCTAAAATGAGTTAAAGGATTTTCACCAGAACAACAATACTCTGTTTTCTGGATTTCTCACCCAACTCAAATCTCAACTAGATTTCTCTCTTTTAAATCTAACTGAAGATCACAACCGATCTCAGTTTACAAGATTTCTATTATGAACTTGTTTTTCTTCACTCTCTCACAATTACAATAGCTAAGCTAAGAAAAGATTGAGAATGGAAAGTGTGCTCTGTTTTCTTGGTATAACAGTGCGTTGAGATTTTTGCTCTATGATCACACACGTAGTTGATGCAGTGGAGCTTTGCTACTATTTATAGTGTTGAGTAGATAACCGTTGAGGATATTTGAATCTTCAAGGATGACAAGGATGAAAGTAGCCGTTAATCTTGTCAACTTCTTCGAACAGTCTCAAAACACTCAACTCTGTCAACTTTGTACTTTAACCTAATCCGGTATGGGATTTAAGATAAAGGTGATGGAGTTGACTGATCTTGAAGATTGATTTAGAGGGAAACGGTAAGAGAGCAGGTTTTGTTTGTTGTGAACAGGCGCGTCCTTCAAACAGCTTTTTGAACTTTTGGCGCCTTGCATTAAATGCAACTGACAAAGCATTAAATGCTTAACCAAACCCGTGAGAACAAACTTCTGATGTTCGTATTTCTTCTTAGCGCTTCTGAACTAAAACAATCTTAGTCTTCTGTTTGCAAGCGAGAACTTCTGATAGAGGCTTTAGGCAGATAGTCAATTCTTCAGAGCGGTTGATCCAGCTTCTGAAAAAGTATTTCTGTCTTCAGCTACCTTAATCTTCTGAGTTCAATAGGCAAGCAGGAATTCTTCATTCAGCATCTGCTGAGAAAACTTATACAATAACTTAACAAAAAATTGTTAGTCAACATTGAAAAGTATATAAGTTAATTTTTATTTTCATCTTCTGAAACGTTTGGACATAATCAAAACACTTAGGGTTCATCATTCTCCCCCATTTTGGTTATGGACAAACCGTGGTCAGAAGGTAAAAGAAAAACATGAGGATTAGAGAGTGACTTCCTGATGCAAATATTTCATTACTTCTGAGTAAATTAACTCCCCCATTTTAGTATAAATGGTGAACTTCAGTTATCTGTATAAACTTAATAAGACTTAAGATCAAGTTGTTAGATATAATGAAGTGTAATTTACTGAGATAAAAAGAAACATAAGCAAACATTAAGAAGTCAGATATGCAAGACAGTATAGAAAAGATTCAGTGTATATATGATCATTCAGAAGATAACATAGGAAACAGAATAATCAGAGGAGCAGAAAAAGTCCTAAGACATAGACTACCCATCCCAGAACCTAGCTAAGAAGCTTAAGTCCTAAATGATTACAAGTTCCTAGATTTCTTCTGAGGAGGAGGAACAACACTGGAACCTCCAGCAGCACTTGATCTCTTCTGACCAGACTTCTCCCCCGTTTGACCAGAACCAATAGCAACACCAAGAGCTCCCTGAGACTTCAATTTTTGTTGAACATTCAGAGCAGTCTGATATTGCACAGGAGTTGGTCGCACAGAATTGATCAAATCCATTCGTCTTCTGAAGTCATCATCAATGGTCTTCATATGATCAAAGGTCTGACCAGACATAGGTCTCTGTTTCTGAACATCTTCCAGAAGGAGCTTGATCAGCCTGTTGTTAGCATACACAGCAGCCGTGAGATGCTCATTCTGAAGATAAGTCTGTCCTCAGACAAACCTATAGCAATTGTGAAGAGTCTTCTCTTGTTCACGAGCTTGATTATGCATAACTTTCAGGAGTTCAGTGAGCTCAGCAATCTGTGCATTCTGAGCAGATACAGCAGACTCAATGTTGGAGAGTCGGTTGTTGAGATCAGGAGTGATGTCATATACAATCTTGGCAGCTCCTGAAGATGAAGAACCTTGAGCAGAAGATTTCACTTCTCTCAGAATGTGATTTGCAGTACTTTGCAGGTCTTCAATCTTACTAGGAAGCATCTTCTCATGAGCCTCATAATGCTCGTTTGCTTCCTTGACTTCTTCTGTCAATATTTCCAAATTTTCATTGACCTTCAGAGAAGAAGCAAGAGCAATATTATCCAGAGAGGGAAGGGTCAGAGCTAATTCCCTCAATTTATACAGCTCATCATAAGTGGCTAGATGAAGGGTAGAAAGGTTGCGTATATACACAGAAGGATCCTGCATTTGGAGCATGGTCATGAGCTGCAGGTTCTGAGCTTTCAGAGAGTGTAATTCTTGCAGCACAATGCCCTGAGCATACATGTCAGCAGCAGAACTTCTTTGTCCTATACCAGCAAACCTATTCAGCAGGTCATCTGAGCCACTCTGACCCATTCTTCTCAACTCTTCAACACTTGGGGCACCTCCAGCTTCGGAAATACCAGAAGCTCTGCCCATGAAGCCAAAACGTCCAAATCTGTTATCCAGATCTTCACGATTCAAGTGTTTGCGTAGAAAGTCATAATTGGATGACAATCCAGCAAAACCTGAAGGAGTGGAGGAGGTAGTTAAGGGATCACACAAAGGAGGTGTATGTCCAGAGGTTGAAAGAGGAGGGACAGAAGGTTGAGGAGAGGAGAAAATTTGTGGAGAGGAGGAGGAAAAAGAATTTGTACAGGAAGGTAAAGTTGAAGGAATTGAAAAAGGTATAGACAAAGGTACGGAAGGAGAAGGAGCAGTAATTCCAATTGATGGAAAAACAGCAAAAGAAGATAAAGAAGAAGTAGTGGAAGTAGAAATGGAGTCTGTGAAAATTGGTCCAGAGGACAGATTCACTTCTGAATAGGATCCAGAAGGAAGAGTAGATGGAGGAGGGACAAACTCAGATGTTGAAGATGTCAGAGGAATGGAATTCTGAGATTCACTTACTTCTGTGACAGAAGGAAGTGAAGGAGATGGATGAGGAGTAAAAACAGGAGATGAGATAACCTGTTCAGAGGCATTTGGATCAAAAGATGAGATCGGCTCAGCATATAAATGAGCCATCCTGAACAGCGTTTCTGAGGCATCCCTTTCACCAGGGTTTCTTCCTTGATTCAGAAGAACATTGTCAATGAAGTTCTCATTGTCAACATTCTCAACAAATTGTTTAGCTTCTTCAAGAACCTCTTCATCTTCTGGTTCACTAACCTCAGATAGCTCTTCAATCAGAGGAGCTTCAACATCCTCTTTATTAGAAATCTCTGACAGCTCTTTATCAGCAGTTTCTGGTTCCTGAGCAGCAGGTTCCTCCAATTCAGCACTCGGAGCAATAACGAAGTCCTTCTTTCTCAGAACCCTTCGTTTTGCCACAGCCTTCTTCCCAATTCTGGTAGTGAGAGTGACAGTCTCAGCAATTCGAGAGGATAGAGCAACATTATCCTCTTCCTCTGAAGTCTCACTTACCTTGGAGAACTCAGCACCCTCAAGATTAGCAGCACTTTCTAAAAGTTTGGCATCGGCCTTAGCCTTTGCAGCGATTTCACGCTCAGCAGCTAACTTGTCTTCAGCTTCTTTCTTCTTCCTTTTCTCTTCAGCAAGAGCCACAACTCTTGCAACTTTTTCAGCTTCAGCAGCCTTCTCTTTCTCAGCAAGGCGTGCTTCCTCAGCATCCTGAGCTTCTTTCTCAGGGACATCCTTTGGCTTCTCAGCAACAATCTTGCCAGAAGGTTCAACATTGATTTTTGTTTGAACCAACGTGGGAAGAGGTTCTGAGACAGCAACCTTCTCAACATTCAGGACCAACTTGCTTGATCCTTTCTTTCCCTTGCCCTTCTTGGCAGCATTCTTTCCTTTCTGAACCGTTGCATCCATAATCTCCTTCTGAGCAATACTCACAGAGGAGCCCTTCTCATTCTTCTTTGGAGTAACATCAAAACTGAGGTTTCTGAAGGTATGCATCTTCAGAACCGTACTCCTACTAGTAACACCTTCTCCTGACATAACAACAGAGGCTGCCTCAAACAACCTTGTCAGGAGTGAGCCATAAGCTAATGCACTCACAGTAGTTACATTCTTCATCTGCCTTATCAGCATGGCAGGCAAATTTATCTTCTTCTGGTTGACCAGATGCCACATAAAAACCCTTTCTCTGTTGGAAACACAGTTGACTCCTCCAGCCTTCGGAAGAAAGACATTCGTAGTCAAATAATGTGCCCACCTCTGGTGCTGACTCAACCAGGTGGCATAAGTTTCCTTGGCACTTAGATCTGGCCTAGCCCAGTTGGCTTCTGAAAACCCTTCTGCTGAACCATCATCTCCAATGATGATTCCTTCATCATCAAGTCCTATCACTTGAGAAATGGAAGCCCTGCTGACTTCGATTTCAACATCCCCGACCACAGAATGGAGCACATCCTCCTCATTTGAAAAGAAATGGAGGTTCTTATAAAATTCTGTAACTAAGTTAGGGTAGATGAATTCTTCGAGAGAGACGAAAGAATTCCAGTTTTGAGCACTAAGCCAACGAGAGATAGGTTCAGTTGATTTGACTTCGTCATCTAAAAATCTAGAGGTAAAAACCCTAGATTGACTAACTTTCTTTCGTGAATCATCGGAAAAGATGTGAGTGACAGTGATTTCTTGAGCCATTTGAGGAAATGAGAAATTAGGTTAAGATTTCTAAGAGAGATGATAACACATAAAAAGCTATGAAAATTCTAATGGCAAAGAAAAAGAGAGTAAAAAGTTCTAAGTATGGAAATCCCTTATTTATACCCAAACACAGAAACCGTTCCAATTCAAAAAGTAACTTCACACCGTTTAAAAGGGAACAGATAACCGTTAACCACAGAACAGCGCCGTAATAAGCAGTAAATAACGCATGCTTTCAAGTCAAATCATGATTAGAATTTATTATAACTAAATTATCTTAAACAATCAAACACTTAAGATACTCAGAGACAATAATTCTAAGTTATTGAAGAGGATAAGTCATACCAATGCCTTCTCGTAAGTTGCTGAAAGCCATACCAGCCAGAGGCTTAGTAAACATGTCAGCAAGGTTTTCTTCAGAGGAAACATGAGTAATGATAATATCCTTCTTCAGAACATGATCTCTCAGAAAGTGATGTCTAATATGAACATGCTTCATCCTGCTGTGCTGAATAGGATTCTTTGAAAGATCAATGGCACTCTTGTTATCACAGTAGATTGTAATTGTTCCAGGGATGACTCCATAGTCAGCAATTTGTTGCTTTATCCAGAGCATCTGAGAAACACAACTTCCAGCAGCAACATACTCAGCTTCAGCAGTTGAGAGGGCCACAGAGGTTTGCTTCTTGCTATGCCAGGAGACTAGGCACTCCCCCAGAAAATGACAACCACCAGAAGTGCTGACCCTTTTCAATTTATCTCTACCATAGTCAGAGTCTGTGTATCCTATAGGAGTGAAATCAGAACTACAGGGATACCACAAACCAGCTTCTGGTGTGCCTTTAAGATATCTAAGAATTCTTTTGACAGCAACATCATGAATTTCTCTTGGCTTTGATTAATATCTAGCACAAAAACACACAGCAAAATGTATATCTGGCCTGCTGGCGGTTAGGTATAAAAGAGAACCAATCATACCTCTGTAGGTTTTTATATCTACAGGTTTACCAGCTTTCTCTTCATCATCAATGTCTTTGCTGACATCCATTGGAATATCAACAGCATTGGAGTCCATCATGCCAAATTTCTTCAGCACTTCTCTAGTGTACTTGGCTTGATTGATAAACACACCATCATTACTTTGCTTGATCTGAAGTCCTAAGAAGAAGGTTAATTCTCCCATCATGGACATCTCAAACTCAGCCTTCATGTGGTCACTGAACTCTCTGCACAAAGATTCATTAGTAGCACCAAATATAATATCATCAACATATACCTGAGCTATAAGGATATCCTTGTTCTTCTTCAGAGTGAACAGAGTTGTATCAACACAGCCTCTGACAAATCCTTTAGACAGAAGGAACTTTGTCAGTCTCTCATACCAAGCTCTGGGAGCTTGTTTCAGTCCATACAAGGCTTTCTTTAGCTTGTACACATGATCAGGAAACTTAGGATCTTCAAAACCAGGAGGTTGAGACACATAGACTTCCTCATCAATGTAACCATTCAGGAATGCACTTTTCACATCCATTTGAAAAAGCTTGAAACCTTTGTATGATGCAAAAGCACATAAGATTCTAATGGCTTCTAATCTTGCAACAGGAGCAAAAGTTTCACCATAGTCTATGCCTTCTTGCTGACTGTAACCTTGAGCAACAAGTCTAGCCTTGTTCCTCACAACATTTCCAAATTCATCAAGCTTGTTTTTCAGAACCCATCTTGTACCAACAACCTTCTTGTTGTTAGGTCTGGGAACTAAAATCCAAACTTCTGACCTTTTGAACTGGTCAAGTTCTTCTTGCATTGCCATTAACCAGGAGTCATCATCAGCTGCTTCATAGAAGTCCTTGGGTTCCAGTAGTGACACAAAAGCCACATTCCCCATATATCTTCTGAGCTGAGCTCTGGTCATGACAGGATTATGAACAGAGTCAATGATGTTCTCTAAGGAATGATTCCTATGAGCTCTAACTTCTCTTGGTAGATCCAATGAGTCTTCTGAAACCTGTTCATCATTTGTTGAATCATATATAGGAGCATCTTCTGGAAGAGAGTTAACTTCTGTAGTTGGATGTTCTTCTGGAACATGTTCAACAGGAGAACCAACTTCAGCAGCTTTAGGAATAACATCTTCAACAGGAGGAGATGAAATTTCAGGAGCTTGAACTTCATCTTCTTCAGAGGCTTTACTATCTGCAGGGTTAGTCTCATCAAACTTTACATGAATGGATTCATCTAAAGTTTGAGTCCTCTTATTAAAAACCCTATATGCTTTACTATGTGTTGAGTAACCAAGAAAAATGGCCTCATCTGCCTTTGAATCAAACTTTGAAAGATATTCTTTTGTATTCAAAACATAGCACTTACAACCAAAGGTTCTGAAATAACCTATTTTAGGCTTTCGACCTTTCCAGAGTTCATAAGGGGTCTTGTTCAGAATGCTTCTGATTAGCACTCTATTCAGAACATAACAAGCTGTGTTAACAGCTTCTCCCCAAAAGTACTTTGGAAGCCTTCTTTCATTGATCATGGTTCTGGCTATTTCAACCAGAGTTCTATTCTTCCTTTCAACTACCCCATTTTGTTGAGGAGTTCTGGGAGCAGAGAAGTTATGATCAATGCCTTTGATTTCACAGAATTCTTCAAACTTAAAATTCTTGAATTCTCCACCATTATCGCTTCTGATATGGACTACCTTTTCATTCCTTTCATTCTCAAGTTTCTTAATCAGAACTGAGAAACATCCAAGTGATTCATCTTTGCTAGAGAGCAAGATGACCCAGGTGAATCTTGAATAGTCATCTACTATGACAAAGGCATACTTCTTTCCACCCATGCTCATTGGTTGAACAGGGCCAAAAAGATCCATATGAAGTAATTCCAAAGGTCTTTTAGTTGAAATGACTTTCTTAGTTTTAAAAGAGCTTCTGGATTGTTTACCAGATTGGCAAGCAGTGCATAAGTGATCCTTTTTAAAACTAATTTCAGGCAGACCCTCAACCAATTGATATCTAGCTACTTTGGCCAGAAGATCCATGCTAACATGAGCAAGTCTTCTATGCCAGAGCCAGGAGGTATCCTCTTTGGACATCAAGCATATATTTTTGCAAAGATTCTCAAGATTCAGCATGAAAACATTTTCAACTCTAGGAGCAGTTAGAATAACTTCCCTTGACTTACTGTCCAAGATTTTACATCCAGAGGAGCTGAAGACAACATCTCTACCTTTATCACACAGTTGTACAACACTCAGGAGATTGAACTTCAGACCTCTGACAAGGGAGACATCTTCGATCGGAGGATTGGTTCCAATGGATCCAGAACCAAGAATTCTTCCTTTCTGAGCATCTCCAAAGCTGACTTTACCACCTCTTTTAGGTACAAATGTGATGAATGCCTTTTCATCACCTGTCATATGCCTTGAGCACCCACTGTCAATGTACCACAGCTTTGACATTGATGGAGCACTCAGAGCAACCTGCAACACAATCAATTAGTGATAGGTACCCAATCCTTATTGGGTCCTTCAGAGTTAGATTTAGCTTCTACAGGTTTTTCTGATACTTCAGATTGCAAGAGGTTCTTAATGTGGTACTTGCAATCTTTCAACCAATGTCCATCTTTCTTACACAGTTTGCAAGAAGGAGGATTCTTGGATCTTTCCCTTTGCTTCTTAGGAGCATTCTTCTTCTTCTGGGAAGGTACTACTTCTTCAGAGGCATTAGCACTCTTAGAGGTTCCCACTTCAGGAGGAGAAGAGATCTCTTTCAGAAGAGAGGGAGTGACAGATTTCTTCTTCTGAGGTTTATCATTCCTCAGAGGCAGTTTTTCTTTACCTTTGACTTTTGAGTCATCGGAGGAAGAACTGAATTGTTTACTTAGTTTATCTTCCAATATTTTCATATCAGCATAAACTTGAGTAAACCTAAGAAATTTGTCAGCCTCGCTTTTGTCCAACTTCCTTTTTAGGTACTTGAACATGCTGTACAATTCTTCAAGAGAATCAAAGATATTTTGTTCAGAGGATATGTTTACCTCGGAGTCATAGTTTGCTTCAGGAGGTGCGGAAGTTTCTCCTGTGATATCTTCAGAGGATGGCTCATCAATAGCCATAAAACATATCTGAGCTTGCTCTTCCTTCTCTTCAGGATCACTGCTAGTCTCAGAGTCTGACCAAGCAGCCAGCATAGCTTTCTTGAACTTTTTCTTATCTTTCTTCAGCTCTGGGCAGTTAGGCTTAATGTGCCCAGGTTGCTGACATCGATAGCACACAATGGGCTTGTTTGGATCTCTCTTGAACTTTTCACCAGAATCAGGAGTTTTCTTTTCAAAACTTCTGAATGGCTTCTTGTAGTTTCCACCTTTGCCTTTTCTAAAGGCTCTTTTGAACTTCCTGGTCAGCATGGCCAATTCTTCATCTTCTGATGATTCTTCAGAAGACTCTGCCTTCAGGACTACTTGTCTCTTTCCTTCTGACCTTTCTCTTAGGTCATGATTTTTTAGTGACATCTCATGGGTGATTAGGGACCCAATGAGTTCATCATACAGGTAAGAGCTCAAGTCCTGAACTTCTTCAATGGCAGTCTTCTTGGCTTGCCAAGACCTTGGTAAGCTTCTGACAATCTTCTTTACTCTTTCAGACTCTTCAATGTCTCTGCCCAAACTCTTTAAGTCATTGACTATCTTGGTGAATCTAGAATTCATTTCTGAAATAGATTCTTTGTCAAGCATTTCAAATAACTCATATTCTCTCATGAGTTGGTTGACTTTGGACTGCTTCACTTTTCCTGTTCCTTCATATGTGACTTCCAGCTTGTTCCATATATCCTGTGCAGTTTCACAAGAAGAAACTTTGTTATATTCAGTGGCTGTAAGTGCACAATGCAACATATTTATTGCTGAAGCATTTGTTTGGAGCTTTTTCAGAATTTCATCTGAATATTCTCTCTGAGGGATAATGACATTCCCTAGACCTGGTTCCATTCTGGTAGGAATGAAATCTCCATCTGTGATGACAAACCAAGCACTCATGTTCTGAGCTTGAATGAAGTACATCATTCTCTTTTTCCAGTAGGAGTAATTGTCACCATTGAATAATGGAGGTCTAGTTGTAGAGGATCCCTCTGGGACAATGAAGTGAGAAGAATTCTCAGGCTGGTGTCTACTAGCCATCTCTATTGATTCTGATAGGATCTTACACTTAGATTGTTAGATCTTTAGTAAATATACGAAGTGACCTTCGCTCTGATACCACTTGTTGGCCCTAACAAGATCAGAATCACCTAGAGGGGGATGAATAGGTGTTTCAAATGAAAACTGATATTTTCAAACTTTTAATGAAAATTCAATTTTCAGAGTCAATAATCCTCAGAGTCAGAGGCAAGCTTATTGAAGTAGCCTCTGAGGAATAATCTGCTTTAAGACAGGTTCTATCTTTTCAGCAACAGAAGTTCTGAGTAAAGAACTTCTGGACAGTCTTCTGAACACAGACTTGTGATTTTTAAGAGGAAATCTGTTTCAGCGCTAAATATGATACAAGTACACAGAAGCAATTAACAAGTATAAAGAAGGGAGAAAGAGATTCAGGAGGTCCTGATGAACAGTTCAATTTATCCAAGTTCGCCACAGAATTCCTGTGACTACGTCTTGTCCTCTGAGGTCGCAGCCTCCAGAGATTTTATAAATCCACTATTCAGAACTTTTATGGCAAGTTCAGAAGCTCCTTTACATCAACAGAACTTAAGCTAATTTCTCACTTAGTTCTGACTAGCCTAAAATGAGTTAAAGGATTTTCACCAGAACAACAATACTCTGTTTTCTGGATTTCTCACCCAACTCAAATCTCAACTAGATTTCTCTCTTTTAAATCTAACTGAAGATCACAACCGATCTCAGTTTACAAGATTTCTATTATGAACTTGTTTTCTTCACTCTCTCACAATTACAATAGCTAAGCTAAGAAAAGATTGAGAATGGAAAGTGTGCTCTGTTTTCTTGGTATAACAGTGCGTTGAGATTTTTGCTCTATGATCACACACGTAGTTGATGCAGTGGAGCTTTGCTACTATTTATAGTGTTGAGTAGATAACCGTTGAGGATATTTGAATCTTCAAGGATGACAAGGATGAAAGTAGCCGTTAATCTTGTCAACTTCTTCGAACAGTCTCAAAACACTCAACTCTGTCAACTTTGTACTTTAACCTAATCCGGTATGGGATTTAAGATAAAGGTGATGGAGTTGACTGATCTTGAAGATTGATTTAGAGGGAAACGGTAAGAGAGCAGGTTTTGTTTGTTGTGAACAGGCGCGTCCTTCAAACAGCTTTTTGAACTTTTGGCGCCTTGCATTAAATGCAACTGACAAAGCATTAAATGCTTAACCAAACCCGTGAGAACAAACTTCTGATGTTCGTATTTCTTCTTAGCGCTTCTGAACTAAAACAATCTTAGTCTTCTGTTTGCAAGCGAGAACTTCTGATAGAGGCTTTAGGCAGATAGTCAATTCTTCAGAGCGGTTGATCCAGCTTCTGAAAAAGTATTTCTGTCTTCAGCTACCTTAATCTTCTGAGTTCAATAGGCAAGCAGGAATTCTTCATTCAGCATCTGCTGAGAAAACTTATACAATAACTTAACAAAAAATTGTTAGTCAACATTGAAAAGTATATAAGTTAATTTTTATTTTCATCTTCTGAAACGTTTGGACATAATCAAAACACTTAGGGTTCATCAAAGTCCTAAAAGATTACAAGTTCCTACGTTTCTTCTGAGGAGGAGGAACACCACTAGAACCTTCAGCAGCACTTGATCTCTTCTGACCAGACTTCTCCCCCGTTTGACCAGAACCAACAGCAACACCAAGAGCACCCTGAGACTTCAATTTTTGTTGAACATTCAGAGCAGTCTGATATTGCACAGGAGTTGGTCGCACAGTATTGATCATATCCATTCGTCTTCTGAAGTCATCATCAATGGTCTTCATATGATCAAAGGTCTGACCAGACATAGGTCGCTGTTTCTGAACATCATCAAGAAGAAGCTTGATCAACCTGTTGTTAGCATACACAGCAGCAGTGAGATGCTCATTCTGAATATAAGTCTGTCCTCGAACAAACCTATAGCAATTGTGAAGAGTCTTCTCTTGTTCACGTGCTTGAGTGTGCATAACCTTCAGAAGTTCAGTAAGCTCAGCAATCTGTGCATTCTGAGCAGATACAGCAGACTCAATGTTGGAGAGTCGATTGTTGAGATCAGGAGTGATGTCATATACAATCTTGGCAGCTCCTGAAGATGAAGAACCTTGAGCAGAAGATTTCACTTCTCTCAGAATGTGATTTGCAGTACTTTGCAGGTCTTCAATCTTACTAGGGAGCATCTTCTCATGAGCCTCATAATGCTCGTTTGCTTCCTTGACTTCTTCTGTCAATATCTCCAAATTCTCATTGACCTTCTGAGAAGAAGCAAGAGCAATATTATCCAGAGAAGGAAGAGTCAGAGCTAATTCCCTCAATTTATACAGCTCAGCATATGTAGCTAGATGAAGTGTAGAAAGATTGCGTATATACACAGAAGGATCCTGCATTTGGAGCATGGTCATGAGCTGCAGGTTCTGAGCTTTCAAAGAATGTAATTCTTGCAGCACAATGCTCTGAGCGTACATGTCAGCAGCAGAATTCCTTTGCCCTATACCAGCAAATCTATTCAGCAATTCATCTGAGCCACTCTGACCCATTCTTCTCAACTCGTCAACACTGGGGGCACCTCCAGCTTCGAAAATACCAGAAGCTCTGCCCATGAAGCCAAAACTTCCAAATCTGGTGTCCAGATCTTCCCGATTCAGGTGTTTGCGTAGGAAGTCATAGTTTGATGACAACCCAGCAAATCCTGAAGGAGTGGAGGAGGTAGTTAAGGGATCACACACAGGAGGTGTATGTCCAGAGGTTGAAAGAGGAGGGACAGAAGTTTGAGGAGAAGGAATAGTATGTGGAGAGGAGGAAGAAATAGGATTTGTACAAGGAGGTAAAGTTGAAGGAATGGAAAAAGGTATTGACAAAGGTATGGAAAGAGGAGGAGCAGTAATTCCAGAAGTTGGAAAAACGGCAGAAAAAGATAGAGAAGAAGTAGTGGAAGTAGAAATGGAATCAGTGAAAATTGGTCCAGAGGACAGATTCACTTCTGAATAGGATCCAGAAGGAAGAGTAGATGGAGGAGGGACAACCTCAGATGTTGAAGTTGTCAGAGGAATGAAAGTCTGAGATTCACTAACTTCTGTGACAGAAGGTAGTGAGGGAGATGGAGGAGGAGTAAGAATGGGAGATGAGATAACCTGTTCAGAGGCATTAGGATCAAACGATGAAATCGGCTCAGCATATAAATGAGCCATTCTGAACAGCGTTTCAGAGGCATCCCTTTCACCAGGGTTTCTTCCTTGATTCAGAAGAACATTGTCAATGAAGTGTTCATTGTCAACATTCTCAACAAACTGTTTAGCACCTTCAAGAACCTCTTCATCTTCTGGTTCACTCTCTTCTGACAGATCTTCAATCGTAGGAGCGTCAACATCCTCTTCATCAGAAATCTCTGACAGCTCTTTATCAGCAGCTTCCGGTTCCTGAGTAACAGGATCCTCCAATTCAGCACTTGAGGCAACAACGAAGTCCTTCTTCTTTAGAACCCTTCGTCTTGCCACAGCCTTCTTCCCAATTCTGGTAGTGAGAGTGACATTCTCAATAATTCGAGAGGACAGAGAGACATTCTCAAGATTCTCTTCTTCCTCTGAAGTCTCAACTACCTTTGAGAACTCAGCATTCTCAAGATTAGCAGCACATTCTAAAAGTTTGGCATTGGCCTTAGCCTTTGCAGCAATTTCACGCTCAGCAGCTAACTTGTCTTCAGCTTCTTTCTTCCTTCTTTTCTCTTCAGCAAGAGCCAGAACTCTTGCAACCTTTTCAGCTTCAGCAGCCCTCTCTTTCTCAGCAAGGCGTGCTTCCTCAGCATCCTGAGCTTCTTTCTCAGGAACATCCTTTGGCTTCTCAGCAACAATCTTGCCAGAAGGTTCAACATTGATTGTTGTTTGAACTAACGTGGGAAGAGGTTCTGAGACAGCAACCTTCTCAACATTCAGGACCAACTTGCTTGACCCTTTCTTTCCCTTGCCCTTTTTGGCAACATTCTTTCCTTTCTGAACAGATGCATCCACAATTTCCTTCTGAGCAATACTCACAGAGGAGCCCTTCTCATTCTTCTTCGGAGTAACACCAAAACTCAGGTTCCTGAAGGTATGCATCTTCAGAACCGTACTCCTACTAGTAACACCTTCTCCTGAAACAACAACGGAGGCTGCCTCAAACAGCCTTGTCAGGAGTGAGCCATATGCCAATGCACTCACGGTCGTTACATTCTTCATCTGCCTTATCAGCATGGCAGGCAAATTGATCTTCTTCTGGTTGACCAGATGCCACATAAATACTCTTTCTCTGTTGGAAACACAATTAACTCCTCCAGCCTTTGGAAGAAAAACATTCGTAGTCAAATAGTGTGCCCACCTCTGGTGCTGAGTCAACCAGGTAGCGTAAGTTTCCTTGGCACTCAGATCTGGCCTAGCCCAGTTGGCTTCTGAAAAACCTTCTGCTGAACCATCATCTCCAATGATGATTCCTTCATCATCAATCCCTATCACTTGAGAAATGGAAGCCCTGCTGACTTCGATTTCAACTTCCCCAACCACAGAGTGAAGAACATCCTCCTCATTAGAAAAGAAATGGAGGTTCTTATAGAATTCTGTAACTAACTTAGGATAAATGAATTCTTCGAGAGAAACGAAAGAATTCCAGTTTTGAGCGCTAAGCCAGTGAGAGATTGGTTCAGTCGATTTGACAACATCATCTAGGAACCTAGAGGTGAAAACCCTAGATTCACTAACTTTCTTTCGTGATTCATCAGAGAAGATGTGTGTGACAGTGATTTCTTGAGCCATTTTGAAGAAATGCGAAATTAGGTTAAGATTTTTAGAGAGAAGAGAACACAGAAAAAAGTCTATGGAAGTTCTAATGGCAAAGAAAGTGAGAGTAAAAAGTTCTAAGTATGGAAAACCCTTATTTATACCCAAACAAGAAACCGTTCCAATTCAAAAAGCAAAAAAACACCGTTTAAAAAGGGAACAGATAACCGTTTAAACACAGAACAGCGCCGTAAAATGGCAGTAGATAACGCATGCTTTCAAGTCAAATCATGATTAGAATTTATTATAACTAAATTATCTTAAACGATCAAACACTTAAGATACTCAGAGACAATAATTCTAAGTTATTGAAGAGGATAAGTCATACCAATGCCTTCTCGTAAGTTGCTGAAAGCCATTCCAGCCAGAGGCTTAGTAAACATGTCAGCAAGATTTTCTTCAGAGGGAACATGAGTAATGATAATATCCTTCTTCAGAACATGATCTCTCAGAAAGTGATGTCTAATATGAACATGCTTCATCCTGCTGTGCTGAATAGGATTCTTTGAAAGATCAATAGCACTCTTGTTATCACAGTAGATTGTAATTGTTCCAGGGATGACTCCATAGTCAGCAATTTGTTGCTTGATCCAGAGCATCTGAGAAACACAACTTCCAGCAGCAACATACTCAGCTTCAGCAGTTGAGAGAGCCACAGAGGTTTGCTTCTTGCTATGCCAGGAGACTAGGCACTCCCCCAGAAAATGACAACCACCAGAAGTGCTGACCCTTTTCAATTTATCTCTACCATAGTCAGAGTCTGTGTATCCTATAGGAGTGAAATCAGAACTACAGGGATACCACAAACCGGCTTCTGGTGTGCCTTTAAGATATCTGAGAATTCTTTTGACACCAACATCATGAATTTCTCTTGGCTTTGACTGATATCTAGCACAAAAACACACAGCAAAATGTATATCTGGCCTGCTGGCTGTTAGGTATAAAAGAGAGCCAATCATACCTCTGTAGGTTTTTATATCTACAGGTTTACCAGCTTTCTCTTCATCATCAATGTGTTTGCTGACATCCATTGGAATATCAACAGCATTAGAGTCCATCATGCCAAATTTCTTCAGCACTTCTCTAGTGTACTTGGCTTGATTGATAAACACACCATCATTACTTTGCTTGATCTGAAGTCCTAAGAAGAAGGTTAATTCTCCCATCATAGACATTTCAAACTCAGCCTTCATGTGGTCACTGAACTCTCTGCACAAAGATTCATTAGTAGCACCAAATATAATATCATCAACATATACCTGAGCTATAAGGATATCCTTGTTCTTCTTCAGAGTGAACAGAGTTGTATCAACACAGCCTCTGACAAATCCCTTAGACAGAAGGAACTTTGTCAGTCTCTCATACCAAGCTCTGGGAGCTTGTTTCAGTCCATACAAGGCTTTCTTTAGCTTGTACACATGATCAGGAAACTTAGGATCTTCAAAACCAGGAGGTTGAGACACATAAACTTCCTCATCAATGTAACCATTCAAGAATGCACTTTTCACATCCATTTGAAAGAGCTTGAAACCTTTGTATGATGCAAAAGCACACAAGATTCTAATGGCTTCTAATCTTGCAACAGGAGCAAAAGTTTCACCATAATCTATGCCTTCTTGCTGACTGTAACCTTGAGCAACAAGTCTTGCCTTGTTCCTCACAACATTTCCAAATTCATCAAGCTTGTTCTTCAGAACCCATCTAGTTCCAACAACCTTTATGTTGTTAGGTCTGGGAACCAAAGTCCAAACTTCTGACCTTTTGAACTGGTCAAGTTCTTCTTGCATTGCCATTAACCAGGAGTCATCGTCAGCAGCTTCATAGAAGTCCTTGGGTTCCAGAAGTGACACAAAAGCCACATTCCCCATATATCTTCTGAGCTGAGCTCTGGTCATGACAGGATTATGAACAGAGTCAATGATGTTCTCTAAGGAATGATTCCTATGAGCTCTAACTTCTCTTGGTAAATCCAATGAGTCTTCTGAAACCTGTTCATCATTTGTTGAATCATATATAGGAGCATCTTCTGGAAGAGAGTTGACTTCTGGAGTGAAATTCTCATCTTGAGCTTGTTCAGCAACAGGAGGAACCACTTCAGCAGCTCTGGGAGAAACATCTTCTTTTTCAACAGGAGATGTGACTTCAGGAGCTTGAACTGCATCTTCATCAGGAGCTCTACTATCTGCAGGGTTAGTCTCATCAAACTGTACATGAACAGATTCATCTAGAGTTTGAGTCCTTTTGTTAAAAACCCTATATGCTTTACTATGTGTTGAGTAACCAAGAAAAATGGCCTCATCTGCCTTTGAATCAAGCTTTGAAAGATATTCTTTTGTATTCAAAACGTAACACTTACAACCAAAGGTTCTGAAATAACCTATCTTAGGCTTTCGACCTTTCCAGAGTTCATAAGGAGTCTTGTTCAGAATGCTTCTGATTAGCACTCTATTCAGAACATAGCAAGCTGTGTTCACAACTTCTCCCCAAAAATACTTTGGAAGCCTTCTTTCATTGATCATAGTTCTGGCTATCTCAACCAGAGTTCTATTCTTTCTTTCAACTACCCCATTTTGTTGAGGAGTTCTGGGAGCAGAAAAGTTATAATCAATACCCTTGGTTTCACAGAATTCTTCAAACCTGAAGTTTTTGAATTCTCCACCATTATCACTTCTGATATGGACAACCTTATCATTCCTTTCATTCTCAAGTTTCTTTATCAGAACTGAGAAACATCCAAGTGACTCATCTTTGCTAGACAGCAAGATGACCCAAGTGAATCTTGAATAGTCATCTACAATGACAAAGGCATACTTCTTTCCACCCATGCTCATTGGTTGAACAGGACCAAAAAGATCCATATGAAGTAATTCCAAAGGTCTTTTAGTTGAAATGACTTTCTTAGTTTTAAAAGAACTTCTGGATTGTTTACCAGATTGGCAAGCATTGCATAAATGGTTCTTTTTAAAACTAATTTCAGGCAGACCCTCAACCAATTGATTTCTAGCTACTTTGGCCAGAAGATCCATGCTAACATGAGCAAGTCTTCTATGCCAGAGCCAGAAGGTATCCTCTTTGGACATCAAGCATATATTTTTGCAAAGATTCTCAAGGTTCAGCATGAAAACATTTTCAACTCTAGGAGCAGTTAGAATAACTTCCCTTGACTTACTGTCCAAGATTTTACATCCAGAGGAGCTGAAGACAACATCTCTACCCTTATCACACAGTTGTGCAACACTCAGGAGATTGAACTTCAGGCCTCTGACTAGGGAGACATCTTCGATCGGAGGGTTAGTTCCTATGGATCCAGAACCAAGTATCCTTCCTTTCTGAGCATCTCCAAAGCTGACTTTTCCACCTCTTTTAGGATCAAATGTGATGAATGCTTTTTCATCACCTGTCATATGCCTTGAGCACCCACTGTCAATGTACCACAGCTTTGACATTGATGGAGCACTCAGAGCAACCTGCAACACAATCAATTAGTGATAGGTACCCAATCCTTATTGGGTCCTTCAGAGTTAGATTTCTCTTCAGCAGGTTTTAATGATATCTCAGATTGCAAGAGGTTCTTAATATGGTACTTGCAATCTTTCAACCAGTGACCATCACTTTTGCAAAGCTTGCAAAAGGGAGGGTTCTTGGATCTTTCCCTTTGCTTCCTGGGAGATTTCTTCTTCTTCTGAGATGGTCCAACATCTTCAGAGGCTGAGACAGCACTCTCAGAGGTACCAATATCAGGAGGAGAAGCTATCTCTTTCAGAAGAGAGGGAGTGACAGGTTTCTTCTTCTTCTGGGGTTTATCACTTCCCAGAGGCAGCTTTTCCTTGCCTTTGGCTTTAGAGCCATTAGCAGGAGTACTGAACTGTTGACACAGTTTTTCTTCTAACACTTTCATGTCAGAATAAACTTGAGTAAATCTAAGAAACTTGTCAGCCTCACTCTTGTCCAATTTCCTTTTCAGGTACTTGAACATACTATAGAGTTCTTCAAGAGAATCAAAGATATTTTGTTCAGAAGATATGTTTACCTCAGAATCATAGGTAGCTTCAGGAGGTGCGGAAGTTTCTCCTGTGACATCTTCAGAGGTTGGCTCATCAATAGCCATAAAACAAATCTGAGCTTGCTCTTCCTTTTCTTCAGGATCACTGCTGGTCTCAGAGTCTGACCAAGCAGCCAGCATAGCTTTCTTGAACTTCTTCTTATCTTTCTTCAGCTCCGGACAGTTAGGCTTAATGTGTCCCGGTTGCTGACATCCATAGCACACAATTGGCTTGTTTGGATCTCTCTTGAACTTTTCACCAGAATCAGGAGTTTTCTTATCAAAGCTCCTGAAAGGCTTCTTGTAGTTTCCACCTCTGCCTTTTCTAAAGGCCTTCTTGAACTTCCTGGTCAGCATAGCCAGTTCCTCATCTTCAGAGGATTCATCAGAAGATTCTGCTTTAAGGACTACTCTTTTTCCTTCTGACCTTTCTCTCAGGTCATGATTCTTGATTGCCATCTCATGAGTAATCAATGAGCCAATGAGTTCATCATACTCATAGAAGCTTAAGTCCTGAACTTCTTCGATAGCAGTCTTCTTGGCTTGCCACGACCTTGGTAAGCTTCTGAGAATCTTCCTTACTTTTTCAGATTCTTCAATATCCTTTCCCAAACTCTTCAAGTCATTGACAATCTTGGTGAACCTAGAATTCATACTTGAGATGGATTCTTTGTCAAGCATTTCAAATAACTCGTAGTCTCTCATCAACTGATTGACTTTAGATTGCTTCACTTTTCCTGTTCCTTCGTAAGTGACTTCTAGCTTGTTCCAAATATCCTTTGCTGTTTCACAAGAAGACACTTTGTTATACTCAGTAGCAGAAAGTGCACAATGCAGCATATTTATTGCTGAAGCATTCGTTTGGAGTTTTTTAAGGATTTCATCTGTATATTCCACTTGAGGGATAACAACATGTCCTAAACCAGCTTCCATCCTAGTTGGGATGAAATCACCATTAGTGATAACTATCCATGCACTCATATTCTGAGCTTGGATGAAATACATCATTCTCTTTTTCCAGTAAGAGTAGTTATCACCATTAAATAGTGGAGGTCTAGTTGTGGAGGAACCCTCTGGAACAATGAAATGAGAGGAATTCTCAGGTTGGTGTCTACTAGCCATCTCTATTGATTCTGATAGGATCTTACACTTAGATTGTTAGATCTTTAGTAAATATACGAAGTGACCTTCGCTCTGATACCACTTGTTGGCCCTAACAAGAACAGAATCACCTAGAGGGGGGTGAATAGGTGTCTAAGTTGTAAACTGAAGTTTTCTAAGTTTTTTAAGAAACTTAAAATTCAGAGTCAAATTTCCTCAGAGTCAGAAGCTAGCTTAAGGAAGTTGCTTCTGAGGTAAATTCTGCCTAAACACAGTTAGACTGTTTTCAGCAACAGAAGTTCTGATTTGAGAACTTCTGGACAGTCTTCTGAACAAAGACAATGATATTTTTAGAGAAAATCTGTTTCAGCACTAAATATGAACAAGTACACAAAAGCAAAAATAACAAGTATAAGAGGGAGAAAGAAGTTCAGGAGATCCTGAGTGAACAATTCGATTTATCCAAGTTCGCCACAGAGGTCCTGTGACTACGTCTTGTCCCCTGAGGTCGCAGCCTACAGAGATTTTATAAATCCACTATTCCGAACTTTTATGGCAAGTTCAGAAGCTCCTTTACATCAACAGAACTTAAGCTAATTTCTCACTTAGTTCTGACTAGCCTAAAAAGAGTTAAAGGATTTCCACCAGAACAAACAATACTCTGTTTTCTGGATTTCTCACCCAACTCTAATCTCAACTAGATTTCTCTCTTTAAATCTAACTGAAGATCACAAACGATCTTAGTTTACAAGATTCCTATTATGAACTTGTTTTTCTTCACTCTCTCACTTTAACTAAGACTATGCTAAGAAAGTTTGAGAATGGAAACGAATGCTTTGTTTTCCTTGTTAAAACAGTGCGTTGAGATTTTGCTCGATGATCACGCGCGTGTTGATGCATTGGAGCTTGGCTACTATTTATAGTGATTGAAGATGACCGTTGTGGAGTTTGAAACTTCAAAGAAGATGACATCAGTTGTTGTAGCCGTTAATTTGTCAAGTCTTCAAACGGTCTTCAAACACTTTGATTCCGTTATCCTTGTTCTTTAACTAAATCCGGTAAGTGATTTGAAATCAAGGATGAGGATGACAGAATCATTCTTCAATTAGATCAACAAAGGGTAGACAAGGAAATTCCGGTTTCTCTTGAACAGACAAGCGCGCTCCATCAAAACAGCTTTTTGAACTTTTGGCGCCTTGCATTGAATGCAAGTGTCAGAGCATTAAATGCTCAAACAGAACCCGTGACTTAGCTTTCAGAAGCTAACTTCCAGATGTCTAGACTTCTGATCACAATTGGCATAACTTCTGATTGCAAAGAACTTCTGAGGAGAGCTTTAGCAGACTTCGGCTTCAGAGCGGAATATCCAGCTTCTGAGTTATAGAAACTCTGACTTCAGCAAACTGATCTTCTGAGTTCTTTAGGCAATCCAGAAATGATTCATTCAGCACCTGCTGAGCAACTTACACATAGACTAAGTAAACAAAAATTATTAGTCAATAGTAAACTATATGTAAGGTAGAATTAAGTTTTCATCTTCTGAAACGTTTGGACATAATCAAAACACATAGGGTTCATCATAAAGAACTCAGAAGAACAGTTTGCTGAAGTCAGAGTTTCAATAACTCAGAAGCTGGATTCTCCGCTCTGAAGCCTAAGTCTGCTAAAGCCCTCTTCAGAAGTTCCTTGCAATCAGAAGTTATGCCAATTTGATCAGAAGTCTAGACAACTGGAAATAAGCTTCTGAAAGCTTAGTCACGGATTTGTTTGAGCATTTAATGCTCTGACACTTGCATTCAATGCAAGGCGCCAAAAGTTCAAAAAGCTGTTTTGATGGAGCGCGCTTGTCTGTTCAAGAGAAACCAGCATTTCCTTGTCTACCCTTTGTTGATCTAATTGAAGAATGATTCTGTCATCCTCATCCTTGATTTCAAATCACTTACCGGATTTAGTTAAAGAACAAGGATAACGGAATCAAAGTGTTTGAAGACCGTTTGAAGACTTGACAAATTAACGGCTACAACAACTGATGTCATCTCCTTTGAAGTTTCAAACTCCACAACGGTCATATTCAATCACTATAAATAGTAGCCAAGCTCCAATGCATCAACACACGCATGATCATCGAGCAAAATCTTAATGCACTGTTTTAAACAAGAAAACAGAACAACTTTTCCATTCTCAATCCTTCTTAGCATAGTCTTAGTAAAGTGAGAGAGTGAAGAAAAACAAGTTCATAATAGGAATCTTGTAAACTGAGATCGTTTGTGATCTTCAGTTAGATTTACAGAGAGAAATCTAGTTGAAATTAGAGTTGGGTGAGAAATCCAGAAAACAGAGTATTGTTTGTTCTGGTGGAAATCCTTTAACTCTTTTTAGGCTAGTCAGGACTAAGTGAGAAATTAGCTTAAGTTCTGTTGATGTAAAGGAGCTTCTGAACTTGCCATAAAAGTTCTGAATAGTGGATTTATAAAATCTCTGAAGGCTGCGACCTCAGGGGACAAGACGTAGTCACAGGACTTCTGTGGCGAACTTGGATAAATCGAATTGTTCAATCAGGACCTCCTGTGTACTTGTTATTATTGCTTCTGTGTACTTGGTTATATTTAGTGCTGAAACAGATTTTCTGTAAGTATCATTGTCTTTGTTCAGAAGACTGTCCAGAAGTTCTCTTACCGAACTTCTGTTGCTGAAAGCAGGCTAACTGTGTATAGGCAGAATTTTCCTGAGAAGCAAATTCTATAAACTTGCTTCTGACTGTGGAAAGTTTGACTCTGAAATTTAAGTTTCTTTAAAAACTTAGAAATTCTCAGTTTTCAACTTAGACACCTATTCACCCCCCTCTAGGTGATTCTGTTCTTGTTAGGGCCAACAAGAATGAGAACACATCAAAACTACGTAGTTTCATTAAAGGGAGGGACTAAAAGAAAATTTACCCATTTATTAGGTTAGGCGTGTATGTAAGGAGAGGAGAGAGAAAAGTGGGCTGATGAGTCATCATTTGCTTACTTTTTATTCAAAAACGTTTTCCCGGCTATCCCGGACTCCGATTCCGAATTTTTTTATACCGTTGGACTTGTATTGTCGAGGTGCTCATTTTAAGATCCATCATGCCCAGGTAAAAACGAAGATTTAGAATCTGGAACATACGGCTCTCGAGTTTGGAAGGTATGCTGATTTTAGTTTTATTTTTTGTACAGTAATGTTATATCCATTCTGAATTTTGTAGTCTCTGTTTTAAATGTTAAGCATACTGTTATTAAAAAAATGAGTCGAAAAAACAAAGCGAAAACATATTTTAATGGTTAAAAATTGGAAAAATACATTATAAACCACGTAAAATCAATGTAAAATCAAAATTTATAAATCCTATACCATAAAAAAACCAAATTCAAAAATATAAATCCAATTCTAATATATATATAACACTTTATATTCACATAAAAAAAGAATTTTATACGTGTCACATTATTTTTAAATTAGAATATAAGAAATTACAATGCAGAGATAAATATCCTGGAACACAGAGTTTATAAGTTTAGAATGCATAGTTTATACAATGGAACACACAATTTATAAATTTGGAATGCATAGTTTATATCTTAATGTACAAAGTTTATATTCTAATTTCGAGTTTAGCCTTTAGGATCTTAATTTTAGGGTTCAAAAATTAGGATTTATGTTTAGGATCTCAATTTTAGGGTTCATTAATTAGAATTAAGGTTCAATTTTAGGGTTTGGGGTTCACTTATTTCGATTTAGGGTTTAGAGTTTGTAGTTTAGGGTTCAATTTTAGGATTTAAATTTAAAAACTTAGATTTACGGGTTCACCACTTTAGGGTTTCGGGTTCACCAATTTAGGGTTCGAGTATCACCAATTTTATATGATACTTTATTTAAAAATATATTAAAATGGAGGTTTTTTAAATAAAATTTGATTTAACTTTTTTATTTATATACAATAACCGGCCTAAATTTATATTTGCATTAAAAAAAAAGAATTTTATACATGTCACATTATTGTTAAATTAGAATATAATGAATTACAATGCAGAGATAAATATCCTGGAACACAGAGTTTATAAGTTTAGAATGCGTAGTTTATACAATGGAACACACAGTTTATAAATTTGGAATTCATAGTTTATATCTTAAAGTACAAAGTTTATAATCTAATTTCGAGTTTAGCGTTTAGGATCTAAATTTTAGGGTTCAATAATTAGGATTTATGTTTAGGATCTCAATTTTAGGGTTCATTAATTAGAATTAAGGTTTAATTTTGGTTATTTAGTTATAAATGTTTAGGCTTTTACTATTAATTTGAATGAATTTTTTTTGTATTATATTGTGGAACATGACAGTTTGTAGTTTAGAATTCATGTATATTCAATTTTGGTCATTTAGTTATAAGTGTGTAGGTTGTTACTATTAATTTGAATGGACTTTTTATTTTGTATTATATGTGGAACATGACCGTTTGTAGTTTATAATATATGTATATTCAATTTTGGTCATTTATTTATAAGTGTTTAGGTTGTTAGTATTAATTCGATTGAATTTTTTTTAATTACATTGTGGAACATGACAGTTTGTAATTTAGAATTTATGTATATTCAATTTTGGTCATTTAGTTATAAGTGTTTAGGTTGTTACTATTAATTTGAATGAGTTTTTTTTTTTTTTTTTGTATTATATTGTGGAACATGAGAGTTTATAGTTTAGAATATATGTACATTCAATTTTTGTCATTTAGTTTTAAGTGTTTAAGTTGTTAAGATTAATGAATTTGAATGTATTATTTTTGGATTATATTGTGGAACATGACAGTTTGTAGTTTAGAATATATATATATTCAACTTTGGTCATTTAGTTATAAGTATTTAGGTTGTTACTATTAATTTGAATGGATTTTTTGGGTATTATATTGTGGAACATGACAGTTTGTATTTTATAATATATGTATATTTAATTTTGAATATTTACTATTTCTAAATTTATAAATTAAAATTTGTATTTTAAATAAGGTTATAAAAAAGAGTGGAATTTTTTTTATTATAAACAATAGAAGAAAGTGTGTTTTATAAAAAATAATAATTAGAAGAAAGTGTGTTAGTGGGACTTTAGGAATAGACTCACCATTTTCTTTTTATTTCAATTTGTAATCTGTAACTAAAGGTTTAAATACATGTGCATCACCTTAGGAGCATGAGAAGCTGATGGGTGTAGCGGTTGGACAGTCCTCTTCCTAATCTAGTGATGCAAGTTCGAGCCCCCAAAGCAGCTGCGTGGTTTTTTATTTTAAATATCATATGCTCACATGAATATATGTTTTAAGAGATGATATTTATGCCATGAACTAAAACGATATGCCATGATCAAATACGTCTTTTTATCCTATGGATTATGGTTTTATATGTGATCACATGACATCTTGCCATGATATCTTCTTAAAGTATTATGACATGAACTCAACATGATTTATATGTTTATCATAAGCTATGCCATGGTTAAAGATATCATTATACATACAAACTATGTTATGTCATCATCTATTGATTTCATCATCGATCATACTTATGTGTTGCCATGCTAATGATGATGAATGCATGTGTATGAATGTAGTATACACGAATATGACATACATGCTTAGATGATGTTAATAGCATAAGTTTAATGGTGATTAAAGGAAAGATCAAATGAAGGGCTAGGATTCAATCACACTTTATGTCATCTCATCATCCAACGGCCAAGATCGTTTCTTCATCACGAAGATAAGTGTCTTGTCGAGACAACTCATCAAATCCTCCTACACCACAAGATTTTGGATTTAAGATATGGCTTGATGGCTTTGATGTACTTTGATTTGGTTTCTTACAAGATCTTATCATCTTACACAAATCTTATCCTTCCATTAAGTTATTTACTAAGTAAAGAAATCTTATCTTTTGGATTTAATGGGACAAGGCACAAATTGGCTCCTCCTTCATCTCTCTTCAAGGTTTCGGCAAGAAGGGTTGAAAACCACTATAAAAGGAGAAGAGGAGCAAAGGTTGAATGTAAGGAAAGAAACCGAGTTTCAAAGCAATTCACACGAGATATTCAAGCAAGCTTTGATTATATTTTTCCTTCAACTTCACAACGAGAGTTTGAGTGTTATTCTTGTCATTCAAAATCATTATAAAAGATTAAACGGTGGGGTTTAATCTTGGGTTTTACACTAGATCCTTATAAAAGTGTAAAAGAGGTTTTTGCTTAGCCTTGAAAAGCATATAAGTTCTTAAGCACCCGCAAGCTTAGGAGGTTATCACTTAGCCTGTAAAAGTGCCATAAGTTTCTTAGTTTAGCTTGAGAAAAACTAAGGGAGAGTTGCTCAAACACTTGGAAGTTTGAGGGAGTGAATACTGGGAGAGGTGTTCAGCTCTAGTAGTGTCTCGGATTGTGAGAACTACTCTACCGGCTTGATTTCTGCCCTTAAAGGAATCATTAGTGGAAAATCTCGAGAGGTGCTCTCGGGGACAGGACTAGGCTCACAAGGAGACCGAACCTGGATAAATGCTCTGCGTCTAATCCTTCTATTCCTACTCTCTTTACTTATTGCTTTTTAATCACTTGCTTTGCTTTAAGCTTTTATCTTTAATTGCTTGTGATTATTTGTGCTAAAACTTGTTTATTTTCTCTTATCTTTTAATCAACTTAATATTCCGCAAAATCCTTTTTAGTTGATTAATTAATAGGCAAAATATTTTAAAGAGAAAATAATTGTTTTTAAAGGCAATAAATCGTATTCACCCCCCCTCTAATCTTTATATAGTCAAATTTGGGCCAACAAACGGTATTAGCGTCAACAGGCTCGGACCCGAAGACCTCTGAGCAGGGAGTGCCTGTCTCTCGAAGGGGATCCTGTAAAAGGTCAAAAGCGCCAAGACAGCCCACGATGAGGAAGATACCAAAAGGGCAAGAAGCCCAACATACCGCGGCGAGCAAAGGCGAGTCAGCACCCACAAAATACCCTCGAGACTTGCCCCTAGGAGGCAACAAACGGTGGATGAAAAGCTCGTAACTCTCACTTCGAGGAAATACCAAGGCGTTGTGGGCCCCGTCAGGGCTCCCCAGCGCCGGAACACTGTGAAGGAATGTTTTGCAGTCAAAAGGAGCCATGGAAGAACCCCAGAACATCGTGGCCGGAGGATCAAAGGGTACGCGACGTTCCGAAGGACCCGCCCAAAACTCATACACTCTCTTGCCTAAATACTAAGAGAAATCGAGATGCCCCTCTAAAAGGATCCGACAGGAGGAGATCTCGAAGGCCGCAATCATTTCAAGCAACCATCCAACAGCCACACCAGCAAGCCAAGAGAGTGTGGTCACCTGCCCGAGAAAAGGGCAATGAGAAAAAATACAAAGCGGGAAGAAACAAGCGCGTAACATACCCGATTCCAGGCCAGTCCCTCCACGAAACCTCTCCCAGGTGGCTGAGGATAAGTTGTCTTCCTCCGAGGGCCCATCCAACGGCTGAGGTGGGGAAACTCGTTAAGCTGCGCTTGGGGCATCTGGGACGAGGCAAAACACCATATTCATAAGCCCAGGCTTGTATAGAAAATCACAACTCAAAAAAAAATCGGTGTGTTTAGAAGGAGGGAAATACTAAAATACAAAAGGCATACCTCGAGCACCAGAGAAGGGCCACGAAAATTAACCGTGATGAACCCTAAGTGTTTTGATTATGTACAAATGTTTCAGAAGATGAAATTTGAATTATACTTACATACTTTTCAATGTTGACTAACAATTTTTGTTAAGTATGTATATAAGTTTCTCAGCAGGTGCTGAATGAATAAACTCTGGATTGCGTTAAAAAAACTCAGAAGAATAAGAAAGCTGAAGACAGTAGATAAAGCTCAGAAGCTGGATACTCCGCTCTGAAGTTTTCGTGAAGACTGTTAAAGCTCGCCTCAATGTCTCAGAAGCAATCAGAAGTAAAATCCTTACCAATTCGATCAGAAGCTTAGACAAATGGAATTAGCCTTCAGAAGCTAAGTCACGGGTTCTGTTAAGCATTTAATGCTCTGACATTTGCATTTAATGCAAGGCGCCAAAAGTTCAAAAAGCTGTTTTGAAGGAGCGCGCATGTCTACTCAAAACAAAACCAGAATTTCATTGTCTACCCTTTGTTGATCCAATTGAAGAATGTTTCCAGTCAACCTTATCTTCAATTTCAAATCACTTACCGGATTTAGTTAAAGAACAAGGTTAACGGAATCAAGTGTTTGAAGACCGTTTGAAGACATGAAAGATTAACGGCTGCAACAACTGATGTCATCAAATTGAAGATTCAAACTTCACCAACGGTCATCTTCAAAGCACTATAAATAGTAGCCAAGCTCCATTGCAACACACACGCGATAATCGAGCAAAATCTCAACGCACTGTTTTAACAAGAAAAACAGAGCACCATTTTCCATTCTCAATCTTTCTTAGCATAACTTTAGTTAAAGTAAGAGAGTGAAGAAAAACAAGTTCATAATAGGAATCTTGTAAACTGATATCGTTTGTGATATTCAGTTAGATTTAGAGAGAAATCTAGTTGAGTTAGAGTTGGGTGAGAAATCTAGAAAACAGGATTGTTGTTGTTCTGGTGGAAATCCTTTAACTCTTTTTAGGCTAGTCAGAACTAAGTGAGAAATTAGCTTAAGTTCTGTTGATGTAAAAGAGCTTCTGAACTTGCCATAAAAGTTCTGAATAGTTGATTTAAAATCTCTCGCGGCTGCGACCACAGGGCACAAGACGTAGTCACAGGACTTCTGTGGCGAACTTGGATAAATCGAACTGTTCAATCAGGACCTCCTGAATCTCTTTCTCCCTTCCTTATACTTGTTAACTTGCTTCTGTGTACTTGTTTATATTTAGTGCTGAAACAGATTTCCTCTTTTTATCATTGTCTTTGTTCAGAAGACTGTCCAAAAGTTCTCTAACTAAGAGCTTCTATTGCTGAAAGTAGTTAAACTGTAAGAAGGCAGAAATTCTCTCAGAGGCTACTTCACTAAGCTTGCCTCTGACTCTGAAAAATTAAGTTTCTTCAAAAACTTAAAATTATCAATTTTCAACTTAGACACCTATTCACCCCCCTTTAGGTGATTCTGTTCTTGTTAGGGCCAACAAGTGGTATCAGAGTGAAAGTTACTTCGTATATTTACTAAAGATCTAACAATCTAAGTGTAAGATCCTATCAGAATCAATAGAGATGGCTAGTAGACACCAGCCTGAGAACTCCTCCCACTTCATGGTCCCAGAGGGCTCATCCACAACTAGACTTCCGTTATTTAATGGTGATAACTATTCCTACTGGAAAAGGAAGATGATGTACTTCATCCAAGCTCAGGGTATGAGTGCCTGGATGGTTATCACTGATGGTGACTTCATCCCAACAAGGATGGAAGCAGGTTTAGGGCATGTTGTAATTCCTCAGAGGGAATACACTGATGATATTCTGAAAAAACTCCAAACTAATGCTTCAGCAATAAATATATTGCATTGTGCACTTACAGCTACTGAGTATAACAAAATTTCTTCTTGTGAAACAGCACAGGATATCTGGAACAAATTGGAAGTCACTTATGAAGGAACTAGAAAAGTGAAGCAGTCCAAGATCAATCAACTCATGAGAGATTATGAGTTATTGGAAATGCTTGACAAAGAATCTATTTCAAACATGAATTCTAGATTCATCAAACATGAATTATGAGTTTGGGAAAGGATATTGAAGAATCAGAGAAAGTGAAAAAGGTTCTCAGAAGCTTACCAAGGTCGTCGCAAGCCAAGAAGACTGCTATTGAAGAAGTTCAGGACTTAAGCTATTATCTATATGATCAGCTTATTGGTTCACTAATCACCCATGAGATGTCTATGAAGAATCATGACTTGAGAGAAAAGTCAGAAGGAAAGAAGGGATTAGTCCTGAAGGCAGAATCTTCTGAAGAATCCTCCGAAGATGAGGAATTGGCTATGCTGACCAGGAAGTTCAAGAAGGCCTTTAGAAAAGGCAGAAGTGGAAACTACAAGAAGCCTTTCAGGAGCTTTGACAAGAAGACTCCTGATTCTGGTGAAAAATCCAAGAGAGATCCTAGCAAGCCTATTGTGTGCTATGGATGTCAGCAACCACGACATATTAAGCCTAATTGCCCAGAGCGGAAGAAAGATAAGAAGAAGTTCAAGAAAACTATGCTGGCTGCGTGGTCAGACTCTGAGACCAGCAGTGATCCTGAAGAAAAGGAAGAGCAAGCTCAGATTTGGTTTATGGCTATTGATGAGCCAACTTCTGAAGATGTCACATGAGAGACTTCCGCACCTTCTGAAGTAACATATGATTCCGAGGTAAACATATCTTCTGAACAGAATATCTTTGATTCTCTTGAAGAACTCTATAGTATGTTCAAGTACCTGAAAAGGAAATTGGACAAGAGTGAGGCTGACAAGTTTCTTAGGTTTACTCAAGTCTTTTCTGACATGAAAGTGTTAGAAGAGAAGCTGTGTAAACAGTTCAGCATTCCTGCTGATGGCTCTAAAGCCAAAGGCAAGAACAAGCTGCCTCTGGGAAGTGATAAACCCCAGAAGAAGAAGAAACCTGTCACTCCCTCTCTTCTGAAAGAGATAGCTTCTCCTCCTGATGTTGGTACCTCTGAGAGTGCTGTTATAGCCTCTGAAGATGTTGGTCCTTCTCAGAAGAAGAAGAAATCTCCCAAGAAGCAAAGGGAAAGATCCAAGAACCCTCCCTTTTGCAAGCTCTGTAAAAGTGATGGTCATTGGTTAAAGGATTGCAAGTACCATATTAAAAATCTCTTGCAATCTGAGATATCATTAAAACCTGCTGAAGAGAAATCTAACTCTGAAGGACCCAATAAGGATTGGGTACCTGTCACTAATTGATTGTGTTGCAGGTGGCTCTGAGTGCTCCATCAATGTCAAAGCTGTGGTACATTGACAGTGGGTGCTCAAGGCATATGACAGGTGATGAAAAAGCATTCATCACATTTGTTCCTAAAAGAGGTGGAAAAGTCAGCTTTGGAGATGCTCAGAAAGGAAGGATTCTTGGTTCTGGATCCATAGGAACCAACCCTCCGATCGAAGATGTCTCCCTAGTCAGAGGTCTGAAGTTCAATCTCCTGAGTGTTGCACAACTGTGTGATAAAGGTAGAGATGTTGTCTTCAGCTCCTCTGGATGTAAAATCTTGGACAGTAAGTCAAGGCAAGTTATTCTAACTGCTCCTTGAGTTGAAAATGTTTTCATGCTGAACCTTGAGAATCTTTGCAAAAATATATGCTTGATGTCCAAAGAGGATACCTCCTGGCTCTGGCATAGAAGACTTGCTCATGTGAGCATGGACCTTCTGGCCAAAGTTGCTAGAAATCAATTGGTTGAGGGTCTGCCTGAAATTAGTTTTAAAAAGAATCATTTGTGCAATGCTTGTCAATCTGGTAAACAATCCAGAAGCTCTTTTAAAACTAAGAAAGTCATTTCAACTAAAAGACCTTTTGAATTACTTCATATGGATCTTTTTGGCCCTGTTCAACCAATGAGCATGGGTGGAAAGAAGTATGCCTTTGTCATTATAGATGACTATTCAAGATTCACTTGGGTCATCTTGCTGTCTAGCAAAGATGAGTCACTTGGATGTTTCTCAGTCCTGATAAAGAAACTTGAGAATGAAAGGAATGAAAAGGTTGTCCATATCAGAAGTGATAATGGTGGAGAATTCAAAAACTTTAGGTTTGAAGAATTCTGTGAAACCAAGGGAATTGATCATAACTTTTCTGCTCCCAGAACTCCTCAACAAAATGGGGTGGTTGAAAGGAAGAATAGAACTCTGGTTGAGATAGCCAGAACTATGATCAATGAAAGAAGGCTTCCAAAGTACTTTTGGGGAGAAGCTGTGAACACAGCTTGCTATGTTCTGAATAGAGTGCTAATCAGAAGCATTCTGAACAAGACTCCTTATGAACTCTGGAAAGGTCGAAAGCCTAAAATAGGTTATTTCAGAACCTTTGGTTGTAAGTGTTATGTTTTGAATACAAAAGAATATCTTTCAAAGTTTGATTCAAAGGCAGATGAGGCCATTTTTCTTGGTTACTCAACACATAGTAAAGCATATAGGGTTTTGAATAAGAGGACTCAAACTTTAGATGAATCTGTTCATGTACAGTTTGATGAGACTAACCCTGCAGATAGTAGAGCTCCTGATGAAGATGTAGTTCAAGCTCCTGAAGTAACATCTCCTGTTGAAGAAGAAGATGTTTCTCCCAGAGCTGCTGAAGTGCTTCCTCCTGTTGCTGAACAAGCTCAAGATGAGAATCCTACTCCAGAAGTCAACTTCCTTCCAGAAGATGCTCCTATATATGATTCAACAAATGATGAACAGGTTTCAGAAGACTCTTTGGATGTACCAAGAGAAGTTAGAACTCACAGGAATCATTCCTTAGAGAACATCATTGACTCTGTTCATAATCCTGTCATGACCAGAGCTCAGCTCAGAAGATACATGGGGAATGTGGCTTTTGTGTCACTTCTGGAACCCAAGGACTTCTATGAAGCTGCTGACGATGACTCCTGGTTGATGGCAATGCAAGAAGAACTTGACCAGTTCAAAAGGTCAGAAGTTTGGACTTTGGTTCCCAGACCTAACAACATAAAGGTTGTTGGAACTAGATGGGTTCTGAAGAACAAGCTTGATGAATTTGGAAATGTTGTGAGGAACAAGGCAAGACTTGTTGCACAAGGTTACAGTCAGCAAGAAGGCATAGATTATGGTGAAACTTTTGCTCCTGTTGCAAGATTAGAAGCCATTAGAATCTTATGTGCTTTTGCATCATACAAAGGTTTCAAGCTCTTTCAAATGGATGTGAAAAGTGCATTCTTGAATGGTTACATTGATGACGAAGTCTATGTGTCTCAACCTCCTGGTTTTGAAGATCCTAAGTTTCCTGATCATGTGTACAAGCTAAAGAAAGCCTTGTATGGACTGAAACAAGCTCCCAGAGCTTGGTATGAGAGGCTGACAAAGTTCCTTCTGTCTAAAGGATTTGTCAGAGGCTGTGTTGACACAACCCTGTTCACTCTGAAGAAGAACAAGGATATCCTTATAGCTCAGGTATATGTTGATGATATTATATTTGGTGCTACTAACGAATCTTTGTGCAGAGAGTTCAGTGACCACATGAAGGCTGAGTTTGAAATGTCTATGATGGGAGAATTAACCTTCTTCCTAGGACTTCAGATCAAGCAAAGCAATGATGGGGTGTTTATCAATCAAGCTAAGTACACTAGAGAAGTGCTGAAGAAATTTGGCATGATGGATTCTAATGCTGTTGATATTCCAATGGATGTCAGCAAAGACATTGATGATGAAGAGAAAGCTGGTAAACCTATAGATATAAAAACCAACAGAGGTATGATTGGCTCTCTTTTATACCTAACAGCCAGCAGGCCAGATATACATTTTGCTGTGTGTTTTTGTGCTAGATATCAGTCTAAACCAAGAGAGATTCATGATGTTGCTGTCAAAAGAATTCTCAGATATCTTAAAGGCACACCAGAAGCTGGTTTGTGGTATCCCTGTAGTTCTGATTTCACTCCTATAGGATACACAGACTCTGACTATGGTAGAGATAAATTGAAAAGGGTCAGCACTTCTGGTGGTTGTCATTTTCTGGGGGAGTGCCTAGTCTCCTGGCATAGCAAGAAGCAAACCTCTGTGGCTCTCTCAACTGCTGAAGCTGAGTATGTTGCTGCTGGAAGTTGTGTTTCTCAGATGCTCTGGATCAAGCAACAAATTGCTGACTATGGAGTCATCCCTGGAACAATTACAATTTACTGTGATAACAAAAGTGCTATTGATCTTTCAAAGAATCCTATTCAGCACAGCAGGATGAAGCATGTTCATATTAGACATCACTTTCTGAGAGATCATGTTCTGAAGAAGGATATTATCATTACTCATGTTCCCTCTGAAGAAAATCTTGCTGACATGTTTACTAAGCCTCTGGCTGGTATGTCTTTCAGCAACTTACGAGAAGGCATTGGTATGACTTATCCCCTTCAATAACTTAGACTAATTATTTCTGTATGTCTTAAGTGATTAATCGTTTGAGATAATTAAGTTATAATTAATTCTAATCATGATTTGACTTGTAAGCATGCGTTATCTACTGCCATTTTACGGCGCTGTTCTGTGTTTAACGGTTATCTGTTCCCTTTTAAACGGTGTTTACTTGCTTTTTGAATTGGAACGGTTTCTTGTTTGGGTATAAATAGAGGTTTTCCATACTTAGCAATTTTTACTTGCATTTGTTCATTGCTATTAGAATCGCCATTGTTGTCTGTGCTTTTCTCCTCTCAAAATCTTAACCTAATTTCCTATTTCTCCTAAATGGCTCTAGAAACCACTGTCACTCATCTCTTCACTTCTGAGAGCAAAAAGAAAGTTAGCGAATCTAGGGTTTTTACTTCTAGGTTCCTAGATGACGAAGTTAAAACTACTGAACCTATCTCAAACTGGCTTAGTGCTCAAAACTGGAATTCATTCGTTTCTCTCGATGAATTCATTTACCCTAAGTTAGTCACCGAATTCTACCAAAACCTCCATTTCTTTTCTAATGAGGAGGATGTTCTTCACTCGGTTGTTGGGGATGTTGAGATTGAGGCCAGCAGGGCTTCTATCTCTCAAGCTATTGGTGTTGATGATGAAGGAATCATCGTTGGTGATGATGGTTCTGTTGATGGGTTTTCTGAAGTGAATTGGGCTAGACCAGATCTGAGTGCCAAGGAAACGTATGCAACGTGGCTCTCACAGCATCAGAGGTGGGCACATTATCTCACTACTAATGTGTTTCTTCCAAAGACTGGAGGAGTCAACTGTGTTTCCAATAGAGAACGAGTTTTCATGTGGCATCTGGTCAACCAGAAGAAGATTAATCTCCCTGCCATGCTGATAAGGCAGATGAAGAATGTCACTACTTCTAGTGCTCTTGCCTATGGTTCCCTCCTGACGAGGCTCTTTGAAGCTGCCTCTGTGGTTATCTCAGGAGAAGGTGTAACCAGTAGAAGTACGGTTCTGAAGATGCATACCTTCAGGAAGCTTTCCTTTGGTGTAACTCCAAAGAAGAAGGAGAATGCTCCCTCTGTGAGCGCTGCTCAGAAGGAGATTGTGAAGCCAAGTGTGCTGAAAGGAAAGGATGTTGCCAAGAAGGGCAAAGGAAAGAAAGGATCCAGCAGAGTGGTCCTAACTGTTGAGAAAGTGGTTGGTTCCGAACCAACGGTTGTTCCTGAAAAGGATGTTCAGGATGCTGAGGAAGCACGCCTTGCTGAGAAAGAGAAGGCTGCTGAAGCTGAAAAGGTTGCAAGAGTTGTGGCTCTTGCTGAAGAGAAAAGAAAGAAGAAGGAAGCAGAGGACAAGTTAGCTGCTGAGCGAGAAATTGCTGCAAAGGCTAAGGCCGATGCAAGACTTTTAGAATGCGCTGCTGAACTTGAGAATGCGGAGTTCTCAAAGGTAGTTGAGACTTCAGAGGAAGAAGGGAATCTTGAGAATGTCTCACTATCTTCTCGGATTGTTGAGAATGTCTCCCTTTCTACCAGAATTGGAAAGAAGACTGCTGCAAAACGAAGGGTTCTGAAGAAGAAGGACTTCGTTATTGCCTCAAGTGCTGAATTAGAGGAACCTGTCACTCAGGAACCGGAAGATGCTGATAAAGACTTATCAGAGATTTCTGATGAAGAGAATGTTGATGCTCCTCTGATTGAAGAGCTGTCAGAAGAGAGTGAACCAGAAGATGAAGAGGTTCTTCAAGGTGCTAAACAGTTTGTTGAGAATGTTGACGATGAACACTTCATTGACAACGTTCTTCTGAATCAAGGAAGAAACCCTGGTGATAGGGATGCCTCTGAAACGCTGTTCAGAATGGCTCATTTATATGCTAAGCCCATTTCAACTTTTGATCCTAATGCCTCTGAACAGGTTATCTCATCTCCTACTCTTACTCCTCATCCATCTCCCTCACTACCTTCTGTCACAGAAGTAAGTGAATCTCAGACTTTCATTCCTCCAACAACTTCAACATCTGAAGGTGTTCCTCCTCCATCTACTCTTCCTTCTGGATCCTATTCAGAAGTGAATCTGTCCTCTGGACCAATCTTCACTGATTCCATTTCTACTTCTACTACTTCTTCTCTATCATCTTCTGCTGTACTTCCATCAACTGGAATTACTGCTCCTCCCTTTTCAACACCTTTTTCAATTCCTTCAACCTTACCTCCCTGTACAAATACTTTCTCTTCCTCTTTCTCACATACAATTCCTTCCACACAAACTTTTGTTCCTCCTCTCTCAACCCCTGGACATACACCTCCTGTGTGTGATCCCTTAACTTCCTTCCCCACTCCTTCAGGTTTTGCTGGGTTGTCCTCCAACTATGACTTCCTGTGCAAACACTTGAATCGAGAAGATTTGGATAACAGGTTTGGAAGTTTTGGCTTCATGGGCAGAGCTTCTGGTATTTCCGAAGCTGGAGGTGCCCCCAGTGTTGAAGAATTGAGAAGAATGGGTCAGAGTGGCTCAGATGAACTGCTGAATAGATTTGCTGGTATAGGGCAAAGGACTTCTGCTGCTGACATGTATGCTCAGGGCATTATGCTGTAAGAATTACATTCTTTGAAAGCTCAGAACCTGCAGCTCATGACTATGCTTCAAATGCAGGATCCTTCTGTCTATATACGCAATCTTTCTACACTTCATCTAGCTACATATGATGAGCTGTACAAATTGAGAGAATTAGCTCTGACTCTTCCTTCTCTGGACAATATTGCTCTTGCTTCTTCTCTGAAGGTCAATGAGAATTTGGAGATATTGACAGAAGAAGTCAAGGAAGCAAACGAGCATTATGAGGCTCATGAGAAGATGCTCCCTAGTAAGATTGAAGACCTGCAAAGTACTGCAAATCACATTCTGAGAGAAGTGAAATCTTCTGCTCAAGGTTCTTCATCTTCAGGAGCTGCAAAGATTGTATATGACATCACTCCTGATCTCAACAATCGACTCTCCAACATTGAGTCCGCTGTAACTGCTCAGAATGCACAGATTGCTGAGCTCACTGAACTTCTGAAGGTTATGCACACTCAGGCACGTGAACAAGAAAAGACTCTTCACAATTGCTATAGGTTTGTTCGAGGACAGACTTATATTCAGAATGAGCACCTCACTGCTGCTGTGTATGCTAACAATAGGTTGATCAAGCTCCTTCTTGATGATGTTCAGAAACAGCGACCTATGTCTGGTCAGACCTTTGATCATATGAAGACCATTGATGATGACTTCAGAAGACGAATGGATATGATCAATACTGTGCGACCAACTCCTGTGCAATATCAGACTGCTCTGAATGTTCAACAAAAATTGAAGTCTCAGGGTGCTCTTGGTGTTGCTGTTGGTTCTGGTCAAACGGGGGAGAAGTCTGGTCAGAAGAGATCAAGTGCTGCTGAAGGTTCTAGTGATGTTCCTCCTCCTCAGAAGAAACCTAGGAACTTGTAATCGTTTAGGACTTAAGCTTCTTAGCTAGGTTCTGGGTTGGGTAGTTTGTGTCTTAGGACTTTTTCTGCTCTTCTGATTATTTTGCTCCTTATGTTATCTTCTGAATGATCTTATATACACTGAATCTTTTCTATACTTTCTTGCATATCTGACTTCTTACTCTTTGCTTATGTTTCTTTTTAACTTAGTAAATTACACTTCATTAAATCTAACAAGTTGATCTTAAGTCTTATTAAGTTTATACAGATTGCTGAAGTTCACCATTTTCACTAAAATGGGGGAGTTAATTTACTCAGAAGTTTTTGAAACATGTGCATAAGGAAGTCTTTCTCTAAAACTCATGTTTTCTTTTACCTTCTGACCACGGTTTGTCCATAACCAAAATGGGGGAGAATGATGAACCCTAAGTGTTTTGATTATGTCCAAACGTTTCAGAAGATGAAAACTTAATTCTATCTCACATATAGATTATTGTTGACTAATATTTTTGTTTTAGTCTATGTGTAAGTTACTCAGCAGGTGCTGAATGAATCATTTTCGGATTGCCTAAAGGACTCAGGAGTTTTGTTTGCTGAAGTCAGAGTTTCAACGATTCAGAAGCTGGAACTCCTCCGCTCTGAAGCCTAAGTCTGCTAAAGCTCTCCTCAGAAGTTCCTTGCAATCAGAAGTTATGCCAATTTGATCAGAAGTCTAGACAATTGGAAATAAGCTTCTGAAAGCTTAGTCACGGATTTGTTTGAGCATTTAATGCTCTGACACTTGCATTCAATGCAAGGCACCAAAAGTTCAAAAAGCTGTTTTGATGGAGCGCGCTTGTCTGTTCAAGAGAAACCGGAATTTCCTTGTCTACCCTTTGTTGATCTAATTGAAGAATGATTCTGTCATCCTCATCCTTGATTTCAAATCACTTACCGGATTTAGTTAAAGAACAAGGATAACGGAATCAAAGTGTTTGAAGACCGTTTGAAGACTTGACAAATTAACGGCTACAACAACTGATGTCATCTCCTTTGAAGTTTCAAACTCCACAACGGTCATCTTCAATCACTATAAATAGTAGCCAAGCTCCAATGCATCAACACACGCATGATCATCGAGCAAAATCTTAACGCACTGTTTTAAACAAGAAAACAGAGCAACTTTTCCATTCTCAATCTTTCTTAGCATAGTCTTAGTAAAGTGAGAGAGTGAAGAAAAACAAGTTCATAATAGGAATCTTGTAAACTGAGATCGGTTGTGATCTTCAGTTAGATTTAAAGAGAGAAATCTAGTTGAGATTAGAGTTGGGTGAGAAATCCAGAAAACAGAGTATTGTTTTGTTCTGGTGGAAATCCTTTAACTCTTTTTAGACTAGTCAGAACTAAGTGAGAAATTAGCTTAAGTTCTGTTGATGTAAAGGAGCTTCTGAACTTGCCATAAAAGTTCTGAATAGTGGATTTATAAAATCTCTGAAGGCTGCGACCTCAGGGGACAAGACGTAGTCACAGGACTTCTGTGGCGAACTTGGATAAATCGAATTGTTCAATCAGGACCTCCTGAACTTCTTTCTCCCTCTTATACTTGTTATTATTGCTTCTGTGTACTTGCTTATATTTAGTGCTGAAACAGATTTTCTGTAAGTATCATTGTCTTTGTTCAGAAGACTGTCCAGAAGTTCTCTTACCGAACTTCTGTTGCTGAAAGCAGGCTAACTGTGTATAGGCAGAATTTTCCTCAGAAGCAAATTCTATAAACTTGCTTCTGACTCTGGAAAGTTTGACTCTGAAATTTAAGTTTCTTTAAAAACTTAGAAATTTTCAGTTTTCAACTTAGACACCTATTCACCCCCCTCTAGGTGATTCTGTTCTTGTTAGGGCCAACAGAACCTTCTGGCAAGATTGTTGCTGAGAAACCAAAAGATGTTCAGGAGAAAGATGCTTAGGATGCTGAGGAAGCACGCCTTGCTGAGAAAGAGAAGGCTGCTGAAGCTGAAAAGGTTGCAAGAGTTGTGGCTCTTGCTGAAGAGAAAAGAAAGAAGAAGGAAGCTGAGGATAAGTTAGCAGCTGAGAGAGAAATTGCTGCAAAGGCTAAGGCCGATGCAAGACTTTTAGAATGTGCTGCTGAACTTGAGAATGCGGAGCTCTCAAAGGTTGATGAGGCTTCAGAAGATGGAGAGGACTCTGAGGATATCCCTCTCTCCTCTCGGATAAAGAAGAAGACGAGGTCAGAAGAAAAGAATGTTGAGGATATTCCTCTTTCTTCTAGACTCAAGAAGAAGGCTGTAGCAAAACGAAGGGTTCTGAAGAAGAAGGACTTCGTTATTGCTCCTAATGCTGATTTGGAGGATCCGGCTGTTGAGCAATCGGAAGTTGCTGATGAAGACTTGCTGGAGAAGTCTGTTGAAGAGGATGTTGCTGCTCCTCTGATTGAAGAGTTGTCACATGAGAGTGAACCAGATGATGAAGAGGTTCTTCAGGGTGCAAAACAATTTGTTGAGAATGTTGATGATGAAAACTTCATTGACAACATTCTTCTGAATCAAGGAAGAAACCCTGGTGAAAGGGACGCCTCTGAAACACTGATCAGGATGGCTCACATCTTTGCTGAGCCCATCTCAATGTTTGATCCAAACTCTGACCAGGTCATCTCTTCTCCCTCTCTTACTCCTCATCAATCTCCTTCACTCCCTTCTGTCACAGAAGTGAGTGGTTCCCAAACTTCCATTCCTCCTACAACTTCAACCTCTGAGGTTGTACCTCCTTCAATCATTCCTCCTTCTGGATCCTTTTCAGAAGTGAATTTAAACTCTGCTCCCATTTTCACAGACTCTATATCCACATCCACTACCTCTTCTATTCCTTCCTCCTCTGTAAGTCCATCAATTGGATTTACTGCTCCATCTTTCTCACTACCATCTACTTTACCTTCCATTTCCCCTACCATTTCTTCCTCTACCACAAATGCCATCCCTTCCTCAAACACTCAAATTCCTCCTCTCTCAACTTCTGGACATACACCTCCTGTGTGTGATCCTTTAACTACCTCCTCCACTACTTCTTATTTTGTTGGGTTGTCATCCAACTATGACTTCCTGCGCAAACACATGAATCGGGATGATCTGGATACCAGGTTTGGTAGTTTTGGTTTCATGGGCAGAGCTTCTGGTATTTCCGAAGCTGGAGGTGCCCCCAGTGTTGAAGAGTTGAGAAGAATGAGTCAGAATGGCTCTGATGAACTGCTGAATAGATTTGCTGGTATGGGGCAAATGACTTCTGCTGCTGACATGTATGCTCAGGGCATTGTGCTACAAGAATTACATTCTCTGAAAGCTCAGAACCTGCAGCTCATGACTATGCTTCAAATGCAGGATCCTTCTGTCTACATACGCAATCTTTCTACACTTCATCTAGCTACCTATGAAGAGCTGTACAAATTGAGAGAATTAGCTCTGACTCTTCCTTCATTGGATAATATTGCTCTTGCTTCTTCTCAGAAGGTCAATGAGAATCTGGAGATATTGACAGAAGAAGTCAAGGAAGCAAACGAGCAATATGAGGCTCATGAGAAGATGCTCCCAAGTAAGATTGATGACCTGCAAAGTACTGCCAATCACATTCTGAGAGAAGTGAAATCTTCTGCTCAAGGTTCATCATCTTCAGGGGCTGCTAAGATTGTATATGACATCACTCCTGATCTCAACAATCGACTCTCCAACATTGAGTCTGTTGTATCTGCTCAGAACGCACAGATTGCTGAGCTTACTGAACTTCTGAAGGTTATGCACACTCAAGCACGTGAACAAGAGAAGACTCTTCACAATTGTTATAGTTTTGTTCGAGGACAGACTTATATTCAGAATGAGCATCTTACTGCTGCTGTGTATGCTAACAATAGGTTGATCAAGCTCCTTCTTGAAGATGTTCAGAGACAGCGACCTATGTTTGGTCAGACCTTTGATCATATGAAGACCATTGATGATGACTTCAGAAGAAGAATGGATATGATTAATACTGTGAGGCCAACTCCTCAGCAATATCAGACTGCACTGGATGTTCAAGAAAAGTTGAAATCCCAGGGTGCTCTTGGTGTTGCTCTTGGTTCTGGTCAAACGGGGGAGAAGTCTGGTCAGAAGAGATCAAGTGCTGCTGAAGGTTCTAGTGGTGTTCCTCCTCCTTAGAAGAAACCTAGGAACTTGTAATCTTTTAGGACTTAAGCTTCTTAGCTAGGTTCTGGGTTGGGTAGTTTTTGTCTTAGGACTTTTTCTGCTCTTCTGATTATTTTGTTTCTTATGCTATTTTCTGAATGAATTTATACACACTGAATCTTTCTTATACTCTCTTGCGTATCTGACTTCTTACTCTTGCTTATGTTTCTGTCTTGACTTAGTAAATTACACTTCATCAAATTCTAACAACTTGATCTTAAGACATGTCTAAGCTTTACAGGTTAATGAAGTTCACCATTTACACTAAAATGGGGGAGTTAATTTACTCAGAAGTTTTGAAACATTTGCTTCAGGATGTCCCTCTCTAAACCTCATGTTTTCTGTTACCTTCTGACCACGGTTTGTCCATAACCAAAATGGGGGAGAATGATGAACCCTATGTGTTTTGATTATGTCCAAACGTTTCAGAAGATGAAAACCTAATACTCTCTTACATATAGTTTACTATTGACTAATAATTTTTGTTTACTTAGTCTATGTGTAAGTTGCTCAACAGGTGCTGAATGAATTATTTCTGGATTGCCTAAAGAACTCAGAAGATCAGTTTGCTGAAGTCAGAGTTTCAATAACTCAGAAGCTGGATACTCCGCTCTGAAGCCGAAGTCTGTTAAAGCTCTCCTCAGAAGTTCTTTGCAATCAGAAGTTTTGCCAATTGTGATCAGAAGTCTAGTCAACTGAAAATTAGCTTCTGAAAGCTAAAGTCACGGGTTCTGGATAGCATTTAATGCTCTGACAAGTGCATTTAATGCAAGGCGCCAAAAGTTCAAAAAGCTGTTTTGATGGAGCGCGCCTGTCTGTTTAAAAGAAACCAGAATTTCCATGTCTACCCTTTGTTGATCCAATTGAAGAATGATTCCAGTCAACCTCGTCTTTGATTTCAAATCACTTACCGGATTAAGTTAAAGAACAAGGATAACGGAATCAAAGTGTTGGAAGACCGTTTGAAGATTTGACAAATTAACGGCTACAACAACTGATGTCATCTCCATTGAAGTTTCAAACTCACCAACGGTCATCTTCACTCACTATAAATAGTAGCCAAGCTCCAATGCATCAACACACGCATGATCATCGAGCAAAATCTCAACGCACTGTTTTAACAAGAAAAACAGAGCATTCTTTTTCCATTCTCAATCTTTCTTAGCATAGCTTAAGTTTAAAAGTGAGAGAGTGAAGAAAAACAAGTTCATAATAGGAATCTTGTAAACTGATATCGTTTGTGATATTCAGTTAGATTTAAAGAGAAAAATCTAGTTGAGATTAGAGTTGGGTGAGAAATCCAGAAAACAGAGTATTGTTCGTTCTGGTGGAAATCCTTTAACTCTTTTTAGGCTAGTCAGAACTAAGTGAGAAATTAGCTTAAGTTCTGTTGATGTAAAGGAGCTTCTGAACTTGCCATAAAAGTTCTTAATAGTGGATTTATAAAATCTCTGTAGGCTGCGACCTCAGGGGACAAGACGTAGTCAAAGGACTTCTGTGGCGAACTTGGATAAATCGAGTTGTTCAATCAGGATCTCCTGAATCTCTTTCTCCCTCTTATACTTGTTATTATTGCTTCTGTGTACTTGCTTACATTTAGTGCTGAAACAGATTTTCTCTAAAGTATCATTGTCTTTGTTCAGAAGACTGTCCAGAAGTTCTCTTACCGAACTTCTGTTGCTGAAAGCAGGCTAACTGTGTTTAAGCAGAATTTTCCTCAGAAGCAAATTCTATAAACTTGCTTCTGACTCTGAGAAGATTTGACTCTGAAAATTAAGTTTCTTTAAAAAACTTAGAATTTTTTCAGTTTGCAACTTTGACACCTATTCACCCCCCTCTAGGTGATTCTGTTCTTGTTAGGGCCAACAGCCTCGTCCTCGGATAGGAATTTTAGTAGCATACCATTGGCAGATCGTCGGTACAATACCCCTCCTACCTCTCGACATTTAGATGCCAGTCTCCTGATGACCAGCTTGTCGCTTTTTGTCGCCTCTGACGGGTATGTGCCATTTGCTACAAATCGCTGGATGTCCACGTACCATGGTTCCGTGTCGCGGGTATGAAGTACATACTCTTCTAGGTGGATCGGGAAGTGGGATGATGTCATAACCAATGGCTTTATGGGCGCCGCTTGCATTCCTTCCCAGTTCGATGCTAGCGTGGCTAACGCATCGGCCATTTGATTTTCTTCTCGTGGTATATGGTGGAACGTACACGTGTCGAAATTCCGGATCATTGCGCGTAGCTTTTTGACGTAAGTTCGCAAGCGTTCTTCTCGTACCCCCCATTCTCTAGTCGTGTGACATAGCACTAGCAGCGAATCTCCAGTGATTTCTACTTCACGTGCCCCCAGGCTTATTAATGCCTCTATTCCGAAGAGACAAGCCTCGTACTCCGCCGCGTTATTTGTGGCCTTGAATTGTAGTCTCTTTGCTAGTGGTATAGTCAGTCCTGTCGGCGAAACTATCATCACCCCTACTCCAGCCCCATTCCTATTCTGGGCTCCGTCGAAGTGCATCCTCCACCCTTGAATAGTAATCACCCCCAAGTTCTCATCCGGGAACTCAAATTGCCAAGGTTCATCTTCGGTTTCGGGCAATTGTTGTCGGGCTAGAAATTTGGCGACGGCCTTGCCTTTGACTACTTTCGATTTTACAAACTTGATGTCGAATTTGGATAACAACAATGCCCACCGAGCGAGTTTACCTACTAGTGTGGGTGTCGTGGCGAGGTGTTTCGTAGGATCTACCTTCGAGACAACTAGAACCTCGTAGGATTGAAAGTAGTGCCGCAACTTTCGAGTGATCCAAATCATAGCAACACAAGTTCGTTCTAGCAAGTCATATTTACATTCATACTGGAGCAATTTCTTGCTGAGGTAATAGATAGGATGTTCTACTCCGTCATCTTGGGTCTGGACTAACATTGCCCCTACCGACGCATCTTCCATTGCTAGATATAGTGTGAGGGGGCTCCCAGGTCGAGGTGGCTTCAACACGGGCGCACTTGCCAGGCATTTCTTGATTTTATCAAATATGAGATGGCAATTATCATTCCTTTGGTTCGTCTCGTCTTTTCTGAGCAGCTTGAAGATGGGTTCGCATACCGTTGTGAGTTTTGCTATAAAGCGACAAACATACTGGATACTTCCGAGGAATGCCCAGACTTCTTTCTCTGTTTTTGGGGGTGGCATCTCAGTGATGGCTTTAACCTTCTCAGGGTCGATCTCAATGCCCTTGTCACTGACGATGTGTCCTAGCAATTTCCCGGAGGTTACCCCAAACACCCACTTCTTCGGGTTGAGCCTCAAGTTGTATTTCTTTATCCGCGTCAAGAAATTTTCCAATGCTGCGGGGTGTCCCTCTCTCGTGTCCGATTTTGCCAGCATGTCGTCCACATAAACTTCTACCTCTTTATGGATCATGTCGTGCAGTAATGTCGTTGCGGCCCTTTGGTAAGTTACCCCTGCATTCTTTAACCCGAATGGCATCACCTTGTAGCAGTATGTTCCCCACTTCGTGATGAATGAGGTTTTGACCTTATCGGCTATCTTCATGAGGATTTGATTATACCTTGAGAAACCGTCCATAAGAGAATACATTACGGCCGATGCGGCGCTGTCTACGAGCACATCTATGTGTGGTAGCGGAAAATTGTCTTTTGGACATGCTCGATTGAGATCCCGATAGTCCACACACGGGCACCTTTCCATCCTTTTTCCCTACGGGAACTACATTTGCTACCCATTCCGCGTAGTCAACCACTTCGAGAAATTTTGACTTGATTTGCTTTGTTATCTCATCTTTGACCAGTTGGGCCGATTCTGGCCTTAGCCTCCTTAATTTCTATCTAACTGGCACCGCTCCAGGCTTTAAAAGTATGGCGTGTTCGGTTATGGAGGGTTCTACTCCGGGCATATCCTCATACGACCAGGCGAAGACCTTTTGATGCCGTCTTAAGACAGCCTCAATCTGACTATGCTCCGCAGGGGATAAGTCGGGAGAAATTGGTACTAATCTTGGTTCATCCTTCGTTCTTAGGTTAACATGATGTAATGCAGTGTTATGTATGCTAAATGCACTAGTTAAATGATCTAATGAATGCACGGTGCCAACTTCTGATAAGTCACACAAGTAAGCAAACTGGGATTTCATTGTATCATGCTTTGAAGTGAATACATCGTTTTGGAGCATGAAATCACAATTATACACGACGTCATCATCGTATAGAACCGAATCTAGTGGGGTCACCGGATCTGGATCTTCCTGCGTGGTCCCTTCCTTAGTCTGGCGGGTCGTTTCCACGCCCTCGGCGTCCCCCTGGGACATCCTCGTGTCTTCGCTTTGCTTTCCTCTCATGACTTATTCAAACACTCGCTTCACAGCTTCCCTCATCTTGACCTTCATCTCTCCCTCGCTGACCTTCATCTTGGCTAGTTCATCTGCGAGGTCTTGGATGCGCCTTTCAGGGGTCGGGATTGGTGCATCTATCTCGTCCGTGCGAGTTTTCTGCCATTTCGTCATGTCGGCTTCCCTTTCGGTTTCCTTCTCGGCTTCCCTTTCAGTTTTCTTCTCGGCTTCCTTTAGTTTCTCCTTTGGGGCGACCCACTTTGTTCCTCCAGACGCGCCCACATCTCTGTTTGTAGAATATCCTAACCCTTCTCTCCCTCTTTTAGCTTCGCAGGGGATGTTAAAAGTGGGCGGCCCCTGTTGGTTTACCCCTAGGCCCATTCCTAGCATGAAGCGCATCTTCTTTAGCGAGTTTGCAACCGATACAGGCATTTCTTCTTCATATATCATGGATGCTTGGAACCCACCTCGGGGAGGGAAGTCCGAGGTGATTATGGCTACCATGAGGTCGTCATAAGCGGGAATGGTGACAACTTTGTCTTCCATTGGGAACTTGATCTTCTGGTGTAGGGTGGATTGGACTCCTCTAGAGGGGTGGAACCATTGTCGCCTGAGTAGCAAGGCAAATGTGACGGGTATATCCATCACTACGAACTCTACCATTGACCTAATGGGACCTGTTACGACTTCTGTTTCGAAGACGCCCAACACTTCTCTCTTTGAGTCATCATAGGCCCGGATAACCATCTCTATGGGCTTGATATCCTCCATTGTCAGCCCGAGTCGTCCCAACATTTTCTTGGGGCATATGTTGAGGGCCGACCCATCATCTACCATAACACATGACAGAGGCCTTCCTTTGACCTCTACTTGTATGAACAAGGCTTTGTTGTGGATCGCTCCTTCAGCGGGGAGATCTTCTTTTGGGAAAGATATTTCGGCCACAGGCTCTCGCATTCCTTGCACTATGCAGCATAGCTCGTTTGGGGTTACTGTTGCTATTGTAGGCACAGCTGAGAGATTTTCAATTAACGCGTCCCGGTGTTCCTTGGACGATACCAGGAGTTCCCACACGGACATTTGCATCGGGGTTTTCGCCAGTTGCTTAGCCACCATCCCCTTTTCGTTAGAATCTTGGCCACTTCCATCCCTCTCATTCGTGGTCGGTTGTGGCTCTTGTGTTCTTGGCGTGGGTTGAAATACCCGCCCTGATCTGGTGACATGGTTTATCGTGGCCCTGGCTTGTTCTTCTGTTGGCTCGTCATCTCACGAGTCTAACCACCAATTGCTGACCTCGCCTGGGGATCTCTTGATTCTTCCTCCGAGGAAGGCCATAATCTGAACCGGGGTACACCCTGAGTGCATCATGTTGACTGAGAGGCATGGGGAGAAATGGCCCATCGGGGTGTGTGCCCTTGGTGTCCTATCGACGCTTTTTAGGACTTCTTTTTCTGTGAATTCCAAGTTGATCATCATAGCCCGTGGGGGCGGAACGTCGCGGTAGTTTGGTAGGGGGTTCTTCTTGGTGCTTGGGGCTTTAGGAGCTTCTATCTCTCCTTCTTCAATCATTCTCATGATTTCTTTATGCAGTGCTTCACACTTGGCGGTAGGGTGCGAGAAGACCTGATGATAGTCACAAAACCTCTCCAAATTATCGCTTGGTTTGATAATTATAGGTGGCCTAACATGAGCAATTTTCCCTTCATGAGCTAGGCGGTCGAATGCCTTTTTGAGATTAACGTTTAGGTGTATTGCGTTAACTCCAGAAGGGGCTCCTCGGTATTCGATGGATTGGGTCCCTCGTCCCCCGGGAGTTTGCTCTGGTTCGCTGCCCCCCGTGTTGTTCCCTCTTCCATATGTGGCCCTGGGGACTTGGTTGATGACCTGCCTTTTGACTTTTCGGACCGTCTGGAATAGGTCCTCAAATGTCTTGAAAGTTTGATATTGAATTACTTCCCTGACTCTGGGCAATGCTCCACTGGCCAGGCATTCTATCAAATCATTCTCTAGAGGCTTAACAGCCAACTTTCCAGCCACTGGCAACCACCTGTTGTCATAGTAGGCGTTGAATCTTTCTCCTACATTCTGTTTGAGGGCTGCCAGTTCTGCCCATGTGTACTTCTGCAAGGTGTTGATTTCGTATTGCTTGGTGAATGCAGCTACTAGTTCATCCCAATTCCCCTGGACGCTGAACTTTAACCCATTGTACCACTCCAAGGCATTGCCCTCGAGTGAGAAGGCGAACAAACCGGTCGCTTGTTTCATGTCTAAGGGGGACATATTCATAAGGTTGGCGAAGTGTTTGATATGCCCAGCGGGATCTCCTTTTCCACTGAACCGGATAAATGCGGGGATCACGAATCCTGGGGGAAGTCATTGCCCATTGGGCCTCAGATAGGATGCCAATGTTTTGCTAGTCGGGGTAGCGGCGCTCCCGGCCTTACTTTCTAGGTGCCCGATGATGTAGTCCAACTTCCCTTCCGAGTCATTCGGGTCTTTTGGCTTTTCCATCCCATGAGATCCTCCTAATTCAGATTCAGGCTTTTCTCCATTCTCCAAGTGTTTGGCCAGGACCTTCTGGCATCCTTTCTCAATGGCCAAGTTCATCATCATCTGGTATTCGGGGGACTGGAGCATGGCCGCCAATGCTTTGGCGATCTCTGTAGCAGCGTCTGGGATGTTGTTTGGCTATGCCATGTCTTCTTCTGAATCGAACGCGCTTTCAACTAATACGTCTTCGGGCTCCGTGATTGGGTCTGCCCTAACCAACCTTCGGTTTGCCCTTGTCCACGGTCGCTCTATACGGGGAAAGATGGTATGAGCTTCCCGTTATTCTTGGCATGTGAGATGTATGTATGCATGGTCCTATTGATCCTTCTCCCGCTTCGGTTTGTTAGACTCCGTTCAAGGGTATCACCTCAGGAATGCATGATGATGGAGGTACATCTTTGAACGGGGTCTTTGGCTTGTGTAGATACGAAAGGTCGCATCATGTCATGTTTTTATGGTATTTTTATTTCAGCCATGGGTCATCCTTTCGCTTCTATTTTAGCCAACTTTTATTGGTCCGGACGTTCCTTTGATTCAAAACGCGCTCCATTACATCCTTTGCAATCCTTTCCTTGTTTGGGGTGGGCATTTGTGACAATGCTATTTGCGGGATTGTGACAGAGTGCCCTTTTGAATCGAAGAAACGTCTAGATGGCGGGGTTCAGACCTTCTATATGCCTTTATGCATGATCAATCAATCAAACAAGTTGTCAACACACAAAGTCGTCACTCCCTCCCATTCTTCGCGAGGTGCGTCTCTGTCCTAGGTGGGTTTCTTCTGACATCTTTCCTTTCGACGTCAGAAGTGCTCTCAGCAGACGTAATTTAAATGATGTTTTGAGGGTAGTTCCTAGTGGAGATATCTAGGCTGACTATATGAGGCTTCGGTCTCGTTTGATAGTATAAAAGGGGTCCCACAACAAGATATACCTAGCGCCTCCCCATTTAAGGGTTTTGAGCAGCGTGTCGACGGTACAAGGCTGTGGGTGGTGTTACAGATCGACCTATGCGTCCCTTAAAGGAAACGACAGTAAGCGCGACCCATAACACACGTTGATCAATTGTGATTTTTCTTTATGCAGTATGAGAAAGCAATAACTCTGTTTACAGCCCTAGACTGTCAGAATGTTTCAGTTGTATCCCATTTTTTACTCTTAATAAAATAATTTAAGAAATGATTTTACAAAAAGTGAAAACCAAACCTACATTCCCTATTAATAAACCAACTTCAAGAAAATCATACGTTGAAGTTAACTTATAACAGTATAATATATTTTTGGTCCCCAGCAGAGCCGCCACTGTGAGCGTAAGTGGTCGCTAATAGTGGCTTTAGCCTTCTTTGACTAGAGTCGCCACCCGGCCGACCGGGAAAATGTACGAACCGGCGTATGTGCCGATTATTTTGTAAACCAAAGATTCTATTTACGTTCGTGGATACAACTTATTAATTCCGACATTTCAATGACCCAGAAGATCTTTAATGCAGCCTAACAGTTTATTGTTTTGATTTTATGATTATCACACAGGAATATTTAAATGCGCAAACATTTGGACAGTAAACCGCCGGGTGACACGGTACAAAACTCTCAGAAGCTTACCCTCATCGCGTGCCAGTGATTGCTCGCGGACTGATGCTTGTCGAAGAACGGAGACCTTTTCAGGGAGGAACCTCGGGGGCCGGAGTTGTGTAGGGCGTCCTCCGGAGTGGTAGCTAAGAACAAGACTTAATCAACTCTAGCGAGACTGCGAGTGATGCCTAGATTGGGAATCTTGATAAAAGGGAAATATATTTTTGGTGGTCGTGGGGACCTTTTCTAGGAATATTTCGGGAAAATACTCTCAAGCTCGGACTTTTAGCGACTCTTTTCTGTATCAGAGGCAACTTTAGGCAACAACAGAGGCAACTTTATCAGAGGCAACTTATATCGGGTCAAGAATCGCTTTAGAACGAGCTAGAGAGAGGAGAATGAGTGTTTGTTGGTGAATTGAATGAGAAATCCGGGGGGTATTTATAGGTAATCTTGTGACCGTATGGTCACAAGCTTGTGACCGTAGGGTCCCAATTTGGTGACCGTACGGTCACATGTTCGCCCGTCTCAGATCCAAATTTGGATCTGAGCCGGGCTTCCCACAAGGCCCGACCGGACCTTGTAAGACCCGGCCAAACTTGTTTGGCATGTAGTACACGTGTCATCTTCCTATTGGACCGCCCAGCCACGTGGCAGATAAGGATTGGATTTTGTCTGCCACGTGGCAGTGACCGTACGGTCAGATAGTTTGTGACCGTACGGTCTCAACAAACAGTGTTGAGACCGTACGGTCCCTAGTGAACAGTACTTGTGACCGTATATTATTTTGTGATCGAGGATTTTCTCATAACCGTGAAGGTGCCACGCTCATGGTCCCGAGGAGCGGGTGGAAGAGGTTATGGCCCTGAAAAGATGATCTGTTCTCCAACGAGTATCAGTATTTGAGCAGCTGGCGCGACAAGGAGCTCATAAATTGCTTTCATCCTCGGGTTCGAAAACCAGTGCTTACACCTAGCCTAAAGAAAAAGATGATTACACACTTACCTTTTCCAACCCCTTTCCTATCTTCTTCTTCCTCTTCCTCTTCTTCTTCTTTTTTCTCTAGCTCAAAATTCGTTCACAAACCTTGAATTTTCCAGAAATGAAATGTGTTGGGAGAGGTTTATTTCTCTTCTTAAAGGGTAAAAAGACTAAAATGCCCTTTGCCATTTATTCTAATCCCACTTGCACCCCATTTGCTAATTAATTCCGTAAACTTGATTAACACTAACATAAACACAATCATTAACATATAATAACTCACTTAGGACCTCTATTTAACATTTTACCCAACGACCTTTTACTACGGTAAAAACGGCGATTTTACGGGTTTTTGCGGTTTCGTGCAACTAAGTGTTTCGGAGCATATAAAATACTATTTAAATCTATCTAATGTCATATGCAATATGTCATGTATGATATTTATGAAATAAAATAAAAATGTGAAAAAGTCGGGTGTGTTACACTTTTTTCTTTATGCGGTTTTTCACTAAGCCTCCTCAACTTGACTTTTAACTTACGTCTGGGCCCTTTTGCACCCAATATCAGTTTCACTAGGGAGAGTGCAATACACTCGGTCGAAAAAATTACATTTGTGGTATTCCATTTTTCTCTTATTTCTTTTTTTTCTCTTTTTTTCCAGAATTTGTGTTAGAAGAAGAACAAGAAGAAGAAGAAGAAATTAATTAGGTGTATCTTTGTAATTTACCATAAGTTTTGTTACAAGTTTTGTTCATTTCACTCCCATTGGTGCTACCAACATGGAAGCACATAAGCAAAATGTGCTTAAGTGTTATGTTTTTATGTACTTTAATGCGATATGTGAAAAACCTCAAACTTTACGTGTCTAAGTGAAAAAGAACATACCACTTCAAATCTGTTAAATATGCAATTTATAGTAAATATGCTATTAAATGACTTTATTTCATAAAAAATTCATGTAATTTTTTATAGCTTTTAGAAGTCTTTAGTTCATGATTTATGTCAATAACAAATTTTTTATCAATATATTTCTCATTTATATATGAGGTATAAATGAACTTATCAATAAAAAAAATTAATAATAACTAACTGATTATTAAAATAGTATTTTTGTTACGTATCAATATTTTATAGCACAATTTGTAGAAATAAACCTATTAAGCACAATCTAGCCTGGCCCATATGAGACAATTGAACGTTTAAGGCCTCATTCTTTGTAATTGAATAAATTATCAAAATTGAGGAATTAAATTGGCTAAATTTGATTAAATGCCTAATAAGTTTTCTAGCACTTTTATTGTTAATTACATGGGAAGTTTAACATCTATTGAATCACTGGATTCAAAGAAACTAATAAAACAGATCAAAAGTCAGCAAATTTTTATATGTTATCGCTTGTCTAAGTCCTAACAAAAATCTACAATATTCTGTTATCTTGTTTCTTGTTCCATGTATGGGGATAACGCGAAAACTATACATGTTATGAAAATTCTTATTAACTCGGCAGCAAAAACCTTCCAACTTTTTAAAAAATAAAATAAAAATCTGATGTTTACTTGTACAATACATCTGGGATCATTCTGAGATACTAATCCTCTCATCTTTTTTCTCCCCAGATGCTTCCTGATTCAATTCCTTTCCGAATCCCAGCACTGACATGTCTTGCTTTGCCATCAAGTTTCTGCAGAATCCCAATACCAATTTTGCATATGAAGCACACTTCTTTCAACAAGAAGCAACAAATACGAAAAAAATGGCAACAAAATACAATCCACAAAAATATAGCTATAGCGAGGTGTGAGGGGGAAAAAACAAACTAATGGCACTCCAGTTCCTATACTTTCTTTTTTGCTGATTATGATTTGCCATTACCTTGTTGGATTTTGTGGATTAAGTTCATACTTTAGGATGTGATCCTTAAATTATGTATAAAACTTTCTACCATAAGAAGATTAAGCATGCAATTTGTCGGTTAGCTAGACTACCTCAAAACAACATCTGTCTCCAAAATAAAAACAAAATCCAACGAATGTGGCAATCGATCATTAATTGTTAAGCGAAAGCACAAAAAATCCATGTAAAATTGCATGGCAAACTTACTTTTCCATGCGACATTCCAAGTACTTCTTTGAAAAAAGTCTACATTTTTCAGATTGATGACCAGAAGATTTGAGACAACTAAGGTAGTCTTTCTTTTGCTGTTACCAAGCCAATACAAAAAACTTACTAGTCGGAAATCAATGATTAACAATAAGAACAATGTCAAAACTTAATACAACAAGCAATAATTGTTTAAAAATGGAGAAAGTTTACCAAGTCGCATTCGTGCATATGGTCCAAAGGAAAAATTCCTTTTTTTGGAGGTACATGTCTAAGTCCTCTATTTCCACCAAATACACCACCTAAAGAGATACAACAAAATAATGAATACAGAGAATCCATGAAAGAAGAATGCGACTTGTTCATATTATCTTAACATGTCGAGAAAAACTGATATCGAACGAAATTTTTAGATATAGATGAAAGAAAGTTCCTTAGGCACGAATCAGAAAACAAATAGCCAAAAATACAGAATTTTGTGGGTAACTAGAGAAACAAGTAATTATTTGTTAAAATTTCATTAAGAATTGGAGTTATGAAGGATATCAAGTTTAGGAGAATGAGTCTACATAGTAAATTCACAATACCTGCACTCATTATAGCTCCTAGATTGGTCCGGAGGTGAAATCAAAGCAACAAACTGGGGAGACAATTAGGGTTTTCCTTATTCAAACCTGCAAAATTCAGATGAATTTGAGAGTAAAACCCCAAATCTCTTTCTTTTTTTAAACCCACAACCCGAGATTCAAAGTTAGGGACAATAATAAACTCGATTACAAAAAACCATTATGTGTAGTGGAGAGAGATGATTGAACACGAGTAGCTATAGAAACACCACGTTTTGCTTTCCGTGGGCTTCGCATAGGCCCCATATTCAAATAGGTAAGCCTCTATCGTGACTAAAATGTATACACTAAAGTGAATTTATTGTCGTTAAAAAAACATTTACTAAATTGAAATAATCTACTCATACCATGTGATTTGTGTACATATAACATTGAGAATTCCATAATCACGACAATAAAATGTCATTTCTTTTCATAGCATAAACTCAACAGCAAGTGATTTCACATATATACATATAGCAATAGGCTTCCAAGGCCTTTCGAAATCAAGAACAATCAAGAAATCACAAAACTAGCTCGTATGCGTCGTAAACGGCAAACCCGTAATTGATATAAATTCAATACCAATTCATTGATCATAATAGCTATTTTAGTTATAAGCAAGTGATATCATGTATAACAATCAACTTCCAGCCCTTTTGGGAAACAAGAATTCGCAATACATTCGTTTATACGCATCAATTCATCAAGCAAACACGTAACATTCCACGTCATGTTTATACTCACAACTTAAACTGTTCGGTTTTCACGTCGACGGTTCGATTCCGCCTCCGGTACTTCTTCCCCTTGCTGGTTAACTATCCAAATAGCAGTCAACAATCAATAACTATATTGCAAACCAAGTTTACGGACCTAATTACGCGTTCTTGCATCCAATGTATTCAGTAAAGGCACCCTAAACTAGGTCTACTAAAAAGACCATAACTCCCGAGATACAAGGGATTTTACTGTGATTCGTTTTGAATATTAAACTAGACACATAGGGTTCTAACATATCCAAAAATCAGAACCTAATAAGCTATACACACTAAACGGTGAAGATTGTAATCGGACCTAAGTGCAGGATACATAAAACAGGAAGTATGCCTAAACTTCCCTTAGTCATTTCTCACAACTCAAACACAATTAGAAGCTAATACTTTGCAGGAAACTTAAGGACACATAGAGGTTTAAACTCTCTTCACAACAATTCCCCAAATTCAGCTTCGAACATACCCAAAATCATCAATCAAAGTGTGTGTTGTGCTTAAAGCATCAATTAAACATACCTATAGTAATTCTAGCATAACTTTGTGCCTATAAATCCGAATTAATCGAAATGAATTTCAGAATATCAAGAACTCAAAAACTCAGAAATACCTAATCTTAAAATCAGCAAACTCACATTCCTAAATTACAGAGACCTAGCCTAAAGAAGAAGATGATTACGACGATAAGAAGCATACAAATATAAAATAAAATAATGTAGAAGAAACATACAAATATAAAAAATGATGGGACATATTTATAAATAATGAAAGTATAATAAGAACAAATTGAAATTTATGTGCTAGAAAAGATTACGACGATAAGAAGAAAATATGAAATTTAGAATTGTGGTGTAATAATAATCATGAATTAAGAAGTTTAAACTAAAAGGGAAGTTTTAATTAGATATAGAGTCATAGTTGGCATTGAAACCGAAACATATGTTTGTTGGCGGAAACAATTTTCTAAGCCAGAAATGAGTTTATTATTTTCAATATTTATCGTAATGTGCCCATAAACGTTTCATAGAGGTTGCAATGATTATGTTTTCGAAATGAAAATAACCCTCTTCTTAATACAAAACTAAGAATTAGAGTATTTACTTACATATATGAAAAGTTATTGGCTTGATTTTAACCAATGTGGGATATTTTTATAGTAGAATTAGAGTATAATATACACGTTTTGAATCTAAGTGTCGGAATGTGTCGGAAGTAAAATCTAGCCTAGTATGTTTCTCTCTCCTTTAAAGTACCTATCTTTCCTCTTATCAAACAACATTAGTCTAACACTTAGTTTTGTAAGTTAATAAAGATAATTCATCAAAGAGTTAACACTATGTTGCATGGAAGATCCTCTTTGATAGTGCTCTTGAGTTTTATTTTCATTTTGAAAACATAATCATTGCAACCTCTATGAAACGTTTATGGGCACATTACGGTAAATATTGAAAATAATAAACTCATTTCTGGCTTAGAAAATTGTTTCCGCCAACAAACATATGTTTCGGTTTCAATGCCAACTATGACTCTATATCTAATTAAAACTTCCCTTTTAGCTTAAACTTCTTAATTCATGATTATTATTACACCATGAGCAGCAAATAGTAACCAGCTGTACCCCATTTGCTAATTAATTCCGTAAACTTGATTAAAAAGACTAAAATACCCTTTGCCATTTATTCTAATCCCACTTGTACCCCATTTGCTAATTAATTCCGTAAACTTGATTAACACTAACATAAACACAATGATTAACATATAATAACTCACTTAGGACCTATATTTAACATTTTACCCGACGCCCTTTTACTACAGTAAAAACGACGATTTTACGTGTTTTTGCGGTTTCGTATAACTAAGTGTTTCGGAGCATATAAAATACTATTTAAATCTATCTAATGCCATATGCAATATGTCATGTATGATATTTATGAAATAAAATAAAAATGGGAAAAAGTCGGGTGTGTTATACTCTTTTTCTTTATGTGGTTTTTCACTAAGCCTCCTCAACTTGACTTTTAACATACTTCTGGGCCCTTTTGCACCCAATATCAGTTTCACTAGGAAGAGTGTAATACACTCGCTCGAAAAAATTACATTTTTGGTCCCTCATTTTTCTTTTATTTATTTTTATTCTCTTCTTTTACACAATTTGTGTTAGAAGAAGAAGAAGAAATTAATTAGGTGTAAATTTATAATTTACCATAAATTTTGTTATAAGTTTTGTCCATTTCACTCCCATTGGTGCTACCAACATGGAGCCACATAAGCAAAATGTGCTTTAGTGTTGTGTTTTTATATATTTTAAAGCGCTATGTGAAAAACCTCAAACTTTATGTGTCTAAGTGAAAAAAAATTACCACTTCAAAATCTGTTAAACATGCAATTTATAGTAAATATGCTATTAAATAACTTTATTTCTTAAAAAATTCATGTAATTTTTTATAGTTTCCAGAAGTCCTTAGTTCATGATTTATGTCCATAACGAATTTTTTATCAATATATTTCTCAATTATATATGAGGTATAAATGAACTTATAAATAAAAAAATTAATAATAACTAACCGGTTATTAAAATAGTATTTTTGTTACATATCAATATTTTATAGCACAATTTGTAGAAATAAACCTATGAAGCACAACCTAGCCTGGCCCATATGAGACAATTGAACGTTTAAGGCCTCATGCTTTGTAATTGAATAAATTATCAAAATTGGTGAGTTAAATTGGCTGAATTTGATTAAATGCCTAATAAGTTTTCTAGCACTTTTATTGTTAATACATGTGAAGTTTAACATCTATTGAATCACTGGATTCAAAGAAACTAATAAAACAGATCAAAAGTGAGCAAATTTTATATGTTATCATTTGTCTAAGTCCTAACAAAAATCTACAATATTTTGTTATCTTGTTTGTTGTTCCATGTATGGGGATAACGCGAAAACTATACTTGTTATGAAAATTCTTATTAACTCGGCAACAAAAACCTTCAAACTTTTTAAAAAATAAAATAAAAATCTGATGTTTACTTGTACAATACATATGGGATCATTATGAGATACTAATCCTCTCATCTTTTTTCTCCCCAAATGCTTCCTTATTCAATTCCTTTCCGAATCCAAGCTCTGACATGTCTTGCTTTGCCATCAAGTTTCTGCAGAATCCCAGTACCAATTTTGCATATGAAGCCCACTTCTTTCAACATGAAGCAACAAATACGAAAAAAATGGCAACAAAATACAATCCACAAACATATAGCAGCTAATCTTTGTCATTAATCACCAACAGGCATGCTAAAACTTAAGGTTTTTCAAATCAATTCAATCATATCAAGATGATAATAGGAAGCAGACATGCTGAGCCATATGCAGGTAGAATGTTGCATAACTATCCATCGAAGTCTGTAATGCGAATGCCTCAAGCGTCATGATATGAGTAGACGAATGCACTATATGATGAAGTTAAATACCATTAATATCCCCTTGAACCCTACGTGGCAATCCAAGTGTATTCCACCTAATCCATACGGGCTCATTTACTACTATGTTCTTGATCATGATTTCAGAATTTTAGATAAATCAAGACTCAGATTCAGGCTTCTAGTGGCTTGGTAACAAGTTTTATCCATCATGATGATGTAATCATAGTGGCACATGCCATGAAATAAAAAAGTTTTCAAAAACATCAACAATAAGCTTCTCGTAATTAGTGTGCAATCAGTAACATGTAAATGTAATACGTAGCTATAGCGAGGTTTGAGGGGGAAACAACAAACTAATGGTACTCCATTTCCTATACTTTCTGTTTTGCTGATTATGATTTGCCATTACCTTGTTGCATTTTGTGGATTAAGTTCATACTTTACTGTTTTGATGAACCCTAGTGTTTTGCTTATGTCCAAACGTTTCAGAAGATGAAATTTAAAATTCACTTACATACTTTTCAATGTTGACTAACAATATTTGTTAAGTATTGTATAAGTTTCTCAGCAGGTGCTGAATGAAGAATCTCTGGATTGCCTTGAAGACTCAGAAGAAAAGGAAAGCTGAAGATAGTAGATAAAGATTCAGAAGCTGGATGCTCCGCTCTGAAGTTTTATTGAAGACTGTTAAAGCTTGCCTCAGAGGTCTAAGAAGCAATCAGAAGAAAATCCTTACCAATTTGATCAGAGGATTAGATAAAAGGAATTAGCTTTCAGAAGCTAAGTCACGGGTTTTGTTAAGCATTCGTTGCTCTGACAAATGCATTTAATGCAAGGCGCCAAAAGTTCAAAAAGCTGTTTTGAAGGAGCGCGCATGTCTACTCAAAACAAAACCAAAATTTCCTTGTCTACCCTGTGTTGATCCAATTGAAGAAAGTTTCCAGTCAACCTAATCCTTATCTTCAAATCACTTCCAGATTTAGTTAAAGAACAAGGTTAACGGAATCAAAGTGTTTGAAGACCGTTTGAAGACATGACAGATTAACGGCTACAATAACTGATGTCATCTCTATTGAAGATTCAAATTCACCAACGGTCATCCTCATCCACTATAAATAGTAGCCAAGCTCCATTGCATCTTATACGCGGGATAATCGAGCAAAAATCTCAACGCACTGTTTTAATCAAGAAAACAGAGCACCATTTTCCATTCTCAATCTTTCTTAGCATAGCTTTAGTTAAAGTGAGAGAGTGAAGAAAAACAAGTTCATAGTAGGAATCTTGTAAACTGATATCGTTTGTGATATTCAGTTAGATTTAGAGAGAAATCTAGTTGAGATTAGAGTTGGGTGAGAAACCCAGAAAACAGAGTTGTACTTGTTCTGGTGGAAATCCTTTAACTCTTTTTAGGCTAGTCAGAACTAAGTGAGAAATTAGCTTATGTTCTGTTGATGTAAACGAGCTTCTGAACTTGTCATAAAAGTTCTGAATAGTAGATTTAAAATCTCTGGCGGCTGCGACCACAGGGGACAAGACGTAGTCACATGAATTCTGTGCCGAACTTGGATAAATCGACTTGTTCTCAGGATCTCCTGAACTTCTTTCTCCCTTCCTTATACTTGTTAATTTGCTTATGTGTACTTGTTTATATTTAGTGTTGAAACAAATTTCCTCCTTATATCATTGTTTTTGTTCAGAAGATTGTCCAGAAGTTTTCTAACTCAGAGCTTCTGTTGCTGAAAGCAGTTAAACTGTGTTAAGGCAGAATTTCTCTCATAAGCTGTTTCTCTAAACTAGCCTCTAACTCTGAGGAAATTTGACTCTGAAAAATTAAGTTTCTTAAAAAACTTAAAATTATCAGTTTTCAACTTAGACACCTATTCACCCCCCTCTATGTGATTCTGTTCTTGTTAGGGCCAACAAGTGGTATCAGAGCGAATGTCACTTCGTATATTTATTAAAGATCTAACAATCTAAGTGTAAGATCCTATCAGAATCAATAGAGATGGCTAGTAGACACCAGCCTGAGAACTCCTCTCACTTTATTATCCTTGAGAGCTCTTCTACAACTAAACCTCCACTATTTAATGGTGATAACTATTCCCACTGGAAAAAGAGGATGATGTACTTCATCCAAGCTCAGAGTATGAGTGCCTGGATGGTTATCACTGATGGTGACTTCATCCCAACAAGGATGGAAGCTGGTTTAGGACATGTTGTAATTCCTCAGAGAGAATACACTGATGATATTCTTAAGAAACTCCAAACTAATGCTTCAGCAATAAATATGTTGCACTGTGCACTTACTGCTACAGAATATAATAAGATTTCTTCTTGTGAAACAGCACAGGACATCTGGAACAAGCTGGAAGTCACTTATGAAGGAACTGGAAAAGTGAAGCAGTCTAAAGTCTATCAACTCATGAGAGACTATGAGTTATTTGAAATGCTTGACAAAGAATCTATTTCAAACATGAACTGTAGGTTCACCAAGATTGTCAATGACTTGAAGAGTTTGGGAAAGGATATTGAAGAATCAGAAAGAGTGAAAAAGATTCTCAGAAGCTTACAAAGGTCTTGGCAAGCCAAGAAGACTGTCATTGAAGAAGTTCAGGACTTGAGCTATTATCAGTATGATGAACTCATTGGTTCATTAATTACTTATGAGATGTCAATGAAGAACCATGACCTGAGAGAAAGGTCAAAAGGAAAAATAGGAGTAGTCCTGAAAGCAGAATCTTCTGAAGAACCCTCTGAAGATGAGGAACTGGCTATGCTGACCAGGAAGTTCAAGAAAGCCTTTAGAAAAGGCAGAGGTGGAAACTACAAAAAGCCTTTCAAGAGCTTTGATAAGAAAACTCCTGATTCTGGTGAAAAATTCAAGAGAGATCCAAACAAGCCTATTGTGTGCTATGGATGTCAGCATCCAGGACATATTAAGCCTAACTGTCCTGAGCTGAAAAAGGATAAGAAGAAGTTCAAGAAGGCTATGCTGGCTGCTTGGTCAGACTCTGAGACCAGCAGTGATCCTGAAGAGAAGGAAGAGCAAGCCCAGATTTGTTTCTTGGCTGATGAAGAGCCAACCTCTGAAGGTGTCACAGGAGAAACTTCCGCACTTCCTGAAGCAACATATGACTCTGAGTTAAACAATTCTCACAAACTAGATATCTTTGATTCTCTTGAAGAACTATATAGTATGTTCAAATACCTTAAGAGGAAATTGGACAAAAGCGAGCCTGACAAGTTTCTTAGGTTTACTCAAGTATATTTTGACATGAAAATGCTAGAAGAAAAGTTGTGTAAACAGTTCAGCACTCCTGCTGATGGCCCCAACGCCAAAGGTAAGGAAAAGCTTCTTCTGGGAAGTGATAAACCCCAAAAGAAGAAGAAACCTGTCACTCCCTCTCTTCTGAAAGAGATAGCTTCTCCTCCTGACGTTGGTACCTCTGAGAGTGCTGCTATATATCCTCTGAAGATGTTACACCTTCTCAGAAGAAGAAGGAAGGTCCCAAGAAGCAAAGGGAAAGATCCAATAACCCTCCCTTTTGCAAGCTTTGCAAGAGTGATGGTCACTGGTTGAAGGATTGCAAGTATCACATTAAAAACCTCTTGCAATCTGAGATATCACTAACACCTGCTGAAGATAAATCTAACAATGAAGGACCCAATAAGGATTGGGTACCTGTCACTAATTGATTGTGTTGCAGGTGGCTCTGAGTGCTCCATCAATGTCAAAGCTGTGGTACATTGACAGTGGGTGCTCAAGGCATATGACAGGTGATGAAAAAGTATTCATCACATTTGATCCTAAGAGAGGTGGTAAAGTCAGCTTTAGAGATGATTAGAAAGGAAGGATTCTTGGTTCTGGATCTATTGAAACTAATCCTCCGATCGAAGATGTCTCCCTAGTCAGAGGCCTGAAGTTCAACCTCATGAGTGTTGCACAACTGTGTGACAAAGGTAGAGAAGCAGTCTTCAGCTGCTCTTGATGTAAAATCTTGGACAGTAAGTCAAGGGAAGTTATTCTAACTGCTCCTAGAGTAGAAAATGTTTTCATGCTGAACCTTGAGAATCTTTGCAAAAATATATGCTTGATGTCCAAAGAGGATACCTCCTGGCTCTGGCATAGAAGACTTGCTCATGTGAGCATGGACCTTCTGGCCAAAGTAGCTAGATATCAATTGGTTGAGGGTCTGCCTGAAATTAGTTTTAAAAAGAACCATTTGTGCACTGCTTGTCAATCTGGTAAACAATCCAGAAGCTCTTTTAAAACTAAGAAAATCATTTCAACTAAAAGACCTTTGGAATTACTTCATATGGACCTTTTTGGCCCTGTTCAACCAATGAGCATGGGTGGAAAGAAGTATTCCTTTGTCATAGTAGATGACTATTCAAGATTCACTTGGGTTATCTTGATGTCTAGCAAAGATGAGTCACTTGGATGTTTCTCAGTTCTGGTAAAGAAGCTTGAGAATGAAAGGAATGAAAAGGTTGTACATATTAGAAGTGATAATGGTGGAGAATTCAAGAACTTTCAGTTTGAAGAATTCTGTGAAACCAAGGACATTGATCATAACTTTTTTGCTCCTAGGACTCCTCAACAAAATGGGGTAGTTGAAAGGAAGAATAGGACTCTGGTTGAAATTGCCAGAACTATGATCAATGAAAGAAGGCTTCCAAAGTATTTTTGGGGAGAAGTTGTTAACACAGCTTGTTATGTTCTGAATAGAGTGCTAATCAGAAGCATCTAGAACAAAACCCCTTATGAACTCTAGAAAGCTCGAAAGCCTAAAATAGGTTATTTGAGAACCTTTGGTTGTAAGTGTTATGTTTTGAATACAAAAGAATATCTTTCAAAGTTTGATTCAAAGGCAGATGAGGCCATTTTTCTTGGTTACTCAACACATAGTAAAGCATATAGGGTTTTTAAAAAGAGGACTCAAACTTTAGATGAATTTGTTCATGTACAGTTTGATGAGACTAACCCTGCAGATAGTAGAGCTCCTGAAGAAGATGTAGTTCAAGCTCCTGAAGAATCATCTCCTGTAGTAAAAGAAGATGTTTCTCTCAGAGCTGCTGAAGTGGTTCCTCCTGTTGCTGAATAAGCTCAAGAAGAGAATCCTACTCCAGAAGTCAACTTCCTTCTAGAAAATGCTCCTATATATGATTCAACAAATGATGAACAAGTTTCAGAAGATACATTGGATGTACCAAGAGAAGTTAGAGCTCCTAGGAATCACCCCTTGGAGAATGTAATTGACTCTGTTCAAAATCCTGTCATGACCAGAGCTCAGCTCAGAAGGTATATGGGGAATGTGGCTTTTGTGTCACTTCTGGAACCCAAGGACTTCTATGAAGCTGCAGATGATGATTCCTGGTTAATGGCAATGCAAGAAGAACTCGATCAATTCAAAAGGTTAGAAGTTTGGATTTTGGTTCCCAGACCTAACGACAAGAAGGTTGCTGGTACTAGATGGGTTCTGAAGAACAAACTTGATGAGTTTGGAAATGTTGTGAGGAACAAGGCAAGACTTGTTGCTTAAGGTTACAGTTAGCAAGAAGGCATAGATTATGGTGAAATTTTTGCTCATGTTGCAAGGTTGGAAGCCATTAGAATTCTGTGTGCTTTTGCATCATACAAAGGTTTTAAGCTCTTTCAGATGGATGTGAAAAGTGCATTCTTGAATGGTTACATTGATAAGGAAGTCTATGTATCTTAACCTCCTGGTTTTGAAGATCCTAAGTTTCCTGATCATGTGTACAAGCTGAAGAAAGTCTTGTATGGACTGAAACAAGCTCCCAGAGCTTGGTATGAGAGACTGACAAAGTTCCTTCTGTCTAAGGGATTTGTCAGAGGCTGTGTTGATACAACTCTGTTCACTCTGAAGAAGAACAAAGATATCCTTTTAGCTCAGGTATATGTTGATGATATTATATTTGGTGCTACTAATGAATCTTTGTGCAGGGAGTTCAGTGAGCAGATGAAGGCTGAATTTGAAATGTCGATGATGGGAGAATTAACCTTCTTCTTAGGACTTCAGATCAAGCAGAGTAATGATGGTGTGTTTATCAATCAAGCCAAGTATACTAGAGAAGTGCTGAAGAAATTTGGCATGATGGAATCTAATGCTGTTGGTATCCCCATGGATGTCAGCAAGGACATTGATGATGAAGAGAAAGCTGGTAAACCTGGAGATATAAAAACCTACAGAGGTATGATTGGTTCTCTTTTATACCTAACCGCCAGCAGGCTAGATATACATTTTGCTGTGTGCTTCTGTGCTAGGTATTAGGCTAAACCAAAGGAGATTCATAGTATTGCTGGCAAAAGAATTCTCAGATATCTTAAAGGCACTTCAGAAGCTGGTTTGTGGTATCCTTGTAGTACAAACTTTACTCCTGTAGGATACACAAACTCTGACTATGGTAGAGATAAATTGAAAAGGGTCAGCACTTCTGGTGGTTGTCATTTTCTGGGGGAGTGCCTAGTCTCCTGGCATAGCAAGAAACAAACCTCTGTGGCTCTCTCAACTGCTGAAGCCGAGTATGTTGCTGCTGGAAGTTCTGTTTCTCAGATGCTCTGGATTAAGCAACAAATTGCTGACTATGGAGTCATCCCTGGAACAATAACAATCTTCTGTGATAACAAAAGTGCAATTGATATTTCAAAGAATCCCATTCAACACAGCAGGATGAAGCATGTTCATATTAGGCATCACTTTCTGAGAGATCATGTTCTGAAGAAGGATATCATTATTACTCATGTTCCCTCTGAAGACAATCTTGCTGACATGTTTACTAAGCCTCTGGCTGGTACTCCTTTCAGCAGCTTGCGAGAAGGCATTGGTATGACTTATCCACTTCAGTAATTTATTTTAATTATATTTTTATTTATCTTAACTGCTAGCCGTTTAAGATAATTAAGTATGATTAAGGCTAATTATGATTTTTAATTAAGCATGCCTATATTTTATGCTATTACTGCGCTGTTACTGGTGTTAACGGTAACTGGTTCCCTTTTAACTGGTGTTTAGTTACTTTTTGAATTGGAATCGTTTTTCGTTTGGGTATAAATAAGGGGTTTCCACACTTAGCAACTTTTCACTCGAAATCTCCTTGAATATTAGAATTCCAATATATCTTTTCTCTGCAATCTCTTTCTCTCAAAACTTGACCTATTTTTCAAAATTCTCTCAATGGCTCAAGAACAAACTGTTGAACCCTCAGTCATTGTCACCCCCATTTTCACCGATGCACAAAAGAAACAAATTAGTGAATTTAGGGTTTTCACGTCTAGGTTCCTAGAGGATGAAATTAAAAACACTGACCCCATTTCAAAATGGCTAAGTACTCAGAACTGGAACTCCTTCGTCTCTTTGGATGAGTTCATTTATCCTAAATTAGTCACCGAGTTGTATAAAAATCTCTATTATCAGTCTAATGAGGAGGATGTTCTTCACTCTTCTATTGGAGAAGTTGAGTTTGAGGTCAGCAGGTCCTCTATTGCACATGCGATTGGAATTAGTGATGAAGGAATCATCATTGGAGATGATGGTTTTGCTGAAGGGTACACAGAGGCAAATTGGGCTAAACCTGATTTGAGTGCTAAGGAAACCTACGCCACTTGTCTCACTCAGCATCAGAGGTGGGCACATTATTTGACTACCAATGTGTTTCTTCCGAAGGCTGGTGGTGTTAATGGTGTTTCCAACAGGGAAAGGGTTTTCATGTACCATCTTATGAATAAGAAGAAGATCAATCTACCTGCCATGATTATAAGGCAGATGAAGAATGTCAAGGTGGTCAGCACTCTTGCTTATGGTTCCCTCCTGACGAGGTTGTTTGAGGCTACCTCTATCAATATTCCAGGAGATGGTGTTACCAGCAGAAGTACTCTCCTTAAGATGCATACTCTGAGGAATCTTGCTTTTGGTGTGTTACCAAAGAAGGCTGAGAATTCTCCTTCTGCAAGTGTTGCTCAGAAGGAAATAATAAAGGACACTGAGCAGAAGGGTAAGAAATCTGCTAAGAAGAGCAAAAGTAAGAAGGGATCAAGTACGTTGGTTCTGAATATAGAGAAGGTGGCTGTCTCAGAACCTCTTCCAGTTTTGGTTCAAACAACCATCAATGTTGAACCCTCTGGTAAGATTGTTGCTGAGAAGCCAGGTGATGCTGTTGAGAAGGCAGCTAAGGAAGCTGAGGATAGCAGACTTGTTGAATTAGCAAAGGCTGCTGAGGCTGAGAAAGTTGCAAGAGTTGTTGCTCTTGCTGAGGAAACAAAGAAAAAGAGAGTAGCTGCTGAGTTAGCTGATAAACTAGCAGTAGAGCGTGAAATGTTGGCAAAAGCTAAGGCTGATGCTAGACTTGCTGAATGTGCTGCTCAAGTTGAGAGCGAGGTGGTCTCTAGAAATGTTGAGGCTACTGGAGAAGCAGAGGATGCTGAAGAGATTCCTCTCTCCAGAAGTAATAGGAAGAAGGTTGCTGCAAATAGAAGGTTCTTGAACAAGAAGGACTTCTATATTGCTCCAAGTGCTGAATTGGAGGATACAATTCCTGAAGAAGAGGAATTTGTTCATAATGAAGACATGATGGATATGTCTGCTGAAGGGAATCTTGATGCTCCTGTTATTGAGGAACGCTCAGAGGACAGTGAACCAAAAGCTGATAATCCTGATGTTATTATTCAGAAGGCACTGAGGTTTGCTGAGAATGTTGATAACGAAGATTTTATGGACAACATTCTTCTGGGTCAAGGTAGAAACCCTGGTGATAGGGATGCTTCTGAAACTCTCAACAAAATGGCTTATGTCTTTACAGAGCCTATTTCTACGTTTGATCCCAATGCTCATGTATTCCCAACTGTCTCTGAACAGGTTATTTCATCTCCCTCTCATATTCATCATCCATCTCCTTCTCATACTTCTCATCCATCTTCCACACTTCCTTCTGTCCCAGAAGTAAGTGATTCTCAAACTTCCATTCCTCCTACAACTTCAACCTCTGAAGTTGTACCTCCTAAAACTGCTCCTCCTTCTGGATTCTATTCAGAAGTGAATTTGGCCTCCGGTCCAATTTTCACCGATTCAACAACTATCTCCACTACTTCCTCCCTAAATATTTCATCTGGAATTCCTTCAATAGGTTTTTCAGCTCCATCCTTTACACTTCCATCTACACTACCATCCACTACTTCTACTATTTCACCTTCTACCACACAATCTTCTCCTTCTTCCACTTCAAATTTACCTCCTCCTTCAACCTCTGGACACACACCTCATGTTTGTGATCCCTTAACTACTTCCACTACCACATCCTCTTTCGCTGGTTTGTCCTCAAACTACGACTTTCTACATAGTTTTATGCATTGGGATGAGTTGGAGAAACGTTTTGGTAGTTTTGGTTTCATGGGGAGAGCTCCTGTTGTATCAGAAGCTGGTGGTGCTCCTTCTATTGAGGAGTTGAGAAGAATGAGTTAGAGTGGCTCTGATGAACTGCTGAATAGATTTGCTGGATTAGGGCAAAGGACTTCTGCTTTTGACATGTATGCTCAGGGCATTGTGCTGCAAGAACTTCAATCTTTGAAAGCTCAGAACCTGCAGCTCATGTCTATGCTTCAATTGCAGGATCCTTCTGTCTATACTCGTAATCTTTCAACACTTCATCTAGCTACTTATGATGAGTTATACAAGTTGAGACAGCTGGCATTAACCCTTCCCACTCTAGACAATATAGCTCTTGCCTCTGCTAGTAATATAAATGAGAATCTAGAAATGTTGCAACAAGAGGTTAAGGAAGCTAACGAGCATTATGAGGCTCATGAGAAGGTTCTCCCAAGTAAGCTTGATGATCTGCAAAGTACTCCTAATCATATTCTGAGAGAAGTGAAATCTTCTGCTCAGGGATCATCATCTTCTGGGGCTACCAGAATTATGCATGACATCACTCCTGATCTCAACAATCGTCTCTAGAGCATAGAGTCTGCTGTGACTGCTCAGAGCGCCCAGATTGCAGAGCTTACAGAACTTCTGAAGGTTATGCACTCTCAAGCAAAAGAACAATAAAAGGTTCTTCATAACTGTTATAGGTTTGTTCGAGGACAGACTTATGTTCAGAATGAGCATCTTACTGTTGTTGTGTATGCAAATAATCGTTCTATCAAGCTGCTTCTGGAAGATGTTCAAAGACAGCGACCTTTGTCAGGACGGACTTATGATCATATGAGAACCATTGATGCTGATTTCAGACGAAGAATGGATTTGATCAACTCTGTAAGGCCTACTCCTCAGCAATACCAAACTGCTCTTAATGTTCAGCAGTGACTGTCCTCTCAAGGGGCTCTGGGTATTCCTGTTGTTTCTGGCCAAACGGGGGAGAAGTCTGCTCAGCAGAGTGGTCCTGGCTCTGGGATGAAGAGACAGAATGTTGATGCTGGTTCTAGTGATGCTCCTCCTCCTCGGAAGAAATCTAGAAACTGAATATCTATTAGGACTTAAGCTTCTTAGCTAGGTTCTGGGTTGGGTAGCTCTTATCTTAGAACTCTTTGTTATCCTTCTGTTTATCTTTGTTTCTCCTTCTTCTGATCATATATACACTGAACCTTTACATAATTCCTTTGTCTCTGAATGATATTATATATTGTTTATGCTTTTTAACTTAGTAACTTCCACTTCACTAATATCTAACAACTTGATCTTAAGCCTATTTTAAGTTAATACAGATTGCTGGAGTTCACCATTTATACTAAAATGGGGGAGTTAACGTTTCAGAAGATGAAATTTAAAATTCACTTACATACTTTTCAATGTTGACTAACAATTTTTGGTAAGTATTGTATAAGTTTCTCAGCAGGTGCTGAATGAAGAATCTCTGGATTGCCTTGAAGACTCAGAAGAAAAGGAAAGCTGAAGACAGTAGATAAAGATTCAGAAGCTGGATGCTCCGCTCTGAAGTTTTATTGAAGACTGTTAAAGCTTGCCTCAGAGGTCTAAGAAGCAATCATAAGAAAAATCCTTACCAATTTGATCAGAGGATTAGATAAAAGGAATTAGCTTTCAGAAGCTAAGTCACGGGTTTTGTTAAGCATTCATTGCTCTGACAAATGCATTTAATGCAAGGCGCCAAAAGTTCAAAAAGCTGTTTTGAAGGAACGCGCATGTCTACTCAAAACAAAACCAGAATTTCCTTGTCTACCCTTTGTTGATCCAATTGAAGAAAGTTTCCAGTCAACCTAATCCTTATCTTCAAATCACTTCAAGATTTAGTTAAAGATCAAGGTTAACGGAATCAAAGTGTTTCAAGACCGTTTGAAGACATGACAGATTAACGGCTACAATAACTGATGTCATCTCTATTGAAGATTCAAATTCACTAAAGGTCATCCTCATCCACTATAAATAGTAGCCAAGCTCCATTGCATCTTATACGCGTGATAATCAAGCAAAAATCTCAACGCACTGTTTTAATCAAGAAAACAGAGCACCATTTTCCATTCTCAATCTTTCTTAGCATAGCTTTAGTTAAAGTGAGAGAGTGAAGAAAAACAAGTTCATAATAGGAATCTTGTAAACTGATATCGTTTGTGATATTCAGTAAGATTTAGAGAGAAATCTAGTTGAGATTAGAGTTGGGTGAGAAACCTAGAAAACAGAGTTGTACTTGTTCTGGTGGAAATCCTTTAACTCTTTTTAGGCTAGTCAGAACTAAGTGAGAAATTAGCTTATGTTCTGTTGATGTAAAGGAGCTTCTGAACTTGCCATAAAAGTTCTGAATAGTAGATTTAAAATCTCTGGCGGCTGCGACCACAGGGGACAAGACGTAGTCATAGGAATTCTGTGGCGAACTTGGATAAATCGACTTGTTCTCAGGATCTCCTGAACTTCTTTCTCCCTTCCTTATACTTGTTAATTTGCTTCTGTGTACTTGTTTATATTTAGTGCTGAAACAGATTTCCTCCTTATATCATTGTCTTTGTTTAGAAGACTGTCCAGAAGCTTTCTAACTCAGAGCTTCTGTTGCTGAAAGCAGTTAAACTGTGTTAAGGAAGAATTTCTCTCGGAAGTTGTTTCTCTAAACTAGCCTCTGACTCTGAGGAAATTTGACTCTGGAAAATTAAGGGTCTTAAAAAACTTAAAATTTTCAGTTTTCAACTTAGACACCTATTCACCCCCCTCTAGGTGATTATGTTCTTGTTAGGGCCAACAGTAATTAGTGTGCAATCAGTAACATGTAAATGTAATACGTAGCTATAGCGAGGTTTGAGGGGGAAACAACAAACTAATGGTACTCCATTTCCTATACTTTCTGTTTTGCTGATTATGATTTGCCATTACCTTGTTGCATTTTGTGGATTAAGTTCATACTTTAGGATGTGATCCTTAAATTATGTATAAAATTTTTCTAACATAAGAAGATTAAGCATGTAATTTGTCGGTTAGCTAGACTACCTCAAAACAACATCAGTCTCCAAAATAAAAACAAAATCCAACGAATGTGGCAATCGATCATTAATTGTTAAGCGAAAGCACAAAAAATCCATGTAAAATTGCACAGCAAACTTACTTTTCCATGCGACATTCCAAGTACTTATTTGAGAAAAGTCTACATCTTTCAGATTGATGACCAGAAGATTTGAGACAACTAAGGTAGTCTTTCTTTTACATTTACCAAGCCAATACAAAAAACTTACTAGTCGGAAATCAATGATTAACAATAAGAACAATGTCAAAACTTAATACAACAAGCAATAATTGTTTAAAAATGGAGAAATTTTACCAAGTCGCATTCGTGCATATGGTCCAAAGGGAAAATTCCTTTTTCCGGAGGTACATGTCTAAGTCTTCTATTTCCACCAAATGCACCACCTGAAGAGATACAACAAAATAATGGGTACAGAGAATCCATGAAAGAAGAATGCGACTTGTTCATATTATCTTAACATGTCGAGAAAAACTGATATCGAACGAAAATTTTAGATATAGTTGAAAGATAGAAGCTTAAGCACGAATCAGAAAACAAATAGCCAAAAATACAGAATGTTGTGGGTAACTAGAGAAACAAGTAATTATTTGTTAAAATTTCATTAAGAATTGGAGTTATGAAGGATATCAAGTTTAGGAGAATGAGTTTACATAGTAAATTCACAATACCTGCACTCATTATAGCTGCTAGATTGGTCCGGAGGTGAAACCAAAGTAACAAACTGGGCAGACAATTAGGGTTTTCCTTATTTAAACCTACAAAATTCAGATGAAGTTTAGAATAAAACCCCAAATCTCTTTCTTTTTTTAAACCAGCAACCCAAAATTCGAAGTTAGGGACAATAATAAACTCGATTACAAAGAATGGGATTTGGGGATTTTGAAATTCTTCTCTTTCAAATTTTATGGATCAAGGGGTGTGAGTGTCTTTGTTTCGCATTTTCACCCCAAAAGCAAATGTTTTGGTATTTGGTTAGAAATTAGAAGTAGCTTAAGCAACTGTCTTTTCAAGAAGTTACAAAATACGACTTCTCTAGAAAAAAATAAACAAATTCAATATGTTCAAATTAGTCATGAGTAAACCACAAACAATAAAATAAAACCGTAAACAAAAACAACAACCATGAGTTGCAAACTGTAATCAGCTGCACCACACGGGCCTAAAAAAACCATTATGTGTAGTGGAGAGAAAAGATTGAACACGAGTAGCTATAGAAACCCCACGTTTTGCTTTCCGTGGGCTTCGCATAAGCCCCATATTCAAATAAGTAAGCCTCTATCGTGACTAAAATGTATACACAAAAGTGAATTTATTGTCGTTATAAAAAACATTTACTAAATTGAAATGATCTACTCATACCATGTGATTCGTGTACATATAACATTGAGAATTTCATAATCACGACAATAAAATGTCATTTCTTTTCATTGCATAAGCTCAACAGCAAGTGATTTCACATATATACATATAGCAATAGGCTTCCAAAGCCTTTCGAAATCAAGAACAATCAAGAAATCACAAAACTATCTCGTATGCATCGTAAACGGCAAACCCGTAATCAATATAAATTCAATACCAATTCATTAATCATAACAACTATTTTAGCTATAAGAAAGTGATATCATGTATAACAATCAACTTCCAGCCCTTTCGGGATAAAATAATTCACAATACATTCGTTTATACGCATCAATTCATCAAGCAAACACGTAACATTTCACGTCATGTTTATACTCACAACTTAAACCGTTCGGTTTTCACGTCGACGGCTCGATTCCGTCTCCGGTACTTCTTCCCCTTGCTGGTTACATATGCAAATAGTATTCAAAAATCAATAACTATATTGCAAACCAAGTTTACGGACCTAATTACCCGTTCTTGCAACGAATGTATTCAGTAAAGGCAGCCTGAACTAGGTCTACTAAAATGACCATAACTCCCAAGATACAAGGGCTTTTCATGTGCATTCCTTTTCCATATTAAACTAGACACATAAGATTCTAACATATCCAAAACTCAGAAACCTAATAAGCTATACACAGTAAACGGTGAAAATTGTAATCGGACCTAAGTGTAGGGTACACAAAACAGCAAGTATGCCTAAACTTCCCTTAGTCATTTCTCACAACTCAAACACAATTAGAAGCTAATATTTTGCAGACAACTTAAGGACGCATAGAGGTTTAAACTCTCTTCACAACGTTTCCCCAAATTCAGCTTTGAACGTACCCCAAATCATCAATCAAAGTGCGTGTCATGCTTAAAGCATCAATTAAACATACCGATAGTAATTCTAGCATAAATTTGTGCCTATAAACGCGAATTAATCGAAAAGAATTTCAGAATTTCAAGACCACAAAAACTCAGAAATACCTAATCTTAAAATCAACAAACTCACATTCCTAAATTACAGAGACCTATCCTAAAGAAGAAAATGATTAGACACTTACCTTTTCCAATCCCTTTCCTATCTTCTTCTTCCTCTTCCTCTTCTTCTTCTTTTTCCTCTAGCTCAAAATTCGTTCACAAACCTTGAATTTTCCAGAAATGAAATGTGTTGGGAGAGGTTTATTTGTCTTCTTAAAGGGTAAAAAGACTAAAATGCCCTTTCCCATTTATTCTAATCCCACTTGTACCCCATTTGCTAATTAATTCCGTAAACTTGATTAACACTAACATAAACAGAATCATTAACATATAATAACTCACTTAGGACCTCTATTTAACATTTTACCCAACGACATTTTACTACGGTAAAAACGGCGATTTTACGGGTTTTTGCGGTTTCGTGCTACTAAGTGTTTCGGAGCATATTAAATACTATTTAAATCTATCTAATGTCATATGCAATAAGTCATGTATGATATTTATGAAATAAAATAAAAATGTGAAAAAGTCGGGTGTGTTACATTTTTTTTCTTTATGCGGTTTTTCACTAAGCCTCCTCAACTTGACTTTTAACATACGTCTGGGCCCTTTTGCACCCAATATCAGTTTCACTAGGGAGAGTGTAATACACTCGCTCGAAAAAATTACATTTGTGGTATTCCATTTTTCTCTTTTTTATTTTTTTTTTCTTCTTTCCCAGAATTTGTGTTAGAAGAAGAAGAAGAAGAAATTAATTAGGTGTTATTTTGTAATTTACCACAAGTTTTGTTCATTTCACTCCCATTGGTGCTACCAACATGGAGCCACGTAAGCAAAATGAGCTTAAATGTTATGTTTTTATAGACTTTAATGCGCTATGTGAAAAACCTCAAACTTTATGTGTCTAAGTGAAAAAAAATTACCACTTCAAAATCTGTTAAATATGCAATTTATAGTAAATATGCTATTAAATTACTTTATTTCTTAAAAAATTCATGTAATTTTTTATAGGTTCCAAGAAGTTTTTAGTTCATGATTTATGTCAATAACAAATTTTTTATCAATATATTTCTCATTTATATATGAGGTATAAATGAACTTATCAATAAAAAAATTAATAATAACTAACTGATTATTAAAATAGTATTTTTGTTACGTATCAATATTTTATAGCACAATTTGTAGAAATAAATCTATTAAACACAATCTAGTCTGGCTCATATGAACGTTTAAGGCCTCATTCTTTGTAATTGAATAAATTATCAAAATTGAGGAGTTAAATTGGCTAAATTTGATTAAATGCCTAATAAGTTTTCTAGCACTTTTATTGTTAATTACATGGGAAGTTTAACAACTATTGAATCACTGGATTCAAAGAAACTAATTAAACAGATCAAAAGTCAGCAAATTTTTATATGTTATCGCTTGTCTAAGTCCTAACAAAAATCTACAATATTTTGTTATCTTTTTTTTTTGTTCCATGTATGGGGATAACGCGAAAACTATACATGTTATGAAAATTCTTATTAACTCGGCAGCAAAAACCTTCCAGCTTTTTAAAAAATAAAATAAAAATCTGATGTTTACTTGTACAATACATCTAGGATCATTCTGAGATACTAATCCTCTCATCTTTTTTCTCCCCAGATGCTTCCTGATTAAATTCCTTTCCGAATCCCAGCTCTGACATGTCTTGCTTTGCCATCAAGTTTCTGCATAATCCCTATACCAATTTTGCATATGAAGCACACTTCTTTCAACAAGAAGCAACAAATACGAAAAAAATGGCAACAAAATACAATCCACAAACATATAGCAGCTAATCTTTGTCATTAATCACCAACAGGCATGCTAAAACTTAAGGTTTCTCAAATCAATTCAATCATATCAAGATGATAATAGGAAGCAGACATGCTGAGCCATATGCATGTAGAATGTTGCATAACTATCCACCGAAGTCTGTAGTGTGAATGCCTCAAGCGTCATGATATGAGTAGACAAATGCACTACATGATGAAGTTAAACACAATTAATATCCCCTTGAACCCTACGTGGCAAGCCAAGTGTATTCCACCTAATCCATACGGGCTCATTTACTACTATGTTCTTGATCATGATTTCAGAATTTTAGATAAATCAAGACTCGGATTCAGGTTTCTAGTGATTTAGTAACAAGTTTTATCCATCATGATTATGTAGTCATAGTGGCACATGCCATGAAATAAAAAAGTTTTCAAAAACATCAACAATAAGCTTCTCGTAATTAGTGTGCAATCAGTAACATGTAAATGTAATACGTAGCTATAGTGACGTTTGAGGGGGAAACAACAAACTAATGGTACTCCATTTCCTATACTTTCTGTTTTGCTGATTATGATTTGCCATTACCTTGTTGGATTTTGTGGATTAAGTTCATACTTTAGGATGTGATCCTTAAATTATGTATAAAATTTTCTACCATAAGAAGATTAAGCATGCAATTTGTCGGTTAGCTAGACTACCTGAAAACAACATCAGTCTCCAAAATAAAAACAAAATCCAACGAATGTGGCAATCGATCATTAATTGTTAAGCGAAAGCACAAAAAATCCATGTCAAATTGAATAGCAAACTTACTTTTCCATGCGACATTCCAAGTACTTCTTTGAGAAAAGTCTACATCTTTCAAATTGATGACTAGAAGATTTGAGACAACTAAGGTAGTCTTTCTTTTGTTGTTACCAAGCCAATACAAAAAACTTACTAGTCGGAAATCAATGATTAACAATAAGAACAATGTGAAAACTTAATACAACAAAATAAGTCCTCTATTTCCACCAAATACACCACCTAAAGAGATACAACAAAATAATGAATACATAGAATCCATGAAAGAAGAATGCGACTTGTTCATATTATCTTAACATGTCGAGAAAAACTGATATCGAACGAAATTTTTAGATATAGTTGAAAGAAAGTAGCTTAAGCACGACTCAGAGAACAAACAACCAAAAATACAGAATGTTGTGGGTAACTAGAGAAACAAGTAATTATTTGTTAAAATTTCATTAAGAATTGGAGTTATGAAGGATATCAAGTTTAGGAGAATGAGTCTACATAGTAAATTCACAATACCTGCACTCATTATAGCTCCTAGATTGGTCCGGAGGTGAAATCAATTAGGGTTTTCCTTATTCAAACCTGCAAAATTCAGATGAATTTTGGAATAAAACCCCAAATCTCTTTCTTTTTTTAAACCCACAACTCGAGATTCAAAGTTAGGGACAATAATAAACTCGATTACAAAGAATGGGATTTGGGGATTTTGAAATTCTTCTCTTTCAAATTTTAGGGATCCAGGGGTGTGAGTTTCTCCGTTTCGCGTTTTCACCCCAAAAGCAAATGTTTTGGTATTTGGTTAGAAATTAGAAGTAGCTTAAGCAACTGTCTTTTCAAGAAGTTACAAAATACGACTTCTCTAGAAAAAAATAAACAAATTCAATATGTTTAAATTAGTCATGAGTAAACCACAAACAACAAAATAAAACCGTAAACAAAAACAACAACCATGAGCAGCAAATAGTGACCAACTGCACCACACGGGCCTAAAAAAACCATTATGTGTAGTGGAGAGAGATGATTGAACACGAGTAGCTATAGAAACCCCACGTTTTGCTTTCCGTGGGCTTCGCATAGGCCCCATATTGAAATAAGTAAGCCTCTATCGGGACTAAAATGTATACACTAAAGTGAATTTATTGTCGTTAAAAAAACATTTACTAAATTGAAATAATCTACTCATACCATGTGATTCGTGTACATATAACATTGAGAATTCCATAATCACGACAATAAAATGTCATTTCTTTTCATAGCATAAACTCAACAGCAAGTGATTTCACATATATACATATAGCAATAGGCTTCCAAGGCCTTTCGAAATCAAGAACAATCAAGAAATCACAAAACTAGCTCGTATGCGTCGTAAACGGCAAACCCGTAATCAATATAAATTCAATACCAATTCATTGATCATAATAGCTATTTTAGCTATAAGCAAGTGATATCATGTATAACAATCAACTTCCAGCCCTTTCGGGAAACAATAATTCGCAATACATTCGTTTATACGCATCAATTCATCAAGCAAACACGTAACATTTCACGTCATGTTTATACTCACAACTTAAACCGTTTGGTTTTCACGTCGACGGCTCGATTCCGCCTCCGGTACATCTTCCCCTTGCTGGTTACCTATCCAAATAGCATTCAACAATCAATAACTATATTGCAAACCAAGTTTACGGACCTTATTACCCGTTCTTGCAACGAATGTATTCGGTAAAGGCAGCCTGAACTAGGTCTACTAAAAAGACCATAACTCCCAAGATAGAAGGGCTTTTCCTGTGATTCGTTTTTCATATTAAACTAGACACATAAGGTTCTAACATATCCAAAAATCAGAACCTAATAATCTATACACAATAAACGGTAAAGATTGTAATTGGACCTAAGTGCAGGGTAAACAAAACAGCAAGTATGCCTAAACTTCCCTTAGTCATTTCTCACAACTCAAACACAATTAGAAGCTAATATTTTTTCAGGCAACTTAAGGACACATAGAGGTTTAAACTCTCTTGACAACCTTCCCCCCAATTCGGCTTCGAACATATCCAAAATCATGAGTAAATTACACCAGTGGTACCCAAACTATCCTTACTTTCCCAAACTGGTACCCAAACAAAATTTTGTCCCAAACTCATACCTATACTATCAGTGACCTCCCAATTAAGTTCCTATTACCTGCTATAACCAGTCAACGCAAAGTCAACGTCGGTCAACGCAAGTTTGACCAACTTTTTATTGACACTATTAATTATTTATACTTAATTGACCAAAAAGCCCCTCTCTTCTTCTTCTTCCTCCTTTTTTCTTTCTCCCTCCCTCTCTCTTCCACCATTAAAGACCTTTTTTCACCATTAAAGATCTCTTTTCCACCATTAAAATTCTTCATCCTCCTTTTTTTCTTCTTCTTCTTCTTCTTCTTCTTCTTCTTCTCCTCTTTCTTCTTTTTTTTCTTTCTTCTTTTCTCCTCCTTTTCTTTTCTTTCTTTTTCTTTCTCCTTATTCTTCTCTCCACAGATTCCGGGAAGTTCCAGCCCCGCCGAAATATTCCGGCGGGTCTGGTACCGCCGGAAACTGGAAAAATCCAGATTCCGGCGGATGGGGGGAAGAATAGGAGAAAGAAGAAGAAGAAAGGGAGGAGAAAAGAAGAAAGAAAAAAAAAGGAAGAAAGAGGAGGAGAGAAGAAGAAGAAGAAAGAAAGAAAAAGGAGAAAAGAAAGAAAAGAAGAAAAAAAAAAATAAAGAGAAGGAAGAGGGGGAGGAGGAGGAGGAGGAGGGAAAAATTATAGTGGAGGGAGGTGAGAGAAAAGGAAAAGAGAGATGGTAGTAAGGGAGGAGGAAGAAGAAAAAGGTTAATTTAGTAATTTTACATAAAATGATTAATGGGCCCATCAAAAAGTTGGTCAAACTTGCCTTGACCATTGTTGACTTCGAGTTGACCGCTCATTGACCGGTTATAGAAGGTAATTTGGACTTAGATAGGAGGTTACAGATAGTTTGGGTATGAGTTTGGGACAAAATTTTGTTTGGGTACCAATTTGGGAAAGTGTGTATAGTTTGGGCACTACTGGTGTAATTTACCCCCAAAATCATCAATCAAAGTGTGTGCCGTGCTTAAAGCATCAATTAAACATACCTATAGTAATTCTAGCATAACTTTGTGCCTATAAACCCGAATTTCATAATTTCAAGAACTCAAAAACCCAGAAATACCTAATCTTAAAATCAGCAAACTCACATTCCTAAATTACAGAGACCTAGCCTAAAGAAGAAGATGATTACACACTTACCTTTTCCAACCCCTTTCCTATCTTCTTCTTCCTCTTCCTCTTCTTCTTCTTTTCCCTCTAGCTCAAAATTCGTTCACAAACCTTGAATTTTCCAGAAATGAAATGTGTTGGGAGAGGTTTATTTGTCTTCTTAAAGGTAAAAAGACTAAAATGCCCTTTGCCATTTATTCTAATCCCACTTCTACCCCATTTGCTAATTAATTCCGTAAACTTGATTAATACTAACACAAACACAATCATTAACATATAATAACTCACTTATGACCTATATTTCAAATTTTACCCAACGCCCTTTTACTACGGTAAAAACGACGATTTTACGGGTTTTTGCGGTTTCGTGCAACTAAGTGTTTTGGAGCATATAAAATACTATTTAAATCTATGTAATGTTATATGCGATATGTCATGTATGATATTTATGAAATAAAATAAAAATGTGAAAAAGTCGGGTGTGTTACACTTTTTTTCTTTATGTGGTTTTTCACTAAGCCTCCTCAACTTGACTTTTAACATACGTCTGGGCCCTTTTGCACCCAATATCAGTTTCACTAGGGAGAGTGTAATACACTCGCTAGAAAAAATTACATTTTTGGTCCCTAATTTTTCTCTTATTTCTTTTTTTTCTCTTCTTTTTCCAGAATTTGTGTTAGAAGAAGAAGAAGAAGAAATTAATTAGTTGTAATTTTGTAATTACTATAAGTTTTGTTACAAGGTTTGTCCATTTCACTCCCATTGGTGCTACCAACATGGAGTCACGTAAGCAAAATGTGCTTAAGTGTTGTGTTTTTATATACTTTAATGCGCTATGTGAAAAACCTCAAACTTTATGTGTCTAAGTGAAAGAAAATTACCACTTCAAAATTTGTTAAACATGCAATTTATAGTAAATATGAGATTAAATAACTTTATTTCTGAAAAAATTCATGTAAATTTTTATAGCTTACAGAAGTCCTTAGTTCATGATTTATGTCAATGCCGATTTTTTTATCAATATATTTCTCAATTATATATGAGGTATAAATGCCCAAAGCCCGACCGGACCATACAAGGCCCGGCCAACGTTTTTTGTCCACTAGTACACATGTCACGTTTTCCTTGGACCGCCCTGCCACGTGGCAGATAAGGATTGGATTGATGTCTGCCACGTGGCAGTGACGGTATGGTTAGAGGAATTGTGACCGTAGGGTCACAACAAACAGTGTTGTGACCGTACGGTCCTTGGTGAACAGGGTTTGTGACCGTACGTCATTTTGTGAACGAGGATTTTCTCATAAGCATGAAAGTGCCACACTCATGGTCCCGGGATGCGGGTGGAAGAGGTTATGGCCCTGGAAAGGTGATTCGTTCTTCGATGAGTATCAGTATTTGAGCAGCTGGCGCGACGAGGAGCTTATAGATTGCTTTCATCATCGGGTTCGAAAACCAGTGCTTACAGTTTGCCCCTCGCTTCTTTGGGAGTGCCTAGGGTGATTACATCATCCTGTAAGACCCATTGGGCAGTCTCAATGAAGCGAAACGAGAAATACTGTGTGTGTGCTCGTATTTTTCGAAAGTGGGTGTGAGCGAAAATGGTCGCTCATAGCGGCTTTAGCCTTCTTTGACTAGAGTCGCCACCCGGCCGATCGGGAAAATGTACGAACCGGTGTTTTGAAAACCAGAGATTCTATTTACGTTCGTGGATACAACTTATTAATTCCGACATTCCAGAACCCAGAGGATCTTTAATGCAACCTAACAGTTTGTTATTTTGATATTTATAGTTATCACACAAGAATAAGTAAATGCACAAATATTTGTACGGTAAACCGCCGGGTGATAGGGTACAAAACCCTTAGAAGCTTACCCTCGTCGTGTGCCAGTGATTGCTAGCGGACTGATACTCATTGAAGAACGGAGACCTTTTCTGGGAGGAACCTTGGGGGCCGGAGTTGCGTGTGCGTCCTCCGGAGTGGTAACTAGGAACATGACTTAATCGACTCTAGCAAAACTGTGAGTGATGCCTAGGTTGGAAACTTTTGGTAAAAAAGGGGAATATATTTTTGGTGGTCGGGAGGACCTTTTCTGGGAATATTTCGGGAAAATACTCTCAAGCACAGACTTTCAGCGACTCTTTTCTGTATCAGAGGCAACTTTAGGCAACTCAGAGGCAACTTTATCAGAGGCAGCTTATATCGGCTCAAGAATCGCTTTAGAACGAGCTAGAGAGGTGGGAGAATGAGTGTTTGTTGGTGAATTGAATGAGAAATCCGCGGGGTATTTATAGGTTAGCTTGTGACCGTATGGTCCCAATTTGGTGACCGTACGGTCACATGCTTCGCCCGTCTCAGATCTAAATTTGGATCTGAGCCGGGCTTCACACAAGGCCCGGCCAATGTTGTTTGGATTTTTGGTACACGTGTCACTCTCTGATTGGACCGCCAATCCACGTGGCAGATAAGGATTGGATTCTGTCTGCCACGTGGCAATGACCGTACGGTCCTTATTGAATAGTGCTTGTGACCGTATATCTTTTCGTGATCGAGGATTTTCTCATAAGCGTGAAGGTGCCACACTCATGGTCCCGAGGAGCGGGCGGAAGAGGTTATGGCCCCGAAAAGTGATGAACCCTATGTGTTCTGATTATGTCCAAACGTTTCAGAAGATGAAAACTTAATATTTCCTTACATATAGTTTACTATTGACTAATAATTTTTGTGTACTTAGTCTTTGTGTAAGTTGCTCAGCAGGTGCTGAATGAATCATTTCTGGATTGCCTAAATAACTCAGAAGATCGGTCTGTTGAAGCTGGATACTCCGCTCTAAAGCCGAAGTCTGCTAAAGCTCTGATCAGAAGTCCCTTGCAATCAGAAGTTTTGCCAATTGTGATCAGAAGTCTACTCAAGTGGTTTTTTTAGCTTCTGAAAGCTAAAGTCACGGGTTCTGGATAGCATTTAATGCTCTGACAAGTGCATTTAATGCAAGGCGCCAAAAGTTCAAAAAGCTGTTTTGATGGAGCGCGCCTGTCTGTTTAAAAGAAACCAGAATTTCCTTGCCTACCCTTTGTTGATCCAATTGAAGAATGATTCTGTCATCCTTCTCCTTGATTTCAAATCACTTACCAGATTTAGTTAAAGAACAAGGATAACGGAATCGAAGTGTTTGAAGACCGTTTGAAGATTTGACAAAACTAACGGCTACAACAACTGATGTCATCTCCTTTGAAGATTCAAACTCTCCAACGGTCATCTTCATTCACTATAAATAGTAGCCAAGCTCCAATGCATCAACATACGCATGATCATCGAGCAAAATCTCAACGCACTGTTCTAACTAGAAAAACAGAGCATCTTTTCCATTCTCAATCTTTCTTAGCATAGTGTTAGTAAAGTGAGAGAGTGAAGAAAAACAAGTTCATAATAGGAATCTTGTAAACTGATATCGTTTGTGATATTCAGTTAGATTTAAAGAGAGAAATCTAGTTGAGATTAGAGTTGGGTGAGAAATCCAGAAAACAGAGTATTGTTTGTTCTGGTGAAAATCCTTTAACTCTTTTTAGGCTAGTCAGAACTAAGTGAGAAATTAGCTTAAGTTCTGTTGATGTAAAGGAGCTTCTGAACTTGCCATAAAAGTTCTGAATAGTGGATTTATAAAATCTCTGTAGGCCGCGACCTCAGGGGACAAGACGTAGTCACAGGACTTCTGTGGCGAACTTGGATAAATCGATTTGTTCAATCAGGACCTCCTGAACTTCTTTCTCCCTCTTATACTTGTTATTTTTGCTTCTGTGTACTTGCTTATATTTAGTGCTGAAACAGATTTTCTCTAAAGTATCATTGTCTTTGTTCAGAAGACTGTCCAGAAGTTCTCAAATCAGAACTTTTGTTGCTGAAAAACAGTCCAACTGTGTTTAGGCAGAATTTCCCTCAGAAGTTACTTCTGTAAGCTAGCCTCTGACTCTGAGGAAATTTGACTCTGAAAATTAAGTTTCCCGAAAAACTTAGAAATTTTCAGTTTTCAACTTTGACACCTATTCACCCCCCTCTAGGTGATTCTGTTCTTGAAGGGCCAACAAGTGGTATCAGAGCGAAGGTCACTTCGCATATTTACTAAAGATCTAACAATCTAAGTGTAAGATCCTATCAGAATCAATAGAGATGGCTAGTAGACACCAGCCTGAGAATTCTTCTCACTTCATAGTTCCAGAAGGTTCTTCTACTACTAGACCTCCATTATTTAATGACAACAACTACTCATACTGGAAGAAAAGGATGATGTACTTCATCCAAACTCAGAACATGAGTGCTTGGTATGTCATCACTAATGGTGATTTCATTCCTACCAGAATGGAACAAGGTTTAGGGAATGTTGTTATTCCTCAGAGAGAATACACAGATCACATTCTAAAAAAACTCCAAACTAATGCTTCAGCAACAAATATGTTGCATTGTGCACTTACAGCTACTGAATATAACAAAGTTTCTTCTTGTGAAATAGCACAGGATATTTGGAACAAGCTAGAAGTCACATATGAAGGAACTGGAAAAGTTAAGCAATCTAAAGTCAACCAACTCATGAGAGAATATGAGTTATTTGAAATGCTTGATAAAGAATCTATTTCAGATATGAACTCTAGATTCACCAAGATAGTCAATGACTTGAAGAGTTTAGGAAAGGATATTGAAGAATCTGATCGTGTGAAGAAGATTGTCAGAAGCTTACCAAGGTCTTGGCAAGCCAAGAAGATTGCTATTGAAGAAGTTCAGGATTTGAGCTATTACCTGTATGATGAGCTCATTGGGTCTCTAATTACCCATGAGATGTCATTAAAGAATCATGACCTAAGAGAAAGGTCAGAAGGAAAAAGAGTAGTCCTGAAAGCAGAATCTTCTGAAGAATCCTCTGAAGATGAGGAACTGGCTATGCTGACCAGGAAGTTCAAGAAGGCCTTTAGAAAAGGCAGAGGTGGAAACTACAAAAAGCCTTTCAGGAGCTTTGACAAGAAAACTCCTGATTCTGGTGAAAAGTTCAAGAGAGATCCAAATAAGCCTATTGTGTGCTATGGATGTCAGCAACCGGGGCACATTAAGCCTAACTGTCCGGAGCTGAAGAAAGATAAGAAGAAGTTCAAGAAAGCAATGCTGGCTGCTTGGTCAGACTCTGAGACCAGCAGTGATCCTGAAGAAAAGGAAGAGCAAGCTCAGATATGTTTTATGGCTATTGATGAGCCAACTTCCGAAGATGTCACATGAGAAACTTCCGCACCTCCTGAAGCTACATATGACTGCGAGGTAAACATATCTTCTGAACAAAATATCTTTGATTCTCTTGAAGAACTCTATAGTATGTTCAAGTACCTGAAAAGGAAATTGGACAAGAGTGAGGCTGACAAGTTTCTTAGGTTTACTCAAGTTTATTCTGACATGAAAGTGTTAGAAGAAAAACTGTGTAAACAGTTCAGCACTCTTGCTGATGGCTCTAAAGCCAAAGGCAAGGAAAAGCTGCCTCTGGGAAGTGATAAACCCCAGAAGAAGAAGAAACCTGTCACTCCCTCTCTTCTGAAAGAGATAGCTTCTCCTCCTGATGTTGGAACCTCTGAGAGTGCTGGTATGGCCTCTGAAGATGTTGATCCTTCTCAGAAGAAGAAGAAATCTCCCAGGAAGCAAAGGGAAAGATCCAAGAACCCTCCTTTTTGCAAACTTTGCAAGGGTGATGGTCATTGGGTGAAGGATTGCAAGTATCATATTAAAAACCTCTTGCAATCTGAGATATTATTAAAACCTGCTGAAGAGAAATCTAACTCTGAAGGACCCAATAAGGATTGGGTACCTGTCACTAATTGATTGTGTTGCAGGTGGCTCTGAGTGCTCCATCAATGTCAAAGTTGTGGTACATTGACAGTGGGTGCTCAAGGCATATGACAGGTGATGAAAAAGCATTCATCACTTTTGATCCTAAAAGAGGTGGAAAAGTCAGCTTTGGAGATGCTCAGAAAGGAAGGATACTTGGTTCTGGATCCATAGGAACTAATCCTCCGATCGAAGATGTCTCCCTAGTCAGAGGCCTGAAGTTCAATCTCCTGAGTGTTGCACAACTGTGTGATAAAGGTAGAGATGTTGTCTTCAGCTCCTCTGGATGTAAAATCTTGGACAGTAAGTCAAGGGAAGTTATTCTAACTGCTCCTAGAGTTGAAAATGTTTTCATACTGAATCTTGAGAATCTTTGCAAAAATATATGCTTGATGTCCAAAGAGGATACCTCCTGGCTCTGGCATAGGAGACTTGCTCATGTGAGCATGGACCTTCTGGCCAAAGTAGCTAGAAATCAATTGGTTGAGGGTCTGCCTGAAATTAGTTTTAAAAAGAATCATTTGTGCAATGCTTGCCTATCTGGTAAACAATCCAGAAGCTCTTTTAAAATTAAGAAAGTCATTTCAACTAAAAGACCTTTGGAATTACTTCATATGGATCTTTTTGGCCCTGTTCAACCAATGAGCATGGGTGGAAAGAAGTATGCTTTTGTCATTGTAGATGACTATTCAAGATTCACTTGGGTCATCTTGCTGTCTAGCAAAGATGAGTCACTTGGATGTTTCTCAGTTCTGATAAAGAAACTTGAGAATGAAAGGAATGAAAAGGTTGTCCATATCAGAAGTGATAATGGTGGAGAATTCAAAAACTTTAGGTTTGAAGAATTCTGTGAAACCAAGGGAATTGATCATAACTTTTCTGCTCCCAGAACTCCTCAACAAAATGGGGTAGTTGAAAGGAAGAATAGAACTCTGGTTGAGATAGCCAGAACTATGATCAATGAAAGAAGGCTTCCTAAGTACTTTTGGGGAGAAGTTGTGAACACAGCTTGCTATGTTCTGAATAGAGTGCTAATCAGAAGCATTCTGAACAAGACCCCTTATGAACTCTGGAAAGGTCGAAAGCCTAAGATAGGTTATTTCAGAACCTTCGGTTGTAAGTGTTATGTTTTGAATACAAAAGAATATCTTTCAAAGTTTGATTCAAAGGCAGATGAGGCTATTTTTCTTGGTTACTCAACACATAGTAAAGCATATAGGGTTTTTAATAAGAGGACTCAAACTTTAGATGAATCTGTTCATGTACAGTTTGATGAGACTAACCCTGCAGATAGTAGAGCTCCTGATGAAGATGTAGTTCAAGCTCCTGAAGTAACATCCCCTATTGAAGAAGAAGATGTTTCTCCCAGAGCTGCTGAAGTGATTCCTCCTGTTGCTGAACAAGCTCAAGAAGTGAATCCTACTCCAGAAGTCAACTTCCTTCCAGAAGATGCTCCTATATATGATTCAACAAATGATGAACAGGTTTCAGAAGACTCATTGGATGTACCAAGAGAAGTTAGAGCTCATAGGAATCATTCCTTAGAGAACATAATTGACTCTGTTCATAATCCTGTCATGACCAGAGCTCAGCTCAGAAGATACATGGGGAATGTGGCTTTTGTGTCACTTCTGGAACCCAAGGACTTCTATGAAGCTGCTGATGATGACTCCTGGTTAATGGCAATGCAAGAAGAACTTGACCAGTTCAAAAGGTCAGAAGTTTGGACTTTGGTTCCCAGACCTAACAACATAAAGGTTGTTGGAACTAGATGGGTTCTGAAGAACAAGCTTGATGAATTTGGAAATGTTGTGAGGAACAAGGCAAGACTTGTTGCTCAAGGTTACAGTCAGCAAGAAGGCATAGATTATGGTGAAACTTTTGCTCCTGTTGCAAGATTAGAAGCCATTAGAATCTTATGTGCTTTTGCATCATACAAAGGTTTCAAGCTCTTTCAAATGGATGTGAAAAGTGCATTCTTGAATGGTTACATTGATGAGGAAGTCTATGTGTCTCAACCCCCTGGTTTTGAAGATCCTAAGTTTCCTGATCATGTGTACAAGCTGAAGAAAGCCTTGTATGGACTGAAACAAGCTCCCAGAGCTTGGTATGAGAGACTGACGAAGTTCCTTCTGTCTAAGGGATTTGTCAGAGGCTGTGTTGATACAACTCTGTTCACTCTAAAGAAGAACAAGGATATCCTTATAGCTCAGGTATATGTTGATGATATTATATTTGGTGCTACTAATGAATCTTTGTGCAGAGAGTTCAGTGACCACATGAAGGCTGAGTTTGAAATGTCTATGATGGGAGAATTAACCTTCTTCTTAGGACTTCAGATCAAGCAAAGTAATGATGGTGTGTTTATCAATCAAGCCAAGTACACTAGAGAAGTGCTGAAGAAATTTGGCATGATGGACTCTAATGCTGTTGATATTCCAATGGATGTCAGCAAAGACATTGATGATGAAGAGAAAGCTGGTAAACCTGTAAATATAAAAACCTATAGAGGTATGATTGGTTCTCTTTTATACCTAACCGCCAGCAGGCCAGATATACATTTTGCTGTGTGTTTTTGTGCTAGATATCAATCAAAGCCAAGAGAAATTCATGATGTTGCTGTCAAAAGAATTCTCAGATATCTTAAAGGCACACCAGAAGCTGGTTTGTGGTATCCCTGTAGTTCTGATTTTACTCCTATAGGATACACAGACTCTGACTATGGTAGAGATAAATTGAAAAGGGTCAGCACTTCTGGTGGTTGTCATTTTCTGGGGGAGTGCTTAGTCTCCTGGCATAGCAAGAAGCAAACCTCTGTGGCTCTCTCAACTGCTGAAGCTGAGTATGTTGCTGCTGGAAGTTGTGTTTCTCAGATGCTCTGGATCAAGCAACAAATTGCTGACTATGGTGTCATCCCTGGAACAATTACAATCTACTGTGATAACAAGAGTGCAATTGATCTTTCAAAAAATCCTATTCAGCACAGCAGGATGAAGCATGTTCATATTAGGCATCACTTTCTGAGAGATCATGTTCTGAAGAAGGATATTATCATTACTCATGTTCCCTCTGAAGAGAATCTTGCTGACATGTTTACTAAGCCTCTGGCTGGTATGTCTTTCAGCAACTTACGAGAAGGCATTGGTATGACTTATCCACTTCAATAACTTAGATTAATTATGTCTGTATGTCTTAAGTGATTAATCCTTTGAGATAATTAAGTTATAATTAATTCTAATCATGATTTGACTTGAAAGCATGCGTTATCTTCTGTATTTTACGGCGCTGTTCTGTGGTTAACGGTTATCTGTTCCCTTTTAAACGGTGTGTATTTGCTTTTTGAATTGGAACGGTTTCTGTGTTTGGGTATAAATAGATGTTTTCCATACTTAGAAGTTTTTACTCTTTTTCTTTGCCATTAGAATTTCCATAGATTTTTCTGTGTTCTCTTCTCTCTAAAATCTTAACCTAATTTCTTATTTCTTCAAAATGGCTCAAGAAATCACTGTCACACACATCTTCTCCACTGAATCACAAAAGAAGGTTAGCGAATCTAGGGTATTCACCTCTAGGTTCCTAGATGATGAAGTTAAATCGACTGAACCTATTTCTCACTGGCTTAGCGCTCAAAACTGGAATTCATTCGTTTCTCTCGATGAATTCATTTATCCTAAGTTAGTTACATAATTCTATCAGAACCTCCATTTCTTTTCTAATGAGGAGGATGTTCTACATTCTGAAGTCGGGGAAGTTGAGATCGAAGTCAGCAGGGCTTCCATTTCTCAAGTGATAGGGATTGATGATGAAGGAATCATCATTGGTGATGATGGCTCAGCAGATGGTTTTACTGAAGCCAACTGGGCAAGGCCAGATCTGAATGCCAAGGAAACGTATGCCACCTGGTTGACTCAGCACCAGAGGTGGGCACACTATCTGACTACAAATGTCTTTCTTTCGAAGGCTGGAGGAGTCAATGGGGTTTCCAACAGGGAAAGGGTTTTCATGTGGCATCTGGTCAACCAGAAGAAAATTAATTTACCTGCCATGCTGATAAGGCAGATGAAGAATGTAACGACCGTGAGTGCATTAGCATATGGCTCACTCCTGACGAGGTTGTTTGAGGCAGCCTCTGTTGTTGTTTTAGGAGAAGGTGTTACTAGTAGGAGTACGGTTCTGAAGATGCATACCTTCAGGAACCTGAGTTTTGGTGTGACTCCGAAGAAGATTGAGAAGGGCTCCTCTGTGAGTATTGCTCAGAAGGAAATTGTGGAAGCTACTGTGCAGAAAGGAAAGAATGCTGCCAAGAAGGGCAAGGGAAAGAAAGGATCAAGCAAGTTGGTCCTGACTGTTGAGAAGGTGGTTGTCTCAGAACCTCTTCCCACGATGGTTCAAACAACAATCAATGTTGAACCCTCTGGCAAGATTGTTGCTGAGAAACCAAAAGATGTTCAAGAGAAAGATGTTCAGGATGCTGAGGAAGCACGCCTTGCTGAGAAAGAGAAGGCTGCTGAAGCTGAAAAAGTTGCAAGAGTTGTGGCTCTTGCTGATGAGAAGAGAAAGAAGAAGGAAGCAGAGGATCAGTTAGCTGCTGAGAGAGAAATTGCTGCAAAGGCTAAGGCCGATGCAAGACTTATAGCATGTGCTGCTGAACTTCAGGATGCGGAGTTCTCAAAGGAAGTTGAGGCTTCAGAAGAAGAAGAGAATGTTGAGAATATCTCTCTGTCCTCTCGGATACTTGAGAATATCTCTCTTTCTACCAGGATTGGGAAGAAGGCTGCTGCAAAACGAAGGGTTCTGAAGAAGAAGGACTTCGTTGTTGCCTCCAGTGCTGAATTAGAGGATTCTGTTACTCAGGAACCGGAAGCTGCTGATAAAGACTTATCAGAGATTTCTGATGAAGAGAATATTGATGCTCCTCTGATTGAAGAGCTGTCAGAAGAGAGTGAACCAGAAGATGAAGAGGTTCTTCAGAATGCAAAACAATTTGTTGAGAATGTTGATGATGAAAACTTCATTGACAACATTCTTCTGAATCAAGGAAGAAACCCTGGTGAAAGGGACGCCTCTGAAACACTGATCAGGATGGCTCACATCTTTGCTGAGCCCATCTCAATGTTTGATCCAAACTCTGACCAGGTCATCTCTTCTCCCACTCTTACTCCTCATCAATCTCCTTCACTCCCTTCTGTCACAGAAGTGAGTGGATCCCAAACTTCCATTCCTCTTACAACTTCAATCTCTGAGGTTGTACCTCCTTCAATCATTCCTCCTTCTGGATCCTTTTCAGAAGTGAATTTAAACACTGCTCCCATTTTCACAGACTCTATATCCACATCAACTACCTCTTCTATTCCTTCCTCCTTTGTAAGTCCATCAATTGGATTTACTGCTCCATCTTTCTCACTACCATCTACTTTTCCTTTCATTTCCTCTACCATTTCTTCCTCTACCACCAATTCCATCCCTTCCTCAAACACTCAAATTCCTCCTCTCTCAACCTCTGGACATACACCTCCTGTGTGTGATCCATTAACTACCTCCTCCACTACTTCTTGTTTTGCTGGGTTGTCATCCAACTATGACTTCCTGCGCAAACACATGAATCGGGATGATCTGGATACCAGGTTTGGTAGTTTTGGTTTCATGGGCAGAGCTTCTGGTATTTCCGAAGCTGGAGGTGCCCCCAGTGTTGAAGAGTTGAGAAGAATGAGTCAGAGTGGCTCTGATGAACTGTTGAATAGATTTGCTGGTATAGGGCAAAGGACTTATGCTGCTGACATGTATGCTCAGGGCATTGTGCTGCAAGAATTACATTCTTTGAAAGCTCAGAACCTGCAGCTCATGACTATGCTTCAAATGCAGGATCCTTCTGTTTATATACACAATCTTTCTACACTTCATCTAGCTACGTATGAAGAGCTGTACAAATTGAGAGAATTAGCTCTGACTCTTCCCTCTCTGGATAACATTGCTCTTGCTTCTTCTCTAAAGGTCAATGAGAACTTGGAGATATTGACAGAACCTTGGAAGTTCTTGATTTATCTATTCTGGAATATGTGTAGCTGGCAGACCCTTGGAACAGACATTTTAGACTCACTGACATAAGCATCTAGACTAGTTAACATAGGCATAAGTGGTTCATGTATATCTAGTATGAATATGCACCAGTTATCAGTTAGTCCTAGTTGACCGCCTCTTCTTTCCTTGCGACGATGATTTTCCCCTTGTAATGAGGATTCTTTTATGGTGTGGGACCGTCGTTCTTTTTCGTGGGGATGGAACCGCGTATCCTAATGCTGCTGTCTTGTTCTCGGAAGTGAGTAAGTGATTCTCCTGATGAAATCCTGGTATCTCCATTTCTTCTTCTCGGTGTAGGTCCCGCCACAACCTTCTGCACGGAGTACGCCTTTGTAAGATGTCTTCCTATCTTTGGGATACCATCCACTCTGTCTTTTGCATGAAGCCTTGATATAGAAATGTCGTTGCTCTCTTCGAGGTTTTGTGGACGTGATCTATCTTAGAGCTATAGGTTCCTCTGAAGGATGGTTTCACTTCTCCTCTTGTTTCCTCCTTTGTCCATGGGTATGTAGAGTGAAAAAAGGGAAGTCCTGAGGGCTTCATGGGTCTAATTCTGAAGGCTGATGGACCTTGGTTCATGGAGACACTATGAGTACTTGGACGCTCCATTTTAACTTTTGCGCACTGTCCTAGTTTCTTAGAGTGAGGTCTCTTCCTTTTGTAGGGCTCCTTCATTGATCCATTAATTCCTTCTCCCTATGTCGTCTCTTCATCTTGTAAGGTACGTCATGGTCGGGGCCAGTTGTCTGGTTGTGGTTCTCTCTCTTACAGTCGGGGGCATATTCATACTAGACACACATGCTCTAATTATGTCTATATCTTCCTAATGTCTATTTGAAAGATGCAAATGAATGTAGAGACTAGTGAGCTAAACGCTTTTTCTACCCAAGCACGGGTCTGTAAATACGTGGATAGTGTTGGCCCTAACAAGAACAGAATCACCTAGAGGGGGGTGAATAGGTGTCAAAGTTGAAAACTGAAAAATTTTAAGTTTTTCGGGAAACTTATTTTTTCAGAGTCAAATTTCCTCAGAGTCAGAAGCTAGCTTACATAAGTTGCTTCTGAGGGAAATTCTGCCTAAACACAGTTGGACTGTTTTCAGCAACAGAAGTTCTGATTTGAGAACTTCTGGACAGTCTTCTGAACAAAGACAATGATACTTTTAGAGAAAATCTGTTTCAGCACTAAATATAAGGAAGTACACAGAAGAAAAAATAACAAGTATAAGAGGGAGAAAGAAATTCAGGAGATCCTGATTGAACAATTCGATTTATCCAAGTTCGCCACAGAAGTCCTGTGACTACGTCTTGTCCCCTGAGGTCGCAGCCTACAGAGATTTTATAAATCCACTATTCAGAACTTTTATGGCAAGTTCAAAAGCTCCTTTACATCAACAGAACTTAAGCTAATTTCTCACTTAGTTCTGACTAGCCTAAAAAGGGTTAAAGGATTTCCACCAGAACAAACAATACTCTGCTTTCTGGATTTCTCACCCAACTCTAATCTCAACTAGATTTCTCTCTTTAAATCTAACTGAAAATCACAAATGATCTCAGTTTACAAGATTCCTATTATGAACTTGTTTTTCTTCACTCTCTCACTTTAACTAAGACTATGCTAAGAAAGATTGAGAATGGAAAAGGTGCTCTGTTTTTCTTGTTAAAACAGTGCGTTGAGATTTTGCTCAATGATCACGCGTGTGTTGATGCTTTGGAGCTTGGCTACTATTTATAGTGAATGAAGATGACCGTTGGAGAGTTTGAATCTTCGAAGGAGATGACATCAGTTGTTGTAGCCGTTAATTTGTCAAGTCTTCAAACGGTCTTCAAACACTTTGATTCCGTTATCCTTGTTCTTTAACTCAATCCGGTAAGGATTTGAAATCAAGGATGAGGTTGACTGGAATCATTCTTCAATTGGATCAACAAAGGGTAGACAAGGAAATTCTGGTTTCTTTTTGAACAGACAGGCGCGCTCCATCAAAACAGCTTTTTTGAACATTTGGCGCCTTGCATTAAATGCAAGTGTCAGAGCATTAAATGCTATCCAGAACCCGTGACTAAGCTTCTGATCAAATTGGTAAAAGATCTTCTGATTGCAAAGAACTTATGAGGAGAGCTTTAGCAGACTTCGGCTTCAGAGCGGAGTATCCAGCTTCTGAGTTATTGAAATTCTGACTTCAGCAAACAGATCTTCTGAGTCCTTTAGGCAATCCAGAAATGATTCATTCAGCACCTGCTGAGCAACTTACACATAGACTAAGTAAACAAAAATATTAGTCGACAGTAAACTATATGTAAGGGAGTATTAAGTTTTCATCTTCTGAAACGTTTGGACATAATCAAAACACATAGGGTTCATCAGATAGGATAAGTGGGATAGAGCCTAGTTGATGTTTGATGATGTCGCTCCGTTCTTCGTCTGTAGGGATGTTCTTGATGCGACGCTTGTGACCTAGAGTCCTCCATGAATCCTCTTAGGGGTGTATTCTCAGTGTTTTGAGCCACTAGGTATTAATCGATTTTTGGTTCGAATAAGGATTTTTGTTTGCTCTGAAGTAGATCATGAGGAGGTGGTTAACTGGAGTGAGATGAAGTGTGGTGCATGGCGGGGTAGTTTGGTGAAGTTTGGTGTAAGGTATTTTGGGGTGTTTGGTAATACGTGGGGAGTGGTTCATTTGCGAGGTAGGCTAAGTGTCAGGGCTTGGCTCGTCTTTTGGATTGGAGTTTGAGAGGATATCACGGAGAACTTCCTTGGGTTGTTCAACTCTTCGCCTGAGGGCTTGGTCCCTATCACTGATTCTTCCTTGTTGGTCTGAAGCTTGCTTGGGTTTAGGGCGTTGCGGTTTTGTGATTTTGGGTTGGGTCAGGTATTGATTTAGGAGTTTTGGTCAAAGAGGAGGCATTCACATATAGGTGGGGTTTCTGACGTTTGGACAACTCGTGTGTGTGCCCTGACCTACAGTGTGCCTATAATCATCTAGACGAATTATACTTGTGGGGTCATGGTACCTCGTCTATCATGTTCCTATTTCCTCTGTCCTGGTACCGATGTGTATGTACGCCTCAGACACGTGACTGTGCGTATGCATGTAGACCCTATTACGTAGGATGGCTCGAAACGAGGAACCAAGCGTACGACACTCTAAGGGTAGACACACCCGGAAGACACAATCCTAACAGGTAAGGGGACACATGCTTTGGACATCGTGTGTGTGCATGTGACAGGTCTAGGTAAGATGACGGTGGTGTCACCGTTCCTATTCTAGTCTATCGCGTGTATCTTATGTGTGGTTTGACGATGTACGCTAATCCGTACGGGTAATGATTGACATGTACATGAAACGGATGCATATTACATGTTGGCCTAACAAGAACAGAATCACCTAGAGGGGGGTGAATAGGTGTCTAAGTCCTAAACTGAGAATTTCTAAGTTTTTTGAGAAACTTAATTTTCAGAGTCAAATTTCCTCAGAGTCAGAGGCTAGCTTAAGGAAGCAGCTTCTGAGGGAAATTCTGCCTAAACATAGATAGACTGTTTTCAGCAACAAAAGTTCAGTGTTAACAGACTTCTGGACAGTCTTCTGAACAAAGACAATGATTAAAAGAGTAAATCTGTTTCAGCACTAAATATAAGCAAGTACACAGAAGCAAGTAAACAAGTATAAGAAGGAGAAAGAAGCTCAGGAGATCCTGATGAACAATTCGATTTATCCAAGTTCGCCACAGAAGTCCTGTGACTACATCTTGTCCCTTGAGGTCGCAGCCCCCAGAGATTTTAAATCTACTATTCAGAACTTTTATGGCAAGTTCAGAAGCTCCTTTACATCAACAGAACATAAGCTAATTTCTCACTTAGTTCTGACTAGCCTAAAAAGAGTTAAAGGATTTCCACCAGAACAACAACACTTTGTTTTCTGGATTTCTCACCCAACTCTAATCTCAACTAGATTTCTCTCTAAATCTAACTGAATATCACAAACGATATCAGTTTACAAGATTCCTATTATGAACTTGTTTTTCTTCACTCTCTCACTTTAACTAACACTATGCTAAGAAAGATTGAGAATGGAAAAAGGTGCTTTGTTTTCTTGAAAAGAACAGTGCGTTGAGATTTTGCTCGATTATCACGCGTAGATGATGCAGTGGAGCTTGGCTACTATAGATAGTGAATGAGGATGACCGTTGGTGAATTTGAATCTTCAAAAGAGTTGACATCAGTTGTTGTAGCCGTTAATCTGTCAAGTCTTCAAACGGTCTTCAAACACTTTGATTCCGTTAACCTTGTTCTTTAACTAAATCCGGTAAGTGATTTGAAGTTGAAGTAGAGGTTGACTGGAAACATTCTTCAATTGGATCAACAAGGGGTAGACAAGGAAATTCTGGTTTCGTTTTGAGTAGACAAGCGCGCTCCTTCAAAACAGCTTTTTGAACTTTTGGCGCCTTGCATTAAATGCAATTGTCAGAGCAATAAATGCTAAACAGAACCCTTGACTTAGCTTCTGAAAGCTAATTCCTTCAGTCTAAGCTTCTGATCAAATTGGGAGAAAATATCTTCTGATTGCAATGGACCTCTGAGGAGAGCTTTAACAGACTTCGATAACATCAGAGCGGAGCATCCAGCTTCTGAACATTAAACGCTGTCTTCAGCTTTCTCGTTTCTTCTGAGTCTTCCAGGCAAACTAGAGATTCTCCATTCAGCACCTGTTGAGTAACTTACACACAAACTTAAAAAAAAATGTTAGTCAACATTAAAGCGTATGTAAGGAATATTTAAATTTCATCTTCTGAAACGTTTGGACATAATCTAAACACTTAGGGTTCATCATTCTCCCCCATTTTGGTTATGGACAAACCGTGGTCAGAAGGTAAAATTACTTAAATAAACACAAGGTTTAGAAAGTAACTTCCTGATAAATATGTTTTTTATAACTTCTGAGTAACTTAACTCCCCCATTTTAGTGTAAATGGTGAACTTCAACAATCTATATAAACTTAAAATAGGCTTAAGATCAAGTTGTTAGATTTTAGTGAAGTGTAAGTTACTAAGTTAAAAACATAAGCATAAATATATTGATCAGAGACAAGAAGATATGTATAAGAAGGATTCAGAGTATATAATAATCAGAAGATAGAGAAACAAACAAAATAATCACGAAGAGTAACATAAAGTCCTAAGACAAAAGCTACCCAACCCAGAACCTAGCTAAGAAGCTTAAGTCCTAAAAAGATTATCAGTTTCTAGATCTCTTCTGAGGAGGAGGTACACCACTATAACCTTCACCAGCCTTCTGTCTCTTCAACCTAGAGTTAAGACCACTCTGCTGAGCAGACTTCTCCCCCGTTTGGCCAGAACCAACAGGAATACCCAGGGCTTGGCTCGTCTTTTGGATTGGAGTTTGAGAGGATATCACGGAGAACTTCCTTGGGTTGTTCAACTCTTCGCCTGAGGGCTTGGTCCCTATCACTGATTCTTCCTTGTTGGTCTGAAGCTTGCTTTGGTTTAGGGCGTTGCGGTTTTGTGATTTTGGGTTGGGTCAGGTATTGATTTAGGAGTTTTGGTCAAAGAGGAGGCATTCACATATAGGTGGGGTTTCTGACGTTTGGACAACTCGTGTGTGTGCCCTGACCTACAGTGTGCCTATAATCATCTAGACGAATTATAACCTTAGAAATGACTTAAGATCAAGTTGTTAGATTTAATGAAGTATAATTTACTAAGTCACAAAGAAACATAAGCAAAAGTAAGAAGTCAAAGATACAAGAAGGTATAAGAGAGATTCAGTGTATATAAATTCATCAGAAGACAACATATGAAAAAAAATAATCAAAAGAGCAGAAAAAGTCCTAAGACAAAAACTACCCAACCCAGAACCTAGCTAAGAAGCTTAAGTCCTAAAAGATTACAAGTTCCTAGGTTTCTTCTGAGGAGGAGGAACACCACTAGAACCTTCAGCAGCACTTGATCTCTTAACACCAGTATTAAGACCACTCTTTTGACCAGACTTCTCCCCCGTTTGACCAGAACCAAGAGCAACACCCAGAGCACCCTGAGATTTCAATTTTTGCTGAACATTCAGTGCAGTCTGATATTGCTGAGGAGTTGGCCTCACAGTGTTGATCATATCCATTCTTCTTCTGAAATCATCATCAATGGTCTTCATATGATCAAAAGTTTGACCAGACATAGGTCGCTGTTTCTGAACATCTTCCACAAGGAGCTTGATCAACCGATTGTTAGCATACACAGCAGCAGTGAGATGCTCATTCTGAATATAAGTCTGTCCTCGAACAAACCTATAGCAATTGTGAAGAGTCTTCTCTTGTTCACGTGCTTGAGTGTGCATAACCTTCAGAAGTTCAGTAAGCTCAGCAATTTGTGCATTCTGAGAAGATACAGCAGACTCAATGTTGGAGAGGCGATTGTTGAGATCAGGAGTGATGTCATATACAATCTTTGCAGCCCCGGAAGATGATGAACCTTGAGCAGAAGATTTCACTTCTCTCAGAATGTGATTGGCAGTACTTTGTAGGTCATCAATCTTACTTGGGAACATCTTCTCATGAGCCTCATAATGCTCGTTTGCTTCCTTGACTTCTTCTGTCAATATCTCCAAATTCTCATTAACCTTCAGAGAAGAAGCAAGAGCAATGTTGTCCAGTGAAGGAAGAGTCAGAGCTAATTCTCTTAACTTGTATAGCTCTTCATAGGTAGCTAGATGAAGTGTAGAAAGATTGCGTATGTAGACAGAAGGATCCTGCATTTGAAGCATAGTCATGAGCTGCAGGTTCTGAGCTTTCAAGGAATGTAATTCTTGCAGCAGAATGCCCTGAGCATACATGTCAGCAGCAGAAGTCCTTTGCCCCATACCAGCAAATCTGTTCAGCAGTTCATCAGAGCCACTCTGACTCATTCTTCTCAATTCCTCAACACTGGGAGCACCACCAGCTTCGGATATACCAGAAGCTCTGCCCATGAAACCAAAACTACCAAACCTGGTATCCAGATCATCTCGATTCATGTGTTTGCGGAGGAAGTCAAAATTGGGTGACAACCCAGCAAAACAAGAAGTAGTGGAGGAGGTAGTTAAGGGATCACACACAGGGGGTGCATGTCCAGAGGTTGAGAGTGGAGGGATGGAAGTGGTTGAGGAAGGGATTGTATGTGAGGTTGAGATGGGAGGTAGTGTGGATGGTAGTGAGAAAGATGGAGCAGTAAATCCAATTGATGGACTTACAGAGGAAGTATGCATGGAGGAAGAAGTGGATGTGGCTACGGAATCTGTGAAAATTGGAGCAGTGTTTAGATTCACTTCTGAAAAGGATTTAGAAGGAGGAATAATTGGTGGGGTTACAACCTCAGAAGTTGAAGTTGTAGGAGGAATGGAAGTGTGAGAATCACCAACTTCTGTGACAGAAGGTAGTGAAGGAGATGGATGAGGAGTACGAGGAGAGGATGGATGAGAAGTATGAAGTGGAGATGGAATAACCTGATCAGAGAGGTTCAGATCAAATGTGGAGATTGGTTCAGCAAACACATGAGCCATTCTGAACAGAGTTTCAGAGGCATCTCTTTCACCAGGATTTCTCCCTTGTCCCAAAAGAACATTATCCAGAAAATCATCAGTGTTGATAATTTCAGCAAACTTCATAGCATTCTGAATGATAGTATGAGGCTCTTGATCACTATCTTCAGTTAGTTCTTCAATAATAGGAGCATCAGCATCCTTCTCAGCAGACATATCCATCATGTCTTCGTCATCAACCAAATCCTCTTTTTCAGGAATTGATTCTTCCAGTTCAGTACTCGAAGCAATATAGAAGTCCTTTTTGATCAGAGACCTTCTCTTTGCTGACATCTTCTTCTCGGGGATTCTTCTGGAGAAAGGAATATCTTCAGAGTCCTCATCCTCTTCAGTAGCCTTTGTACTAATCCGAGTAGAGAGAGAGATATTCTCAAGTTCTTCTCCTTCTTCTGAAGCCTCAACATTCTTTGAGAACTCCACATTCTCAAGTTCAGCAGCACATGCAATGATTCTTGCATCGGCCTTAGCCTTTGCAGCAATTTCTCTTTCAGATGCTAACTTGTCTTCTGCTTCCTTCTGCTTTCTTTTCTTATCAGCTAGAGCCACAACCCTTGCAACCTTCTCAGCTTCAGCAGCCTTCTCTTTTTCAGCAAGGCGTGCGTCCTCAGCATCCTGAGCTTCCTTCTCAGGAACATCTTTTGGCTTCTCAGCAACAATCTTGCCAGATGGTTCAACACTGATTGTTGTTTGAACCAACGTGGGAAGAGGTTATGAGACAACCACCTTCTCAACAGTCAGGACCAACTTACTTGATCCTTTCTTTCCCTTGCCCTTCTTGGCAGCATTCTTTCCTTTCTGTACAGCAGCCTCAAGAATTTCCTTCTGAGCAATACTCACAGAGGAGCCCTTCTCATTCTTCTTCGGAGTCACACCAAAGTTAAGGTTCCTGAAGGTATGCATCTTCAGAACCGTACTCCTACTTGTAACACCTTCTCCTGACATCACAACAGAGGCTGCCTCAAACAACCTAGTCAGGAGGGAGCCATATGCTAATGCACTCACGGTAGTCACATTCTTCACCTGCCTTATCAGCATGGCAGGTAAATTAATCTTCTTCTGATTGACCAGATGCCACATAAACACCCTTTCTCTGTTGGAAACACCATTAACTCCTCCAGCCTTCGGAAGGAACAAGTTAGTTGTCAAATAGTGTGCCCACCTCTGGTATTGAGTGAGCCAGGTGGCATAAGTTTCCTTGGCACTTAGATCTGGTCTGGCCCAATTAGCTTCTGTAAAACCATATGCTGAACCATCATCACCTATGATGATTCCTTCATCATCAATACCGATCACTTGAGAAATGGAAGCCCTGCTGACCTCAATCTCAACTTCTCCGACTTCTGAGTATAGAACATCCTCCTCATTAGAAAAGAAATGGAGGTTCTGATAGAATTCGGTGACTAACTTAGGATAAATGAATTCGTCGAGAGAAACGAAAGAATTCCAGTTTTGAGCGCTAAGCCATTTGGAGATAGGTTCAGTGGATTTAACTTCATCGTCTAGGAACCTAGAGGTGAATACCCTAGATTCGCTAACTTTCTTTTTGGATTCAGTGGTAAAGATATGAGTAACAGTGATTTCTTGAGCCATTGTTGAAGATATAGGAAATTAGGTTAAGAATCTAGAAAGAAGAGAACACAGAAAATCTATGGAGATTCTAATAGCAAAGAAAATGAGAGTAAAAACTTCTAAGTATGGAAAACCCCTATTTATACCCAAACAGGAAACCGTTCCAATTCAACAAGCAAATACACACCGTTTAAAAGGGAACAGATAACCGTTAACCACAGAACAACGCCGTAAAATGCAGTAGATAACGCATGCTTAAATGTCAAATCATGATTAGAATTAATTATCACTTAATTATCTCAAACGATTACTCACTTAAGATACACAGAAATAATTAAACTAAGTTATTGAAGTGGATAAGTCATACCAATGCCTTCTCGTAAGTTGCTGAAGGAATTACCAGCCAGAGGCTTAGTAAACATGTCAGCAAGATTCTCTTCAGAGGGAACATGAGTAATGATAATATCCTTCTTCAGAACATGATCTCTTAGAAAGTGATGCCTAATATGAACATGCTTCATCCTGCTGTGCTGAATAGGATTCTTTGAAAGATCAATTGCACTCTTGTTATCACAGTAGATTGTAATTGTTCCAGGGATGACTCCATAGTCATCAATTTGTTGCTTGATCTAGAGCATCTGAGAAACACAACTTCCAGCAGCAACATACTCAGCTTCAGCAGTTGAGAGAGCCACAGAGGTTTGCTTCTTGCTATGCCAAGAGACTAGGCACTCCCCCAGAAAATGACAACCACCAGAAGTGCTGACCCTTTTCAATTTATCTCTACCATAGTCAGAGTCTGTGTATCTTATAGGAGTGAAATCAGAACTACAGGGATACCACAAACCAGCTTCTGGTGTGCCTTTAAGATATCTGAGAATTCTTTTGACAACAATATCATGAATCTCTCTTGGCTTTGATTGATATCTAGCACAAAAACACACAGCAAAATGTATATCTGGCCTGCTGGCAGTTAGGTATAAAAGAGAACCAATCATACCTCTGTAGGTTTTTATATCTACAGGTTTACCAGCTTTCTCTTCATCATCAATGTCTTTGCTGACATCCATTGCAATATCAACAGCATTAGAGTCCATCATGCCAAATTTCTTCAGCACTTCTCTAGTGTACTTGGCTTGATTGATAAACACACCATCATTACTTTGCTTAATCTGAAGTCCTAAGAAGAAGGTTAATTCTGCCATCATAGACATTTCAAACTCAGCCTTCATGTGGTCACTGAACTCTCTGCACAAAGATTCATTAGTAGCTCCAAATATAATATCATCAACATATACCTGAGCTATAAGGATATCCTTGTTCTTCTTCAGAGTGAACAGAGTTGTATCAACCCTCTGACAAATCCCTTAGACAGAAGGAACTTAGTCAGTCTCTCGTACCAAGCTCTGGGAGCTTGTTTCAGTCCATACAATGCTTTCTTCAGCTTGTACACATGATCAAGAAACTTATGATCTTCAAAACCAGGAGGTTGAGACACATAGACTTCCTCATCAATGTAACCATTCAAGAATGCACTTTTCACATCCATTTGAAAGAGCTTAAAACCTTTGTATGATGCAAAAGCACATAAGATTCTAATGGCTTCTCATCTTGCAACAGGAGCAAAAGTTTCACCATAATCTATGCCTTCTTGCTGACTGTAACCTTGAGCAACAAGTCTTGCCTTGTTCCTCACAACATTTCCAAATTCATCAAGCTTGTTCTTCAGAACCCATCTAGTTCCAACAACTTTTATGTTGTTAGGTCTGGGAACCAAAGTCCAAACTTCTGACCTTCTGAACTGGTCAAGTTCTTCTTGCATTGCCATTAACCAGGAATCATTAGCAGCTTCATAGAAGTCCTTGGGTTCCAGAAGTGATACAAAAGCCACGTTCCCCATGTATCTTCTGAGCTGAGCTCTGGTCATGACAGGATTATGAACAGAGTCAATTATGTTCTCTAAGGAATGATTCCTATGAGTTCTAACTTCTCTTGGTACATCCAATGAGTCTTCTGAAACCTGTTCATCATTTGTTGAATCATATATAGGAGCATCTTCTGGAAGGAAGTTGACTTCTGGAGTAGGATTCACTTCTTGAGCTTGTTCAGCAACAGGAGGAATCACTTCAGCAGCTTTGGGAGAAACATCTTCTTCTACATCAGTAGATGTAACTTCAGGAGCTTGAACTACATCTTCATCAGGAGCTCTACTATCTGCAGGGTTAGTCTCATCAAACTGTACATGAACAGATTCATCTAAAGTTTGAGTCCTCTTATTAAAAACCCTATATGCTTTACTATGTGTTGAGTAACCAAGAAAAATGGCCTCATCTGCCTTTGAATCAAACTTTGAAAGATATTCTTTTCTATTCAAAACATAACACTTACAACCAAAGGTTCTGAAATAACCTATTTTAGGCTTTCGACCTTTCCAGAGTTCATAAGGGGTCTTGTTCAGAATGCTTCTGATTAGCACTCTATTCAGAACATAGCAAGCTGTGTTCACAGCTTCTCCCCAAAAGTACTTAGGAAGCCTTCTTTCATTGATCATAGTTCTGGCTATCTCAACCAGAGTTCTATTCTTCCTTTCAACTACCCCATTTTGTTGAGGAGTTCTGGGAGCAGAAAAGTTATGATCAATTCCCTTGATTTCACAGAATTCTTCAAACCTAAAGTTTTTGAATTCTCCACCATTATCACTTCTGATATGAACAACCTTTTTCATTCCTTTCATTCTCAAGTTTCTTTATCAGAACTGAGAAACATCCAAGTGATTCATCTTTGCTAGACAGCAAGATGACCCAAGTGAATCTTGAATAGTCATCTATAATGACAAAGACATACTTCTTTCCACCCATGCTCATTGGTTGAACAGGGCCAAAAAGATCCATATGAAGTAATTCCAAAGGTCTTTTAGTTGAAATGACTTTCTTAGTTTTAAAAGAGCTTCTGGATTGTTTACCAGATTGGCAAGCATTGCATAAATGGTTCTTTTTAAAACTAATTTCAGGCAGACCCTCAACCAATTGATTTCTAACTACTTTGGCCAGAAGGTCCATGCTCACATGAGCAAGTCTTCTATGCCAGAGCTAGGAGGTATCCTCTTTGGACATCAAGCATATATTTTTGCAAAGATTCTCAAGGTTCAGCATGAAAATATTTTCAACTCTAGGAGCAGTTAGAATAACTTCCCTTGACTTACTGTCCAAGATTTTACAACCAGAGGAACTGAAGACAACATCTCTACCTTTATCACACAGTTGTGCAACACTCAAGGAGATTGAACTTCAGGCCTCTGACTAGGGAGACATCTTCGATCGGAGGATTAGTTCCTATAGATCCAGAACCAAGTATCCTTCCTTTCTGAGCATCTCCAAAACTGACTTTTCCACCTCTTTTAGGATCAAATGTGATGAATGCTTTTTCATCACCTGTCATATGCCTTGAGCACCCACTGTCAATGTACCACAGCTTTGACATTGATGGAGCACTCAGAGCCACCTGCAACACAATCAATTAGTGACAGGTACCCAATCCTTATTGGGTCCTTCAGAGTTAGATTTCTCTTCAGCAGGTTTTAATGATATCTCAGATTGCAAGAGGTTTTTAATATGGTACTTGCAATCCTTCAACCAGTGACCATCATTCTTGCAAAGCTTGCAAAAGGGAGGGTTCTTGGATCTTTCCCTTTGCTTCTTGGGAGATTTCTTCTTCTTCTGAGAAGGACCAACATCTTGAGAGGCTAAAACAGCACTCTCAGAAGTGCCAACATCAGGAGGAGAAGCAATCTCCTTCAGAAGAGAGGGAGTGACAGGTTTCTTCTTCTTCTGGGGTTTATCACTTCCCAGAGGCAGCTTTTCCTTGCCTTTGGCTTTAGAGCCATCAGCAGGAGTGCTGAACTGTTTACACAGTTTTTCTTCTAATACTTTCATGTCAGAATAAACTTGAGTAAACCTAAGAAACTTGTCAGCCTCACTCTTGTCCAATTTCCTTTTCAGGTACTTGAACATACTATAGAGTTCTTCAAGAGAATCGAAGATATTTTGTTCAGAAGATATGTTTACCTCGGAATCATATGTAGCTTCAGGAGGTGCGGAAGTTTCTCCTGTGACATCTTCAGAAGTTGGCTCATGAATAGCCATAAAACAAATCTGAGCTTGCTCTTCCTTCTCTTCAGGATCACTGCTGGTCTCAGAGTCTGACCAAGCAGCCAACATAGCTTTCTTGAACTTTTTCTTATCTTTCTTCAGCTCCGGGCAGTTAGGTTTAATGTGCCCCGGTTGCTGACATCCATAGCACACAATAGGCTTGTTTGGATCTCTCTTGAACTTTTCACCAGAATCAGGAGTTTTCTTGTCAAAGCTCCTGAAAGGCTTCTTGTAGTTTCCACCTTTGCCTTTTCTAAAGGCCTTCTTGAACTTCCTGGTCAGCATAGCCAGTTTCTCATCTTCAGAGGATTCTTCAGAAGATTCTGCTTTCAGGGCTACTCTTTTTCCTTCTGACCTTTCTCTTAGGTCATGATTCTTTAATGACATCTCATGGGTAATTAGAGACCCAATGAGCTCATCATACAAGTAATAGCTCAAATCCTGAACTTCTTCAATAGCAGTCTTCTTGGCTTGCCAAGACCTTGGTAAGCTTCTGACAATCTTCTTCACTCGATCAGATTCTTCAATGTCTTTTCCTAAACTCTTCAAGTCATTGACTATCTTGGTGAATCTACAGTTCATATCTGAAATAGATTCTTTATCAAGCATTTCAAATAACTCATATTCTCTCATGAGTTAGTTGACTTTAGATTGCTTCACTTTTCCTGTTCCTTCATATGTTACTTCAAGCTTGTTCCAAATATCCTGTGCACTTTCACAAGAGGAAACTTTGTTATATTCAGTAGCTGTAAGTGCACAATGCAACATATTTATTGCTGAAGCATTAGTTTGGAGTTTTTTCAGAATGTCATCTGTGTATTCTCTCTGAGGAATAACAACATTCCCTAAACCTTGTTCCATTCTGGTAGGAATGAAATCACCATTAGTGATGACATACTAAGCACTCATGTTCTGAGCTTGGATGAAGTACATCATCCTTTTCTTCCAGTATGAGTAGTTGTTGCCATTAAATAATGGAGGTCTAGTAGTGGAAGAACCTTCTGGAACTATGAAGTGAGAAGAATTCTCAGGCTGGTGTCTACTAGCCATCTCTATTGATTCTGATAGGATCTTACACTTAGATTGTTAGATCTTTAGTAAATATGCGAAGTGACCTTCGCTCTGATACCACATGTTGGCCCTAACAAGAACAGAATCACCTAGAGGGGGGTGAATAGGTGTCAGAGTCAGAAGCTAGCTTACAGAAGTTGCTTCTGAGGGAAATTCTGCCTAAACACAGTTGGACTGTTTTCAGCAACAGAAGTTCTGATTTGAGAACTTCGGGACAGTCTTCTGAACAAAGACAATGATACTTTTAGAGAAAATCTGTTTCAGCACTAAATATAAGGAAGTACACAGAAGAAAAAATAACAAGTATAAGAGGGAGAAAGAAATTCAGGAGATCCTGATTGAACAATTCGATTTATCCAAGTTCGCCACAGAAGTCCTGTGACTACGTCTTGTCCCCTGAGGTCGCAGGCTACAGAGATTTTATAAATCCACTATTCAGAACTTTTATGGCAAGTTCAAAAGCTCCTTTACATCAACAGAACTTAAGCTAATTTCTCACTTAGTTCTGACTAGCCTAAAAAGGGTTAAAGGATTTCCACCAGAACAAACAATACTCTGCTTTCTGGATTTCTCACCCAACTCTAATCTCAACTAGATTTCTCTCTTTAAATCTAACTGAAAATCACAAATGATCTCAGTTTACAAGATTCCTATTATGAACTTGTTTTTCTTCACTCTCTCACTTTAACTAAGACTATGCTAAGAAAGATTGAGAATGGAAAAGGTGCTCTGTTTTTCTTGTTAAAACAGTGCGTTGAGATTTTGCTCAATGATCACGCGTGTGTTGATGCTTTGGAGCTTGGCTACTATTTATAGTGAATGAAGATGACCGTTGGAGAGTTTGAATCTTCGAAGGAGATGACATCAGTTGTTGTAGCCGTTAATTTGTCAAGTCTTCAAACGGTCTTCAAACACTTTGATTCCGTTATCCTTGTTCTTTAACTCAATCCGGTAAGGATTTGAAATCAAGGATGAGGTTGACTGGAATCATTCTTCAATTGGATCAACAAAGGGTAGACAAGGAAATTCTGGTTTCTTTTTGAACAGACAGGCGCGCTCCATCAAAACAGCTTTTTTGAACATTTGGCGCCTTGCATTAAATGCAAGTGTCAGAGCATTAAATGCTATCCAGAACCCGTGACTAAGCTTCTGATCAAATTGGTAAAAGATCTTCTGATTGCAAAGAACTTATGAGGAGAGCTTTAGCAGACTTCGGCTTCAGAGCGGAGTATCCAGCTTCTGAGTTATTGAAATTCTGACTTCAGCAAACAGATCTTCTGAGTCCTTTAGGCAATCCAGAAATGATTCATTCAGCACCTGCTGAGCAACTTACACATAGACTAAGTAAACAAAAATATTAGTCGACAGTAAACTATATGTAAGGGAGTATTAAGTTTTCATCTTCTGAAACGTTTGGACATAATCAAAACACATAGGGTTCATCAGATAGGATAAGTAGGATAGAGCCTAGTTGATGTTTGATGATGTCACTCCGTTCTTCGTCTGTAGGGATGTTCTTGATGCGACGCTTGTGACCTAGAGTCCTCCATGAATCCTCTTAGGGGTGTATTCTCAGTGTTTTGAGCCACTAGGTATTAATCGATTTTTGGTTCGAATAAGGATTTTTGTTTGCTCTGAAGTAGATCATGAGGAGGTGGTTAACTGGAGTGAGATGAAGTGTGGTGCATGGCGGGGTAGTTTGGTGAAGTTTGGTGTAAGGTATTTTGGGGTGTTTGGTAATACGTGGGGAGTGGTTCATTTGCGAGGTAGGCTAAGTGTCAGGGCTTGGCTCGTCTTTTGGATTGGAGTTTGAGAGGATATCACGGAGAACTTCCTTGGGTTGTTCAACTCTTCGCCTGAGGGCTTGGTCCCTATCACTGATTCTTCCTTGTTGGTCTGAAGCTTGCTTGGGTTTAGGGCGTTGCGGTTTTGTGATTTTGGGTTGGGTCAGGTATTGATTTAGGAGTTTTGGTCAAAGAGAAGGCATTCACATATAGGTGGGGTTTCTGACGTTTGGACAACTCGTGTGTGTGCCCTGACCTACAGTGTGCCTATAATCATCTAGACGAATTATACTTGTGGGGTCATGGTACCTCGTCTGTCATGTTCCTATTTCCTCTGTCCTGGTACCGATGTGTATGTACGCCTCAGACACGTGACAGTGCGTATGCATGTAGACCCTATTACGTAGGATGGCTCGAAACGAGTAACCAAGCGTACGACACTCTAAGGGTAGACACACCCGGAAGACACAATCCTAACAGGTAAGGGGACACATGCTTTGGACATCGTGTGTGTGCATGTGACAGGTCTAGGTAAGATGACGGTGGTGTCACCGTTCCTATTCTAGTCTATCGCGTGTATCTTATGTGTGGTTTGACGATGTACGCTAATCCGTACAGGTAATGATTGACATGTACATGAAACGGATGCATATTACATGTTGGCCCTAACAAGAACAGAATCACCTAGAGGGGGGTGAATAGGTGTCTAAGTCCTAAACTGAGAATTTCTAAGTTTTTTGAGAAACTTAATTTTCAGAGTCAAATTTCCTCAGAGTCAGAGGCTAGCTTAAGGAAGCAGCTTCTGAGGGAAATTCTGCCTAAACATAGATAGACTGTTTTCAGCAACAAAAGTTCAGTGTTAACAGACTTCTGGACAGTCTTCTGAACAAAGACAATGATTAAAAGAGTAAATCTGTTTCAGCACTAAATATAAGCAAGTACACAGAAGCAAGTAAACAAGTATAAGAAGGAGAAAGAAGCTCAGGAGATCCTGATGAACAATTCGATTTATCCAAGTTCGCCACAGAAGTCCTGTGACTACATCTTGTCCCCTGAGGTCGCAGCCCCCAGAGATTTTAAATCTACTATTCAGAACTTTTATGGCAAGTTCAGAAGCTCCTTTACATCAACAGAACATAAGCTAATTTCTCACTTAGTTCTGACTAGCCTAAAAAGAGTTAAAGGATTTCCACCAGAACAACAACACTTTGTTTTCTTGATTTCTCACCCAACTCTAATCTCAACTAGATTTCTCTCTAAATCTAACTGAATATCACAAACGATATCAGTTTACAAGATTCCTATTATGAACTTGTTTTTCTTCACTCTCTCACTTTAACTAACACTATGCTAAGAAAGATTGAGAATGGAAAAAGGTGCTTTGTTTTCTTGAAAAGAACAGTGCGTTGAGATTTTGCTCGATTATCACGCGTAGATGATGCAGTGGAGCTTGGCTACTATTGATAGTGAATGAGGATGACCGTTGGTGAATTTGAATCTTCAAAAGAGTTGACATCAGTTGTTGTAGCCGTTAATCTGTCAAGTCTTCAAACGGTCTTCAAACACTTTGATTCCGTTAACCTTGTTCTTTAACTAAATCCGGTAAGTGATTTGAAGTTGAAGTAGAGGTTGACTGGAAACATTCTTCAATTGGATCAACAAGGGGTAGACAAGGAAATTCTGGTTTCGTTTTGAGTAGACAAGCGCGCTCCTTCAAAACAGCTTTTTGAACTTTTGGCGCTTTGCATTAAATGCAATTGTCAGAGCAATAAATGCTAAACAGAACCCTTGACTTAGCTTCTGAAAGCTAATTCCTTCAGTCTAAGCTTCTGATCAAATTGGGAGAAAATATCTTCTGATTGCAATGGACCTCTGAGGAGAGCTTTAACAGACTTCGATAACATCAGAGCGGAGCATCCAGCTTCTGAACATTAAACGCTGTCTTCAGCTTTCTCGTTTCTTCTGAGTCTTCCAGGCAAACCAGAGATTCTTCATTCAGCACCTGTTGAGTAACTTACACACAAACTTAAAAAAAAATGTTAGTCAACATTAAAGCGTATGTAAGGAATATTTAAATTTCATCTTCTGAAACGTTTGGACATAATCTAAACACTTAGGGTTCATCATTCTCCCCCATTTTGGTTATGGACAAACCGTGGTCAGAAGGTAAAATTACTTAAATAAACACAAGGTTTAGAAAGTAACTTCCTGATAAATATGTTTTTTATAACTTCTGAGTAACTTAACTCCCCCATTTTAGTGTAAATGGTGAACTTCAACAATCTATATAAACTTAAAATAGGCTTAAGATCAAGTTGTTAGATTTTAGTGAAGTGTAAGTTACTAAGTTAAAAACATAAGCATAAATATATTGATCAGAGACAAGAAGATATGTATAAGAAGGATTCAGAGTATATAATAATCAGAAGATAGAGAAACAAACAAAATAATCACGAAGAGTAACATAAAGTCCTAAGACAAAAGGTACCCAACCCAGAACCTAGCTAAGAAGCTTAAGTCCTAAAACGATTATCAGTTTCTAGATCTCTTCTGAGGAGGAGGTACACCACTAGAACCTTCACCAGCCTTCTGTCTCTTCAACCTAGAGTTAAGACCACTCTGCTGAGCAGACTTCTCCCCCGTTTGGCCAGAACCAACAGGAATACCCAGAGCACCTTGAGAGTTCAATTTCTGCTGAACATTTAGTGATGTGTTGTATTGCTGAGTAGTAGGCCTTACAGAGTTGACCAAATCCATTCTTTTTCTGAAATCATTATCAATGGTGCGCAAATGGTCATAAGTCTGTCCAGACAAAGGTCGCTGCCTGTGAACATCTTCCAGAAGGAGCTTGATCAACCGATTGTTAGCATACACAGCAGCAGTGAGATGCTCATTCTGAATATAAGTCTGTCCACGAACAAACTTATAGCAATTATGAAGAACCTTCTCTTGTTCTCGTGCTTGAGTGTGCATAACTTTCAGAAGTTCAGTAAGCTCAGCAATCTGGGCGCTCTGAGCAGTCACAACAGACTCAATGCTCTGAAGACGATTGTTGAGATCAGGAGTGATGTCATATACAATCTTAGCAGCCCCTGAAGATGATGATCCTTGAGCAGAAGATTTCACTTCTCCCAGAATATGATTAGCAGTACTTTGCAGATCATCAATCTTACTTGGGAGAATCTTCTCATGAGCCTCATAATGCTCGTTTGCTTCCTTAACTTCTTCTGTCAAAATCTCCAGATTCTCATTAACTTTCAGAGAAGAAGCAAGAGCAATATTTTCCAGAGTAGGAAGAGTCAGAGCCAATTCTCTCAACTTGTATATTTCATCATAAGTAGCCAGATGAAGTGTGGACATATTTCGTGTGTAGACAGCAGGATTCTGCAGTTAAAGCATAGTCATGAGCTGCAGGTTCTGAGCTTTCAAAGATTGAAGTTCTTGCAGCACAATGCCCTGAGCATATATGTCAGCAGCAAGAGGTATATGTGTGGTTGAGGAAGGAATTGTATGTGTGGTAGAGGAAGAGAGAGTAGGAAAAATGGATGGTAATTTGGATGGGAGTGAGAAGGATGGAGCTGTAAGTCCTATGGGAGGAAATACAGAGGAAGTATTTAGGGAGGAGGTAGTGGAGGTAGTTGTGGAGTCTGGGAAAATAGGACCAGAGCCCAAATTCACTTCTGAATAAGATCCAGAAGGAGGAACAGTTTTAGGAGGTACAACTTCATAGGTAGAAGTTGTAGGGGGAATTGAGTTCAGAGGTTCACTTACTTCTGGGTTTGAAGGAAGTGAAGGAGATGGATGAGGAGTATGAGGAGAGGATGGATGAGAAGTACGAAGGGGAGATGGGTGATGAATATGAGTGGGAGACGAAATAACCTGTTCAGAGACATTTGGATCAAAAGAGGTAATTGGCTCAGCAAAAACATGAGCCATTCTGTCAAGAGTTTCATAAGCATCCCTGTCACCAGGGCTTCTACCTTGACCCAGAAGAATGTTGTCCATAAAGTCATCGTTGTCAACATTCTCAGCAAACCTTTGTGCATGCTGTAACACCACATCAGCATCAGGTTCAATGTCCTCTGAAAGTTGTTCAATATCAGGAGCACCATCATTTTCTTCAGCAGACATATCCATCATGTCTTCATCATCAACCAGATCCTCTTGATCAGGAGTTGACTCGTCCAATTCAGTACTTGGTGCAATATAGAGGTCCTTTTTGTTCATAGACCTTCTATTTGCAGAGACTTTCTTCCTATTACCTCTGGAGGAAGGAGTCTTTTCAGCATTCTCATCTTCTTCCGTAGCCTCAACATTTCTAGGAGCCTCAACATTTTCAGAGGCCTCCTCGCTCTCAACTTGAGCAGCGCACTCAGCAAGTCTAGCATCAGCCTTAGCTTTTTCTCAGCCTCAGCAGCCTTTGCTAGGTCAGCAAGTCTGCTATCCTCAGCTTCCTTAGCTGCTTTCTCAGCAACATCACTTGGTTTCTCAGCAACAATCTTGCCAGAAGGTTCAACATTGATAGTTGTTTGAACCAGAGCTAGAAAAGGTTCTGAGACAACCACCTTCTCTACTGTCAGAACCAACTTACTTGATCCTTTCTTACCTTTGCCCTTCTTGGCAGCCTTCTTTCCTTTCTGCACAATGTCCTCAATAATTTCCTTCTGAGCAATGCTAGCAGAGAGAGCATTGTCAGTCTTCTTTGGTACCACGCCAAAAGCAAGATTCCTCAGAGTATGCATCTTGAGGATAGTGCTTATGCTGGTAACACCTTCTCCTGAAATCACCACAGAGGCAGCCTCAAACAACCTCGTCAGGAGGGAACCTTAACCTAGGGCGCTGACCACCTTCACATTCTTCATCTGCCTTATAATCATGGCAGGAAGGTTGATCTTCTTCTGATTCATCAGATGAAACATGAAAACCCTTTCCCGGTTGGAAACACCATTAACTCCACCAGCCTTCGGAAGAAACACATTGGTAGTTAGGTAATGTGCCCACCTCTGGTGCTGAGTGAGCCAAGTGGCGTAGGTTTCCTTAGCACTCAGATCTGGTCTAGCCCAATTTGGTTCACTAAACCCTTCAGCAGAACCATCATCACCAATGATGATTCCTTCATCATCAATTCCAATCGTCTGAGAAATTGAAGTCCTGCTGACCTCAAACTCAACCTCTCCAACAGAGGAGTGAAGAACATCCTCCTCATTAGATAGATAGTGGAGGTTCTGATAAAACTCCGTGACTAACTTAGGATAGATGAACTCATCCAAAGAGACGAATGAATTCCAATTTTGAGCACTTAGCCATTTTGAGATGGGGTCAGTGGATTTAACTTCATCCTCTAGGAACCTAGACGTGAAAACCCTAGATTCACTAACCTTTTCCTTAGACGATGCATCAAAAATGTGAGTGACAAAGATTGGTGCAACTGGATGATCTTGAGCCATTTGAGAGATTTTTAGAAAATAGGTTAAGTTTTTGAGAGGAAGAAAACACAGAGAGATTATCTATGGAAAATCTAATTGCAAAGAGAATATGAGTGAAAAATTTCTAAGTATGGAAAACCCTTATTTATACCCAAACGAAAACGGTTCGAATTCAAAAAGTAACTAAATACCGTTTAAAAGGGAACCAGTTACCGTTAAAACCAGTAACAGCGCCGAAATATCATTAAATGTAGGTATGCTTAATTAAAAATCATGATTAGCCTTAATCACACCTAATTATCTTAAACGGTTAACACTTAAGATAAAAAGAGATACAATTAAACTAAATTACTGAAGTGGATAAGTCATACCAATGCCTTCTCGCAAGCTGCTGAAAGGAGTACCAGCCAGAGGCTTAGTAAACATGTCAGCAAGGTTGTCTTCAGAGGGAACATGAGAAATGATGATATCCTTCTTCAGAACATGATCTCTCAGAAAGTGATGCCTAATATGAACATGCTTCATCCTGCTGTGCTGAATAGGATTCTTTGAAAGATCAATTGCACTTTTGTTATCACAGTAGATTGTAATTGTTCAAGGGATGACTCCATAGTCAGCAATTTGTTGCTTAATCCAGAGCATCTGAGAAACACAACTTCCAGCAGCAACATACTCAGCTTCAGCAGTTGAGAGAGCCACAGAGGTTTGTTTCTTGCTATGCCAGGAGACTAGGCACTCCCCCAGAAAATGACAACCACCAGAAGTGCTGACTCTCTTCAATTTATCCCTACCATAGTCAGAGTCTGTGTATCCTATAGGAGTAAAATCAGAACTACATGGATACCACAAACCAGCTTCTAGTGTGCCTTTAAGATATCTGAGAATTCTTTTGACAACAACATCATGAATCTCCCTTGGTTTAGATTGATATCTAGCACAAAAACACACAGCAAAATGTATATCTGGCCTGCTGGCGGTTAGGTATAAAAGAGAACCAATCATACCTCTGTAGGTTTTTATATCTACAGGTTTACCAGCTTTCTCTTCATCATCAATGTCTTTGCTGACATCCATTGGGATATCAACAGCATTAGATTCCATCATGCCAAATTTCTTCAGCACTTCTCTAGTGTACTTAGCTTGATTGATAAACACACCATCATTACTTTGCTTGATCTGAAGTCCTAAGAAGAAGGTTAATTCTCCCATCATAGACATTTCAAACTCAGTCTTCATGTGGTCACTGAACTCCCTGCACAAAGATTCATTAGTAGCACCAAATATAATATCATCAACGTATACCTGAGCTATAAGGATATCCTTGTTCTTCTTCAGAGTGAACAGAGTTGTATCAACACAGCCTCTGACAAATCCTTTAGACCGAAGGAACTTTGTCAGTCTCTCATACCAAGCTCTGGGAGCTTGTTTCAGTCCATACAAGGCTTTCTTCAGCTTGTACACATGATCAGGAAACTTAGGATCTTCAAAACCAGGAGGTTTAGATACATAAACTTCCTCATCAATGTAACCATTCAAGAATGCACTTTTCACATCCATTTGAAAGAGCTTAAAACCTTTGTATGATGCAAAAGCACATAAGATTCTAATGGCTTCTAATCTTGCAATAGGAGCAAAAGTTTCACCATAATCTATGCTTCTTGCTGACTGTAACCTTGAGCAACAAGTCTTGCCTTGTTCCTCACAACATTTCCAAACCCATCTAGTACCAACAACCTTTTTGTTGTTAGGTCTGGGAACCAAAATCCAAACTTCTGACCTTTTAAACTGGTCAAGTTCTTCTTGCATTGCCATTAACCAGAAATCATCATCTGCAGCTTCATAGAAGTCCTTGGGTTCCAGAAGTGACACAAAAGCCACATTCCCCATATATCTTCTGACCTGAGCTCTGGTCATGACAGGATTGTGAACAGAGTCAATTATATTCTCTAAGGAATGATTCCTATGAGCTCTGGTCATGACAAGATTGTGAACAGAGTCAATTATATTCTCTAAGGAATGATTCCTAGAGGCTAAAGCAGCACTCTCATAGGTACCAACATCAGGAGGAGAAGCTATCTCTTTCAGAAGAGAGGGAGTGACAAGTTTCTTCTTCTTCTGGGGTTTATCACTTCCCAGAGGCAGCTTTTCCTTGCCTTTGGCTTTGAGGCCATCAGAAGGAGTGCTGAACTGTTTACACAACTTTTCTTCTAACATTTTCATGTCAGAATAAACTTGAGTAAACCTAAGAAACTTGTCAGCCTGGCTCTTGTCCAGTTTCCTCTTATGGTACTTGAACATACTGTAGAGTTCTTCAAGAGAATCAAAGATATCTAGTTCGTGAGAATTGTTTACCTCAGAGTCATATGTAGCTTCAGGAGGTGCGGAAGTTTCTCATGTGACATCCTCAGAAGTTGGCTCTTCAATAGCCATGAAACAAATCTGAGCTTGCTCTTCATTTTCTTCTGGATCACTGCTGGTCTCAGAGTCTGACCACGCAGCCAGCATAGCTTTCTTGAACTTTTTCTTATCTTTCTTCAGCTCGGGGCAGTTAGGCTTAATGTGCCCTGGTTGCTGACATCCATAGCACACAATAGGTTTGCTAGGATCTCTCTTGAATTTTTCACCAGAATCAGGAGTTTTCTTGTCAAAGCTTCTGAAAGGCTTCTTGTAGTTTCCACCTCTGCCTTTTCTAAAGGCCTTCTTGAACTTCCTGGTCAGCATAGCCAGTTCCTCATCTTCAGAGGATTCTTCAGAAGATTCTGCTTTCAGGACTACTCCTCTTTTTCCTTCTGACCTTTCTCTCAGGTCATGGTTCTTCATTGACATCTCATGAGTAATTAATGAACCAATGAGTTCATCATACTGATAATAGCTCAAGTCCTGAACTTCTTCAATAGCAGTCTTCTTAGCTTGCCAAGACCTTGGTAAGCTTTTGAGAATCTTTATTACTTTTTCTGATTCTTCAATATCCTTTCCCAAACTCTTCAAGTCATTGACAATCTTGGTGAATCTACAATTCATGTTTGAAATAGATTCTTTGTCAAGCATTTCAAATAACTCATAATCTCTCATGAGTTGATTGACTTTGGATTGCTTCACTTTTCCAGTTCCTTCATAAGTGACTTCCAGCTTGTTCCATATGTCCTGTGCTATTTCACAAGAAGAAATCTTATTATATTCTGTAGCAGAAAGTGCACAGTGCAGCATATTTATTGCTGAAGCATTAGTTTGGAGTTTTTTAAGAATATCATCAGTGTATTCTCCTTGAGGAATAACAACATGTCCTAAACCAGCTTCCATCCTTGTTGGGATGAAGTCACCATTAGTGATAACAATCCAGGCGCTCATATTCTGAACTTGGATGAAACACATCATCCTTTTCTTCTAGTGAGAATAGTTATCACCATTAAATAGTAGAGGTCTAGTTGTAGAACAACCCTCAGGGATAGTAAAGTGAGAAGAATTCTTAGGCTGGTGTCTACTAGCCATCTCTATTGATTCTGATAGGATCTTACACTTAGATTGTTAGATCTTTAGTAAATATACGAAGTGACCTTCGCTCTGATACCACTTGTTGGCCCTAACAAGAACAGAATCACCTAGAGGGGGGTGAACAGGTGTCTAAGTCCAAAACTGAGAATTTCTAAGTTTTTTGAGAAACTTAATTTTCAGAGTCAAATTTCCTCAGAGTTAGAGGCTAGCTTAAGGAAGCAACTTCTGAGGGAAATTCTGCCTAAACACAGATAGACTATTTTCAGCAACAGAAGTTCAGTGTTAACAGACTTCTGGACAGTCTTCTGAACAAAGACAATGATTAAAAGAGTACATCTGTTTCAGCACTAAATATAAGCAAGTACACAGACTTCGATAACATCAGAGCGGAGCATCCAGCTTCTGAAAATTAGACGCTGTCTTCAGCTTTCTCGTTTCTTCTGAGTCTTCCAGGCAAACCAGAGATTCTTCATTCAGCACCTGCTGAGTAACTTACACACAGACTTAAAAAAAAATGTTAGTCAACATTAAAGCGTATGTAAGGAATATTTAAATTTCATCTGCTGAAACGTTTGGACATAATCAAAACACTTAGGGCACCCTAGACTAATGATGATAGACAATAATCCCGACTCTTGACTATAGGGTATAAGTGACGACAAATATGCAAGTGGGGATTTGACCGACTCGGTGATGGACTGTTGCAGATTTATGCATGAGGACAGGCAAGACCTAATTTTTACATAGAGACGAGGGGACATATACTGGAAGAGGAGTGATGTTTTGACTCTATGCTAAAGGGCATTATTGACATGTCGCTTACTTCTCGAGCGGAGAATGTTTGTGCGACAACCCTATATTGTTTGGAAGTCTCAACGTAATAGCGAACCATGGGGACTCACGGGACAACGTGCCCCTACCTTGGTTCACACGACATTTACGACATGCAATGGGCTTTCAAGCGCCTTTTTCAAAGCGTAATGATTCTCGTGTCCCGTTTCGCTTCAACAACTCTGATAGTGCATGTTTGATCTAACAGGTCATATCGTTGTGATGGTATATAGCCCCCATTTTACATGAAATAATTAAAGTGTTCCTTGCGATGTGGAACGGACGGCGTAACGCCGTATTTCATGCATATGGACAGGTATCATAACGTTATGTCCTTTTATGTCTTATGAAGTTTTAGCATTGTCTCAAGATGACATTCGTTTGGTTTAAGGAATGGACCTTTGGGGTCGTAGAACTTTGTAATATGAAATATAATAAGTTTCTTCTCGAACCGAAATAGACGCTGGGATGGCGTATTTCTCATGACAAAGTGAGCGACATCATTGGTCGATCCGTTAGACCCTACAAACGACACGACTGGACCCAGCACAGACATTCTTGATATTTATTTGACTTAAGGAATCGACTTTTAGGGTGGATTCGTTAAGCCCTACAAATGGAGTAATGACCTGACGTGGTTCGACACATGATACTATAACCTAGTCGAGGGTTTTGTCGTTGTGGTCTATACAAATTTTTTATATTTTTTATACTTTTTTTATTTTTTTAGTCCAACACGATATTGACTTGTGTGAGCTGACGAGGCGGTGTGCCCTTAGACTCAAGACAAACCCTAAAACTCCTTTTCGGGAGGAGCACAAGACAAAGTATTATCATTGGTCCAACGCGATATTGACTTGCGTGGATTTCACGGGGCAGTGTGCCTTTAGACTCAAGAGGGATCCTAATCTCCTTTTCGGGAGGAGCACAAGACAAGGTATGTTCGGTTCAACAGGTTAAACCGTTACATCAGTATGGTCTTATCCTACATGAAATCATTAAGGCGTCTTTCGTAATCTGGGACCTACGGCTTCGTATGGCACCCGTTTTGACTTAAGGGGCGATATTTGTGACGCCATGATTTTATCTCACGAGATTGAGTTTCTTTATGAAATGGAACAGACGAAATAACGTCCTGTTTCGTGTGATAAAATGTCTGGCGTAACAGGGTGCCCCCTTACTTCATAGGAGTGTCATAGAAACTGGACTTTTCCTAGGTTAAGGCTATATCTAACAAGTAGAGGTAAGCGATTGAAACAGTTAGTATAAACATTCATGCGTATGCTGTTGGCCCTATCAAGAACAGAATCACCTAGAGGGGGGTGAATAGGTGTCAAAGTAGAAAACTGAAAAATTCTAAGTTTTTCGGGAAACTTATTTTTCAGAGTCAAATTTCCTTAGAGTCAGAAGCTAGCTTACACAAGTTGCTTCTGAGGGAAATTCTGCCTAAACACAGTTTGACTGTTTTCAGCAACAGAGGTTCTGATTTGAGAACTTCTGGACAGTCTTCTGAACAAAGACAATGATACTTTAGAGGAAATCTGTTTCAGCACTAAATATAAACAAGTACACAGAGGCAAAAATAACAAGTATAAGAGGGAGAAAGAAGTTCAGGAGATCCTGCTTGAACAATTCGATTTATCCAAGTTCGCCACAGAAGTCCTGTGACTACGTCTTGTCCCCTAAGGTCGCAGCCTACAGAGATTTTATAAATCCACTATTCAGAACTTTTATGGCAAGTTCAGAAGCTCCTTTACATCAACAGAACTTAAGCTAATTTCTCACTTAGTTCTGACTAGCCTAAAAAGAGTTAAAGGATTTCCACCAGAACAAACAATACTCTGTTTTCTGGATTTCTCACCCAACTCTAATCTCAACTAGATTTCTCTCTTTAAATCTAACTGAAGATCACAAACGATCTCAGTTTACAAGATTCCTATTATGAACTTGTTTTTCTTCACTCTCTCACTTTAACTAAGACTATGCTAAGAAAGATTGAGAATGGGAAGTGTTGCTCTGTTTTTCTTGTTAAAACAGTGCGTTGAGATTTTGCTCGATGATCACGCGTATGTTGATGCTTTGGAGCTTGGCTACTATTTATAGTGAATGAAGATGACCGTTGGTGAGTTTGAATCTTCAAAAGAGATGACATCAGTTGTTGTAGCCGTTAATTTGTCAAGTCTTCAAACGGTCTTCAAACACTTTGATTCCGTTATCCTTGTTCTTTAACTCAATCCGGTAAGTGATTTGAAATCAAAGATGAGGTTGACTGGAATCATTCTTCAATTGGATCAACAAAGGGTAGACAAGGAAATTCTGGTTTCTTTTGAACAGACAGGCGCGCTCGATCAAAACAGCTTTTTGAACTCTTGGCGCCTTGCATTAAATGCACTTGTTAGAGCATTAAATGCTATCCAAAACCCGTGACTAAGCTTCTGATCAAATTGGTAAAAGAACTTCTGATTGCAAAGAACATCTGAGGAGAGCTTTAGCAGACTTCGGCTTCAGAGCGGAGCATCCAGCTTCTGAATTATTGAAACTCTGACTTCAGCAAACAGATCTTCTGAGTCCTTTAGGCAATCCAGAAATGATTCATTCAGCACCTGCTGAGTAACTTACACATAGACTAAGTAGACAAAAATATTAGTCAACAGTAAACTATTGAGTTTTCATCTTCTGAAGCGTTTGGACATAATCAAAACACATAGGGTTCATCATTCTCCCCCATTTGGGTTATGGACAAACCGTGGTCAGAAGGCAACAGAAAACATGAGGTTTAGAAAATGACTTCCTGATACATATGTTTCATAACTTCTGAGTAAATTGACTCCCCCATTTTAGTGTAAATGGTGAACTTCAACAATCTGTATAAACTTAGAAATGACTTAAGATCAAGTTGTTAGATTAAATGAAGTATAATTTACTAAGTCACAAAGAAACATAAGCAAAAGTAAGAAGTCAGAGACACAAGAAAGTAAAAGACGGATTCAGTGTATATAAGTTCATCAGAAGACAACATATGAAACAAAATAATCAGAAGAGCAGAAAAAGTCCTAAGACAAAAACTACCCAACCCAGAACCTAGCTAAGAAGCTTAAGTCCTAACAGATTACAAGTTCCTAGGTTTCTTCTTCTGAGGAGGAACAACACTAGAACCTTCAGCAGCACTTGATCTCTTAACACCAGTATTAAGACCACTCTTCTGACCAGACTTCTCCCCCGTTTGACCAGAACCAAGCAACACCCAGAGCACCCTGAGATTTCAATTTTTGCTGAACATTCAGTGCAGTCGGATATTGCTGAGGAGTTGGCCTCACAGTGTTGATCATATCCATTCTTCTTCTGAAATCATCATCAATGGTCTTCATATGATCAAAAGTCTGACCAGACATAGGTCGCTGTCTCTGAACGTCTTCCAGAAGGAGCTTGATCAACCGATTGTTAGCATACACAGCAGCAGTGAGATACTCATTCTGAATATAAGTCTGTCCTCGAACAAACCTATAGCAATTTTGAAGAGTCTTCTCTTGTTCACGTGCTTGAGTGTGCATAACCTTCAGCAGTTCAGTAAGCTCAGCAATCTGTGCGTTCTGAGCAGATACAGCAGACTCAATGTTGGAGAGTCGATTGTTGAGATCAGGGGTGATGTCATATACAATCTTTGCAGCCCCGGAAGATGATGAACCTTGAGCAGAAGATTTCACTTCTCTCAGAATGTGATTGGCAGTACTCTGCAGGTCATCAATCTTACTTGGAAGCATCTTCTCATGAGCCTCATAATGCTCGTTTGCTTCCTTGACTTCTTCTGTCAATATCTCCAAATTCTCATTGACCTTCAGAGAAGAAGCAAGAGCAATGTTGTCCAATGAAGGAAGAGTCAGAGCTAATTCTCTTAACTTGTACAGCTCTTCATAGGTAGCTAGATGAAGTGTAGAAAGGTTGCGTATGTAAACAGAAGGGTCCTGCATTTGAAGCATAGTCATGAGCTGTAGGTTCTGAGCTTTCAAGGAATGTAATTCTTGCAGCACAATGCCCTGAGCATACATGTCAGCAGCAGAAGTCCTTTGCCCCATACCAGCAAATCTATTCAGCAATTCATCAGAGCCACTCTGACTCATTCTTCTCAACTCCTCAACACTGGGAGCACCACCAGCTTCGGATACACCAGAAGCTCTGCCTATGAAACCAAAACTACCAAACCTGGTATCCAAATCATCTCGATTCATGTGTTTGCGTAGGAAGTCATAATTGGATGACAACCCAGCAAAACAAGAAGTAGTGGAGGAGGTAGTTAAGGGATCACACACAGGAGGTGCATGTCCAGAAGTTGAGAGTGGAGGGATGTGAGTGTTTGAGGGAGGAAATGTATGTGAGGTTGAGGAAGAGATGGTAGTTGAGATGGATGGTAGTGTGGATGGTAGTGAGAAAGTTGGAGCAGTAAATCCAATTGATGGACTTACAGCGGAAGTATGAATGGAGGAGGTAGTGGATGTGGCTATGGAATCTGTGAAAATTGGAGCAGTGTTTAGATTCACTTCTGAAAAGGATCCAGAAGGAGGAATAATTTGTGGAGGAACAATCTCAGAGGTTGAAGTTGTAGGAGGAATGGAAGTGTGAGAATCACCAACTTCTGTGACAGAAGGTAGTGAAGGAGATGGATGAGGAGTACGAGGAGAGGATGGATGAGAAGTACGAAGTGGAGAAGGAATAACCTGATCAGAGAGGTTTGGATCAAATGTGGAGATTGGTTCAGCAAACACATGAGCCATTCTGAACAGAGTTTCAGAGGCATCTCTTTCACCAGGATTTCTCCCTTGTCCCAGAAGAACATTGTCTAGAAAATCATCAGTGTTGATGTTTTCAGCAAAATTCATAGCATTCTGAATGATAGTATCAGGTTCTTCATCACTATCTTCAGTCAGTTCTTCAATAATAGGAGCATCAGCATCCTTTTCAGCAGACATATCCATCATGTCTTCGTCATCAACCAAGTCCTCTTTTTCAGGAATTGATTCTTCCAGTTCAGTACTCGTAGCAACATAGAAGTCCTTTTTGATCAGAGACCTTCTCTTTGCTGACATCTTCTTCTTGGGGATTCTTCTGGAGAGAGGAATATCTTCAGAGTCCTCATCCTCTTCAGTAGCCTTTGTACTTATCCGAGTAGAGAGAGAGAGATATTCTCAAGATCTTCTCCTTCTTCTGAAGCCTCAACATTCTTTGAGAACTCCACATTCTCAAGTTCAGCAGCACATGCTATGATTCTTGCATCGGCCTTAGCCTTTGCAGCAATTTCTCTTTCAGCTGCTAACTTATCTTCTGCTTCCTTCTGCTTTCTTTTCTTATCAGCAAGAGCCACAACTCTTGCAACCTTCTCAGCTTCAGCAGCCTTCTCTCTTTCAGCAAGGCGTGCGTCCTCATCATCCTGAGCTTCCTTCTCAGAAACATCCTTTGGCTTCTCAGCAACGATCTTGCCAGATGGTTCAACACTGATTGTTGTTTGAACCATAGTGGGAAGAGGTTCTGAGACAACCACCTTCTCAACAGTCAGGACCAACTTACTTGATCCCTTCTTTCCCTTGCCTTTCTTGGCAGCATTCTTTCCTTTCTGAACAGCCGTCTCAACAATTTCCTTCTGAGCAATACTCACAGAGGAGCCCTTCTCATTCTTCTTCGGAGTCACACCAAAGTTAAGGTTCCTGAAGGTATGCATCTTCAGAACCGTACTCCTACTTGTAACACCTTCTCCTGAAACCACAACAGATGCTGCCTCAAACAGCCTAGTCAGGAGTGAGCCATATGCTAATGCACTCACGGTAGTCACATTTTTCATCTGCCTTATCAGCATGGCAGGAAGATTGATCTTCTTCTGATTGACCAGATGCCACATAAAAACCCTTTCTCTGTTGGAAACACCATTAACTCCTCCAGCCTTCGGAAGGAACACATTAGTTGTGAGATAGTGTGCCCACCTCTGGTGCTGAGTGAGCCAAGTGGCATAAGTTTCCTTGGCACTTAGATCTGGTCTGGCCCAATTAGCTTCTGGAAAGCCATCTGCTGAACCATCATCACCTATGATGATTCCTTCATCATCAATACCGATCACTTGAGAAATAGAAGCCCTGCTGACCTCAATCTCAATTTCTCCGACTTCTGAGTGTAGAACATCCTCCTCATTAGAAAAGAAATGGAGGTTTTGATAGAATTCGGTGACTAACTTAGGGTAGATGAATTCATCCAGAGAGACGAATGAATTCCAGTTTTGAGCGCTAAGCCATTTGGAGATAGGTTCAGTGGATTTAACTTCATCATCAAGGAACCTAGAGGTGAATACCCTAGATTCGCTAACTTACTTTTTGGATTCAGTGCTAAAGATGTGAGTAACAGTGATTTCTTGAGCCATTGTTGAAGATATAAGAAATTAGGTTAAGAATTTTAAGAGAAGAGAACACAGAAAATCTATGGAAATTCTAATAGCAGAGAAAATGAGAGTAAAAACTTCTAAGTATGGAAAACCCCTATTTATACCCAAACAAGGAAACCGTTCCAATTCAAAAAGTAATTACACACTGTTTAAAAGGGAACAGATAACCGTTAACCACAGAACAGCGCCGTTAAATGCAGTAGATAACGCATGCTTAAATGTCAAATCATGATTAGAATTAATTATCACTTAATTATCTCAAACGATTAATCACTTAAGACACACAAAAATAATTAAACTAAATTACTGAAGTGGATAAGTCATACCAATGCCTTCTCGTACGTTGCTGAAAGAAATACCAGCCAGAGGCTTAGTAAACATGTCAGCAAGATTCTCTTCAGAGGGAACATGAGTAATGATAATATCCTTCTTCAGAACATGATCTCTCAGAAAATGATGCCTAATATGAACATGCTTCATCCTGCTGTGCTGAATAGGATTCTTTGAAAGATCAATAGCACTTTTGTTATCACAGTAGATTGTAATTGTTCCAGGGATGACTCCATAGTCAGCAATTTTTTGCTTGATCCAGAGCATCTGAGAAACACAACTTCCAGCAGCACCATACTCAGCTTCAACAGTTGAGAGAGCCACAGAGGTTTGCTTCTTGCTATGCCAGGAGACTAGGCACTCCCCCAGAAAATGACAACCACCAGAAGAGCTGACCCTTTTCAATTTATCTCTACCATAGTCAGAGTCTGTGTATCCTATAGGAGTGAAATCAGAACTACAGGGATACCACAAACCAGCTTATGGTGTGCCTTTAAGATATCTGAGAATTCTTTTGACAGCAACATCATGAACTTCTCTTGGCTTCGATTGATATCTAGCACAAAAACACACATCAAAATGTATATCTGGCCTGCTGGCTGTTAGGTATAAAAGAGAACCAATCATACCTCTGTAGGTTTTTATATCTACAGGTTTACCAGCTTTCTCTTCATCATCAATGTCTTTGCTGACATCCATTGGAATATCAACAGCATTAGAGTCCATCATGCCAAATTTCTTCAGCACTTCTCTAGTGTACTTGGCTTGATTGATAAACACACCATCATTACTTTGCTTGATCTGAAGTCCTAAGAAGAAGGTTAATTCTCCCATCATAGACATTTCAAACTCAGCCTTCATGTGGTCACTGAACTCTCTGCACAAAGATTCATTAGTAGCACCAAATATAATATCATCAACATATACCTGAGCTATAAGGATATCCTTGTTCTTCTTCAGAGTGAACAGAGTTGTATCAACACAGCCTCTGACAAATCCCTTAGACAGAAGGAACTTTGTCAGTCTCTCATACCAAGCTTTGGGAGCTTGTTTCAGTCCATACAATGCTTTCTTCAGCTTGTACACATGATCAGGAAACTTATGATCTTCAAAACCAGGAGGTTGAGACACATAAACTTCTTCATCAATGTAACCATTCAAGAATGCACTTTTCACATCCATTTGAAAGAGCTTGAAACCTTTGTATGATGCAAAAGCACACAAGATTCTAATGGCTTCTAATCTTGCAACAGGGGCAAAAGTTTCACCATAATCTATGCCTTCTTGCTGACTGTAACCTTGAGCAACAAGTCTTGCCTTGTTCCTCACAACATTTCCAAATTCATCAAGCTTGTTCTTCAGAACCCATCTAGTTCCAACAACTTTTATGTTTCTAGGTCTGGGAACCAAAGTCCAAACTTCTGACCTTTTGAACTGGTCAAGTTCTTCTTGCATTGCCATTAACCAGGAATCATCATCAGCAGCTTCATAGAAGTCCTTGGGTTCCAGAAGTGACACAAAAGCCACATTCCCCATGTATCTTCAGAGCTGAGCTCTGGTCATGACAGGATTATGAACAGAGTCAATTATGTTCTCTAAGGAATGATTCCTATGAGTTCTAACTTCTCTTGGTACATCCAATGAGTCTTCTGAAACCTGTTCATCATTTGTTGAATCATAAATAGGAGCATCTTCTGGAAGGAAGTTGACTTCTGGAGTGGGATTCTCTTCTTGAGCTTATTCAGCAACAGGAGGAACCACTTCAGCAACTCTGGGAGAAACATCTTCTTCTACATCAGGAGATGTAACTTCAGGAGCTTGAACTACATCTTCATCAGGAGCTCTACTATCTGCAGGGTTAGTCTCATCAAACTGTACATGAACAGATTCATCTAAATTTTGAGTCCTCTTATTAAAAACCCTATATGCTTTACTATGTGTTGAGTAACCAAGAAAAATGGCCTCATCTGCCTTTGAATCAAACTTTGAAAGATATTCTTTTGAATTCAAAACATAACACTTACAACCAAAGGTTCTGAAATAACCTATTTTAGGCTTTCGACCTTTCCAGAGTTCATAAGGGGTCTTGTTCAGAATGCTTCTGATTAGCACTCTATTCAGAACATAGCAAGCTGTGTTAACAGCTTCTCCCCAAAAGTACTTAGGAAGCCTTCTTTCATTGATCATAGTTCTGGCTATCTCAACCAGAGTTCTATTCTTCCTTTCAACTACCCCATTTTGTTGAGGAGTTCTGGGAGCAGAAAAGTTATGATCAATTCCCTTGATTTCACAGAATTCTTCAAACCTAAAGTTTTTGAATTCTCCACCATTATCACTTCTGATATGAACAACCTTTTCATTCCTTTCATTCTCAAGTTTCTTTATCAGAATTGAGAAACATCCAAGTGACTCTTCTTTGCTAGACAGCAAGATGACCCAAGTGAATCTTGAATAGTCATCTACAATGACAAAGGCATACTTCTTTCCACCCATGCTCATTGGTTGAACAGGGCCAAAAAGATCCATATGAAGTAATTCCAAAGGTCTTTTAGTTGAAATGACATTCTTAGTTTTAAAAGAGCTTCTGGATTGTTTACCAGATTGGCAAGCATTGCATAAATGATTCTTTTTAAAACTAATTTCAGGCAGACCCTCAACCAATTGATTTCTAGCTACTTTGGCCAGAAGGTCCATGCTCATGATGAACCCTATGTGTTTTGATTATGTCCAAACGTTTCAGAAGATGAAAACTTAATACTCCCTTACATATAGTTTATTGTTGACTAATATATTTTTGTTTACTTAGTCTATGTGTAAGTTTCTCAGCAGGTGCTGAATGAATCATTTCTGGATTGCCTAAAGGACTCAGAAGATCTGTTTGCTGAAGTTAGAGTTTCAATAATTCAGAAGCTGGATGCTCCGCTCTGAAGCCGAAGTCTGCTAAAGCTCTCCTCAGAAGTTCTTTGCAATCAGAAGTTTTACCAATTTGATCAGAAGCTTAGTCACGGGTTCTGGATAGCATTTAATGCTCTGACAAGTGCATTTAATGCAAGGCGCCAAAAGTTCAAAAAGCTGTTTTGATGGAGCGCGCCTGTCTTTTCAAAAGAAACCAGAATTTCCTTGTCTACCCTTTGTTGATCCAATTGAAGAATGACTCCAGTCAACCTCATCTTTGATTTCAAATCACTTACCGGATTGAGTTAAAGAACAAGGATAACGGAATCAAAGTGTTTGAAGACCGTTTTGAAGACTTGACAAATTAACGGCTACAACAAGTAATGTCATCTCCTTCGAAGATTCAAACTCACCAACGGTCATCTTCATTCACTATAAATAGTAGCCAAGCTCCATTGCATCAACATGCGTGATCATCGAGCAAAATCTCAACGCACTGTTCTAATAAGAAAAACAGAGCAACACTTTCCATTCTCAATCTTTCTTAACTTAGTCTTAGTTAAAGTGAGAGAGTGAAGAAAAAAAAGTTCATAATAGGAATCTTGTAAACTGAGATCGTTTGTGATCTTCACTTAGATTTAAAGAGAGAAATCTAGTTGAGATTAGAGTTGGGTGAGAAATCTAGAAAACAGAGTATTGTTTGTTCTGGTGGAAATCCTTTAACTCTTTTTAGGCTAGTCAGAACTAAGTGAGAAATTAGCTTAAGTTCTGTTGATGTATAGGAGCTTCTGAACTTGCCATAAAAGTTCTGAATAGTGGATTTATAAAATCTCTGTAGGCTACGACCTCAGGGGACAAGACGTAGTCACAGGACTTCTATAACGAACTTGGATAAATCGAATTGTTCAATCAGGATATCCTGAACTTCTTTCTCCCTTCCTATACTTGTTATTTTTGCTTCTGTGTACTTGTTTATATTTAGTGCTGAAACAGATTTTCTCTAAAGAATCATTGTCTTTGTTCAGAAGACTGTCCAGAAGTTCTCAAATCAGAACTTCTGTTGCTGAAAACAGTCTAACTGTGTTTAGGCAGAATTTCCCTCAGAAGCAACTTCAGTTAGCTGGCTCCTGACTCTGAGGAAATTTGACTCTGAAATATAAGTTTCTCGAAAAACTTAGAAAATTTCAGTTTTCAACTTTGACACCTATTCACCCCCCTCTAGGTGATTCTGTTCTTGATAGGGCCAACAGCTCACATGAGCAAGTCTTCTATGCCAGAGCCAGGAGGTATCCTCTTTGGACATCAAGCATATATTTTTGCAAAGATTCTCAAGATTCAGCATGAAAACATTTTCAACTCTAAGAGCACTTAGAAAACTTCCCTTGACTTACTGTCCAAGATTTTACATCCAGAGGAGCTGAAGACAACATCTCTACCTTTATCACACAGTTGCGCAACACTCAGGAGATTGAACTTCAGGCCTCTGACTAGGGAGACATCTTCGATCGGAGGATTAGTTCCTATAGATCCAGAACCAAGTATCCTTCCTTTCTGAGCATCTCCAAAGCTGACTTTTCCACCTCTTTTAGGATCAAATGTGATGAATGCTTTTTCATCACCTGTCATATGCCTTGAGCACCCACTGTCAATGTACCACAGCTTTGACATTGATGGAGCACTCAGAGCCACCTGCAACACAATCAATTAGTGACAGGTACCCAATCCTTATTGGGTCCTTCAGAGTTAGATTTCTTTTCAGCAGGTTTTAATGATATCTCAGATTGCAAGAGGTTTTTAATATGGTACTTGCAATCCTTCAACCAGTGACCATCACTCTTGCAAAGCTTGCAAAAGGGAGGGTTCTTGGATCTTTCTCTTTGCTTCTTGGGAGATTTCTTCTTCTTCTGAGAAAGACCAACATCTTCAGAGGCTATAACAGCACTCGCAGAGGTGCCAACATCAAGAGGAGAAGCTATCTCTTTCAGAAGAGAGGGAGTGACAAGTTTCTTCTTCTTCTGGGGTTTATTACTTCCCAGAGGCAGCTTTTCCTTGCCTTTGGCTTTAGAATCAGCAGGAGTGCTGAACTGTTTACACAGTTTTTCTTCTAACACTTTCATGTCAGAATAAACTTGAGTAAACCTAAGAAACTTGTCAGCCTCACTCTTGTCCAATTTCCTTTTCAGGTACTTGAACATACTATAGAGTTCTTCAAGAGAATCAAAGATATTTTGTTCAGAGGATATGTTTACCTCGGAATCATATGTAGCTTCAGGAGGTGAGGAAGTTTCTCCTGTGACATCTTCAGAAGTTGGCTCATCAATAGCCATAAAACAAATCTGAGCTTGCTCTTCCTTTTCTTCAGGATCAATGCTGGTCTCAGAGTCTGACCATGCAGCCAGCATAGCTTTCTTGAACTTTTTCTTATCTTTCTTCAGCTCCGGGCAGTTAGGCTTAATGTGCCCTGGTTGCTGACATCCATAGCACACAATTGGCTTATTTGGATCTCTCTTGAACTTTTCACCAGAATCAGGAGTTTTCTTGTCAAAGCTCCTGAAAGGCTTCTTGTAGTTTCCACCTCTGCCTTTTCTAAAGGCCTTCTTGAACTTCCTGGTCAGCATAGCCAGTTCCTCATCTTCAGAGGATTCTTCAGAAGATTCTGCTTTCAGGACTACTCTTTTTCCTTCTGACCTTTCTCTTAGGTCATGATTCTTTAATGACATCTCATGGGTAATTAGAGACCCAATGAGCTCATCATACAAGTAATAGCTCAAATCCTGAACTTCTTCAATAGCAGTCTTCTTGGCTTGCCAAGACCTTGGTAAGCTTCTGACAATCTTCTTCACTCGATCAGATTCTTCAATGTCTTTTCCTAAACTCTTCAAGTCATTGACTATCTTGGTGAATCTAGAGTTCATATCTGAAATAGATTCTTTATCAAGCATTTCAAATAACTCATATTCTCTCATGAGTTGGTTGACTTTAGATTGCTTCACTTTTCCTGTTCCTTCATATGTGACTTCTAGCTTGTTCCAAATATCCTGTGCAGTTTCACAAGAGGAAACTTTGTTATATTCAGTAGCTGTAAGTGCACAATGCAACATATTTATTGCTGAAGCATTAGTTTGGAGTTTTTTCAGAATGTCATCTGTGTATTCTCTCTGAGGAATAACAACATTCCCTAAACCTTGTTCCATTCTGGTAGGAATGAGATCACCATTAGTGATGACATACCAAGCACTCATGTTCTGAGCTTGGATGAAGTACATCATCCTTTTCTTCCAGTATGAGTAGTTGTTGCCATTAAATAATGGAGGTTTAGTAGTGGAAGAACCTTCTGGAACTATGAAGTGAGAAGAATTCTCAGGCTGGTGTCTACTAGCCATCTCTATTGATTCTGATAGGATCTTACATTTAGATTGTTAGATCTTTAGTAAATATGCGAAGTGACCTTCGCTCTGATACCACTTGTTGACCCTATCAAGAACAGAATCACCTAGAGGGGGGTGAATAGGTGTCAAAGTAGAAAACTGAAAAATTCTAAGTTTTTCGGGAAACTTATTTTTCAGAGTCAAATTTCCTCAGAGTCAGAAGCTAGCTTACAGAAGGTGCTTCTGAGGGAAATTCTGCCTAAACACAGTTTGACTGTTTTCAGCAACAGAGGTTCTGATTTGAGAACTTCTGGACAGTCTTCTGAACAAAGACAATGATACTTTAGAGAAAATCTGTTTCAGCACTAAATATAAACAAGTACACAGAGGCAAAAATAACAAGTATAAGAGGGAGAAATAAGTTCAGGAGATCCTGATTGAACAATTCGATTTATCCAAGTTCGCCACAGAAGTCCTGTGACTACGTCTTGTCCCCTGAGGTCGCAGCCTACAGAGATTTTATAAATCCACTATTCAGAACTTTTATGGCAAGTTCAGAAGCTCCTTTACATCAACAGAACTTAAGCTAATTTCTCACTTAGTTCTGACTAGCCTAAAAAGAGTTAAAGGATTTCCACCAGAACAAACAATACTCTGTTTTCTGGATTTCTCACCCAACTCTAATCTCAACTAGATTTCTCTCTTTAAATCTAACTGAAGATCACAAACGATCTCAGTTTACAAGATTCCTATTATGAACTTGTTTTTCTTCACTCTCTCACTTTAACTAAGACTATGCTAAGAAAGATTGAGAATGGGAAGTGTTGCTCTGTTTTTCTTGTTAAAACAGTGCGTTGAGATTTTGCTCGATGATCACGTGTATGTTGATGCTTTGGAGCTTGGCTACTATTTATAGTGAATGAAGATGACCGTTGGTGAGTTTGAATCTTCAAAAGAGATGACATCAGTTGTTGTAGCCGTTAATTTGTCAAGTCTTCAAACGGTCTTCAAACACTTTGATTCCGTTATCCTTGTTCTTTAACTCAATCCGGTAAGTGATTTGAAATCAAAGATGAGGTTGACTGGAATCATTCTTCAATTGGATCAACAAAGGGTAGACAAGGAAATTCTGGTTTCTTTTGAACAGACAGGCGCGCTCGATCAAAACAGCTTTTTGAACTCTTGGCGCCTTGCATTAAATGCACTTGTCAGAGCATTAAATGCTATCCAAAACCCGTGACTAAGCTTCTGATCAAATTGGTAAAAGAACTTCTGATTGCAAAGAACATCTGAGGAGAGCTTTAGCAGACTTCGGCTTCAGAGCGGAGCATCCAGCTTCTGAATTATTGAAACTCTGACTTCAGCAAACAGATCTTCTGAGTCCTTTAGACAATCCAGAAATGATTCATTCAGCACCTGCTGAGTAACTTACACATAGACTAAGTAGACAAAAATATTAGTCAACAGTAAACTATTGAGTTTTCATCTTCTGAAGCGTTTGGACATAATCAAAACACATAGGGTTCATCATATGCGACACTCCCTCTCAATCTTCACGTGGTACGTCTCTGTCCTAGGTGGGTTTCTTCCGACATTTTTCCTTTCAATGTCAAAACGCTCTCAACAGACGTGTTTTAATTGATGTTTGGGGGTAGTTCCTAGTGGAGATATCTAGGCTGACTATATGAGGCTTCGGTCTCGTTTGATAGTACAAGAGGGTTCCCACAGCAAGATATACCTAGCACCTCCCCATTTAAGGGTTTTGAGCAGCATGTCGACGGTACGAGGCTGTAAGTGGTGTTACAGATAGACCTATGCGTCCCTTAAAGGAAACGACAATAAGCACGACAGAAAGCAATAACTCTGTTGTAAAGAACTAGACTGTCAGAATGTTTCGGTTGTATCCCATTTTTACTTTTCATAAAACATTTTGAAAATGATTTTATAAATAGTGAAAACCAAACTTACATCCTCTTATCAATAAATTAACTTCAAGAAAACCGTACGTTGAAGTTAACATACAATAGTAGAATATATTTTTGTTCCCTAGCAGAGTCGCCACTGTGAGCGAAAGTGGTCGCTCATAGCGGCTTTAGCCTTCTTTGACTAGAGTCGCCACCCGACCGACCGGGAAAATGTACGAACCGGTATAGTTACCGATTGTTTTGAAAACCAGAGATTCTATTTACGTTCGTGGATACAACTTATTAATTGCGACATTCCAGGGCCCAGAGGATCTTTAATGCAGCCTAACAGTTTATTATCTTGACGTTTAGGATTATCACACAAAAATATTTAAATATACAAACATTTGTACATCAAACCGCCGGGTGACACGGTACAAAACCTTCAGAAGCTTACCCTCGTCGCGTGCCAGTGATCGCTCGCGGACTGATGCTCGTTGAAGAACGAAGACTTTTTCAGGGAGGAACCTTAAAGGCCGGAGTTGCGTAGGGCGTCCTCCGGAATGGTAGCTAGGAACAGGACTTAATCAGCTCTAGCGGGGCTGCGAGTGATGCCTAGGTTTGGAACTTTTGATAAGGGGGAATATTTTTTTGTGGTCGTAAGGACATTTTCTCGGAATATTTTAGAAAATTCTCTCGAGCTCGGACTCCAGCAATTCTTTTCTTGTATCAGAGGAAACCTTAGGCAACTTTAGAACGAGCTAGAGAGAGAAAGAGGAGAATGAGTGTTTGTTGGTGAATTGAATGAGAAATCTGAGGGGTATTTATAGGGTAGCTTGTGACCGTACAGTCACAAGCTTGTGACCGTATGGTCTAATTTTAGTGATCGTACGGTCACTTGTTTGCCCGTCTCAGATCCAAATTTGGATCTGAGCCGGGCTTCCCACAAGGCCCGACCGGACCTTACAAGGCCCGGCCAAAGTTGTTTGGATTTTAGTACACGTGTCACGTTCTGATTGGACCGCCAGCCACGTGGCAGATATGGATTGGATTCTGTCTGCCACGTGGCAGTGACCGTACGGTCACAACAAACAGTGTTGTGACCGTACGGTCCCTAGTGAATAGTGTTTTTGACCGTATATCATTTTGTGGAAAAGGATTTTCTCATAAGCATGAAAGTGCCACACTCATGGTCCCGAGGAGTGGGTGGAAGAGGTTATATCCCTGAAAATGTGATCCGTTCTCCAACATGTATCAGTATTTGAGCAGCTGGCGCGACGGGGAACTCATAGATTGCTTTCATCATCGGGTTCAAAAACCAGTGCTTACAGTTTGCCCCTCGCTTTTTTGGGAGTGCCTAAGGTGATTAGATTATCTTGTAAGACCCGTTGGGCAGTCTCAATGAAGCGAAACAAGACATATTGCGTGTGTGCTCGTCGTTTTGAAAGTGGGTTTAGAGAACTTACCTGCAGTCTTGGCCTTCGGCGTCGTGTTTTTTATAATCTTACTGTAAGGCCGTTCAACTGTCTTCCACGAGTAACCCATGTAGTCTGGTCCTCCGGCATCGTGTTTTCTATAATCTTACTGTGAGGCCGATCAACTACTTCCATAGTACCTCGAGTTTGATCCGAGGATTTTTTCGTAACTTCTGATGGTGCCTCGAGTTTGATCCGAGGACTTTTGGTAACTCCTGATTGTGCCTCGAGTTTGATCCGAGGACTTTTGGTAACTTCCGTAACTCCTCGAGTTTGATCCGAGGATTTAGTAACCTCCATAGCTCCTCGAGTTTGATCTGAGGATTTAGTAACCTTTCATAGCACCTCGAGCGTGATCCGAGGATTTAGTGACCTCTTCGGTTCAGTTTTCCGACCTTTTTTCTCCAGATGGTGTTGGACACTTTGTCCTACCAGTTTTATCTGAATGCTGGTGGTTTAGTCCTGAGGTCGATCAATTGCGTCCCAATATCTTTTCTCTTTCGCTCTCGATCCTCAGTTGATCTGGGGTTCCTGGCAGCATTTTTTCCTTGAATAAAGTCATGCCCCATTCTGGTGTTGCCCCGGTGAAGTTCTTAGTTCCTGACACTCTCGATAAATTCCGAGGTGCCCCAGTGTGCCAGTTGTCCGATATTGCCCCAGCGTATTACTTTGGCGGCCGTTAGATATGCCCCTATATCCTTTGTAGTCTTTCCGGGGTTAACTTCGATTCGTCACGTGAATCTCTGGTGTAGCGATATATAGCTTCGGAGTCCCGTTGATTTCGGGAACACAGAACTTTCTGGGGAGGATAGTGTGACCGTACGGTCACGAAATGTGTGACCGTATGGTCAAGGGTCTCGCGACCGTACGGTCACATGAGCTGTCTGTATTATCTTTTATATAGCAGCCTCCTCTTCTCAAATTCGCACCGACGATTCCGTCCTCAGTTTTGTTCCGCTCTTCCCTCAGCTCGAGTAGTTGATTGTTCTACTTCTTTCATGCCGTTGACGGAGATTAACATCAACGACTTACCTTTGGCCGAGAGCATGGAGGAACTTTTCCCTCGTGTGCGGACTGCGGTCGAGCTCGGCCGAAGTAGATCGACTGCCTATGTCGGTTTGTAGTTCGGAGAGGCGATCCCCTTTTTCTTTAATATGCAGAAGCACCGTTACGTGACTCAGGTATGTCCCCTTCCGAGCCTTTCCCATTTTTCTTGAATCATTTATGTGGTAACGTCGGCCGACGTCTGTGCTTCTTCGTTCCTTTCCAGTCATGTTGTCTTTTGTTATGGTTTGGTGCTGTTTTTGTCGTGGGATAAACTTTTTCGCTTTTCATTTGCTTGCTTCTCATATGGTTGACATGGTTTCAGTTCTGGGTTGATGGTGGCCGTATGGTCGCTGGTCGGGAACCGTACGGTCACTAATTCTGTGACCGTACGGTCACTAGGCGTCGTGACCGTACGGTCAAGGTGTTTGTGACCGTACGGTCTTTGCGTGCTTCCTTTTAGCGACCTTTTAATCCTTGTCTCAGTATCCCAACGTTTCCCTTTCATTGCCATTTTTTATGCAGGAGCCTCGTCTGAAAGGTCGAGGGAACGTGGGGGAGGTGAAGACGTGGTATCTCGCATTGCCTCCTGCCGTTCGAGCTCGTGTTGATGGGACCCCCTTCCGCCCCTTCTTGAGACAGCTTTTACCGGGGACACCCCGCATATGTTGGCAGAATAGGAGTGCTCTAATAGAACGTTGGTGTGACAGTACCCATACTTTTCATTTTACTTTTGGGAGATGACTGTCACTCCCGTGGATATCGCGGCCATCACCGGCTTAGGTTCCGTCGGTGCCGTCCCACCGTTTTCGAGACGTTTGTCTTCCCCTTTTGATCATAGTGTTGTCAGAGATTTAATTGGGTATCCGATCCTTCCTGATAAGGAACGACATATTCCCCTAACTGTTGTAGCCAATTCCCCCATTCGTCGGAGTACTTCGACTGATCCCACCATTGTGGACTGCCACGCTCGATGCTTCATGTGGTATGCTATATGCGCTGCGCTGTTACCCTCCACCGATGATAGCTGTGATTTGGTTGTCTTGGAGAGTTTGCGGGATCTTGATGGTCTAGGTTCTTATTGTTGGGTAAAAGTGGTTTTAGCTTCGTTATATGGGGCTTTGGACGTGGTCTGCCGCGGCGCGGTTAATTTCCGCGGTCCTTCCTTGGTACTCGAGGTATGTCTTTCGTGCTTTAGCCCCTTTTACTTCCTAGGCATGTCGACATTTGAACTGTAACCCTTCTATGCAGGTCAGGGCTTACGAATACGGTGTCCTACCTCGACCCCAGATGCCCCAAGTGCAACCTAACGAGTTCCCCCATCTTGGTCGCTGGATGGGCCCCCGGACGAAGGCAACCTCTCCTCAACCCACTGGGAGAGACTTGTCGAGGGGTTGGCTTGGAATCGGGTATGTTGTGAGCTTGCTTCTTCTTGTTTCAGCACTCCGTTCATTATCTTTTCCTTGTGTAGGTGACCACGTTACCCTGGCATGCTGGTGTGACCGTAGGATGGTTGCCTGAGATGATTGCGGCCTTTGAGATCTCTTCTTGTCGGATCCTTTTAGAGGGTCCTTTCGATTTCTCCTGGTATCTAGGCGAGAGAGTGTTTGAATTTTGGGAGAGTCCTTCGGAGCGTCGCGTAGCTCTTGATCCCCCGGCCATGATGATCTTGGGTGTGTCCGTAGCCCCTCATGATCGCGAGATGTTCCTGCAAGGGGTCCCAGCACTGGGGAGTCCAGATGGGTACACAGTGCTTTGGTACTGCCTCGGAGTGAGAGCTATGAGCTTTTCCTTCATCGTTTGTTGCCCCCTAGGGATAAGTCCCGCGGATATTTGGTGGGCGCTGACTCGCCTCTGCTTGTTGTGGTACATTGGTGTTCTTGTTCCTTTGGTATCTTTGCTTGCTTTGGGTCGTATTGACATTTTTAATTCCTCACAGGATCTTCTTCGCGAGGCGGGCACTCCTTGTTTAGAGGTTCTTGGGTCTGAACCTGCTCATACTTGTCCAGCCACTCATCCTCGAGAAGAAACGCCGTCGCCCGCGCCCCAGTGGGTGGTTGGAGATTTTTCCCCATCAGCCACAGATCTTAGGGGTACATGATTGGACCGGGTATCGGGAATTCCATGTTACACCTCCTTCTGATCATCTTCCTACTTTCAACCCCCTTGATACTACACACCTATGTATTTCCTCTTCTTTCATTAGACATGCTTTATATTTTGCCTACTGACTTTTCCTTTTTGCAGGTTTCTCGTACTTCTGCCATGCATGTAGCGGGTCTTTACCGCTCTACTCGGGCGGCGTTGATGTCCTATGCCCAGGAGACACAGGTATTTTCCGTAGGATGCTTATGTTTATGATGTTTTATGATATGTATGCATGAAGTGTGTGCGTGTTACAAATGCAGGACGTGATACGGGGGGAACGTGCTTTGACTCTAGCTGCCCGTACACAGGTAGCCGACCTTACAGCCCAATTGGATGCTTTCCACGTGGACGAGGCACAAAAGAGGAGGCGGCGCGAGATGAGGGATGCTAGAGAGGATGATGAGGGTTCCGATGCCGGCGACTTTCCGTATTAGTTAGGATTTTTCTTCTTATTTTATGTGGAACCTTGTATCGAATATATATCCTTCTTCTACTAATGGTTATTTTTTGCTTAATTTTAGTCCTTTGCGATCGTTGACGTCATCCTTGTGGGGCGTCCTGAAACCGTACGGGGCTGCTGGGTTGCGCTTCTATCGCAGCCAACCTCTGTACTCGGAGTTCCTCCGAGCAGCCATGGAGCTCTGGGATCCCTGGGATCATACCTTTTGTTTTATCGATGGGGATTTATGTCCTCTGCCGGAGGAACTTTGTGCTATTTTAGGACTCTCTGTCGACTCATAAGCTCCATTGGCCTTGCCGCAATGTGAGCTCTCGACTCTTCGACAATTATCAGTGCTCTTCCGTAACTTCTTGTTGGAGCTTCTTGACGCCGATGGGCCTTTCTCTCACATACCCACTTTGGTCATCCGGGAGATTCTTGAAGAGTCTGAGGTAGGCAGTCACCCTTGGGCTTTTGCTCTTTCCATGCTGATGTACATGCGTTTTCTGGTTGTTGGGGATCCGATCCAGTGTGATTGACGCTTGATAGCTGTCGTGCATGAGGTGTATCGCGGGGCGAATCCTGGGCCGTTCTTGCTGGCGGAGATGTTGCTCAGTTTTTCGTGTAACGTGACGGAAGGTCTCCTTCCACCACGAGGCAGCCCTTTGTTGTTTCAGATTTGGCTAATGGAAAAGCTCGCAATCGTAGTTCCTCCCCTGGGTCTAAGGAGGTATCTTCCCCGTCATTGAGGGCAGAGGCGATAGGTATTCTTCGGGGTGGCTTCAGCTCACAGTTTTGATTGGTGGTCGCGGTGGTTATCCGAGCGTGAGCCGTGTAACATACGTTGGACTTGTCCTTGGTGGCGCATCTCCTCCTACACCGACACACTAATGTCTGGGTGCGTTCCGGTGTGTGGCCTCCGGGAGAGCTCCTTCTACGTGCCTTCTTTATTGTGGCGTCAAATGGGCCTCCATCAGAGCATCCCTTCTGACTTTCTTCATTCCTTCCGTGGAGGCGTGTTCGACTCTAGGCTGTTAGGTCGCCTGAAACAGCTATGGCCTCGTAGGTTTTTCCAAGTTGTCCCCAATGTCGATGATCTTGCCAATTCTGCTTCGGATAACTATACTGAGTGGTTAAGTTCATTCCGCAGGGCTTGGTCAAGTAGAGAGATTGTGATGCTAACTCGGGACCTAAGTCACCAAGCTGGGCCTTCCAAGCGGCGCCGCGAGTGATTTTGTTATGTTGTTCCTTATTTTAGTTGTTTCACTTTATAGTTCGCAAAATATTATTGTCGAACATTTTTAGTTATTAACCACAATAGAGGTATTGATGCGTTGGGGTCGTAGAAAACATTTGGTTGGTTTGTCGTGGGTTTCACTTCTTTGGATGAATTATGATTCGTTTTCATTTGGGGTTGGATGAGGTTTGAACCTTTTTAAATTCTGAATGTGGTTGTCAGGGTATGTAGGTCTTTCGGGTTTATTGATAAGTATTGAACTTTCGGATTTTGGTGAGGAGGTATTTCTTTTTTTTGTCTTTTCTTTTCTCGTAGTGAGAAGTTCTTTCACCGGTGGTGATCTGTTTTAGTTAATCAACCTAAACAACGAGTGACATTAATATTTTGCAAATTATAAACTGGAATAACTTTTTCATTTATTAATCACGTTTCATCGTACATTTCTTCCTATCACTCGTGACATGTCCCATTTTAGAACCTCGCACACCTCGGTACTATGACCGAAGTATTGGTGGTATTCACAAAAGTTTGACAATACTCGCCTTCCGACAATAAGATTGAAGGGGGATCTTGGAGTCGTGACTCTCTAATAGGGCGCATTGCTCCATCTTCCACCAACCTAGCAAACAAAGTGCCGATCCTCCCCCTAGGAGGTACAAAGTCTGTTGGAGAAAGGACAGTTCGTGTGCTCTTGTGTCTAATGTCCCTGATTTCTTCACCGATTTCACGAATATCCTTGCGCACGTATTCAAACTCTTCCGCTATGCTGGCCCGTCCCCGCCTTTCCATTTCTCGTACTGTGTTAGACTGGATGCGTTCTTCTATTCTCCTAACTAAATTTCCGAGATCCAAGTATGAAACAAAGTCTTGGTATTGCGCGATTGTCCTTAGGTGAGGTAACATGCTTTTCGTCAGGCAGGAAACCAAAATTTTCAAATTTTAACCATCGGAGTGAAAAATAGTCCTCGAATGGTTCCCCCTCCCTTTGCTCCAAAGTTTTCAAATTCCTCCATTCTATGGTTTCTCGGAGCTTGAAAGGCCCGGCGAGGTGTATCCAATTTTCAGATTCCATGTATTTTTTATCCTCTTCTATGGGGTTGATCCATGATTCTATTCGGCTCACCAACTGACTTAACTCATCATAGCTTCGGAGATTGTAGTGTTGTGCCACCTTTCGTATGTGATGGTGTGTACCACGTACGAGACATCTTATTTGCTCTGTCCGCTCCGGTGCCTCGCGAGCCAAGCTCAACATGGGGATCCATCTGTAGTCTAGATAATCGTGGAACTGCTCTCCTACTTGTTGTCGGAGAGAGGCGAGGTCCTCCCAAGAGACTTTTCTGTCTATGCCAGCTACGAACTTGGTTAGGAAAGCTATGACCAGTTTTCCCCAGTCTCGACGGACGATATGGGAGAGTCGATTGTACCACTTCCTTGCTTGGCCTCCTAAACCGAAGGGGAACTGAAGGCAGTGATCTGCATCAGAGCTTGGGCCCGAATATTGCATCATCCTTATAAAGGTTCCTAAGTGTATTTGGGCATCCTGACTTCCATCGAAGATTAGGAACAAGGAATCCCCAGAATCTTCCTCGGGCTCACTATCTGTAACATGGTTTTCTAAGGACTTGTCTTTGTGAACAGAGTGCTCTCGACTCGTATCGTCCACCATGTATGATGGCCTCTTTCCCTGGCTGCTCTCACTAGGTATCCCTACCTCGGACTTTCCTTCCTTCGCCTTCCTCTTATAGTGTCCTTCCATGGTGTATGTCTTCCTCCCATCTTGCTTACGAGTCCTAATGAGTATTTCTCCTGAGCAAGCGGAAACTCCCATTCTAGACATGGTGTTTATTTCTCAAGTAATCCTTGTTGTGGTTGTTTCCATACGAGGGAAGAATATATAAGTTCCCCCCACTCTTGGCTTGTGAGATGTATGTATGCATGGTCTTACGAGTCTTTTCTCGTTTTTTGGCTTGTTAGACTCCGTTCAAGGGTATTACCTTATGAATGCATAATGATGAAGGTAATATCCCTAGACGGGATCTCTGGCTTGTGTAGACACGAGAGATCGCATCACGGCATGTTTTCACAAGGTTTTATTTTAGCCGTGGGTCGTTCTTATGCTTCTCTTTCAGCCGATGTTTTATGGGTCTGGACGTTCCTTGGATTCAAATTGCACTCTGTCACATTCTTTGCAATCCTTTCATTGTTTGGAGTGGACATTCATGACAATGCTATTTGCGGGATTGTGACAGAGTGTTCTTTTGAATCGAAGAAACGTCTACACGGCAGGGTTCAGACCTCCTATATGCTCTTGAGTATATATGATCAAGCAATCAACAAGTCGTTAGCACATAAAGTCATCGCTCCCTCTCATTCTTTGCACGGTGCGTCTGTGTCCTAGGTGGGTTTCTTTCAAAATCTTTCCTTTCGATGTCAAAACGCTCTCGACAGACGTGATTTACATGATGTTTAAGGGTAGTACCTAGTGGAGATATCTAGGCTGACTATATGAGGCTTCGGTCTCGTTTGATAGTATAAAAGTATTCCCACAGCAAGATATACCTAGCGCCTCCCTATTTAAGGGTTTTGAGTAGCGTGTCGACGGTACAAGGCTGTATGTGGTGTTACAGATCGACCTATGCGTCCCTTAAAGGAAACGACAGTAAGCACGACCCATAACACACGTTGACCATTCGGGATTTTTGTTTTATGCTGTATGAGAAAGCAGTAACTCTGTATGTAGCCCTAGACTGTTAGAATGCTTCAGTTGTATCCCATTTTTTACTCTTTATAAAATAATTCAAGAAGGAATTTTACAAAGAGTGAAAACCAAACCTATATCCTCCTATTAATAAATCAACTTCAAGAGAATCGTACGTTGAAGTCAACTTATAATAGTAGAATTTATTTTTGGTCCCAAGCAGAGTCGCCACTGTGGGCGTAAGTGGTCGCTCATAGTGGCTTTAGCCTTCTTTGACTAGAGTCACCACCCGACCGACCGGGAAAATGTACGAACCGGTATAGTTACAGATTGTTTTGAAAACCAGAGATTCTATTTACGTTCGTGGATACAACTTATTAATTGCGACATTCCAGGGCCCAAAGGATCTTTAATGCAGCCTAACAGTTTATTATCTTAACGTTTAGGATTATCACACAGAAATATTTAAATACACAAACATTTGTACAGCAAACCGCCGGGTGACACGGTTCAAAACCCTCAGAAGCTTACCCTCGTCGCGTGCCAGTGATCGCTCGCGGACTGATGCTCGTTGAAGAACGGAGACCTTTTCAGGGAGGAACCTTAGGGGCCGGAGTTGCATAGGGCGTCCTCCGAAATTGTAGCTAGGAACAGGAATTAATCAGCTCTAGCAAGGCTCCGAGTGATGCATAGGTTTGGAAGTTTTGATAACGGGGAATATTTTTTTGGTGGTCGTAAGGACCTTTTCTGGGAATATTTTAGAAAATGCTCTCGAGCTCGGACTCCAGCGACCTTTGGCAACTTTCAGAGGCAACTTTATCAGAGGCAACTTATATAGGGTCAAGAATCGCTTTAGAACGAGCTAGAGAGAGAGAGGAGAATGAATGTTTGTTGGTGAATTGAATGAGAAATCCGAGGGGTATTTATAGGGTAGCTTGTGACCTTGTGACCGTAGGGTCTAATTTTAGTGACCGTACGGTCACTTGTTTGCCCGTCTCAGATCCAAACTTGGATATGAGCCGGCCTTCCCACAAGGCCCGGCCGGACCTTACAAGGCCCGGCCAAAGTTGTTTGGATTTTAGTACACGTCTCACGTTCTGATTGGACCGCCAGCCACGTGGCAGATAAGGATTGGATTTTGTCTGCCACGTGGCAGTGAGCTTACGGTCAGAACGATTGTGACCGTACGGTCACAACAAACAGTGTTGTGACCGTACGGTCCCTGGTGAATAGTGTTTTTGACCGTACATCATTTTGTGGAAAAGGATTTTCTCATAAGCATGAAAGTGCCACACTCATGGTCCGAGGAGCGGGTGGAAGAGGTTATATCCCTGAAAACGTGATCCGTTCTCCAACAAGTATCAGTATTTGAGCAGCTGGCATGACAGGGAGCTCATAGATTGCGTTCATCATCGGGTTCGAAAACCAGTGCTTACAATTGTGTCCTGAGGTCGATCAACTGCTTTCCTCGAGTTTAATCCGAGGATTTGGTAACTCCTGCAGTCTGGGCCTCCGGCTTCATGTTTCATATAATTCTACTCTAAGGCCGATCAACTGTCTTCCTCGAGTTTGATCCGAGGATTTGGTAACTCCTGCAGTCTCGGCCTCCGGGTTCATGTTTCATATAATTCTCCACTGAGGCCGATCAACTGTCTTCCTCGAGTTTGATCCGAGGATTTGGTAACTCCTGCAGTCTGGGCCTCCGGCTTCGTGTTTCATACAATTCTACTCTGAGGCCAATCAACTGCTTTCCGTGATTATAATTTATAGCACCTCGAGTTTGGTCCGAGGATTTTGGTAACTTCTGATAACACCTCGAGTTTGATCCGAGGATTTTTGGTAACTTCTGATAGCACCTCGAGCTTGACCCGAGGATTTAGTAACTTCTGTAGCTCCCCGCGTTTGATTCGAGGATTTAGTAACCTCTCATAGTACCTCGAGTTTGATCTGAGGGTTCGGTGGCCTCTTTAGTTCAGTTTTCCACCCTCTTTCTTCAGATGGTGTTGACACTTTGTCCTACTAGTCTTATCTGAGTGCTGGCGGTTTCACCCTGAAGTCGATCAGCTGTGTCCCGGTATCTTTTCTTTTTCGCTCACAATATTCAGTTGATCCGGGGTCCCTGGCAGCACCCTTTCTTGATCCGAGTCAGGCTACATCTTGGTGTTGCCCCCGAGGATTCTTAGCTTCCTGGCATCTTCGGTAAGTGGAGCGGTGCCCCATTGTGCCGCTGACCCTGATGATGCCCCAGCGTGCTGTTTCTGTGGCCATCGGACATGCTCTTTCGTCCTCTGTACTCCCTCGGGGTTAACCTAGATTTGTCCTGTGGGCCTTTGGCGAAGCAATATACAGTTTCGGGGTCCTGTTAATGTCGAGAACACAAAAACTTCTTGGGGGAGATAGTGTGACCATACGGTCAAGGGCCTTTTGACCGTACGTTCACATATCCTATTTGTATTATCTTTTATACAGCAGCCTCTTCTTCACATTTTCACACCGATAGTTTTCCCAGTTTCGTTTCGCTTCTCCTATAGCTTGAGTAGTCGCATATCCTACTTCCTCCATGCCGTTGACGGATATTAACATCAATGACTTTCCTTTGCCCGAGAGCATGGAGGAGCTTTTTCCCCGGGTGCGGAGTGCGGCCGAGCTTGGTCGAAGTAGGTCTATTGAATATGTTGGTTTGGAGTTCGGGGAGGCGCTTCCCTTTTTCTTCAATATGCACAACCATCGTTACGTGACTCAGGTACGTTCCTTTTCAAAGCTTTCTCCATTCCTTTTATTTGAGTAATCCATGCGGTCGTGTCGGCCGACGTCTGTGCTCCTTTGTTATTTGTTGTCATGTTGCTTCTCGTGATGGTTTAGTGCTGTTTCTGTCATGGGATAAACTGTTTTACTTTTCGTTGTTCGTTTTTCATATGGTTGACATGGTTTCACTCCTGGGTTGATGATGACCGTTACTGGTTGAGGACCGTACGGTCACTAAGTCTGTGACCGTACGGTCACTAGGCGTTGTGACCGTATGGTCACTGAATGACCGTACGGTCTTCGCGTGCTTTCCAACAGTGACCATTTGGTCCTGTTTGAGCATCTATGTCCCGTTGTCTCTGACATTTCCCTTTTATTTGTCGCCCTTTCTGCAGGAGCCTCGTCTAAAAGGTCGAGGGAATGTGGGGGAGGTAAAACTGTGGTATCTTGAGTTGCCCCCCGCCGTTCGAGCTTGTATTGATGGGACCCCTTTTCGCCTCTTTTTGAGACAGCTCCTACCGGGGACACCCCGCATATGCTGGCAAAATATGAGTGCCCTAATTGAGCGTTGGTGTGACAGTACCCATACTTTTCACTTTAACTTTGGGGAGATGACTGTCACCCCTCTGGATATCGCGGCCATCACCGGCTTAGGTCCTGTAGGTGTCGTCCCACCATTCTCAAGACGCTTGTCTTCTCCTTTTGACCCTAGTGTCATCAGAGATTTGATTGGGTATCCTGTCCTCCCTGGTAAAGAACGACACGTTCCCCTAACCAACGTAGCTAACTCCCCCATTCGTCGGAGTACTTCAACCGATCGTACCATCGTGGATTGTCACGCCCGATGCTTCCTGTGGTACGCCATATGTGCTACGTTGCTACCCTCCACCGACAATAGTTGTGATTTGGTTGTTGTAAGCACTGGTTTTCGAACCCGATGATGAAAGCAATCTACGAGCTCCTCGTCACGCCTGCTGCTCAAATACTGATACTCGTCGGAGAACGGATCACCTTTCCAGGGCCATGACCTCTTCCACCCACATCCCGGGACCATGAGTGTGGCACTTTCATGCTTATCAGAAAATCCTCGTTCAAAAAATGACGTACAGTCACAAACCCTATTCACCAGGGACCGTACGGTCACAACACTGTTTGTTGTGACCGTACGGTCACTATCCTTCGGACTGTACGATCACTGGCACGTGGGAGACAGCTATCTAATCCTTGTCTGCCATGTGGCATGGAGGTCCAATCAAAATGTGACACGTGTACTAAAGGACAAACAACTTTGGTCGGGCCTTGTAAGGTCCGGCCGGGCTTTGGGCAAAGCCCGTCTCAGATTGAAATTTGGATCTGAGACGGGCGTCCAAGTGACCGTACGGTCACAAAAGTTGGACCGTACGGTCATAAGGTTTTGACCGTACGGTCACAACCTAGCCTATAAATACCCCCCGGATTTTCATCATTTCTCACCATCAAACACTCATTCTCCTCCCTCTCTAGCTCGTTCTAAAGCGATTCTTGACCCAATAAAAGTTTCCTCTGATAAAGTTGCCTCTGTTGTTGCCTAAGGTCGCCTCTGATAACGAAAAGAATCGCCCGAGTTCGAGCATGAGAGTAGTTTCCCGAAATATTCCCAGAAAAGGTCCTCACGACCACCAAAAATATTCCCTCTATTATCTAAAGTTCCAAATCTAGGCATCACTCGCAGCCCCGCTAGAGCTGACTAAGTCCTATTCTCAAAACCACCCAGAGGACGCCCTACGCAACTCCGCCCCCCAAGGTTCCTCCCTGAAAAGGTCTCTGTTCATCGACGAGCATCAGTCCGCGAGCGATCAGTGGCACGCGACGAGGGTAAGCTTCTGAGGGTTTTGTACAGTGTCACCCGACGGTCTGCCGTACTAATGTTTGCGCATTTAAATACTCTTGTGTGATAACAATAAAAGTCAAGATAATAAACTGTTAGGCTGCATTAAAGATCCTCTAGGGCCTGGAATGTCGGAATTAATAAGTTGTATCCCGAACGTAAATAGAATCTCTGGTTTTCAAAACGATCGGTATCTATACCGGTTTGTACATTTTCCCGGTCGGCCGGGTGGAGACTCTAGTCAAACAAGCCTAAAGCCGCTATGAGCGACCACTTACGCTCACAGTTGTTTTAGAGAGTTTGCGGGATCTTGATGGTCTATGTTCCTATTGTTGGGGCAAAGTTGTTTTGGTTCCTATTGATCATTATGCACCAATGAGGTAATATTCTTGAATGGAATCTAACAAGCCAAAAGTGGAAGCAAGATTTATAGGACCATGCATACATGTATTACACGAATCAAGAGGGGCAGATGACTCACAAATCTTCCTCACATAGAGAGGCCGTGGACGCAGAACAGCTAAGGGCGAAGGTGAATCAAAGTGGGCCAAAGGCAAAGTCGTGCTAAGGGAAGATGGCGAAATCAAATGGTATCCCTGATGTTGCTTCAATTGTGGCCATCGAAATCACCAGGGCATTAACATCCATGATGCAAACTCCAGAAATCAAGAAATGATGTGCAAGGCCATCGAGGAAGGGTGCAAGAAAATCCTGGCAAATCAGTTGGAAAGGAGCAAGCCCACGCCCGAGAAACCACACAATTCAAAGGAGACGTGTGGATCATATACCCTGAACGGGAAAATGGATTACACTGTGCAGTGCCCCGGTAAAGAAAAGGGAAACTTTCACACCTCGACAAGAGAATTAGACTGGAAAAGGATGCGGGAACAAACGTCGTCAACTAAAAGCCGGTGCTACGAATATTCCTGAAGGGAGGAAATACCAATGAAGAAAGGAACGACTATGCTAGCTCATCCAAGAACCGAAGGAATATCGCCTCAGAACGAAAACATGGTGCGATACCGGAACTTCGATTATTCAAAAACCTTTCACAAGTTGTCCAAAGCATAGGGGAAGAGATCATCAATCAGACCTCCGCAGCCCCTCAAAGAAAGGCATGCGCAACACAAGGTACGAATCTCAACTGATCGCCAAAATAAGGACGCAGTTAGTAGAACGTCAGAGACCCCTTTTGGAAGACAGCGAAGTAACTTTAAACATGAACCTCAAAGAGGAGTTTGATCGTTTAAACCGAGAAGGAAAAATACACCCTGTTAGGCCACCGGTAATCCTCAAGACAATAGACAATGTGGAAAGGTTATGTGATTACCATCAAGTGTTCACGCATCCTACCGCTAAGTGCGACGCGCTACGGATAAAAATCGAGGATATGATTGAGAATAAAGAAATAGAAGGCCTCAAAGACTGGCTACCAGGGACCGAGAAGGATTCCTCGACTGGCTACCACAAGACTCCACCTCCACAAATCACGATGATCAACTCAGGACTCACAGAGGAAGATGTCCTGAAGTGCATTGATGGAAGAGCCAAGGCATCCGGACCACCCTCCACACACGGGCCGGCAAAAATAATACATCCAAAACTTACTCAAGTCATGACTGGCCCCAAGGGAAAAACCAACGAGTACGGCTGGCATATGGACTCGCCAGACGGTGGATTAATAAAAGAGCAGACAAAGGCGACAACTAGCCTTGCCGTCAAACCCGATCAAGCACAAGTGTTGGACTTAGTCCCGGGCTTTGAGGATGGGAAAGACTCAGAGAAGGTTGGAAACCGATTCCGTGGCCAGAGGATGAATACCTGGATTGGGAACGTGACGTAGTGACGTGGCGAGGGTCTCCTCCAATTGATAGGAATAATCCACTACCTATCCTGAAATGATGGATTGAAGATCTCGCGGAACATCTGGTAGAACTGAGGATCGAGGAAGAATCATGGAAAATGAAAAGGAGAAGGCTCAGAAGATTCGCTTAGGCCCGCTCTAGTTAAAAATTTCATGAAAGTGTATTAGATTTCGTGCATAATGCAATTTTGATTTACTTACCTATGTGAGTCGTTAGAAAAACACCACACATTCATTATCTCGTTTCATTTACCACGTTTGACATGCATAACATTACGTTACATTGCGAAATTTTAACATTGAAAATGAACTAAGAACATACCTCGATCCCACCTGACGCATCTCTCGAATAAAAGAGTGCCCTGGAATCCCACCCAAGCAAACAAAAGAAGTATCCAAAACCGAATACTTGGCCACGAAACCTGTACGAGAGGATCCCAAAGGACGGAAAAACCCCGAAGTAAACCTAAGAAGAAAGAAAGCCTGCTAGGTTGAAAACCCGAGAGGGCGACCTAGGCAACAATAAAGGCAGCTCGCTGAGAAGACAACCCTTGGGGCCATCTCAGGCAACAGTTAGAGCAAAGATGCATTGCCCCAAGGTCAAGACATAAAGAGGGAAAATCCTAGCGTTAGCCCAAGCAACCTGATGGGCCACCCTCAAACACTCATCTAATCCGGCCAGCTTTGACCGAAACCAAGTTCACAAAAGTGTCCAATAGGAAACAGAAGGAATGACGGGTGAAACAGTCAAAGGCCCGAGAAATGTCAAGAGACCCTACATGCTCCCATACGAGTGATGCAACGATGCCAGCAAACGTAATTCCCATGTAGGACAGTAGAAGAAGGAGCTCTAAGAAAGATAAAAGACCGAGTTCGCAAGGATAACCGTCTCAAGCTTACATAGCGACGCACATAAAGTCCGTGGGTCGGAGCAAAAGGCGGATAGTCGTCTCACAACGGGATCTTGGTTCATTTTCTTTAGTTATAAAACCGGTGTAAATGAATGTTATTTATGTTAAATGCGATAAATGAAATAAGGCAAAAGAATGCATTGCAAAGGACATTGAAAGGTTAAAATAAAGATCAAAAATATGTAGACTACAATATCACGTAAGGTACGCATCACAAAAATACACTAATCCTGGGAGCTCCTGGTCTCTGAACCCCGACCTCCCTCTCCTCGGGCTTGTCTATGGGCACGTCGGGCTTGTCGGCGACCTTCCTCCACCTCCAAAGCATCCAGCCGACCGGTCATGTCCGCTATCTGAGCTTCCCGCGCGGCTACGTCTGCTGCCATGGCCGCCATAGCATCCTGCACCTAGAAAAATCGGACCGTAAAAGAAGAAGGCACACATACATACATACATACATACATACATACATACATACATACATACATACATACGTACGTACGTACATACATACATACTACATACATACATACGTACGTACCTACATACATACATACACATATGCATATGAACAGCTGAAATGAGCCACATGCGAGGAAATTCAGAATACATACCCTACCGGATTGCGCATGCATAGTCCAGGTGGCACGGGTAGAGTGATAACGACTCGCCATCATCGCCATCGAATCTCTCGGTACCAGAAACAGAAGAAAACGTCAAGGAAAAGAACTAAGAAATATGAAAGAAAGGAAAGACTACACATACATGAGTAGTATCAGAGGGCATGAACTCCATGGGCTCGCAGTCAGAAAGGTCGTACTCACGATAACCCGTCCAATCCAAGAACGAGATGGAAGATGGGAAGGTGAGCCTCAAATCCCTGGCGACCCAGTCAGGATGGGCCTGACTAGTGCCCTCCCGCGGTTGGCGACCTCGACGATGTGCGTCGTCGACACCACTATCGGTCCGACGACGAGTCCTGCGGACACGAGACGAGGAAAGCTAGCAAAAGATAAATAACAAGTCAGGAATTGACACAAGGATGAATAAGCAAAGTCATAACAAAGTAAAGTATGCACCTCGGCAGTGGCGCCTGGAGCAGTGGAGACAGTATCGTCACCTCCGTCGTCGTCTCCTCCTTCCCCAGTTCCCGAGGGAGGCCCGATCTCCCGGTGCGGGAGTAGCTGGGAAATAATGGCCGCGTAACCGTTCGCAGTAGAAGGAAGAAGCAGGGAAGGTTGCCCGCCGTCACCAAACATAGAGACGCCCGCGGCCGCGACATCCTGCTGAGCATAAGTAAGGGCCCAAGCCCAAAACATGGTCGTAGGAGGATTCACATCAACCCTACGACCAGCAGGACACATCTCGTACTGGTAGACGCGCTCCTTGAGGTACCAGGAGATATCCGGATGATCCTCTAACAGAATCCTCATGGGCACCAACTCAGCAGCGGATGCCATCGCGCGAGACCAACCAGGAAGGACGTCAGGAAGGTGCCAAGTGTTGCGTTATTTCTGCAAGTGCACAAATTCGCATATAGTAATAAAAGATCGTACCCGCAGAGATGGAACAATATACATAAACTTTTTCTTATTCATGTCCGTTTTCTTTTCACAAATAGATAAAACGAGAATCCTTATTGATTTGGTTGATAAAACACAACTTACTGTACCATTTACGTATAACATAAACTTCACGTCACCAAACGCACATGTTTGGATTTCTATTCATTCTAAGGCAAAGACAACAATTCATTTAAGCACGTAAACACAATATTGTGTTTCTAAACTACAATGCCTTATGAAAGGAACAAAATCTTACTGAGTTTCTGATCTGAATACTCCGCTAGAACTATGTGTATGGGCGAATTTACGGGTAAAGGTTTACGGGAAATGTAAGTATGTATTTAGTGTTTATTTCTTTGTAAGATTTGTCAACCCCCCGAAAATAAGAGAGAGATGGTGTATTTATAGGCACCAAGAGGTGTGTTTCGAAGGGTTACAACCTTTAGGGAATGGTCGTGTCCGTTGGGAAGGTGTACGACCTTTCGAAAGGGTTGTGTGGATAAGAACGACGAAGGAAATCCATTTTTGAGGATTCTGGAGAGTGGCGCGCCAGAGGCAGGTTTTGCCTCCATCGAGACAAGGCATAAAAGAGGACCAGTGCGCCAGAGGCAATCCTTGCCTCTAGCGCGCGACCTGTAGGTTGCACGCTACGAGTGTTTTCTTCGATTTTCCAACTTAGCTTGCACGTAACTTCTTGCATGGCCTTGCATGAACTTGTATGAACTCAAATGTCTTCTATTGCTCATTTTTGGTTCAAACTATCATCAAATTGCTATGTTTTTGATGAACCCTAAGTGTTTTGATTATGTCCAAACGTTTCAGAAGATGAAATTTAAATATTCCTTACATACGCTTTAATGTTGACTAACATTTTTTTTAAGTCTGTGTGTAAGTTACTCAGCATGTGCTGAATGAAGAATCTCTGGTTTGCCGGGACGACTCAGAAGAAACGAGAAAGCTGAAGACAACGTTTAATGTTCAGAAGCTGGATGCTCCGCTCTGATGTTATCGAAGTCTGTTAAAGCTCTCCTCAGAGGTCCATTGCAAGCAGAAGATAATTTCTCCCAATTCGATCAGAAGCTTAGACTAAAGGAATTAGCTTTCAGAAGCTAAGTCACGGGTTATGTTTGGCATTTATTGCTCTGACAATTGCATTTAATGCAAGGCGCCAAAAGCTCAAAAAGCTGTTTTGAAGGAGCGCGCTTGTCTACTCAAAACGAAACCAGAATTTCCTTGTCTACCCCTTGTTGATCCAATTGAGGAATGTTTCCAGTCAACCTCTACTTCAACTTCAAATCACTTACCGGATTTAGTTAAAGAACAAGGTTAACGGAATCAAAGTGTTTGAAGACCGTTTGAAGACTTGACAGATTAACGGCTACAACAACTGATGTCACCTCTTTTGAAGATTCAAATTCACCAACGGTCATCCTCATTCACTATAAATAGTATTCAAGCTCCACTGCATCATCAACGCGTGATAATCGAGCAAAATCTCAACGCACTGTTCTTTTCAAGAAAACAAAGCACCTTTTCCATTCTCAATCTTTCTTAGCATAGTATTAGTTAAAGAGAGAGAGTGAAGAAAAACAAGTTCATAATAGGAATCTTGTAAACTGATATCGTTTGTGATATTCAGTTAGATTTAGAGAGAAATCTAGTTAAGATTAGGGTTGGGTGAGAAATCCAGAAAACAGAGTGTTGTTGTTCTGGTGGAAATCCTTTAACTCTTTTTAGGCTAGTCAGAACTAAGTGAGAAATTAGCTTATGTTCTGTTGATGTAAAGGATCTTCTGAACTTGCCATAAAAGTTCTGAATAGTAGATTTAAAATCTCTGGTGGCTGCGACCTCAGGGGACAAGACGTAGTCACAGGACTTCTGTGACGAACTTGGATAAATCGAATTGTTCATCAAGATCTCCTGAGCTTTTTCTCCCTCTTATACTTGTTTATTTGCTTCTGTGTACTTGCTTATATTTAGTGTTGAAACAGATTTACTCTTTATATCATTGTCTTTGTTTAGAAGACTGTCCAGAAGTCTGTTAACTCTGAACTTCTGTTGCTGAAAACAGTCTATCTGTGTTTAGGCAGAATTTCCCTCAGAAGTTGCTTCCTTAAGCTAGCCTCTGACTCTGAGGAAATTTGACTCCGAAAATTAAGTTTCTCAAAAAACTTAGAAATTTTTAGTTTAGGACTTAGACACCTATTCACCCCCCCCCCCCCCTCTAGGTTATTCTGTTCTTGTTAGGGCCAACAAGTGGTATCAGAGCGAAGGTCACTTCGTATATTTACTAAAGATCTAACAATCTAAGTGTAAGATCATATCAGAATCAATAGAGATGGCTAGTAGACACCAGCCTGAGAATTCTTCTCACTTTACTATCCCTGAGGGTTGTTCTACAACTAGACCTCCATTATTTAATGGTGATAACTATTCTCACTGGAAGAAAAGGATGATGTGTTTCATCCAAGCTCAGAATATGAGCGCCTGGATTGTTATCACTAATGGTGACTTCATCCCAACAAGGATGGAAGCTGGTTTAGGACATGTTGTTATTCCTCAAGGAGAATACACTGATGATATTCTTAAGAAACTCCAAACTAATGCTTCAGCAATAAATATGCTGCACTGTGCACTTTCTGCTACAGAATATAATAAGATTTCTTCTTGTGAAACATCACAGGACATCTGGAACAAGCTGGAAGTCACTTATGAAGGAACTGGAAAAGTGAAGCAATCTAAAGTCAATCAACTCATGAGAGATTATGAGTTATTTGAAATGCTTGACAAAGAATCTATTTCAAACATGAATTCTAGATTCACCAAGATTGTCAATGACTTGAAGAGTTTGGGAAAGGATATTGAAGAATCAGAAAAAGTAACAAAGATTCTCAGAAGCTTACCAAGGTCTTGGAAAGCTAAGAAGACTGCTATTGAAGAAGTTCAGGACTTGAGCTATTATCAGTATTATGAACTCATTGGTTCATTAATTACTCATGAGATGTCAATGAAGAACCATGACCTGAGAGAAAGGTCAAAAGGAAAAAGAGGAGTAGTCCTGAAAGCAGAATCTTCTGAAGAATCCTCTGAAGATGAAGAACTCGCTATGCTGACCATGAAGTTCAAAAATGCCCTTAGAAAAGGCAGAGGTGGAAACTACAAGAAGCCTTTCAGGAGCTTTGACAAGAAAACTCCTGATTCTGGTGAAAAATTCAAGAGAGATCCTAGCAAGCCTATTGTGTGCTATGGATGTCAGCAACCAGGGCACATTAAGCCTAACTGCCCAGAGCTGAAAAAAGATAAGAGAAAGTTCAAGAAAGCTATGCTGGCTGCGTGGTCAGACTTTGAGACCATCAGTGATCCTGAAGAAAAGGAAGAGCAAGCTCAGATTTGTTTCATGGCTATTGAAGAGCCGACTTCCGAGGATGTCACAGGAGAAACTTCCGCACCTCCTGAAGCTACATATGACTCTGAGGTAAACAATTCTCACGAACTAGATATCTTTGATTCTCTTGAAGAACTCTACAGTATGTTCAAGTACCTTAAGAGGAAACTGGACAAGAGCGAGGCTAACAAGTTTCTTAGGTTTACTCAAGTTTATTCTGACATGAAAATGTTAAAAGAAAAGTTGTGTAAACAGTTCAACACTCCTTCTGATAGCCTCAAAGCCAAAGGCAAGGAAAAGTTGCCTCTGGGAAGTGATAAACCCCAGAAGAAGAAGAAACATGTCACTCCCTCTCTTTTGAAAGAGATAGCTTCTCCTCCTGATGTTGGTACCTCTGAGAGTGCTGCTTTAGCCTCTGAAGATAGTACACCTTCTCAGAAGAAGAAGAAATCTCTCAAGAAGCAAAGGGAAAGATCCAAGAACCCTCCCTTTTGCAAGCTTTGCAAGAGTGATGGTCATTGGTTGAAGGATTGCAAGTATCACATCAAAAACATCTTGCAATGTGAGATATCACTAAAACCTGCTGAAGAGAAATCTAACAATGAAGGACCCAATAAGGATTGGGTACCTGTCACTAATTGATTGTGTTGCAGGTGGCTCTGAGTGCTCCATCAATGTCAAAGTTGTGGTACATTGACAGTGGGTGCTCAAGGCATATGACACGTGATGAAAAAGCATTCATCACATTTGATCCTAAAAGAGGTGGTAAAGTCAGCTTTGGAGATGCTCAGAAAGGAAGGATTCTTGGTTCTGGATCTATAGGAACGAATCCTCCGATCGAAGATGTCTCCCTAGTCAGAGGCCTGAAGTTCAATCTCCTGAGTGTTGCACAACTGTGTGATAAAGGTAGAGATGTTGTCTTCAGCTCCTCTGGATGTAAAATTTTGGACAGTAAGTCAAGGGAAGTTATTTTAACTGCTCCTAGAGTTGAAAATGTTTTCATGCTGAACCTTGAGAATCTTTGCAAAAATATATGCTTGATGTCAAAAGAGGATACCTCCTGGCTCTTGCATAAAATACTTGCTCATGTGAGCATAGACCTTCTGGCCAAAGTAGCTAGATATAAATTGGTTGAGGGTCTGCCTGAAATTAGTTTTAAAAAGAACCATTTATGCACTGCTTGTCAATCTGGTAAACAATCCAGAAGCTCTTTTAAAACTAAGAAAATCATTTCAACTAAAAGACCTTTGGAATTACTTCATATGGACCTTTTTGGCCCTGTTCAACTAATGAGCATGGGTGGAAAGAAGTATGCCCTTGTCATAGTAGATGACTATTCAAGATTCACTTGGTTTATCTTGCTGTCTAGCAAACATGAGTCACTTGGATGCTTCTCAATTCTGATAAAGAAACTTGAGAATGAAAGGAATGAAAAGGTTGTTCATATCAGAAGTGATAATGGTGGAGAATTCAAAAACTTTCTGTTTGAAGAATTCTGTGAAACCAAGGGCATTGATCATAATTTTTCTTCTCCCATAACTCCTCAACAAAATTGGGTAGTTGAAACGAAGAATAGAACTCTGGTTGAAATCGCCAGAACTATGATCAATGAAAGAAGGCTTCCAAAGTACTTTTGGGGAGAAGCTGTTAACACAGCTTGCTATGTTCTGAATAGAGTGCTGATCAGAAGCATCCTGAACAAAACTCCTTATGAACTCTGGAAAGGTCGAAAGCCTAAAATAGGTTATTTCAGAACCTTTGGTTGTAAGTATTATGTTTTGAATACAAAAGAATATCTTTCAAAATTTGATTCAAAGCCAGATGAGGCCATTTTCCTAGGCTACTCAACACATAGTAAAGCATATAGGGTTTTTGATAAGAGGACTCAAACTTTAGATGAATCTGTTCATGTACAGTTTGATGAGACTAACCCTGCAGATAGTCGAGCTCCTGAAGAAGATTTAGTTCAAGCTCCTGAAGAACCATCTCCTGTTGTAGAAGAAGGTGTTTCTCCCAGAGCTGCTGAAGTGGTTCCTCCTGTTGCTGAACAAGCTCAAGAAGAGAATCTTACTCCAGAAGTCAACTTTCTTCCAGAAGATGCTCCTATATATGATTCAACAAATGATGAACAAGTTTCAGAAGATACATTGGATGTACCAAGAGAAGTTAGAGCTCATAGGAATCATTCCTTAGAGAATATAATTGACTCTGTTCACAATCCTGTCATGACCAGAGCTCAGCTCAGAAGATATATGGGGAATGTGGCTTTTGTGTCACTTCTGGAACCCAAGGACTTCTATGAAGCTGCAGATGATGACTCCTGGTTAATGGCAATGCAAGTAGAACTTGACCAGTTCAAAAGGTCAGAAGTTTGGACTTTGGTTCCCAGACCTAACAACATAAAAGTTGTTGGAACTAGATGGGTTCTGAAGAACAAGCTTGATGAATTTGGAAATGTTGTGAGGAACAAGGCAAGACTTGTTGCTCAAGGTTACAGTCAGCAAGAAGGCATAGATTATGGTGAAACTTTTGCTCCTGTTGCAAGATTAGAAGCCATTAGAATCTTATGTGCTTTTGCATCATACAAAGGTTTTAAGCTCTTTCAAATGGATGTGAAAAGTGCATTCTTGAATGGTTACATTGATGAGGAAGTCTATGTGTCTCAACCTCCTGGTTTTGAAGATCCTAAGTTTCCTGATCATGTGTACAAGCTTAAGAAAGCCTTGTATGGACTGAAACAAGCTCCCAGAGCTTGGTATGAGAGACTGACAAAGTACACTAGAGAAGTGCTGAAGAAATTTGGCATGATGGAATCTAATGCTGTTGATATCCCAATGGATGTTAGCAAAGACATTGATGATGAAGAGAAAGCTGGTAAACCTGTAGATATAAAAACCTACAGAGGTATGATTGGTTCTCTTTTATACCTAACCGCCAGCAGGCCAGATATACATTTTGTTGTGTGTTTTTGTGTTAGATATCAATCTAAACCAAAGGATGATGAACCCTATGTGTTTTTGATTATGTCCAAACGTTTCAGAAGATGAAAACTTAATTCTCCCTTACATATAGTTTACTGTTGACTAATATTTTTGTTTACTTAGTCTATGTGTAAGTTGCTCAGCAGGTGCTGAATGAATCTTTTTGGATTGCCTAAAGGACTCAGACGATCTGTTTGCTGAAGTCAGAATTTCAATAACTCAGAAGCTGGATACTCCGCTCTGAAGCCGAAGTCTGCTAAAGCTCTCCTCAGAAGTTCTTTGCAATCAGAACTTTGCCAATTTGATCAGAAGAATAGACAACTGGAAATTTGCTTCTGAAAGCTTAGTCACGGGTTCTGTTTGAGCATTTAATGCTCTGACAAGTGCATTTAATGCAAGGCGCCAAAAGTTCAAAAGGCTGTTTGGATGGAGCGCGCCTGTCTGTTCAAAAGAAACCAGAATTTCCTTGTCTACCCTTTGTTGATCCAATTGAAGAATGATTCCAGTCAACCTCATCTTTGATTTCAAATCACTTACCGGATTGAGTTAAAGAACAAGGATAACGGAATCAAAGTGTTTGAAGACCGTTTGAAAACTTGACAAATTAACGGCTACAATAACTGATGTCACCTCCTTCGAAGATTCAAACTCTCCAATGGTCATCTTCATTCACTATAAATATTAGCCAAGCTCCAAAGCATCAACACGCGTGATCATCGAGCAAAATCTCAACGCACTGTTTTAACAAGAAAAACAGAGCAACACTTCCCATTCTCAATCTTTCTTAGCATAGTCTTAGTTAAAGTGAGAGAGTGAAGAAAAACAAGTTCATAATAGGAATCTTGTAAACTGATATCGTTTGTGATATTCAGTTAGATTTAAAGAGAGAAATCTAGTTGAGATTAGAGTTGGGTGAGAAATCCAGAAAACAGAGTATTGTTTGTTCTGGTGGAAATCCTTTAACTCTTTTTAGGCTAGTCAGAACTAAGTGAGAAATTAGCTTAAGTTCTGTTGATGTAAAGGAGCTTCTGAACTTGCCATAAAAGTTCTGAATAGTGGATTTATAAAATCTCTGTAGGCTGCGACCTCAGGGGACAAGACGTAGTCACTGGACTTCTGTGGCGAACTTGGATAAATCGAATTGTTCAATCAGGATCACCTCAACTTCTTTCTCCCTTCTTATACTTGTTATTTTTGCTTCTGTGTACTTGTTTATATTTCGTGCTGAAACAGATTTTCTCTAAAGTATCATTGTCTTTGTTCAGAAGACTGTCCAGAAGTTCTCAAATCAGAACTTCTGTTGCTGAAAACAATCTAACTGTGTTTAGGCAGAATTTCCCTTAGAAGCAACTTTTGTAAGCTAGCTTCTGACTCTGAGGAAATTTGACTCTGAAAAATAAGTTTCCCGAAGAACTTAGAATTTTTCAGTTTTCAACTTTGACACCTATTCACCCCCCTCTAGGTGATTCTGTTCTTGTTAGGGCCAACAAAGGAGATTCATGATGTTGTTGTCAAAAGAATTCTCAGATATCTTAAAGGCACACCAGAAGCTGGTTTGTGGTATCCCTGTAGTTCTGATTTTACTCCTATAGGATACACATACTCTGACTATGGTAGGGATAAATTGAAGAGAGTCAGCACTTCTGGTGGTTGTCATTTTCTGGGGGAGTGCCTAGTCTCCTGGCATAGCAAGAAACAAACCTTTGTGGCCCTCTCAACTGCTGAAGCTGAGTATGTTGCTGCTGGAAGTTGTGTTTCTCAGATGCTCTGGATTAAGCAACAAATTGCTGACTATGGAGTCATCCCTGGAACAATTACAATCTACTGTGATAATAAAAGTGCAATTGATCTTTCAAAGAATCCTATTCAGCACAGCAGGATGAAGCATGTTCACATTAGGCATCACTTTCTGAGAGATCATGTTCTGAAGAAGGATATCATTATTACTCATGTTCCCTCTGAAGACAATCTTGCTGACATGTTTACTAAGCCTCTGGCTGGTACTCCTTTCAGCAGCTTGCGAGAAGGCATTGGTATGACTTAACCACTTCAGTAATTTAGTTTAAATGTATCTCTTTTTATCTTAAGTGTTAACCGTTTAAGATAATTAAGTGTGATTAAGGCTAATCATGATTTTTTATTTAAGCATGCCTACATTTAATGCTATTTCGGCGCTGTTACTAGTTTTAACGGTAACAAGTTCCCTTTTAAACGGTGTTTAGTTACTTTTTGAATTCAAACCATTTTCGTTTGGGTATAAATAAGGGTTTTCCATACTTAGAAATTTTCCACTCAAAAACTTAACCTATTTTCTAAAAATCTCTCAAATGGCTCAAGATCATCCAGTTGCACCAATCTTTGTCACTCACATTTTCGATGCGTCGTCTAAGGAAAAGGTTAGTGAATCTAGGGTTTTCACGTCTAGGTTCCTAGAGGATGAAGTTAAATCCACTGACCCCATCTCAAAATGGCTAAGTGCTCAAAATTGGAATTGATTCGTCTCTTTGGATGAGTTCATCTATCCTAAGTTAGTCACGGAGTTTTATCAGAACCTCCACTTTCTATCTAATGAGGAGGATGTTCTCCACTCCTCTGTTAGAGAAGTTGAGTTTGAGGTCAGCAAGACTTCAATTTTTCAGGCGATTGGAATTGATGATGAAGGAATCATCATTGGTGATGATGGTTCTACTGAAGGGTTTAGTGAACCAAATTGGGCTAGACCAGATCTGAGTGCTAAGGAAACCTACACCACTTGGCCCACTCAGCACCAGAGGTGGGCACATTACCTAACTACCAATGTGTTCCTTTCGAAGGCTGGTGGACTTAATGGTGTTTCCAACCGGGAAAGGGTTTTTATGTTTCATCTGAGGAATCAGAAGAAGATCAACCTTCCTGCCATGATTATAAGGCAGATGAAGAATGTGAAGGTGGTCAGCACCCTAGCTTATGGTTCCCTCCTGACGAGGTTGTTTGAGGCTGCCTCTGTGGTGATTTCAGGAGAAGGTGTTACCAGCAGAAGCACTATTCTCAAGATGCATACTCTGAGGAATCTTGCTTTTGGTGTGGTACCAAAGAAGACTGACAATGCTCCCTCTGCTAGCATTGCTCAGAAGGAAATTATTGAGGACACTGTGCAGAAAGGAAAGAAGGCTGCTAAGAAGGGCAAAGGTAAGAAAGGATCAAGTAAGTTGGTTCTGACAGTAGAGAAGGTGGTTGTCTCAGAACTTCTTCCAGCTCTAGCTCAAACAACTATCAATGTTGAACCTTCTGGCAAGATTGTTGCTGAGAAACCAAGTGATGCTGCTGAGAAAGCAGCTAAGGAAGCTGAGGATAGCAGACTTGCTGAACTAGCAAAGGCAGCTGAGGCTGAGAAAATTGCAAGAGTTGTGGCTCTTGCTGAAAAGACAAGAAAGAGAAGGGAAGCTGCTGAGTTAGAAGATAAATTAGCAGCAGAGCGTGAAATTACAACAAAAGCTAAGGTTGATGCTAGACTTGCTGAGTGCGCTGCTCAAGTTGAGAGCTAGGAGGCCTCTGAAAATGTTGAGGCTCTTGGAAATGTTGAGGCTACTGGAGAAGATGAGAATGCTGAAAAGACTCCTTCCTCCAGAGGTAATAGGACGAAAGTCTCTGCAAATAGAAGGGCTCTGAACAAAAAGGACCTCTATATTGCACCAAGTACTGAATTGGACGAGTCAACTCCTGAACAAGAGAATCTGGTTGATGATGAAGACATGATGGATATGTCTGCTGAACAATATGATGGTGCTCCTGATATTGAAGAACTTTCATAGGACAGTGAACCTGATGTTGATGTGGTGTTACAGCATGCACAAAGGTTTGCTGAGAATGTTGACAACGATGACTTTATGGACAACATTCTTCTGGGTCAAGGTAGAAGCCCTGGTGATAGGGATGCTTATGAAACTCTTGGCAGAATGGCTCATGTTTTTGCTGAGCCAATTACCTCTTTTGATCCAAATGTCTCTGAACAGGTTATTTCATCTCCCACTCATACTCATCATCCATCTCCTCTTCGTACTTCTCATCCATCCTCTCCTCATACTCCTCATCCATCTCCTTCACTTCCTTCAAACCCAGAAGTAAGTGAACCTCTGACCTCAATTCTCCCTACAACTTCTACCTCTGAAGTTGTACCTCCTAAAAATGCTCCTCCTTCTGGATCTTATTCAGAAGTGAATTTGGGCTCTGGTCCTATTTTCACAGACTCTACAACTACCTCCACTACCTCCTCCCTAAATACTTCCTCTGTATTTCCTCCCATAGGACTTACAGCTCCATCCTTCTCACTCCCATCCACATTACCATCCATTTTTCCTACTCTCTCTTCCTCTTCCACACATACAATTCCTTCCTCAACCACACATATACCTCCTCCTTCATCTTCTGGACATGCACCTCCTGTGTGTGATCCCTTAACTACTTCCTCCTCTACCTCCTTCTTTGTTGGGTTGTCATCAAACTATGACTTCCTACGCAATTCGATGAATCGAGATGATCCGGAGAGACAGTTTGGTAGTTTTGGTTTCATGAGCAGAGCTTCTGGTGTATCCGAAGCTGGTGGTGTTCCATCCGTTGAAGAGTTGAGAAGAATGAGTCAGAGTGGCTCTGATGAACTACTGAATAGATTTGTTGGTTTAGGGCAAAGGACTTCTGCTGCTGACATGTATGCTCAGGGCATTGTGTTGCAAGAACTTCAATCTTTGAAAGCTCAGAACCTGCAGCTCATGACTATGCTTTGTTGGCCCTATCAAGAACAGAATCACCTAGAGGGGGGTGAATAGGTGTCAAAGTAGAAAACTGAAAATTTCTAAGTTTTTAGAGAAACTTAAATTTCAGAGTCAAATTTCCTCAGAGTCAGAAGCTAGCTTACAGAAGATGCTTCTGAGGGAAATTCTGCCTAAACACAGTTAGACTGTTTTCAGCAACAGAAGTTCTGATTGAAGAGCTTCTGGACAGTCTTCTGAACAAAGACAATGATACTCTAGAGAAAATCTGTTTCAGCACTAAATATGAACAAGCACACAGAGACAAAAATAACAAGTATAAGAGGGAGAAAGAAGTTCAGGAGATCCTGATTGAACAATTCGATTTATCCAAGTTCGCCACAGAAGTCCTGTGACTACGTCTTGTCCCCTGAGGTCGCAGCCTACAGAGATTTTATAAATCCACTATTCAGAACTTTTATGGCAAGTTCAGAAGCTCCTTTACATCAACAGAACTTAAGCTAATTTCTCACTTAGTTCTGACTAGCCTAAAAAGAGTTAAAGGATTTCCACCAGAACAAACAACAACTCTGTTTTCTGGATTTCTCACCCAACTCTAATCTCAACTAGATTTCTCTCTTTAAATCTAACTGAAGATCACAAACGATCTCAGTTTACAAGATTCCTATTATGAACTTGTTTTTCTTCACTCTCTCACTTTAACTAAGACTATGCTAAGAAAGATTGAGAATGGAAAAGATGCTCTGTTTTTCTTGTTAGAACAGTGCGTTGAGATTTTGCTCGATGATCATGCGTGTATTGATGCATTGGAGCTTGGCTACTATTTATAGTGAGTGAAGATGACCGTTGGTGAGTTTGAAACTTCAAAGGAGATGACATCAAATGTTGTAGCCGTTGATTTGTCAAATCTTCAAACGGTCTTCAAACACTTTGATTCCGTTATCCTTGTTCTCTAACTAAATCCGGTAAGTGATTTGAAATCAAAGACGAGGTTGACTGGAATCATCCTTCAATTGGATCAACAAAGGGTAGACATGGAAATTCTGGTTTCTTTTAAACAGACAGGCGCGCTCCACCAAAACAGCTTTTTGAACTTTTGGCGCCTTGCATTAAATGCACTTGTCAGAGCATTAAATGTTATCCAGAACCCGTGACTTTAGCTTTCAGAAACTAATTTCCAGTTGACTAGACTTCGGATCACAATTGGCAAAGCTTCTGATTGCAAGGAACTTCTGAGGGGAGCTGTAGCAGACTTCGGCTTCAGGCCGGAGGAATCCAGCTTCTGAATTGTTGAAACTCTGACTTCAGCAACTGATCTGCTGAGTTCTTTAGGCAATCTAGAAACGATTCATTCAGCAACTGCTGAGAAACTTACACATAGACTAAAGCAAAAGTATTAGTCGACAATAAACTATATGTAAGATAGTATTAGATTATCATCTTCTGAGACGTTTGGACATAATCAAAACACTTAGGGTTCATCATTCTCCCCCATTTTGGTTATGGACAAACCGTGGTCAGAAGGTAACAGAAAACATGAGGTTTAGAAAATGACTTCCTGATGCAAATGTTTCATAACTTCTGAGTAAATTAACTCCCCCATTTTAGTGTAAATGGTGAACTTCAGCAATCTGTATAAACTTAAAGAAAGACTTAAGATCAAGTTGTTAGATTTGATGAAGTGTAATTTACTAAGTCAAAAAGAAACATAAGCAAAAAATAAGAAGTCAGATACGCAAGAGAGTATAAGAAAGATTCAGTGTGTAAATTCATTCAGAAGACAGCATAAGAAACAAAATAATCAGAAGAGCAGAAAAAGTCCTAAGACAAAAACTACCCAACCCAGAACCTAGCTAAGAAGCATAAGTCCTAAAGGATTACAAGTTTCTAGGTTTCTTCTGAGGAGGAGGAACAACACTAGAACCTTCGGCAGCACTAGATCTCTTCTGACCAGACTTCTCCCCCGTTTGACCAGAACCAGGAGCAACACCCAGAGCACCTTGAGATTTCAATTTTTGTTGAACATTCAGTGCAGTCTGATATTGCTGAGGGGTTGGTCTCACAGTATTGATCAGATCCATTCGTCTTCTGAAGTCATCATCAATGGTCTTCATATGATCAAAGGTCTGACCAGACATAGGTCACTGTCTCTGAACATCTTCCAGAAGGAGCTTGATCAACCTATTGTTAGCATACACAGCAGCAGTAAGATGCTCATTCTGAATATAAGTCTGTCCTCGAACAAACCTATAACAATTATGAAGAGTCTTCTCTTGTTCTCGTGCTTGAGTGTGCATAACCTTCAGAAGTTCAGTAAGCTCAGCAATCTGTGCGTTCTGAGCAGATACAGCAGACTCAATGTTGGAGAGTCGATTGTTGAGATCAGGAGTGATGTCACATACAATCTTAGCAGCCCCGGAAGATGATGAACCTTGAGCAGAAGATCTCACTTCTCTCAGAATGTGATTTGCAGTACTTTGCAGGTCATCAATCTTACTTGGGAGCATCTTCTCATGAGCCTCATAATGCTCGTTTGCTTCCTTGACTTCTTCTGTCAATATCTCCAAATTCTCATTGACCTTCTGAGAAGAAGCAAGAGCAATATTATCCAGAGAAGGAAGAGTCAGAGCTAATTCTCTTAATTTGTACAGCTCTTCATACGTAGCTAGATGAAGTGTAGAAAGATTGCGTATGTAAACAGAAGGATCCTGCATTTGAAGCATAGTCATGAGCTGCAGGTTCTGAGCTTTCAAAGAATGCAATTCTTGCAACACAATGCCCTGAGCATACATGTCAGCAGCAGAAGTCCTTTGCCCCATACCAGCAAATCTATTCAGCAGTTCATCAGAGCCACTCTGACTCATTCTTCTCAACTCTTCAACACTGGGGGCACCTCCAGCTTCGGAAATACCAGAAGCTCTGCCCATGAAACCAAAACTACCAAACCTGGTATCCAGATCATCCCGATTCATGTGTTTGCGCAGGAAGTCATAGTTGGATGACAACCCAGCAAAACAAGAAGTAGTGGAGGAGGTAGTTAAGGGATCACACACAGGAGGTGTATGTCCAGAAGTTGAGAGAGGAGGAATTTGAGTGTTTGAGGAAGGGATGGCATTGGTGGTAGAGGAAGAAATGGTAGGGGAAATGGAAGGTAAAGTAGATGGTAGTGAGAAAGATGGAGCAGTAAATCCAATTGATGGACTTACAGAGGAGGAAGGAATATAAGAGGTAGTGGATGTGGATATAGAGTCTGTGAAAATGGGAGCAGTGTTTAAATTCACTTCTGAAAAGGATCCAGAAGGAGGAATGATTGAGGGAGGTACAACCTCAGAGGTTGAAGTTGTAGGAGGAATGGAAGTTTGGGAACCACTCACTTCTGTGATAGAAGGGAGTGAAGGAGATTGATGAGGAGTAAGAGTGGGAGAAGAGATGACATGGTCAGAGTTTGGATCAAACATTGAGATGGGCTCAGTAAAGATGTGAGCCATCCTGATCAGTGTTTCAGAGGCGTCCCTTTCACCAGGGTTTCTTCCTTGATTCAGAAGAATGTTGTCAATGAAGTTTTCATCATCAACATTCTCAACAAATTGTTTTGCATTCTGAAGAACCTCTTCATCTTCTGGTTCACTCTCTTCTGACAGCTCTTCAATCAGAGGAGCATCAACATTCTCTTCATCAGACATCTCTGACAAGTCTTTATCAGCATCTTCCGGTTCCTGAGTAACAAGATCTTCTAATTCAGCACTAGCGGCAACAACGAAGTCCTTTTTCCTCAGCAACCTTCGTTTTGCAACAGCCTTCTTCCCAATCCTGGTAGAGAGAGAGATATTCTCAAGTATCCGAGAGGACAAAGAGAAATTCTCAAGATTCTCTCCTTCTTCTGAAGCCTCAACTTCCTTTGAGAACTCCGCATCCTGAAGTTCAGCAGCACATGCTATAAGTCTTGCATCGGCCTTAGCCTTTGCAGCAATTTCTCTCTCAGCAGCTAACTGATCCTCCGCTTCCTTCTTCTTTCTTTTCTCTTCAGCAAGAGCCACAACTCTTGCAACTTTTTCAGCTTCAACACCCTTCTCTTTCTCAGCAAGGCGTGCTTCATCAGCATCCTGAGCTTCCTTCTCAGGAACATCCTTTGGCTTCTCAGCAACAATCTTGCCAAAGGGTTCAACATTGATTGTTGTTTGAACCATCGTGGGAAGAGGTTCTGAGACAACCACCTTCTCAACAGTCAGGACCAACTTACTTGATCCTTTCTTTCCCTTTCCCTTCTTGGCAGCATTCTTTCCTTTCTGCACAGTAGCTTCCATAATTTCCTTCTGAGCAATACTCACAGAGGAGCCCTTCTCAATCTTCTTTGGAGTCACACCAAAACTCAGGTTCCTGAAGGTATGCATCTTCAGAACCGTACTCCTACTAGTAACACCTTCTCCTGAAACAATAACAGAGGCTGCCTCAAACAACCTCGTCAGGAGTGAGCCATATGCTAATGCACTCACGGTCGTTACATTCTTCATCTGCCTTATCAGCATGGCAGGTAAATTAATTTTCTTCTGGTTGACCAGATTCCACATGAAAACCCTTTCCCTGTTGGAATCCCCATTGACTCCTCCAGCCTTCGGAAGAAAGACATTTGTAGTCAAATAGTGTGCCCACCTCTAGTGCTGAGTCAACCAGGTGGCATACGTTTCCTTGGCATTCAGATCTGGCCTAGCCCAGTTGGCTTCAGTAAAACCTTCTGCTGAACCATCATCACCAATGATGATTCCTTCATCATCAATCCCTATCACTTGAGAAATGGAAGCCCTGCTGACTTCGATCTCAACTTCCCCGACTACAGAATGTAGAGCATCCTCCTCATTAGAAAAGAAATGAAGGTTCTGATAGAATTCTGTAACTAACTTAGGATAAATGAATTCATCGAGAGAGACGAATGAATTCCAGTTTTGAGCGCTAAGCCAGTGAGAAATAGGTCCAGTCGATTTAACTTCATCATCTAGGAACCTAGAGGTGAATACCCTAGATTCGCTAACCTTCTTTTGTGATTCAGTGGAGAAGATGTGAGTGACAGTGATTTCTTGAGCCATTTTTAAAGATAAGAAATTAGGTTAAGATTTGAGAGGGAAGAACACAGAAACTTGATGGAAATTCTAATAGCAAAGAGAATGCAAGTGAAAATTTTCTAAGTATGGAAAACCCTTATTTATACCCAAACACAGAAACCGTTCCAATTCAAAAAGCAAATACACACCGTTTAAAAGGGAACAGATAACCGTTAACCACAGAACAGCGCCGTAATATGGCAGAGGATAACGCATGCTTTCAAGTCAAATCATGATTAGAATTAATTATAACTTAATTATCTCAAACGATTAATCACTTAAGACATACAGAAATAGTTAATCTAAGTTATTGAAGTGGATAAGTCATACCAATGCCTTCTCGTAAGTTGCTGAAAGAATTACCAACCAGAGGCTTAGTAAACATGTCAGCAAGATTTTCTTCAGAGGGAACATGAGTAATGATAATATCCTTCTTCAGAACATGATCTCTCAGAAAGTGATGCCTAATATGAACATGCTTCATCCTGCTGTGCTGAATAGGATTCTTTGAAAGATCAATTGCACTCTTGTTATCACAGTAGATTGTAATTGTTCCAGGGATGATACCATAGTCAGCAATTTGTTGCTTGATCCAGAGCATCTGAGAAACACAACTTCCAGCAGCAACATACTCAGCTTCAGCAGTTGAGAGAGCCACAGAGGTTTGCTTCTTGCTATGCCAGGAGACTAGGCACTCCCCCAGAAAATGACAACCACCAGAAGTGCTGACCCTTTTCAATTTATCTCTACCATAGTCAGAGTCTGTGTATCCTATAGGAGTGAAATCAGAACTCCAGGGATACCACAAACCAGCTTCTGGTGTGCCTTTAAGATATCTGAGAATTCTTTTGACAGCAACTTCATGAATTTCTCTTGGCTTTGATTGATATCTAGCACAAAAACACACGCAAAATGTATATCTGGCCTGCTGGCGGTTAGGTATAAAAGAGAACCAATCATACCTCTGTAGGTTTTTATATCTACAGGTTTACCAGCTTTCTCTTCATCATCAATGTCTTTGCTGACATCCATTGGAATATCAACAGCATTAGAGTCCATCATGCCAAATTTCTTCAGCACTTCTCTAGTGTACTTGGCTTGATTGATAAACACACCATCATTACTTTGCTTGATCTGAAGTCCTAAGAAGAAGGTTAATTCTCCCATCATAGACATTTCAAACTCAGCCTTCATGTGGTCACTGAACTCTCTGCACAAAGATTCATTAGTAGCACCAAATATAATATCATCAACATATACCTGAGCTATAAGGATATCCTTGTTCTTCTTCAGAGTGAACAGAGTTGTATCAACACAGCCTCTGACAAATCCCTTAGACAGAAGGAACTTTGTCAGTCTCTCATACCAAGCTCTGGGAGCTTGTTTCAGTCCATACAATGCTTTCTTCAGCTTAAATACATGATCAGGAAACTTAGGATCTTCAAAACCAGGAGGTTGAGACACATAGACTTCCTCATCAATGTAACCATTCAAGAATGCACTTTTCACATCCATTTGAAAGAGCTTAAAACCTTTGTATGATGCAAAAGCACATAAGATTCTAATGGCTTCTAATCTTGCAACAGGAGCAAAAGTTTCACCATAATCTATGCCTTCTTGCTGACTGTAACCTTGAGCAACAAGTCTTGCCTTGTTCCTCACAACATTTCCAAATTCATCAAGCTTGTTCTTCAGAACCCATCTAGTTCCAACAACTTTTATGTTGTTAGGTCTGGGAACCAAAGTCCAAACTTCTGACCTTTTGAACTGGTCAAGTTCTACTTGCATTGCCATTAACCAGGAGTCATCATCAGCAGCTTCATAGAAGTCCTTGGGTTCCAGAAGTGACACAAAAGCCACATTCCCCATGTATCTTCTGAGCTGAGCTCTGGTCATGACAGGATTATGAACAGAGTCAATAATGTTCTCTAAGGAATGATTCCTATGAGTTCTAACTTCTCTTGGTAGATCCAATGAGTCTTCTGAAACCTGTTCATCATTTGTTGAATCATATATAGGAGCATCTTCTGGAAGGAAGTTGACTTCTGGAGTAGGATCCTCATCTTGAGCTTGTTCAGCAACAGGAGGAACCACTTCAGCAGCTCTGGGAGAAACATCTTCTTCTTCAACAGGAGATGTAACTTCAGGGGCTTGAACTACATCTTCATCAGGAGCTCTACTATCTGCAGGGTTAGTCTCATCAAACTGTACATGAACAGATTCATCTAAAGTTTGAGTCCTCTTATTAAAAACCCTATATGCTTTACTATGTGTTGAGTAACCAAGAAAAATGGCCTCATCTGCCTTTGAATCAAACTTAGAAAGATATTCTTTTGTATTCAAAACATAACACTTACAACCAAAGGTTCTGAAATAACCTATTTTAGGCTTTCGACCTTTCCAGAGTTCATAAGGGGTCTTGTTCAGAATGCTTCTGATTAGCACTCTATTCAGAACATAGCAAGATGTGTTCACAGCTTCTCCCCAAAAGTACTTAGGAAGCCTTCTTTCATTGATCATAGTTCTGGCTATCTCAACCAGAGTTCTATTCTTCCTTTCAACTACCCCATTTTGTTGAGGAGTTCTGGGAGCAGAAAAGTTATGATCAATTCCCTTGGTTTCACAGAATTCTTCAAACCTAAAGTTTTTGAATTCTCCACCATTATCACTTCTGATATGGACAACCTTTTCATTCCTTTCATTCTCAAGTTTCTTTATCAGAACTGAGAAACATCCAAGTGACTCATCTTTGCTAGACAGCAAGATGACCCAAGTGAATCTTGAATAGTCATCTACAATGACAAAGGCATACTTCTTTCCACCCATGCTCATTGGTTGAACAGGACCAAAAAGATCCATATGAAGTAATTCCAAAGGTCTTTTAGTTGAAATGACTTTCTTAGTTTTAAAAGAGCTTCTGGATTGTTTACCAGATTGGCAAGCATTGCATAAATGGTTCTTTTTAAAACTAATTTCAGGCAGACCCTCAACCAATTGATTTCTAGCTACTTTGGCCAGAAGGTCCATGCTCACATGAGCAAGTCTTCTATGCCAGAGCCAGGAGGTATCCTCTTTGGACATCAAGCATATATTTTTGCAAAGATTCTCAAGATTCAGCATGAAAACATTTTCAACTCTAGGAGCAGTTAGAATAACTTCCCTTGACTTACTGTCCAAGATTTTACATCCAGAGGAGCTGAAGACAACATCTCTACCTTTATCACACAGTTGTGCAACACTCAGGAGATTGAACTTCAGGCCTCTGACTAGGGAGACATCTTCGATCGGAGGATTAGTTCCTATGGATCCAGAACCAAGTATCCTTCCTTTCTGAGCATCTCCAAAGCTGACTTTTCCACCTCTTTTAGGATCAAATGTGATGAATGCTTTTTCATCACCTGTCATATGCCTTGAGCACCCACTGTCAATGTACCACAGCTTTGACATTGATGGAGCCCTCAGAGCCACCTGCAACACAATCAATTAGTGACAGGTACCCAATCCTTATTGGATCCTTCAGAGTTAGATTTCTCTTCAGCAGGTTTTAATGATATCTCAGATTGCAAGAGGTTTTTAATATGGTACTTGTAATCCTTCAACCAGTGACCATCACTCTTGCAAAGTTTGCAAAAGGGAGGGTTCTTGGATCTTTCCCTTTGCTTCCTGGGAGATTTCTTCTTCTTCTGAGAAGGACCAATATCTTCAGAGGCTATACCAGCACTCTCAGAGGTACCAACATCAGGAGGAGAAGCTATCTCTTTCAGAAGAGAGGGAGTGACAGGTTTCTTCTTCTTCTGGGGTTTATCACTTCCCAGAGGCAGCTTTTCCTTGCCTTTGACTTTAGAGCCATCAGCAGAAGTGCTGAACTGTTTACACAGTTTTTCTTCTAACACTTTCATGTCAGAATAAACTTGAGTAAACCTAAGAAACTTGTCAGCCTCACTCTTGTCCAATTTCCTTTTCAGGTACTTGAACATACTATAGAGTTCTTCAAGAGAATCAAAGATATTTTGTTCAGAAGATATGTTTACCTCAGAATCATAAGTAGCTTCAGGAGGTGCGGAAGTTTCTCCTGTGACATCTTCAGAGGTTGGCTCATCAATAGCCATAAAACAAATATGAGCTTGCTCTTCCTTTTCTTCAGGATCACTGCTGGTCTCAGAGTCTGACCAGGCAGCCAGCATAGCTTTCTTGAACTTCTTCTTATCTTTCTTCAGCTCCGGACAGTTAGGCTTAATGTGTCCCGGTTGCTGACATCCATAGCACACAATTGGCTTGTTTGGATCTCTCTTGAACTTTTCACCAGAATCAGGAGTTTTCTTATCAAAGCTCCTGAAAGGCTTCTTGTAGTTTCCACCTCTGCCTTTCCTATAGGCCTTCTTGAACTTCCTGGTCAGCATAGCCAGTTCCTCATCTTCAGAGGATTCTTCAGAAGATTCTGCTTTCAGGACTACTCTTTTTCCTTCTGACCTTTCTCTTAGGTCATGATTCTTTAATGACATCTCATGGGTAATTAGAGACCCAATGAGCTCATCATACAGGTAATAGCTCAAATCCTGAACTTCTTCAATAGCAGTCTTCTTGGCTTGCCAAGACCTTGGTAAGCTTCTGACAATCTTCTTCACTCGATCAGATTCTTCAATATCCTTTCCTAAACTCTTCAAGTCATTGACTATCTTGGTGAATCTAGAGTTCATATCTGAAATAGATTCTTTATCAAGCATTTCAAATAACTCATATTCTCTCATGAGTTGGTTGACTTTAGATTGCTTCACTTTTCCAGTTCCTTCATATGTGACTTCTAGCTTGTTCCAAATATCCTGTGCAGTTTCACAAGAAGAAACTTTGTTATATTCAGTAGCTGTAAGTGCACAATGCAACATATTTATTGCTGAAGCATTAGTTTGGAGTTTTTTCAGAATGGCATCTGTGTATTCTCTCTGAGGAATAACAACATTCCCTAATCCTTGTTCCATTCTGGTAGGAATGAAATCACCATTAGTGATGACATACCAAGCACTCATGTTCTGAGCTTGGATGAAGTACATCATCCTTTTCTTCCAGTATGAGTAGTTGTTGCCATTAAATAGTGGAGGTCTGGTAGTGGAAGAACCTTCTGGAACTATGAAGTGAGAAGAATTCTCAGGCTGGTGTCTACTAGCCATCTCTATTGATTCTGATAGGATCTTACACTTAGATTGTTAGATCTTTAGTAAATATGCGAAGTCACATTCGCTCTGATACCACTTGTTGGCCCTATCAAGAACAGAATCACCTAGAGGGGGGTGAATAGGTGTCAAAGTAGAAAACTGAAAATTTCTAAGTTTTTAGAGAAACTTAAATTTCAGAGTCAAATTTCCTCAGAGTCAGAAGCTAGCTTACAGAAGATGCTTCTGAGGGAAATTCTGCCTAAACACAGTTAGACTGTTTTCAGCAACAGAAGTTCTGATTGAAGAGCTTCTGGACAGTCTTCTGAACAAAGACAATGATACTCTAGAGAAAATCTGTTTCAGCACTAAATATGAACAAGCACACAGAGACAAAAATAACAAGTATAAGAGGGAGAAAGAAGTTCAGGAGATCCTGATTGAACAATTCGATTTATCCAAGTTCGCCACAGAAGTCCTGTGACTACGTCTTGTCCCCTGAGGTCGCAGCCTACAGAGATTTTATAAATCCACTATTCAGAACTTTTATGGCAAGTTCAGAAGCTCCTTTACATCAACAGAACTTAAGCTAATTTCTCACTTAGTTCTGACTAGCCTAAAAAGAGTTAAAGGATTTCCACCAGAACAAACAACAACTCTGTTTTCTGGATTTCTCACCCAACTCTAATCTCAACTAGATTTCTCTCTTTAAATCTAACTGAAGATCACAAACGATCTCAGTTTACAAGATTCCTATTATGAACTTGTTTTTCTACACTCTCTCACTTTAACTAAGACTATGCTAAGAAAGATTGAGAATGGAAAAGATGCTCTGTTTTTCTTGTTAGAACAGTGCGTTGAGATTTTGCTCGATGATCATGCGTGTATTGATGCATTGGAGCTTGGCTACTATTTATAGTGAGTGAAGATGACCGTTGGTGAGTTTGAAACTTCAAAGGAGATGACATCAAATGTTGTAGCCGTTGATTTGTCAAATCTTCAAACGGTCTTCAAACACTTTGATTCCGTTATCCTTGTTCTCTAACTAAATCCGGTAAGTGATTTGAAATCAAAGACGAGGTTGACTGGAATCATCCTTCAATTGGATCAACAAAGGGTAGACATGGAAATTCTGGTTTCTTTTAAACAGACAGGCGCGCTCCACCAAAACAGCTTTTTGAACTTTTGGCGCCTTGCATTAAATGCACTTGTCAGAGCATTAAATGCTATCCAGAACCCGTGACTTTAGCTTTCAGAAGCTAATTTCCAGTTGACTAGACTTCTGATCACAATTGGCAAAGCTTCTGATTGCAAGGAACTTCTGAGGGGAGCTGTAGCAGACTTCGGCTTCAGGCCGGAGGAATCCAGCTTCTGAATTGTTGAAACTCTGACTTCAGCAACTGATCTGCTGAGTTCTTTAGGCAATCTAGAAACGATTCATTCAGCAACTGCTGAGAAACTTACACATAGACTAAAGCAAAAGTATTAGTCGACAATAAACTATATGTAAGATAGTATTAGATTATCATCTTCTGAGACGTTTGGACATAATCAAAACACTTAGGGTTCATCATTCTCCCCCATTTTGGTTATGGACAAACCGTGGTCAGAAGGTAACAGAAAACATGAGGTTTAGAAAATGACTTCCTGATGCAAATGTTTCATAACTTCTGAGTAAATTAACTCCCCCATTTTAGTGTAAATGGTGAACTTCAGCAATCTGTATAAACTTAAAGAAAGACTTAAGATCAAGTTGTTAGATTTGATGAAGTGTAATTTACTAAGTCAAAAAGAAACATAAGCAAAAAATAAGAAGTCAGATACGCAAGAGAGTATAAGAAAGATTCAGTGTGTAAATTCATTCAGAAGACAGCATAAGAAACAAAATAATCAGAAGAGCAGAAAAAGTCCTAAGACAAAAACTACCCAACCCAGAACCTAGCTAAGAAGCATAAGTCCTAAAGGATTACAAGTTTCTAGGTTTCTTCTGAGGAGGAGGAACAACACTAGAACCTTCGGCAGCACTAGATCTCTTCTGACCAGACTTCTCCCCCGTTTGACCAGAACCAGGAGCAACACCCAGAGCACCTTGAGATTTCAATTTTTGTTGAACATTCAGTGCAGTCTGATATTGCTGAGGGGTTGGTCTCACAGTATTGATCAGATCCATTCGTCTTCTGAAGTCATCATCAATGGTCTTCATATGATCAAAGGTCTGACCAGACATAGGTCACTGTCTCTGAACATCTTCCAGAAGGAGCTTGATCAACCTATTGTTAGCATACACAGCAGCAGTAAGATGCTCATTCTGAATATAAGTCTGTCCTCGAACAAACCTATAACAATTATGAAGAGTCTTCTCTTGTTCTCGTGCTTGAGTGTGCATAACCTTCAGAAGTTCAGTAAGCTCAGCAATCTGTGCGTTCTGAGCAGATACAGCAGACTCAATGTTGGAGAGTCGATTGTTGAGATCAGGAGTGATGTCATATACAATCTTAGCAGCCCCGGAAGATGATGAACCTTGAGCAGAAGATCTCACTTCTCTCAGAATGTGATTTGCAGTACTTTGCAGGTCATCAATCTTACTTGGGAGCATCTTCTCATGAGCCTCATAATGCTCGTTTGCTTCCTTGACTTCTTCTGTCAATATCTCCAAATTCTCATTGACCTTCTGAGAAGAAGCAAGAGCAATATTATCCAGAGAAGGAAGAGTCAGAGCTAATTCTCTTAATTTGTACAGCTCTTCATACGTAGCTAGATGAAGTGTAGAAAGATTGCGTATGTAAACAGAAGGATCCTGCATTTGAAGCATAGTCATGAGCTGCAGGTTCTGAGCTTTCAAAGAATGCAATTCTTGCAACACAATGCCCTGAGCATACATGTCAGCAGCAGAAGTCCTTTGCCCCATACCAGCAAATCTATTCAGCAGTTCATCAGAGCCACTCTGACTCATTCTTCTCAACTCTTCAACACTGGGGGCACCTCCAGCTTCGGAAATACCAGAAGCTCTGCCCATGAAACCAAAACTACCAAACCTGGTATCCAGATCATCCCGATTCATGTGTTTGCGCAGGAAGTCATAGTTGGATGACAACCCAGCAAAACAAGAAGTAGTGGAGGAGGTAGTTAAGGGATCACACACAGGAGGTGTATGTCCAGAAGTTGAGAGAGGAGGAATTTGAGTGTTTGAGGAAGGGATGGCATTGGTGGTAGAGGAAGAAATGGTAGGGGAAATGGAAGGTAAAGTAGATGGTAGTGAGAAAGATGGAGCAGTAAATCCAATTGATGGACTTACAGAGGAGGAAGGAATATAAGAGGTAGTGGATGTGGATATAGAGTCTGTGAAAATGGGAGCAGTGTTTAAATTCACTTCTGAAAAGGATCCAGAAGGAGGAATGATTGAGGGAGGTACAACCTCAGAGGTTGAAGTTGTAGGAGGAATGGAAGTTTGGGAACCACTCACTTCTGTGATAGAAGGGAGTGAAGGAGATTGATGAGGAGTAAGAGTGGGAGAAGAGATGACATGGTCAGAGTTTGGATCAAACATTGAGATGGGCTCAGTAAAGATGTGAGCCATCCTGATCAGTGTTTCAGAGGCGTCCCTTTCACCAGGGTTTCTTCCTTGATTCAGAAGAATGTTGTCAATGAAGTTTTCATCATCAACATTCTCAACAAATTGTTTTGCATTCTGAAGAACCTCTTCATCTTCTGGTTCACTCTCTTCTGACAGCTCTTCAATCAGAGGAGCATCAACATTCTCTTCATCAGACATCTCTGACAAGTCTTTATCAGCATCTTCCGGTTCCTGAGTAACAAGATCTTCTAATTCAGCACTAGCGGCAACAACGAAGTCCTTTTTCCTCAGCAACCTTCGTTTTGCAACAGCCTTCTTCCCAATCCTGGTAGAGAGAGAGATATTCTCAAGTATCCGAGAGGACAAAGAGAAATTCTCAAGATTCTCTCCTTCTTCTGAAGCCTCAACTTCCTTTGAGAACTCCGCATCCTGAAGTTCAGCAGCACATGCTATAAGTCTTGCATCGGCCTTAGCCTTTGCAGCAATTTCTCTCTCAGCAGCTAACTGATCCTCCGCTTCCTTCTTCTTTCTTTTCTCTTCAGCAAGAGCCACAACTCTTGCAACTTTTTCAGCTTCAACACCCTTCTCTTTCTCAGCAAGGCGTGCTTCATCAGCATCCTGAGCTTCCTTCTCAGGAACATCCTTTGGCTTCTCAGCAACAATCTTGCCAGAGGGTTCAACATTGATTGTTGTTTGAACCATCGTGGGAAGAGGTTCTGAGACAACCACCTTCTCAACAGTCAGGACCAACTTACTTGATCCTTTCTTTCCCTTTCCCTTCTTGGCAGCATTCTTTCCTTTCTGCACAGTAGCTTCCATAATTTCCTTCTGAGCAATACTCACAGAGGAGCCCTTCTCAATCTTCTTTGGAGTCACACCAAAACTCAGGTTCCTGAAGGTATGCATCTTCAGAACCGTACTCCTACTAGTAACACCTTCTCCTGAAACAATAACAGAGGCTGCCTCAAACAACCTCGTCAGGAGTGAGCCATATGCTAATGCACTCACGGTCGTTACATTCTTCATCTGCCTTATCAGCATGGCAGGTAAATTAATTTTCTTCTGGTTGACCAGATTCCACATGAAAACCCTTTCCCTGTTGGAATCCCCATTGACTCCTCCAGCCTTCGGAAGAAAGACATTTGTAGTCAAATAGTGTGCCCACCTCTAGTGCTGAGTCAACCAGGTGGCATACGTTTCCTTGGCATTCAGATCTGGCCTAGCCCAGTTGGCTTCAGTAAAACCTTCTGCTGAACCATCATCACCAATGATGATTCCTTCATCATCAATCCCTATCACTTGAGAAATGGAAGCCCTGCTGACTTCGATCTCAACTTCCCCGACTACAGAATGTAGAGCATCCTCCTCATTAGAAAAGAAATGAAGGTTCTGATAGAATTCTGTAACTAACTTAGGATAAATGAATTCATCGAGAGAGACGAATGAATTCCAGTTTTGAGCGCTAAGCCAGTGAGAAATAGGTCCAGTCGATTTAACTTCATCATCTAGGAACCTAGAGGTGAATACCCTAGATTCGCTAACCTTCTTTTGTGATTCAGTGGAGAAGATGTGAGTGACAGTGATTTCTTGAGCCATTTTTAAAGATAAGAAATTAGGTTAAGATTTGAGAGGGAAGAACACAGAAACTTGATGGAAATTCTAATAGCAAAGAGAATGCAAGTGAAAATTTTCTAAGTATGGAAAACCCTTATTTATACCCAAACACAGAAACCGTTCCAATTCAAAAAGCAAATACACACCGTTTAAAAGGGAACAGATAACCGTTAACCACAGAACAGCGCCGTAATATGGCAGAGGATAACGCATGCTTTCAAGTCAAATCATGATTAGAATTAATTATAACTTAATTATCTCAAACGATTAATCACTTAAGACATACAGAAATAGTTAATCTAAGTTATTGAAGTGGATAAGTCATACCAATGCCTTCTCGTAAGTTGCTGAAAGAATTACCAACCAGAGGCTTAGTAAACATGTCAGCAAGATTTTCTTCAGAGGGAACATGAGTAATGATAATATCCTTCTTCAGAACATGATCTCTCAGAAAGTGATGCCTAATATGAACATGCTTCATCCTGCTGTGCTGAATAGGATTCTTTGAAAGATCAATTGCACTCTTGTTATCACAGTAGATTGTAATTGTTCCAGGGATGATACCATAGTCAGCAATTTGTTGCTTGATCCAGAGCATCTGAGAAACACAACTTCCAGCAGCAACATACTCAGCTTCAGCAGTTGAGAGAGCCACAGAGGTTTGCTTCTTGCTATGCCAGGAGACTAGGCACTCCCCCAGAAAATGACAACCACCAGAAGTGCTGACCCTTTTCAATTTATCTCTACCATAGTCAGAGTCTGTGTATCCTATAGGAGTGAAATCAGAACTCCAGGGATACCACAAACCAGCTTCTGGTGTGCCTTTAAGATATCTGAGAATTCTTTTGACAGCAACTTCATGAATTTCTCTTGGCTTTGATTGATATCTAGCACAAAAACACACAGCAAAATGTATATCTGGCCTGCTGGCGGTTAGGTATAAAAGAGAACCAATCATACCTCTGTAGGTTTTTATATCTACAGGTTTACCAGCTTTCTCTTCATCATCAATGTCTTTGCTGACATCCATTGGAATATCAACAGCATTAGAGTCCATCATGCCAAATTTCTTCAGCACTTCTCTAGTGTACTTGGCTTGATTGATAAACACACCATCATTACTTTGCTTGATCTGAAGTCCTAAGAAGAAGGTTAATTCTCCCATCATAGACATTTCAAACTCAGCCTTCATGTGGTCACTGAACTCTCTGCACAAAGATTCATTAGTAGCACCAAATATAATATCATCAACATATACCTGAGCTATAAGGATATCCTTGTTCTTCTTCAGAGTGAACAGAGTTGTATCAACACAGCCTCTGACAAATCCCTTAGACAGAAGGAACTTTGTCAGTCTCTCATACCAAGCTCTGGGAGCTTGTTTCAGTCCATACAATGCTTTCTTCAGCTTAAATACATGATCAGGAAACTTAGGATCTTCAAAACCAGGAGGTTGAGACACATAGACTTCCTCATCAATGTAACCATTCAAGAATGCACTTTTCACATCCATTTGAAAGAGCTTAAAACCTTTGTATGATGCAAAAGCACATAAGATTCTAATGGCTTCTAATCTTGCAACAGGAGCAAAAGTTTCACCATAATCTATGCCTTCTTGCTGACTGTAACCTTGAGCAACAAGTCTTGCCTTGTTCCTCACAACATTTCCAAATTCATCAAGCTTGTTCTTCAGAACCCATCTAGTTCCAACAACTTTTATGTTGTTAGGTCTGGGAACCAAAGTCCAAACTTCTGACCTTTTGAACTGGTCAAGTTCTACTTGCATTGCCATTAACCAGGAGTCATCATCAGCAGCTTCATAGAAGTCCTTGGGTTCCAGAAGTGACACAAAAGCCACATTCCCCATGTATCTTCTGAGCTGAGCTCTGGTCATGACAGGATTATGAACAGAGTCAATAATGTTCTCTAAGGAATGATTCCTATGAGTTCTAACTTCTCTTGGTAGATCCAATGAGTCTTCTGAAACCTGTTCATCATTTGTTGAATCATATATAGGAGCATCTTCTGGAAGGAAGTTGACTTCTGGAGTAGGATCCTCATCTTGAGCTTGTTCAGCAACAGGAGGAACCACTTCAGCAGCTCTGGGAGAAACATCTTCTTCTTCAACAGGAGATGTAACTTCAGGGGCTTGAACTACATCTTCATCAGGAGCTCTACTATCTGCAGGGTTAGTCTCATCAAACTGTACATGAACAGATTCATCTAAAGTTTGAGTCCTCTTATTAAAAACCCTATATGCTTTACTATGTGTTGAGTAACCAAGAAAAATGGCCTCATCTGCCTTTGAATCAAACTTAGAAAGATATTCTTTTGTATTCAAAACATAACACTTACAACCAAAGGTTCTGAAATAACCTATTTTAGGCTTTCGACCTTTCCAGAGTTCATAAGGGGTCTTGTTCAGAATGCTTCTGATTAGCACTCTATTCAGAACATAGCAAGATGTGTTCACAGCTTCTCCCCAAAAGTACTTAGGAAGCCTTCTTTCATTGATCATAGTTCTGGCTATCTCAACCAGAGTTCTATTCTTCCTTTCAACTACCCCATTTTGTTGAGGAGTTCTGGGAGCAGAAAAGTTATGATCAATTCCCTTGGTTTCACAGAATTCTTCAAACCTAAAGTTTTTGAATTCTCCACCATTATCACTTCTGATATGGACAACCTTTTCATTCCTTTCATTCTCAAGTTTCTTTATCAGAACTGAGAAACATCCAAGTGACTCATCTTTGCTAGACAGCAAGATGACCCAAGTGAATCTTGAATAGTCATCTACAATGACAAAGGCATACTTCTTTCCACCCATGCTCATTGGTTGAACAGGACCAAAAAGATCCATATGAAGTAATTCCAAAGGTCTTTTAGTTGAAATGACTTTCTTAGTTTTAAAAGAGCTTCTGGATTGTTTACCAGATTGGCAAGCATTGCATAAATGGTTCTTTTTAAAACTAATTTCAGGCAGACCCTCAACCAATTGATTTCTAGCTACTTTGGCCAGAAGGTCCATGCTCACATGAGCAAGTCTTCTATGCCAGAGCCAGGAGGTATCCTCTTTGGACATCAAGCATATATTTTTGCAAAGATTCTCAAGATTCAGCATGAAAACATTTTCAACTCTAGGAGCAGTTAGAATAACTTCCCTTGACTTACTGTCCAAGATTTTACATCCAGAGGAGCTGAAGACAACATCTCTACCTTTATCACACAGTTGTGCAACACTCAGGAGATTGAACTTCAGGCCTCTGACTAGGGAGACATCTTCGATCGGAGGATTAGTTCCTATGGATCCAGAACCAAGTATCCTTCCTTTCTGAGCATCTCCAAAGCTGACTTTTCCACCTCTTTTAGGATCAAATGTGATGAATGCTTTTTCATCACCTGTCATATGCCTTGAGCACCCACTGTCAATGTACCACAGCTTTGACATTGATGGAGCCCTCAGAGCCACCTGCAACACAATCAATTAGTGACAGGTACCCAATCCTTATTGGATCCTTCAGAGTTAGATTTCTCTTCAGCAGGTTTTAATGATATCTCAGATTGCAAGAGGTTTTTAATATGGTACTTGTAATCCTTCAACCAGTGACCATCACTCTTGCAAAGTTTGCAAAAGGGAGGGTTCTTGGATCTTTCCCTTTGCTTCCTGGGAGATTTCTTCTTCTTCTGAGAAGGACCAATATCTTCAGAGGCTATACCAGCACTCTCAGAGGTACCAACATCAGGAGGAGAAGCTATCTCTTTCAGAAGAGAGGGAGTGACAGGTTTCTTCTTCTTCTGGGGTTTATCACTTCCCAGAGGCAGCTTTTCCTTGCCTTTGACTTTAGAGCCATCAGCAGAAGTGCTGAACTGTTTACACAGTTTTTCTTCTAACACTTTCATGTCAGAATAAACTTGAGTAAACCTAAGAAACTTGTCAGCCTCACTCTTGTCCAATTTCCTTTTCAGGTACTTGAACATACTATAGAGTTCTTCAAGAGAATCAAAGATATTTTGTTCAGAAGATATGTTTACCTCAGAATCATAAGTAGCTTCAGGAGGTGCGGAAGTTTCTCCTGTGACATCTTCAGAGGTTGGCTCATCAATAGCCATAAAACAAATATGAGCTTGCTCTTCCTTTTCTTCAGGATCACTGCTGGTCTCAGAGTCTGACCAGGCAGCCAGCATAGCTTTCTTGAACTTCTTCTTATCTTTCTTCAGCTCCGGACAGTTAGGCTTAATGTGTCCCGGTTGCTGACATCCATAGCACACAATTGGCTTGTTTGGATCTCTCTTGAACTTTTCACCAGAATCAGGAGTTTTCTTATCAAAGCTCCTGAAAGGCTTCTTGTAGTTTCCACCTCTGCCTTTCCTATAGGCCTTCTTGAACTTCCTGGTCAGCATAGCCAGTTCCTCATCTTCAGAGGATTCTTCAGAAGATTCTGCTTTCAGGACTACTCTTTTTCCTTCTGACCTTTCTCTTAGGTCATGATTCTTTAATGACATCTCATGGGTAATTAGAGACCCAATGAGCTCATCATACAGGTAATAGCTCAAATCCTGAACTTCTTCAATAGCAGTCTTCTTGGCTTGCCAAGACCTTGGTAAGCTTCTGACAATCTTCTTCACTCGATCAGATTCTTCAATATCCTTTCCTAAACTCTTCAAGTCATTGACTATCTTGGTGAATCTAGAGTTCATATCTGAAATAGATTCTTTATCAAGCATTTCAAATAACTCATATTCTCTCATGAGTTGGTTGACTTTAGATTGCTTCACTTTTCCAGTTCCTTCATATGTGACTTCTAGCTTGTTCCAAATATCCTGTGCAGTTTCACAAGAAGAAACTTTGTTATATTCAGTAGCTGTAAGTGCACAATGCAACATATTTATTGCTGAAGCATTAGTTTGGAGTTTTTTCAGAATGGCATCTGTGTATTCTCTCTGAGGAATAACAACATTCCCTAATCCTTGTTCCATTCTGGTAGGAATGAAATCACCATTAGTGATGACATACCAAGCACTCATGTTCTGAGCTTGGATGAAGTACATCATCCTTTTCTTCCAGTATGAGTAGTTGTTGCCATTAAATAGTGGAGGTCTGGTAGTGGAAGAACCTTCTGGAACTATGAAGTGAGAAGAATTCTCAGGCTGGTGTCTACTAGCCATCTCTATTGATTCTGATAGGATCTTACACTTAGATTGTTAGATCTTTAGTAAATATGCGAAGTCACATTCGCTCTGATACCACTTGTTGGCCCTATCAAGAACAGAATCACCTAGAGGGGGGTGAATAGGTGTCAAAGTAGAAAACTGAAAATTTCTAAGTTTTTAGAGAAACTTAAATTTCAGAGTCAAATTTCCTCAGAGTCAGAAGCTAGCTTACAGAAGATGCTTCTGAGGGAAATTCTGCCTAAACACAGTTAGACTGTTTTCAGCAACAGAAGTTCTGATTGAAGAGCTTCTGGACAGTCTTCTGAACAAAGACAATGATACTCTAGAGAAAATCTGTTTCAGCACTAAATATGAACAAGCACACAGAGACAAAAATAACAAGTATAAGAGGGAGAAAGAAGTTCAGGAGATCCTGATTGAACAATTCGATTTATCCAAGTTCGCCACAGAAGTCCTGTGACTACGTCTTGTCCCCTGAGGTCGCAGCCTATAGAGATTTTATAAATCCACTATTCAGAACTTTTATGGCAAGTTCAGAAGCTCCTTTACATCAACAGAACTTAAGCTAATTTCTCACTTAGTTCTGACTAGCCTAAAAAGAGTTAAAGGATTTCCACCAGAACAAACAACAACTCTGTTTTCTGGATTTCTCACCCAACTCTAATCTCAACTAGATTTCTCTCTTTAAATCTAACTGAAGATCACAAACGATCTCAGTTTACAAGATTCCTATTATGAACTTGTTTTTCTACACTCTCTCACTTTAACTAAGACTATGCTAAGAAAGATTGAGAATGGAAAAGATGCTCTGTTTTTCTTGTTAGAACAGTGCGTTGAGATTTTGCTCGATGATCATGCGTGTATTGATGCATTGGAGCTTGGCTACTATTTATAGTGAGTGAAGATGACCGTTGGTGAGTTTGAAACTTCAAAGGAGATGACATCAAATGTTGTAGCCGTTGATTTGTCAAATCTTCAAACGGTCTTCAAACACTTTGATTCCGTTATCCTTGTTCTCTAACTAAATCCGGTAAGTGATTTGAAATCAAAGACGAGGTTGACTGGAATCATCCTTCAATTGGATCAACAAAGGGTAGACATGGAAATTCTGGTTTCTTTTAAACAGACAGGCGCGCTCCACCAAAACAGCTTTTTGAACTTTTGGCGCCTTGCATTAAATGCACTTGTCAGAGCATTAAATGCTATCCAGAACCCGTGACTTTAGCTTTCAGAAGCTAATTTCCAGTTGACTAGACTTCTGATCACAATTGGCAAAGCTTCTGATTGCAAGGAACTTCTGAGGGGAGCTGTAGCAGACTTCGGCTTCAGGCCGGAGGAATCCAGCTTCTGAATTGTTGAAACTCTGACTTCAGCAACTGATCTGCTGAGTTCTTTAGGCAATCTAGAAACGATTCATTCAGCAACTGCTGAGAAACTTACACATAGACTAAAGCAAAAGTATTAGTCGACAATAAACTATATGTAAGATAGTATTAGATTATCATCTTCTGAGACGTTTGGACATAATCAAAACACTTAGGGTTCATCATGCTTCAACTGCAGAATCCTGCTGTCTACACACGAAATCTGTCCACACTTCATCTGGCTACTTATGATGAAATATACAAGTTGAGAGAATTGGCTCTGACTCTTCCTACTCTGGAAAATATTGCTCTTGCTTCTTCTCTAAAAGTTAATGAGAATCTGGAGATTTTGACAGAAGAAGTTAAGGAAGCAAACGAGCATTATGAGGCTCATGAGAAGATTCTCCCAAGTAAGATTGATGATCTGCAAAGTACTGCTAATCATATTCTAAGAGAAGTGAAATCTTCTGCTCAAGGATCATCATCTTCCGGGGCTGCTAAGATTGTGTATGACATCACTCCTGATCTCAACAATCGTCTTCAGAGCATTGAGTCTGCTGAGACTGCTCAGAGCGCCCAGATTGCTGAGCTTACTGAACTTCTGAAGGTTATGCACACTCAAGCACGAGAACAAGAGAAGGTTCTTCATAATTGCTATAGGTTTGTTCGAGACCAGACTTATATTCAGAATGAGCATCTCACTGCTGCTGTGTATGCTAACAATCGGTTGATCAAGCTCCTTCTGGAAGATGTTCACAGGCAGCGACCTTTGTCTGGACAGACTTATGACCATTTGCGCACCATTGATAATGATTTCAGAAAAAGAATGGATTTGGTCAACTCTGTAAGGCCTACTACTCAGCAATACAACACAGCACTGAATGTTCAGCAGAAATTGAACTCTAAAGGTGCTCTGGGTATTCTTGTTGGTTATGGCCAAACGGGGGAGAAGTCTACTCAGCAGAGTGGTCCTAACTCTGGGTTGAAGAGACAGAATGCTGGTGAAGGTTCTAGTGGTGTACCTCCTCCTCAGAAGAGATCTAGAAACTGATAATCTTTTTAGGACTTAAGCTTCTTAGCTAGGTTCTGGGTTGGGTAGCTTTTGTCTTAGGACTTTATGTTACTCTTCGTGATTATCTTGTTTGTTTCTCTGTCTTCTGATTATTATATACACTGAATCCTTCTCTTACATATGTTCTTGTCTCTGATCAATATATTTCTGCTTATGTTTTTTTTCTTAACTTAGTAACTTACACTTCGCTAAAATCTAACAACTTGATCTTAAGCCTTTTAAGTTTATACAGATTGCTGAAGTTCACCATTTACACTAAAATGGGGGAGTTAAGTTAGTCAGAAGTTATAAAAAAAAAAAAAACATATTTATCAGGAAGTTACTTTCTAAACCTTGCGTTTACTTAAGTAATTTTACCTTCTGGCCACGGTTTGTCCATGATGAACCCTATGTGTTTTGATTATGTCCAAACGTTTCAGAAGATGAAAACTTAATATTCCCTTACATATAGTTTACTATTGACTAATAATTTTTGTTTACTTAGTCTATGTGTAAGTTGCTCAGCAGATGCTGAATGAATCATTTCTGGATTGCCTAAAGAACTCAGAAGATCAGTTTGCTGAAGTCAGAGTTTCAATAACTCAGAAGCTGGATACTCCGCTCTGAAGCCGAAGTCTGCTAAAGCTCTCCTCAGAAGTTCTTTGCAATCAGAAGGTTTGCCAATTTTGATCAGAAGTCTAGACAACTGGAAATCAGCTTCTGAAAGCTAAGTCACGGGTTCTGTTTGAGCATTTAATGCTCTGACACTTGCATTCAATGCAAGGCGCCAAAAGTTCAAAAAGCTGTTCTAATGGAGCGCGCTTGTCTGTTCAAAAGAAACCAGAATTTCCTTGTCTACCCTTTGTTGATCCAATTGAAGAATGATTCCAGTCAACCTCATCTTTGATTTCAAATCACTTACCGGATTTAGTTAAAGAATAAGGATAACGGAATCAAAGTGTTTGAAGACCGTTTGAAGATTTGACAAATTAACGGCTACAACAACTGATGTCATCTTCTTTGAAGATTCAAACTCACCAACAGTCATCTTCATTCACTATAAATAGTAGCCAAGCTCCAAAGCATCAACATACGCGTGATCATTGAGCAAAATCTCAACGCACTGTTCTAACTAGAAAAACAGAGCAACTCCTTCCATTCTCAATCTTTCTTAGCATAGTCTTAGTAAAGTGAGAGAGTGAAGAAAAACAAGTTCATAATAGGAATCTTGTAAACTGAGATCGTTTGTGATCTTCAGTTAGATTTTAAGAGAGAAATCTAGTTGAGATTAGAGTTGGGTGAGAAATCCAGAAAACAGAGTATTGTTTGTTCTGGTGGAAATCCTTTAACTCGTTTTAGGCTAGTCAGAACTAAGTGAGAAATTAGCTTAAGTTCTGTTGATGTAAAGGAGCTTCTGAACTTGCCATAAAAGTTCTGAATAGTGGATTTATAAAATCTCTGTAGGCTGCGACCTCAGGGGACAAGACGTAGTCACAGGACTTCTGTGGCGAACACTGTGTTTAGGCAGAATTTCCCTCAGAAGCAACTTCTGTAAGCTAGCTTCTGACTCTGAGGAAATTTGACTCTGAAATATAAGTTTCTTGAAAAACTTAGAAAATTTCAGTTTTCAACTTTGACACCTATTCACCCCCCTCTAGGTGATTCTGTTCTTGATAGGGCCAACAAGTGGTATCAGAGCGAAGGTCACTTCGCATATTTACTAAAGATCTAACAATCTAAGTGTAAAATCCTATCAGAATCAATAGAGATGGCTAGTAGGCACCAGCCTGAGAATTCTTCTCACTTCATAGTTCCATAAGGTTCTTCCACTACTAGACCTCCATTATTTAATGGCAACAACTACTCATACTGGAAGAAAAGGATGATGTACTTCATCCAAGCTCAGAACATGAGTGCTTGGTATGTCATCACTGATGGTGATTTCATTCCAACCAGAATGGAACAAGGTTTAGGGAATGTTGTTATTCCTCAGAGAGAATACACAGATGACATTCTGAAAAAACTCCAAACTAATGCTTCAGCAATAAATATGTTGCATTGTGCACTTACAGCTACTGAATATAACAAAGTTTCTTCTTGTGAAACTGCACAGGACATTTGGAACAAGCTGGAAGTCACATATGAAGGAACAGGAAAAGTGAAGCAATCTAAAGTCAACCAACTCATGAGAGAATATGAGTTATTTGAAATGCTTGATAAAGAATCTATTTCAGATATGAACTCTAGATTCACCAAGATAGTCAATGACTTAAAGAGTTAGGAAAGGATATTGAAGAATCTGATCGAGTGAAGAAGATTGTCAGAAGCTTCCCAAGGTCTTGGCAAGCCAAGAAGACTGCTATTGAAGAAGTTCAGGATTTGAGTTATTACTTGTATGATGAGCTCATTGGGTCTCTAATTACCCATGAGATGTCATTAAAGAATCATGACCTAAGAGAAAGGTCAGAAGGAAAAAGAGTAGTCCTGAAAGCAGAATCTTCTGAAGAATCCTCTGAAGATGAGGAACTGGCTATGCTAACCAGGAAGTTCAAGAAGGCCTTTAGAAAAGGCAGAGGTGGAAACTACAAAAAGCCTTTCAAGAGCTTTGACAAGAAAACTCCTGATTCTGGTGAAAAGTTCAAGAGAGATCCAAATAAGCCTATTGTGTGCTATGGATGTCAGCAACCGGGGCACATTAAGCCTAACTGCCCGGAGCTGAAGAAAGATAAGAAAAAGTTCAAGGAAGCTATGATGGCTGCCTGGTCAGACTCTGAGACCAGCAGTGATCCTGAAGAAAAGGAAGAGCAAGCTCAGATTTGTTTTATGGCTATTGATGAGCCAACTTCTGAAGATGTCACAGGAGAAACTTCCGCACCTCCTGAAGCTACATATGATTCCGAGGTAAACATATCTTCTGAACAAAATATCTTTGATTCTCTTGAAGAACTCTATAGTATGTTCAAGTACCTGAAGAGGAAATTGGACAAGAGTGAGGCTGACAAGTTTCTTAGGTTTACTCAAGTTTATTCTGACATGAAAGTGTTAGAAGAAAAACTGTGTAAACAGTTCAGCACTCCTGCTGATGGCTCTAAAGTCAAAGGCAAGGAAAAGTTGCCTCTCGGAAGTGATAAACCCCAGAAGAAGAAGAAACCTGTCACTCCCTCTCTTCTGAAAGAGATAGCTTCTCCTCCTGATGTTGGTACCTCTGAGAGTGCTGGTATAGCCTCTGAAGATGTTGGTCCTTCTCAGAAGAAGAAGAAATCTCCCAGGAAGCAAAGGGAAAGATCCAAGAACCCTCCCTTTTCCAAACTTTGCAAGAGTGATGGTCACTGGTTGAAGGATTGCAAGTACCATATTAAAAACCTCTTGCAATCTGAGATATCATTAAAACCTGCTGAAGAGAAATCTAACTCTGAAGGACCCAATAAGGATTGGGTACCTGTCACTAATTGATTGTGTTGCAGGTGGCTCTGAGTGCTCCATCAATGTCAAAGCTGTGGTACATTGACAGTGGGTGCTCAAGGCATATGACAGGTGATGAAAAAGCATTCATCACATTTGATCCTAAAAGAGGTGGAAAAGTCAGCTTTGGAGATGCTCAGAAAGGAAGGATACTTGGTTCTGGATCCATAGGAACTAATCCTCCGATCGAAGATGTCTCCCTAGTCAGAGGCCTGAAGTTCAATCTCCTGAGTGTTGCACAACTGTGTGATAAAGGTAGAGATGTTGTCTTTAGCTCCTCTGGATGTAAAATCTTGGACAGTAAGTCAAGGGAAGTTATTCTAACTGCTCCTAGAGTTGAAAATGTTTTCATGCTGAACCTTGAGAATCTTTGCAAAAATATATGCTTGATGTCCAAAGAGGATACCTCCTGGCTCTGGCATAGAAGACTTGCTCATGTGAGCATGGACCTTCTGGCCAAAGTAGCTAGAAATCAATTGGTTGAGGGTCTGCCTGAAATTAGTTTTAAAAAGAATCATTTATGCAATGCTTGCCAATCTGGTAAACAATCCAGAAGCTCTTTTAAAACTAAGAAAGTCATTTCAACTAAAAGACCTTTGGAATTACTTCATATGGATCTTTTTGGCCCTGTTCAACCAATGAGCATGGGTGGAAAGAAGTATGCCTTTGTCATTGTAGATGACTATTCAAGATTCACTTGGGTCATCTTGCTGTCTAGCAAAGATGAGTCACTTGGATGTTTCTCAGTTCTGATAAAGAAACTTGAGAATGAAAGGAATGAAAAGGTTGTTCATATCAGAAGTGATAATGGTGGAGAATTCAAAAACTTTAGGTTTGAAGAATTCTGTGAAACCAAGGGAATTGATCATAACTTTTCTGCTCCTAGAACTCCTCAACAAAATGGGGTAGTTGAAAGGAAGAATAGAACTCTGGTTGAGATAGCCAGAACTATGATCAATAAAAGAAGGCTTCCTAAGTACTTTTGGGGAGAAGCTGTGAACACAGCTTGCTATGTTCTGAATAGAGTGCTAATCAGAAGCATTCTGAACAAGACCCCTTATGAACTCTGGAAAGGTCGAAAGCCTAAAATAGGCTATTTCAGAACCTTTAGTTGTAAGTGTTATGTTTTGAATACAAAAGAATATCTTTCAAAGTTTGATTCAAAGGCAGATGAGGCCATTTTTCTTGGTTACTCAACACATAGTAAAGCATATAGGGTTTTTAATAAGAGGACTCAAACTTTAGATGAATCTGTTCATGTACAGTTTGATGAGACTAACCCTGCAGATAGTAGAGCTCCTGATGAAGATGTAGTTCAAGCTCCTGAAGTTACATCTCCTGTTGAAGAAGAAGATGTCTCTCCCAGAGCTGCTGAAGTGATTCCTCCTGTTGCTGAACAAGCTCAAGATGAGAATCCTACTCCAGAAGTCAACTTCCTTCCAGAAGATGCTCCTATATATGATTCAACAAATGATGAACAGGTTTCAGAAGACTCATTGGATGTACCAAGAGAAGTTAGAACTCATAGGAATCATTCCTTAGAGAACATTATTGACTCTGTTCATAATCATGTCATGACCAGAGCTCAGCTCAGAAGATACATGGGGAATGTGGCTTTTGTGTCACTTCTGGAACCCAAGGACTTCTATGAAGCTGCTGATGATGACTCCTGGTTAATGGAAATGCAAGAAGAACTTGACCAGTTCAAAAGGTCAGAAGTTTGGACTTTGGTTCCCAGACCTAACAACATAAAGGTTGTTGGAACTAGATGGGTTCTGAAGAACAAGCTTGATGAATTTGGAAATGTTGTGAGGAACAAGGCAAGACTTGTTGCTCAAGGTTACAGTCAGCAAGAAGGCATAGATTATGGTGAAACTTTTGCTCCTGTTGCAAGATTAGAAGCCATTAGAATCTTATGTGCATTTGCATCATACAAAGGTTTTAAGCTCTTTCAAATGGATGTGAAAAGTGCATTCTTGAATGGTTACATTGATGAGGAAGTCTATGTGTCTCAACCTCCTGGTTTTGAAGATCCTAAGTTTCCTGATCATGTGTATAAGCTGAAGAAAGCATTGTATGGACTGAAACAAGCTCCTAGAGCTTGGTATGAGAGACTGACAAAGTTCCTTCTGTCTAAGGGATTTGTCAGAGGCTGTGTTGATACAACTCTGTTCACTCTGAAGAAGAACAAGGATATCCTTATAGCTCAGGTATATGTTGATGATATTATATTTGGTGCTACTAATGAATCTTTGTGCAGAGAGTTCAGTGACCACATGAAGGCTGAGTTTGAAATGTCTATGATGGGAGAATTAACCTTTTTCTTAGGACTTCAGATCAAGCAAAGTAATGATGGTGTGTTTATCAATCAAGCCAAGTACACTAGAGAAGTGCTGAAGAAATTTGGCATGATAGACTCTAATGCTGTTGACATTCCAATGGATGTCAGCAAAGACATTGATGATGAAGAAAAAGCTGGTAAACCTGTAGATATAAAAACCTACAGAGGTATGATTGGTTCTCTTTTATACCTAACAGCCAGCAGGCCAGATATACATTTTGCTGTGTGTTTTTCTGCTAGATATCAATCAAAGCCAAGAGAAATTCATGATGTTGCTGTCAAAAGAATTCTTAGATATCTTAAAGGCACACCAGAAGCTGGTTTGTGGTATCCCTGTAGTTCTGATTTCACTCCTATAGGATACACAGACTCTGACTATGGTAGAGACAAATTGAAAAGAGTCAGCACTTCTGGTGGTTGTCATTTTCTGGGGGAATGCCTAGTCTCCTGGCATAGCAAGAAGCAAACCTCTGTGGCTCTCTCAACTGCTGAAGCTGAGTATGTTGCTGCTGGAAGTTGTGTTTCTCAGATGCTCTGGATCAAGCAACAAATTGCTGACTATGGAGTCATCCCTGGAACAATTACAATCTACTGTGATAACAAGAGTGCAATTGATCTTTCAAAGAATCCTATTCAGCACAGCAGGATGAAGCATGTTCATATTAGGCATCACTTTCTGAGAGATCATGTTCTGAAGAAGGATATTATCATCACTCATGTTCCCTCTGAAGAGAATCTTGCTGACATATTTACTAAGCCTCTGGCCGGTAATTCTTTCAGCAACTTACGAGAAGGCATTGGTATGACTTATCCACTTCAATAACTTAGTTTAATTATTTCTGTGTATCTTATGTGATTAATCGTTTAAGATAATTAAGTGATAATTAATTCTAATCATGATTTGACACTTAAGCATGCGTTATCTACTGCATCTTACGGCGCTGTTCTGTGGTTAACGGTTATCTGTTCCCTTTTAAACGGTGTTTATTTGCTTTTTGAATTGGAACGGTTTCTTGTTTGGGTATAAATAGGGGTTTTCCATACTTAGAAGTTTTTACTCTCATTTTCATTGCGATTAGAATTTCCATAAGATTTTCTGTGATCTTTTCTCTCTAGTTTCTTAACCTAATTTCTTATTTCTTCAAAAATGGCTCAAGAAATCACTGTCACTCACATCTTTACCACTGAATCCAAAAGAAAGTTAGCGAATCTAGGGTATTCACCTCTAGGTTCCTAGATGATGAAGTTAAATCCACTGAACCTATCTCCAAATGGCTTAGTGCTCAAAACTGGAATTCATTCGTTTCTCTCGATGAATTTATCTATCCTAAGTTAGCACCGAATTCTATCAGAACCTCCATTTCTTTTCAAATGAGGAGGATGTTCTACACTCCGTAGTCGGGGAAGTTGAGATTGAGGTCAGCAGGGCTTCTATTTCTCAAGTGATTGGTATTAATGATGAAGGAATCATCATTGGTGATGATGGTTCAGCAGATGGTTTTACAGAAGCAAACTGGGCTAGACCAGATCTAAGTGCCAAGGAAACATATGCCACCTGGCTCACTCAGCACCAGAGGTGGGCACACTATTTGACAACTAATGTCTTCCTTCCGAAGGCTGGAGGAGTTAATTGTGTTTCCAACAGGGAAAGGGTGTTTATGTGGCATTTGGTCAACCAGAAGAAGGTCAACTTACCTGCCATGCTGATTAGGCAGATGAAGAATGTAACTACCGTGAGTGCATTAGCATATGGCTCACTCCTGACTAGGTTGTTTGAGGGAGCCTCTGTTGTGGTTTCAGGGGAAGGTGTTACAAGTAGGAGTACGGTTCTGAAGATGCATACCTTCAGGAACCTTAGCTTTGGTGTGACTCCGAAGAAGAATGAGAAGGGCTCCTCTGTGAGTATTGCTCAGAAGGAAATTGTTGAGGCCGTTGTTCAGAAAGGAAAGAATGCTGCCAGGAAGGGCAAGGGAAAGAAGGGATCAAGTAAGTTGGTCCTGACTGTTGAGAAGGTGGTTGTCTCAGAACCTCTTCCCACGATGGTTCAAACAACAATCAGTGTTGAACCCTCTGGCAAGATTGTTGCTGAGAAGCCAAAGGATGTTCCTGAGAAGGAAGCTCAGGATGCTGAGGACGCACGCCTTGCTGAAAGAGAAAAGGCTGCTGAAGCTGAAAAGGTTGCAAGGGTTGTGGCTCTTGCTGATAAGAAGAGAAAACAGAAGGAAGCAAAAGACCAGTTAGCAGCTGAAAGAGAAATTGCTGCAAAGGCTAAGGCCGATGCAAGACTTATAGAATGTGCTGCTGAACTTCAGGATGCGGAGTTCTCAAAGGAAGATGAGGCTTCAGAAGAAGGAGAGAAACTTGAGAATATCTCTCTGTCCTCTCGGATACTTGAGAATATCTCTCTCTCCACCAGAATTGGAAAGAAGGCTGTTGCAAAACGAAGGTCGCTGAGGAAAAAGGACTTCGTTGTTGCCCCCAGTGCTGAATTAGAGGATCCTGTTGTTCAGGAACCGGAAGCTGCTGATGAAGACTTGTCGGAGATGTCTGATGAAGAGAATGTTGATGCTCCTCTGATTGAAGAGCTGTCAGAAGAGAGTGAACCAGAAGATGAAGAGGTTCTTCAGGATGCTAAACAGTTTGTTGAGAATGTTGATGATGAAAATTTCATTGACAACATTCTTCTGAATCAAGGAAGAAACCCTGGTGATAGGGATGCCTCTGAAACACTGATCAGAATGGCTCATATCTTTGCTGAGCCCATTTCTATGTTTGATCCAAACACCTCTGAACAGGTTATCTCTTCTCCCACTCTCACTCCCCATCCATCTCCTTCACTACCTTCTGTCACAGAAGTGAGTGAATCTCATACTTCCATTCTTCCTACAACTTCAACTTCTGAGGTTGTACCTCCTCCAATTATTCCTCCTTCTGGATCCTTTTCAGAAGTGAATCTTAACACTGCTCCAATCTTCACAGATTCCATAGCCACTTCCACTACTTCCTCTGTAAGTCCATCAATTGGATTTACTGCTCCATCTTTCTCACTACCATCCACACTACCTCCCATCTCAACCACTCATACTATCCCTTCCTCAACCACTTCCATTCCTCCTCCCTCAACCTCTGGACATGCACCTCATGTGTGTGATCCCTTAACTACCTCCTCCACTACTTCTTGTTTTGCTGGGTTGTCATCCAACTATGACTTCCTGCGCAAACACATGAATCGGGATGATCTGGATACCAGGTTTGGTAGTTTTGGCTTCATGGGCAGAGCTTCTGGTGTATCCGAAGCTGGTGGTGCTCCTAGTGTTGAGGAGTTGAGAAGAATGAGTCAGAGTGGCTCTGATGAACTGCTGAATAGATTTGCTGGTATGGGGCAAAGGACTTCTGCTGCTGACATGTATGCTCAGGGCATTGTGCTGCAAGAATTACATTCTTTGAAAGCTCAGAACCTGCAGCTCATGACGATGCTTCAAATGTAGGACCCTTCTGTCTACATACGCAATCTTTCTACACTTCATCTAGCTACCTATGAAGAGCTGTACAAGTTGAGAGAATTAGCTCTGACTCTTCCTTCACTGGATAACATTGCTCTTGCTTCTTCTCTGAAGGTCAATGAGAATTTGGAGATATTGACAGAAGAAGTCAAGGAAGCAAACGAGCATTATGAGGCTCATGAGAAGATGCTCCCAAGTAAGATTGATGACCTGCAAAGTACTGCCAATCACATTCTGAGAGAAGTGAAATCTTCTGCTCAAGGTTCATCATCTTCCGGGGCTGCTAAGATTGTATATGACATCACTCCTGATCTCAACAATCGACTCTCCAACATTGAGTCTGCTGTATCTGCTCAGAACGCACAGATTGCTGAGCTTACTGAACTTCTGAAGGTTATGCACACTCAAGCACGAGAACAAGAGAAGACTCTTCACAATTGTTATAGGTTTGTTCGAGGACAGACTTATATTCAGAATGAGCATCTTACTGCTGTTGTGTATGCTAACAATCGGTTGATCAAGCTCCTTCTGGAAGATGTTCAGAGACAGCGACCTATGTCTGGTCAGACCTTTGATCATATGAAGACCATTGATGATGACTTCAGAAGAAGAATGGATATGATCAACACTGTGAGGCCAACTCCTCAGCAATATCAGACTGCACTGAATGTTCAACAAAAATTGAAATCTCAGGGTGCTCTGGGTGTTGCTCTTGGTTCTGGTCAAACGGGGGAGAAGTCTGGTCAGAAGAGATCAAGTGCTGCTGAAGGTTCTAGTGGTGTTCCTCCTCCTCAGAAGAAACCTAGGAACTTGTAATCTTTTAGGACTTAAGCTTCTTAGCTAGGTTCTGGGTTGGGTAGTTTTTGTCTTAGGACTTCTGCTCTCCTGATTATCTTGTTTCATATGTTGTCTTCTGATAAACTTATATACACTGAATCTCTCTTATACTTTCTTGTGTCTCTGACTTCTTACTTTTTGCTTATGTTTCTTTTTGACTTAGTAAATTATACTTCACTGAAATCTAACAACTTGATCTTAAGTCATTTCTAAGTCTTTACAGATTGCTGAAGTTCACCATTTACACTAAAATGGGGGAGTTAATTTACTCAGCAGTTTTGAAACATATGTATCAGGAAGTCATTTTCTAAACCTCATGTTTTCTGTTACCTTCTGACCACGGTTTGTCCATAACCAAAATGGGGGAGAATGATGAACCCTATGTGTTTTGATTATGTCCAAACGTTTCAGAAGATGAAAACTTAATATTCCCTTACATATAGTTTACTATTGACTAATAATTTTTGTTTACTTAGTCTATGTGTAAGTTGCTCAGCAGATGCTGAATGAATCATTTCTGGATTGCCTAAAGAACTCAGAAGATCAGTTTGCTGAAGTCAGAGTTTCAATAACTCAGAAGCTGGATACTCCGCTCTGAAGCCGAAGTCTGCTAAAGCTCTCCTCAGAAGTTCTTTGCAATCAGAAGGTTTGCCAATTTTGATCAGAAGTCTAGACAACTGGAAATCAGCTTCTGAAAGCTAAGTCACGGGTTCTGTTTGAGCATTTAATGCTCTGACACTTGCATTCAATGCAAGGCGCCAAAAGTTCAAAAAGCTGTTCTAATGGAGCGCGCTTGTCTGTTCAAAAGAAACCAGAATTTCCTTGTCTACCCTTTGTTGATCCAATTGAAGAATGATTCCAGTCAACCTCATCTTTGATTTCAAATCACTTACCGGATTTAGTTAAAGAATAAGGATAACGGAATCAAAGTGTTTGAAGACCGTTTGAAGATTTGACAAATTAACGGCTACAACAACTGATGTCATCTTCTTTGAAGATTCAAACTCACCAACGGTCATCTTCATTCACTATAAATAGTAGCCAAGCTCCAAAGCATCAACATACGCGTGATCATTGAGCAAAATCTCAACGCACTGTTCTAACTAGAAAAACAGAGCAACTCCTTCCATTCTCAATCTTTCTTAGCATAGTCTTAGTAAAGTGAGAGAGTGAAGAAAAACAAGTTCATAATAGGAATCTTGTAAACTGAGATCGTTTGTGATCTTCAGTTAGATTTTAAGAGAGAAATCTAGTTGAGATTAGAGTTGGGTGAGAAATCCAGAAAACAGAGTATTGTTTGTTCTGGTGGAAATCCTTTAACTCTTTTTAGGCTAGTCAGAACTAAGTGAGAAATTAGCTTAAGTTCTGTTGATGTAAAGGAGCTTCTGAACTTGCCATAAAAGTTCTGAATAGTGGATTTATAAAATCTCTGTAGGCTGCGACCTCAGGGGACAAGACGTAGTCACAGGACTTCTGTGGCGAACTTGGATAAATCGAATTGTTCAATCAGGATCTCCTGAACTTCTTTCTCCCTCTTATACTTGTTATTTTTGCTTCTGTATACTTGCTTATATTTAGTGCTGAAACAGATTTTCTCTAAAGTATCATTTGTCTTTGTTCAGAAGACTCTCCAGAAGTTCACAAATCAGAACTTCTGTTGCTGAAAACAGTCTAACTGTGTTTAGGCAGAATTTCCCTCAGAAGCAACTTCTGTAAGCTAGCTTCTGACTCTGAGGAAATTTGACTCTGAAATATAAGTTTCTTGAAAAACTTAGAAAATTTCAGTTTTCAACTTTGACACCTATTCACCCCCCTCTAGGTGATTCTGTTCTTGATAGGGCCAACAGTCCATAACCAAAATGGGGGAGAATGATGAACCCTAAGTGTTTTGATTATGTCCAAACGTTTAAGAAGATGAAATTTGAATATTCCTTACATACGCTATAATGTTGACTAACATCTTTTTTAAAGTCTGTATGCAAGTTACTCAGCAGGTGCTGAATGAAGAATCTCTGGATTGCCTGGAAGACTCAGAAGAAACGAGAAAGCTGAAGACAGTTTTTAATGTTCAGAAGCTGGATGCTCCGCCCTGAAGTTATCGAAGTCTGTTAAAGCTCTCATCAGAGGTCCATTGCAATCAGAAGATATTTTCTCCCAATTCGATCAGAAGCTTAGACTAAAGGAATTAGCTTTCAGAAGCTAAGTCACGGGTTCTGTTTAGCATTTATTGCTCTGACAATTGCATTTAATGCAAGGCGCCAAAAGTTCAAAAAGCTGTTTTGAATGAGCGCGCTTGTCTACTCAAAACGAAACCAGAAATTCCTTGTCTACCCTTTGTTGATCCAATTGAAGAATGTTTCTAGTCAACCTCTACTTCAACTTCAAATCACTTACCGGATTTAGTTAAAGAACAAGGTTAACGGAATCAAAGTGTTTGAAGACCGTTTGAAGACTTGACAGATTAACGGCTACAACAACTGATGTTACCTCTTTTGAAGATTCAAATTCACCAACGGTCATCCTCATTCACTATAAATAGTAGCCAAGCTCCACTGCATCATCTACGCGTGATAATCGAGCAAAATCTCAACGCACTGTTCTATTCAAGAAAACAGAGCACTTTTTCCATTCTTCAACTGTCGACTTCCCGGGCTATTTATACACGAAATTATAGTTGTTGGAGACTTTAATTTCGTTCAAAATTCACCATATAGCCGTTGGTAGTCATATCCCATCAAGTATCAACTTTAAGTCCATCAAAAGTCACTTTATGTCTCCTTTCTTTCACTTGTAAGCGTACTTGTTTGACTTTTTGACCACGACTTCTTCTTTAGCTTACACATCTCGTTTTTCACACCAATTTGTGTGGATGAGAAGCCTTTGCAGGTACAAGATGATGGGATGTCAAACTTGCTCATCAAGTTCGAATCTTGGCCGTAGGATGGAGATCAAAGATGGTAGATGGATGGTGTAGATTAACTTGAGTTTTTCTTCTTTGTTTAACAAGGTTAATCACCATGAATTAATACCATATAAACATACATTTTATCATCAAAGAATGTATTAAATTCGTTCAAGTATGGATGATTAAAATGCATTTGATCACACATCATGGCAAGTATGTATACACCGAAATATTAGTGAAGTAGAGATGTCGTAGAAATTATGAACTTCGTAAAATAATCATGGCAAGAGTATGTTTCAATTAAGATTATGACATGATTAGTTCACAATATATCTCATATTCACACAATTAAGTTCATGGTATACATACATAAAACTATTTGATCTTTAAGTAAATATGGCATAAGTTTAGAGCACGTAAGATCAAAAGTTAAATCATACACTTTCTCGGGATAACTCTAGATATTTATTTTTAAAGCTTATTTGAAATATCTTTTAATAACATCTAGAGTTATATAAATCATTTAAGTATAGAGTATATGATAAAAATCATTTTGTCACATTATGGAGCATAATTATAAAAACCATTAATTTAATTAAGTCATCAAAATAAGATGTTAGAATAACAGTGAGGATCGATAGAGTTGACACAGATGACAATGTCGCAGATCCGATGACGAAGGCTCTTGCTCAAGCCAAGAACAATAGTCATGCTAGATCTATAGGGATTAGGGATATGCCCTCTTGGACCTAGGTCAAGTGGGAGATTGTTGTTGTGCCCTAGGCCCTAGGTCAAGTGGGAGATTGTTGGTGTGCCCTAGGCCCTAGGCATTGTTTTATGACATTGTATTTGATGATGATTACATACTATGTTATTGGTGTTTTATGAATAAAAGCATTAATTCATTTGAGTTATATATCTTGTACTATAGTAACTAAATGAAGTATCCATTGATTGTATATCATAAAGTATATACCAGAAGTGAGTCATAGTCATGGGAATGATTATGGCATAAGCTTTTATATCTAGGATTCACATGACACTCTGTAGGTTGCTTAGTGTATGTGAATATGGATATAGGTGCGTGTGCGTTACACGAGACTTGGTGAATTGATTATTTGAAGAACGTATTAATTATTTGTTATGTGACAAGTTAATTAGTAATTGGAACGGCTAATTAATTAATCGGGTTAATTTAATTAAGCGATTAATTTTTTATGGGTTAAAGTGTAATATTAATTTAACCTAATTGATGTTAATTGAATCGATTTAATACTACGGTGTTTAATTGATAAAATTAAATTAATTAAGGGTCAAATTAATAATTAACTGAAAGTTAATTAATTGCACTATATAAGTGAATTGTCAATTCATTATTCAGATCGGAAAATCAAAACCCTAGCCTCCCAAACACAGAGATTCGGCCGAACCCCTCCCTAGAGGATTCCGGCGAATTCGTTCCTCGTTCTTCGCGTTCTTGGAGTAAGCCGACTAGTAGCTGGTCTCGGTTCTTGCTCGTGTCTGCACGTGAACTAGGAGGAGCAACATCTGAGGCTCTCGTCTATCCTTGAAAGGATATCCAAATAGGTTTTCTTAATCCATAGATTAAGATAACAGTTTTGTTAAAATTTAACTGAGGTTTAAAGATTAAGATCAATGGGACAATTGGTTCAGGTTAGATCGAATTCACCGTTTAACTAATCAGTTCGCTGCTTCCGCTGCGCGGCTCTGATCGATCTTTCTGAAACCCTACAATATCTAGTATGAATGGTGCACTCGTTGTCAACTAGTCCTAGTTGACTATCTTTTCTCTTCTTGTGACGATGATTTTCCCCTTGTATGCGGATTCTTCTGTGGTGTGGGATCGTCGTTTATCGGTGTGGATAAAACCGCGTATCCTAATGCTGCCACCTTGTCCTTGGAAATGTACCAGTGATTCTCACGATGAAATCCCAGTGTCTCCCTTGTTATCTCTGGTGTAGATCCTGCCACAGCCTTCTGCATGGATTAGGCCTTCGTGTGATGATTAGTAGGATGCTCTTATAGCTTCGGGACACCATCCGCCTTGCATGAAGCATTGATATGAAAATGTCGTTAATTCCCTTTGAGGCTTTATGGATGTGATCTATTTCCGAGCTATGGGCTCCTCCGAAGGATGGTCTCACTTCTCCTTTTTGTTTCTCCCTTTTCCCATAGGCATGTTCGTTGCCGAGTGTAGAAAGGGGATTCTGAGGACTTCATGAGTTTAATTTTGAAGGCTGACGGATCCTGGTTCATCTTAAATGGAGACACCTCGAGTACTTGGACGCTCTATTTTAACTCTCGCGCATTGTCCTCGCTCCTTAGAGCGAGGTTTCTTCTTTTTGCAGGGCTCTGAAGGAGATGTGCTTCTATATTCATCCAGTAATTCCTCCTTCTTACATCGTTTCTCCATCTTGTGAGGTACGTCCTAGTCGGGGCCGTTTGTCTAGATGTGGTTCTCTCTTACGGTCAAGGGCATATTCATACTAGACACACATGCTCTAATTATGCCTATATCTTCCTAATGTCTATTTGAAAGATGTAAAATGAATGTAGACACGAGTGAGACTGTATATAAACACCTTTTATTCAAGCCCGGGTCTGTAAACATGTGGATATGATAAGTGGGATAGAGCCTAGTCGATGCTTGATGATGTTGCTCTATTCTTCGTCTGTAGGGATGTCCTTGATGCGACGCTTGTGACCTAGAGTCCTCCATGAATCCTTTTAGGGGTGTATTCTTAACGATTCGAGCCACTAGGTATATATTAATCGATTTTGGGCTCAAATAAGGTTTCTTGTTTGCTCTTGAATAGGTTATGAGGGGGTGGCTAATTGAAGTGAGATGGAGTGTGGCATATATCGGGGTAGTTTGGTGAAGCTTGGGGTAATGCCTTTTGGAGTGTTGGGTAATGTGTGGGAAGTGGTTCATTTTTTGTGAGATAGGCTAAGGGTCAAGGTTTGCGTTGTCTTCAATTTGGATTAGGGTTTGAGAGGATATCACGGAGAACTACTCTTGGTCGCTCCACACTTTATTTGAGGGCTCGGTCTCTATCTCTGATTCCTCCTTATTGACCTGACGGTCTCCTTGATGGAATTTGGCTTGGGTTTAGGTGTATATGGGATGATGTGTTGTGGTTTTTGTGATTTCGAGTTGGGTCAGGTAGTGATTTGGGAATTTTGGACAAAGAGGAGGAGGCGTTCACGTATAGGTGGAGTTTTTGACGTTTGGACGACTTGTGTGTGTGCCCTAACCTAAAGTGTGCCTATGACGTCTAGACGAACTGTGCTTGTGGGACTATGGTACCTCATTGATATTCTCTCGTTTCTTCTTGACATGACACTGATGCGTATGTACGCCTAACACACGTGATAACGACAATGTGTATGCATGTGGCCCCTATTCTGTAAGACGATGTGAAACAAGTGACCTAACGTATGACACTCTAAGGGTATTTACAAATGAAGGAGACAAACCTAGTCAGGTGAAGGGATATGTGCCTTTATGCTTTGGACATCGCTTGTGTGTGTGACACGTTTAGGTAAGATGATGGTGGTGTCATAGCTCCTATTTTAGCCTATCGTGTGTATCCTATGTATGGTTTGACGATGTACACTTATTTGTAGGGGTAATGATGAACCCTAAGTGTTTTGATTATGTCCAAACGTTTCAGAAGATGAAAATTTAAATTCTCTTACATACGGTTTAATGTTGACTAACAATTTTTCCTTAAGTTTGTATGTAAGTTACTCAGCAGGTGCTGAATGAAATATTTCTGGATTGCCTGGATTACTCAGAAGATACGAGAAAGCTGAAGACAGTGTTTCAATGTTCAGAAGCTGGATGCTCCGCTCTGAAGTTATCGAAGTCTGTTAAAGCTCCCCTCAGAGGTCCTTTGCAATCAGAAGATAAACTCTTCCATTTTGCTCAGAAGTCTAGACAATTGGAATTAGCTTTCAGAAGCTAAGTCACGGGCTCTGGTTAGCATTTATTGCTCTGACAATTGCATTTAATGCAAGGCGCCAAAAGTTCAAAAAGCTGTTTTGAAGGAGCGCGCTTGTCTACTCAAAGCGAAACCAGAATTTCCTTGTCTACCCTTTGTTGATCCAATTGAAGAATGTTTCCAGTCAACCTCTACTTCAACTTTAAATCACTTACCGGATTTAGTTAAAGAACAAGGTTAACGGAATCAAAGTGTTTGAAGACCGTTTGAAGACTTGACAAGATTAACGGCTACAACAACTGATGTCATCTCTTTTGAAGATTCAAATTCAACAACGGTCATCCTCATTCACTATAAATAGTAGCCATGCTCCACTGCATCAACGACGCGTGATAATCGAGCAAAATCTCAACGCACTGTTTGAACAAGAAAAACAGAGCAACTTTCCATTCTCAATCTTTTCTTAGCTTAGCTATTGTAACAGTGAGAGAGTGAAGAAAAACAAGTTCATAATAGGAATCTTGTAAACTGATATCGTTTGTGATATTCAGTTAGATTTAGAGAGAAATCTAGTTGAGATTAGAGTTGGGTGAGAAATCCAGAAAACAGAGTTGTTGTTCTTCTGGTGGAAATCCTTTAACTCTCTTTAGGCTAGTCAGAACTAAGTGAGAAATTAGCTTATGTTCTGTTGATGTAAAGGAGCTTCTGAACTTGCCATAAAAGTTCTGAATAGTAGATTTAAAATCTCTGGTGGCTGCGACCTCAGGGGACAAGACGTAGTCACAGGACTTCTGTGGCGAACTTGGATAAATCGACTTGTTCATCAGGATCTCCTGAACTTCTTTCTCCTTCTTATACTTGTTATTATTGCTTCTGCGTACTTGCTTATATTTAGTGCTTAAACATATTTCCTCTATATATCATTGTCTTTGTTCAAAAGACCGTCCAGAAGTTCTTAAACTCAGAACTTCTGTTGCTGAAAATAGTCTAACTGTGTTAAGGCAGAATTTCCCTCAGAAGCTGCTTATGTAAGCTTGCCTCTGATCCTGAGGAAATTTGACTCTAAAAATTGAGTTTCCCGAAAAACTTAGAAATTCTCAGTTTACAACTTAGACACCTATTCACCCCCCTCTAGGTGATTCTGTTCTTGTTAGGGCCAACAAGTGGTATCAAAGCCAGGTTACTTCGTATATTTACTAAAGATCTAACAATCTAAGTGTAAGATCTTATACTTAGAAATTCTCAGTTTACAACTTAGACACCTATTCACCCCCCTCTAGGTGATTCTGTTCTTGTTAGGGCCCAACAGGTAATGTTTGGCATGTATATGAAATGGATGCATATTACACTTTAAACTCTAGACTGATGACTATATACACAGACGATATTCACGACTCTTGAATCTAGGGTATAAGTGACGACAAATATACACATGTGGATTTTGAGCGACTCGGTGATGGACTGTTGTGTATTTATACGTGAAGACAGACAAGACCTGATTTTTACATAGAAACGACGGGACGTATATTGTATACAGGAGTGATGTTTGACCCTATGCTAAAAGACATTATTGACATGTCGCTTATTTCTCGAATGGAGAACGTTCGTGCGACGACCCTATCTTACACAGGTTTGGAAGACTCAACATAATAGTGAACAATAGGGACTCATAGGACGGTGTGCCCCTACCTTGGTTCGAACAATATTTATGACATGAAATGGGAGTTCAAGCGCCTTTTTCGAAGCGTAATGATTCAATGTCCCGTTTTACTTCACCAACTCAAAACTCCTTCTAGCAGGAGATAGTGTGCGATTGATCTAACAGGCCATATCGTTATGATGGTATAGCCTCATTTTACATGAAATAATTAAAGTGTTCCTTGCAATGTGGAACGGAAGGCGTAACGACGTATTTCATGTATATGGACGAGTATCATAATGTTATGTCCTTTTAGGTCTACGAATTTTGAAATTGTCTTAAGACAACATTTGTTTGATTTAAGGAATTGACTTTTTGGTCGGTCGAGCTTCACCGTGTGAACTAAATTATGCCAGATGTCATGATGACGTACTTCACACAACAATGCGGACTGCGTAACAAGTCGATCCGTTGAATCCTACAAATGACATGACTGTTTGACACGAGTGGACCTATCATAGATAATATTTGTTTGGCTTAAGGAATTGACCTTTGGGGTCGTAGAACTTCGTCATGTGAAATAGAATAAGTTTCTTCTTGAATCGAAACAAACACCGTGATGACGTATTTCACATGGCAAAGTGAGCGACAACATTGGTCGACTCGTTAAACCCTACAAATGGAGTGATGACCTGACGTGGTTTGATATGTGACACTGTACTTATCCTACTCGGGGATTTTGTTGTTTTTGTCCTTTCCCTATGCAAGAAATTATTTTTTCTCTTTTTTAAAAAAAAAAATTCGGAAAAAGAAGTATGAGAACGTGTCTTACATAGATGGACAAAAAAAGATGAATTTTTGATATTTTATTATTATTACTAGTCCAACACGATATTGACCTGTGTGGACTGATGGGGCGGTGTGCCTTTAGACTCAAGATAAACTCTAAACTCATTTTCGGGAGGAGCACAAGACAATGTATATTTGATTCAACAAGTTAAACCGTTACACTAGTATGGCCCTATCCTACATGAAATCATTAAAGCATCTTTCGTAATCTGGAACATGTGGCACAGTATGACACTCGTTTTGACTTAAGGGGACGATATTTGTGACGCCATGATTTTATCTCACGAGATTGGGTTTCTTTACGAAATGAAACAGATGACATAACAACGTGTTTCATGTGATAAAATGTCTAGCGTAACGGAGTGCCCCCTCACTTCAAAAGAGTGTCATGGAAACTTGGACTCTTAACTTCTCATAGGTTAATGTTACGTCTAATATATGTACAAGTATACGTAAACAATAAATCAGTTAGTATGAACATTCATGTGTGCGGCACACTCCCTCGCAGTCTTCACGTGGTACGTCTCTGTCCTAGGTGGGTTTCTTTTGGCATCTTTCCTTTCAATGTCAAAACGCTCTCAACGACGTGATTTAATTTTTTGTTCAGAGGTAGTTCCTAGGGGAGATATCTAAGCTGACTATATGAGGCTTCGGTCTCGTTGATATAGGAACATTCATCAACAACACCTGAAAGTTTGAAGGGTTTGTACGTAGACACCATGGAGAAATCCGAGAATTTGAAGGAAGAGATAAAAAAATTAACGGGCGAAATCAAAGAATTTAACAAGAGAATAATGATGGAGAATCTTGATATGCAGTACATGATGTTGGGTTCACTTCCTCTGACTGAATTTTATGGTATATTTCTAGAAGCACAAAATGAGATGAGTCAAGAAAAAAAAAGTTGCTCTGATGATTGTGATTGATAGTTCAACCTCAATATCAAATTCTGCCGTTTATGGAAAGAAGAAAATAATATTATGATGTACTGAATCATGTAATGGCAATGAAAAATTTGGCTTAAAAATATTTAATTAAATAAAAATTCAATTTATTTAATATATTTGTGTCATTTTCATTTGTTGGTTTCTGATGTTTCTTTTGTTCTGTTTATTTTTATTATTTTGGTAAACAAGTGAAAAGTAAAAAAAAGATTTTCATTTTTAGTTATTGATTTATACTGTTTATTTTTCTCTCTTGTTTTAGGCTTTTTTTTTTTGTAACAAGTGAAAAGAAAAAACAAAACAATAAACATAGAAATAGAAAAAGTTCAAGGCTACACTACTAATGTCTTTTAGCCTTGCCTTTATTTAAATAAATATATAATTTGGTTTTATTTTCATTTAGTTTAATTAATAAATATTAGTATTGTCAAAATGTTAGGAATTGAGATAATCATTATTAATATGAGAAATTTAAACATCAAATATTTATATGTTAAATTAATAATAACATTAAATAAGAGTATTTGAGTAATTTATGTCATGCTTTTTTTTTCTATCTCGATAGATTTAGGGTATTACTATTACATCCCACTTTTTCTAAACTGTAGTCCATTTTGACAAATTTGCTCTTTTCATTATGGACAAGTCACAAAAGATAAAAGTTGAAAGCTCTCAAATAAAAAAACCTATTTTGAAACTCGAAGATTAAAAATTCATAATTTGAGATGTCGAATGACCCAACGAATCCGGAATGGATTAGTGATGATCAATCATTAGAAGATGAGGTACTTGAACATTTAAAAACACATTCATATAATATTTAGAATTATTTGTTTCGGAAAACGGCCTTGATGGTCGTTTCTCCCTATGGAGGAACGGCCTTAGTGGCCGTTTCCATGGCCGTTTCGCCCTAAAAACGGCCTCAAAGACCGAAAAATGTTCACTTTTTGAAATTTTGATCAAATTAACTATTTTCGAGTTTGTTTTTGTACATTTTTTGTGTTTTTGTCCAAAATTGAGAGCAAAAAGTGTGGTTTTGAAATTAAAAAGTTTAATTTTGAAAAAGAAATTGTTGAAAGGTTTTAGAATTTCAAAATCAAGAAGGAAGTTATGTCAAGGGTATTTTGAAAAAAAATGGACTGTAATTTGAAAAATATGGGCTGCTAGATTCCATCCAATAGGCAAATATTACCTAAAAATTGAGAATTTAAATTGATGTGAGAGCATCGAAATTGATATTGTATATATTAGTAAATAATAAACTAACAAACTAATAAATCTTAATTGAAAGTTTAAGAATTTAAGTTGATGTTAAACAAATTACAAATTTAAGTTAAACTCTATTTAGCGGGAGCCCCCAAAAAATTAATGTTGATTATGTATTAGCTAGATATTAATAATAAATTAATATATGTTATTAATTAAAAAATTGAGAATTTTTCTAAAAACGATACATCATCAGATTTTAGTATACTAATAGATAGATAAATATGATTCATGTCATAGTTACATTTAGAGGCCTTTTTGGAGGAAGATGAAATCAATTTAATCAATCATGAAGTATATGTAAGGTGTAGGCTTTGGTCACTTTGTTTTTCCTCTAATTTGTTTGTACTTTGTCCTATCCACCATTAGATTAGATTTTAACCCATGATCTAATGGTGGACAAAACAAAGTAATGGTTACTTTGTGAAAAACAAAGTGACCCTAGAATTTCCCGTATATGTAAACATATTAGATGTAATTTGAAAGTTAAGTTTACAACAATTTAGATCCTGTTTTTTTTACTTATATTCAGCATATTTCGGTTCAATTCAGTATTTTTTTAATTATGTTCAGCAAATTCAGCAAAATTCATTAGACAGTCAACCAATAATTCAGTTCAGTTCAGTTCAGTTCAGTTCAACAAAAAGAACAACGCCTTAAAGCTTTTAGTCTTTATAGTTAGGAGTGATCACTATAGTGAACTAAAGTTGGATTTTTGGCACATATGAACTTATGCTTATGTATGGTGCTAATAGACTGAGAAACATGCTCTTCAATTGTAGAATTCAACACCATGACACATGTGTATGACAATGTGTGATTTAGTGAAATTGTTGGATTTTTGGCACATCTGAACTTATGCTTATGTATTAGTGTCATGTGGTGTCAAGTTTTTACAAGTTGTTGAGCAAGAAGAGGACTGTAAAATGCATTATTTGCAGAATTAAGAAAATAGTCAATTCTGCTGAAATGGACGTGGACATTTTTCTAACCTTTGATTATCCATAATATCAAATAAATCATTTTCGTCTTTGGTAAATTTACCAAGGGCTATAGTCATTGTGAGCCTTCTATTCAACTACTTCAACCAAATCATAACCTAATTGGCCACAAGCTTGAAAAAAATTGGACGGAAAAGTCATCATACACGCCAGCAAAATTAACAATTTCCTTAATTTTACAAAAAAATATTTTACAATTCTCTTTTTACTTAAAAACAAACCACAAAAACTTATTTGCGAAAACCTAAAACCACATAATACTAATGCGAAATAAACCCTAAATATTTACTTAACAACAACATTTTTTTCCACCATGCTTTTCCCACAGCAGTAAAAAGGAACAAACCCTTCCTTTAATCCATTTAAACATTTGTAGGATACGCTGTAATCAACACGGTTGCACAATATTCACGCATGCACTATTTATAACCAACGAATGCAAAACAAAACTAGAAAAACAAAAGTTCATTTTGCACAAGTAATGCAAAAAAGCAAGTCCTTTAATTTTATTTTCTTAAAAAACAAGTCAACAAACAAATGTGATATTCTGAATTTTAATGAATCTAAAAACATTTATAAAAATAAAAAAAATGAATCTAAAAACATGATTTGGACAACTTATTTCCCAACTCATCATTTTCTCTACTTATTATTACTATCAACAACTAAACATTAACGTCACGCATATAACATAAACTATATTTGTAGTTTTAAATTATCAAGTAAGAGTTTGACGAAAACAAGTAATATATTTATAAAACATGTTGGAGGAAAGTCCATGGAAATATATATATGGCAACTTAACTAATTAACATAACCTTTCAAGACAAGCAACCTACTACAACCTAACATTCCCCTCTATATTTTATCATCACAAAAAAAAAAAAAAACATTCCCTCTATATAATTCCCACCATTATTATTATTATTATATCTCCATTTCAATTCTTCATTTTCTATATCTTTCTGCTTCATTCCTCATTTTTCATCTTCATATTATCTCAAAATGTCAACTATTAGGCCAAGAACTAGTACTTCTTCCAAGCAACCCATTTCATCCATCCCTCAACAATCAACTTCTAGCGATACCGACGATAATCATAAACCCGAAACCCCAAAATCTCCAAAACGTTCTTCGCCTTCATTTTCTCAACGAGCCATCTCCCAAACCCTAACAAGCACTGCCCAATTAGCAAACCTTCTTCCCACAGGAACCGTTTTAGCCTTCCAGCTTCTCACCCCTATTTTTACCAACAATGGTGCTTGTGACTCCGTTACTCGCCCTCTAACCCTCCTTCTACTTGGTCTTCTCACTGCTTCTTGCTTTCTTGCATCGTTTACCGATAGTGTGAAGTCAAATGATCACGGGCAAGTTTATTATGGTTTGGCAACCTTTAAGGGGATGTTTTTGTTTGATTGCCCCGATGAGGAAGTTTCGGGGCTACCGGATTTGAGCAAGTATAAGATCAAGTTCATTGACGGAGTTCATGCTGTGTTGTCTATGCTAGTGTTTGTTGCTATTGCTTTGAGGGATAAAAATGTGCTGAGTTGCTTGTATCCAATGCCAAAACATGAAACTCAAGAGGTTTTGGATATTGTTCCAATTGGGATTGGGCTACTTAGTGGATTTTTATTTGTTGTTTTTCCTACTAGAAGACATGGGATTGGCTACCCTCTTACACCTGCTGCCAAGTGATCATGTATTTGTTCACCATTTATTATTGGCTTTCTTCTCAAATTTTTGTGTTCTTTGTTAATTAATTTTAACCAATTGTAAAGAAGGGCTTGTTTTGTTGATTATTTTTCAATTCCCTCTCTTTTAACAGGGCAAGTCGGTTTAGTTGATTAGAGATTAGGCTAATCTAATCGCATATCTACCCGATTCTATATATATACAAAATACAACAAAGTAAGAGTTTAATGAAGGGTAAACTACAAAAATAACCATTGTGGTTTCAAGTGTTTACAAAAACAATACTCGTGGTTATAAATTTTAACAAAAAGATAACTTTTCAATTTAAAACGCCAAAAATAACCGTTTAACGACTTCAAAGTGAAAAATTCAAAACATTAACGTTGTTTAGAATCACATTTTCTATGCAACTACGATTTTCATTTTTCAAAATCATCTTTTTAATTTTTTTGTTTCTCTAACGTTTACTTTCTCTCTTTTAGCCAAACATTGTCTAAATAATTTCGAAATTAAAAAGTTGAAGAATTAAAGTTGCTTAAAATATACATATTTCTCTAACGAATCGAATTTCTATGTATTTAACGGTTTTTCTTTTAATTTATGGAACCTCGGACTTTTTTTTGTTCAAACTTGTAACCACAAATATCTTTTTTGAGAAAAATAAACCACAAGTTGTTTTTGTAAAAACTTGAAACCACAGGGATTGTTTTTGTACTTTACCCTTTAATGAATATGGAGGACAAATGATTGGCACAAAAAATTTATTTAGAATAAATATTTGGTGAATTATATTATCATCAGACACCGATTATGTATACAATGTCAATGAATTAATCTTTTATGTAGAGGAGAGGGTCAATGAATTTATGTCAAACTCTTGTGAATTTCACACACAGGTTTGATATGCACTATGCCAGTTGGAACTTTCATAAATAAAGTGATATGTAAGCATTTTAGTAAGTTTTCTAGGTTCCATCTCCTAGATTTGAGTTCTCCTTCTCCTCTTAAATTTTTCCTAAGTTAATGAATTTATGTTTTGTGTAAATATGCCATGCATTACATGGGCTTAATGTATACGCCCATCATATCCACACAAATAAGCCCATTTTTACAAGAATAAGTTCACCATGTTTAATAAATAAAAGTTTGGATCATTTCCTTCTCGGAAAGGAAGTTTGGTTGTAGATGAAAATGGGAAAGATAGTAAACATTGTACTCCATAAACATATTCTACTCAAGAATTGTACAAGGTTGTAAAAGGAAGAAAAAATGATGACATGGGAACATTTGTACGTCATATGTAATGCTCGAAATTTTCGAAAAAGTTTAAAAACTATTGACGTCTTATGCAAATTGTGTTTATACACAGAGTGACAATTTGGTTTGAATAATAAAAATTTAATTTCAGTATTCTATAAGAGCATCTCCAGTGATTTGAATAAGACTATATATGTTCTTTAATAACAATTGAAATGTAATGATGAAATTGGCTGAATTAGTTAAATTTGGATGAATGCTCAAAGAAATTTGCTAAATTTGAATGAACTTAATGCGGCTAAAATAAACTGAATTCTGCTGAAAATAAGCTAAAATGAACAGAACCTAATTCGTGACAAAGTCTCTTCAAATCACAAAAAATTGTGTTTACAACCATTGCAGGGGATTGTGCGGAGGAGGAAAGAGAAACTCAAATGATACAAGAACTTATAACGTTACATAACATAAAAAATAAATGGGAAAAGTACAAATAAAACCCTTGTAGTTTCAATGTTTTGCAAATAGAGGAATGTGGTATCATTTTTTGCAAAAGGAGGCACGTGGTTTACATATTTGACAAATAAAGGAAATTGACTAACAACATTTGCCATCAAGTCAACCCGCCACGTCATCAAGTCACATGACATGTCATCAAAAAATTAATAGTTTATTATGCCACGTCAACAAGTCAACATGCCACATCATCAAAGTCAATATGACATGTCATCAAATACTAACAATTTAAATGAAATTCCTTTAATTGTCAATTTTGTAAACCACATGCCTCCTTTTGCAAAAAATGAAACCACATTCCTCTATTTGCAAATTCATGAAACCACAAGGGTTTTATTTGTACTTATCCCAAAATAAATTACGGAAGAAAAAGTGATAACACGTAAACATTTAAATTTTTCTTTTATTTTATTAAAGTAAAGGTATTAATATATTTTTGATAATAAAAGTATAATTTTATGTGTATCAAATTTTAGTATATATCATGCATACTACGTCATCCCGTATATCAACTTTATAATTTGATGACAAGTCATATATATTAACATTTCGAATTTATAATTTATAATCTAAGATTTATATTTTAAGGTCTAAATTTTTTATTTTAAAGTTTAAAATTTTATATAAGTTATTAAAAAATTAATTATATCACTGTTAAAATGGTTATTGATTAAAATATTAGGTGTCAAAAAACTATATATTAATCCAAACGATTAGCATGCAGTAAAATACTCTGCAACAATTTTGTCAAAAGTTTGTAATCCCCACTAATAATGCTCTCCCCGAAACTATGGCCAGAAATGAAGTGAACCCGGAAGATGACATGGATGTCATGCATGTGATGACGTGGATCCCCAAAAGACATCCTCGTCATAAGCATAAGCATAAGAAAGAAACAGAAAGAAATGTATGGCAGATTGAGCTCTGGTTCCTGCTGATCATCATCACTCTCTCTTCCCCCATAACTACTATGTCTTTCTCAATCGCTCTTCATTCATTCCCTTCAATAACCCCACCAAAAACCCACCTCAACTTCACCTTCAGACGACAATTCCAAATTTCATACCCGCAGAAATTCAAGAATCAGATTAGATCAGTTCAGAATGAATCTAAGGATCTTGGTGTGGTTCCAGAGAAACCCAGATGGGAAAATGTGTTTGCTAATGCGGCTAGCTTGTATCCTTTGTATGTGAGTGTGGGAGGGGTTGTGGCTTGCTTAAAGCCGAATACTTTTACTTGGTTTGTGGACAGAGGACCTGCTTCTTATAGTTTGTCTCTTGGGTTGATTATGTTGTCTATGGGTCTTACTTTGGAGCTTAACGACTTGCTTTCTTTGTTTCTCAAAAGACCTCTCTCTGTGAGTAGTAGGATCTGCTTTCTTTTTGTGCTTTATCAGTAATTGATTTCAGTTCAGTAGCATTTAGTTCAATTCAAATCGATAATTTCCCTTCAGTAAATGCAGTTCAGTTCACTGGCATTCAATTCAGCTCAATTCAGTTCATTCTTTTATGCCTTAATTGATTTCAGTTTAGTAGCATTCAGTACAATTCAGATCAGTAATTTCCCTTCACTAAATGTATTCAGTTCAGTTTGAACATCTAAAAGCTCTAGCTGATAGTTCTAATAGTTAAGGTATAACATCTTTTATATTAATCTCTGACACAACCCTCATGGGAATGCCCCTTGGCTTGAAGCATACACAATACAGGCTAACCACCATGTTTTTCTAATTCAAGAAATATTATTGCCAGGAATCGACTCAGAACCTCGATCATAGAGGCTCTGGTCAGGTTACTTAACCGGTTGAACCAAAAGCTCGAGCTGAGCTGATAGTTAAGACTAACAACATCTTTTCTATTAATCTCTGACACAGTTCAGTAAATTTCAGTCAAAAGAACAGGGCCCTAGAGTGCATGAAATAATGAAATTGTGGATCTCTGATTTAGACCTTGAGATGCCTATTTACCTCATTTCTGTGTCTGTAGGTTGGATCAATAAAATTGTGAGGAAAACAGAAAGATTATTGCATTTAGTTTCTGTTTAAAAAATTGAATGATTCCTCCTGATATTGTTGTTTTCAGATACTATTTGGGTGTGTTGCTCAGTATTCTATAATGCCAGCTTTTGCAATGATAGTGAGCAAATGTTTGGGACTTTCTCCTTCTCTTACAGTGGGACTTGTATTGCTTGGATGTTGTCCTGGAGGTACTGCCTCTAATGTGGTACGTAACTTCACTTCCTTCCTTTGTATGGGATACCACGACCCGTTCTAACTTAAACACCAGCTTAAATTCCAGATGGCATTTTCTTATAGACATGTTTCTCTTTGCTGCTGATATGTACCATTTCTCATTATACATTGTCGATTGTATAAACTATTATCAACTTCTGTGGATTAAGAAATGATTGCGTTATGCAACTTTAATTGATCTCTTCTGATTGATCAAAATTTCATATGCTATTATAGTTATTCTTCTCCTTGGCATTCTTTGACATACGTTGCATCATATGAATGAAATTTCAGTTATGTTATCTTGACTGAAAAATCTGTTCGAGATTTGGGAGCGTGAAGCACGTGCATAGTTGTGTAATGATGCCTTGGAATGTTCATGAAAAGTGGATAATTAAGGGTGCATAATACTTGATGATGAGAAACTCAAATGTATTTCTTTCTTTTAGTAGACACTGTTCTGCTCGAGCATTATAGATAGAATTGAACCCTCTTGATCAAAACTTTGAGTTGTCACTTGGTGCTCCTTGTTTCATCATGGTATGACATGGCAGCCATGTTGGTCTTCGTGAATAATTGCTCCTTGTTAAATATCATTTTCAAAGTAACCGTCTGTCTTGATTTACTAAATTTGAACATAAGATTGGTTGTATTGTAATATCACTTACTGCTTGACAGTGTGTAAAGTAAACCATCCGAAATTTCAGTTGAGACGATCTCTTTTATTATCATATTTATGAGGTGTTGGCTTGTTTCTGTTTTTCTGAATTAGTGTTACAGGTGACGTTAATTGCGCGAGGGGATGTTCCACTATCTATTGTAATGACAGTGTGTACAACTCTTGGTGCAGTACTACTCACTCCACTATTAACAACGATTCTTGCTGGAACTTATGTTCCTGTAGATGCTCTTAAACTCTCAATCAGTACCCTTCAGGTAACTTCATTTTTTATTTAATCACAACTAATTGAACAATACACGTCCACTGATATTCTACTCAGTTTCCTTTCCCACCAGGTGGTTGTGGCACCGATTCTACTGGGTTCTTATTTACAGAGCACATTTCCAGTAGCAGTGAAAGCTGTGACACCTGTTGCACCACTCTTTGCTGTTTTAGCATCATCATTGCTTGCCTGCAGGTTCTTTCATCTTCCCATTTCATTTTTCTGCTGAAATTGGAGCTTTTTGATTCTTCATCTCCTGGTCTTATTATTTTCCTTTTCCGGGTTACATTTCCAGCGTGTTCTCAGAAAATGTTCTTCGCATTAAATCATCAATGCTTGGTGCTTCACTGCCTCCTGGATCCTCCCCACTTCTTCTCATTCAGTCATTTTTGTCCAGCGAACTGGCCGTCGTTATACTTGCAGTTCTACTGCTACATTTTGCCGGTTTCTTTGTGGGGTAAAACTTGAGTGCCATTGTAATTAATATTATATTACTTATTTGATCGTTGCCATGCATTGTTTTGGAAGTTCTGTACTTCCTAATCATCATTATATCTTGAGGAGTTGTTGAACATGGACTGAAACACAACTCTTGACAAGATATAAATCTCAATTAGCAGACTAGGTGGATTTGGAAAAAAGATTGATAAGTTCGTTCCACGTTGGAATTATAGCCTGTAACACGGTTGGGGAAAAGATTGAAAGAGAAGATTTTATATGGCCATCATTACATGGAGGCCTGATCTAATTATGAGAAAATTATAGAAAATGAGACATTTCATTGAATGAAATGTGCTAGAAAATTGTGTTTAATTGGTAAAATAGTAATTAGTTTTTCACAGATGAGAAACCTTTTACTGGATTTAGTTTAGATGCGTGTTTATCTTCTTATGTGGATGTTATGATGATATAATACATTGAACACAAGCTATTGTTAATGAGAAATAACATTATGCTTATGTACTTACTAACATGCGAACCTCCGTCTATCCGCAGCTATATATCTGCAGCTATGGTTGGGTTTAAGGAATCTGAGAGGCGAGCAATTTCAATCGAGGTATGTATACTCTATTGAATATCTACCATTTTTTGCACAAATTACACCCAAAACTTGCAAAATGCATCACATCTTTCATTATCTAAGCATTCTTAATGAAGATATAGACTTTAAGCATTCTTAATGAAGATATAGACTTTAATTCATTTCTAAAAACCAAAAAGATTTATATCTTCTTACCTTCAACTATATAATTATTTAAAAAAAGAAAAGAAAAAGAAGAATGATAACGACTTCAACAAAAATAGGTAACTGAGAAATGCTTGGATTGGATAAGTAATGTTTTCTCTATTTTTGTGAACGGAATTAATACTAATGTCTCATAAAAATGTGATACACGGGCAAATGAATTTGTTATTTGTTAGGACAAGTCATCGAATGATTATGTCTTTTGCAGGTTGGTATGCAAAATTCGTCATTAGGAGTGGTGTTAGCAGCGTCCCATTTCACTTCTCCAATGGTTGCACTACCGGCTGCTATGTCTGCTGTTATCATGAATATCATGGGCAGCTCTTTGGGTGTCATTTGGAGATACATTGATCCATCTGATTTAAAAGGTAAGCCCTAGTCTTGACGATTCAACACTTCTACAGAGAATACGACTGCATTTTTGTTAATCAAATAATTGAAAGATAATATCGAGTTTGAATGTTCTATTGCAGTGAAACAAAAGCTGGAAAAAAGAGAGTGAATGTTCAAGAATATAGAATTTTTTTTTTTTTTTTTATCTTTGCTATATTTTCTGTTTGTGTTTGAATTCAAATCAATCTCGAAAATCGTAACTGCTCTTCCAGCCCTCGAGGATTCCCCAATCTCGTCCTCAGCTCTTCCTTCCCCTTCTTACACACACTTCAATCATCCTTGTTCACTATCAATAAATGCTATATATAATTGCTCTCAAAAGACTTCCATTTTCTTTATGATCATGACTTTGAGTTCAATTTTAGTGGTCAGTTAGATAGATCTTCTTTTCCTTCGGTGGCGGAATCTGGCCACTCCGCCTGGCTATAATTCTTCCACCCAGCCAGTCACCAAGATCAAGAGTAGCTAATAATCAAGAAAGACGACGTTAAAGAGCGCCTCAGATCTCATTCTCGATGAAGAAGGAAATTCTTATCCAATTCGAACCCAGTTATGCATCTTCATTCTTATTGGTGATATTACAATTGGTCAAGTTGTTGCAGTTTTTGTTTTTGAAAACTAAAGGGGGGACTTTTTGAGATTTTTTAAATTTCAATCATGTGAGATTAATTCAACAATAGAAAGTAACTGTGCTGTTATTTATATCTAAAATTGGCCCTTAACTGTGCTAGTTTTTAACTTTGGGGTAACATTAATGTTAGCATTTTTGCACCTTATTCCATTTGTTCATCATATATTGATTTGGCACGTTCGGTTTTTTAGTTTTATTTTTTAATTTGACAATGTGACATACTAGCCACGTAATATACGCATTTTATGAACAACCAATTTCATTAACACTAAACAAAGATTATATTCATTATAGCTAGCGAAACGAGCTAAAAATGAGTGAAATTTTCAACATAGGAACGGGATTAGAGAGAGACTTTCCCCAGGAAGCTAATTCATGAGCTATCGAGTTTGCCACTCTCGGGATATGAAGAACTTGGCATGATTGAAAATTTGTGATCCGTAGTTTGAGGTCTTCAAACAACACAGGACCACTGAAATCAACATTTAATATACACACTTAAAAGTTTGTAGTCAAATTATATCCTTCAATTGCCTAAATAAATGTATTAGGGTGGATATTTGTTTTAAAAAAAAGAAAAAAAATAATATCAGGGTGGATATTTTACAACCTACACTTATTAAATGTGTAAAATTGTAGTGGATGAGACAAGATAATAAATATAGAGTTTTGATATATGCATCCTCTTGCGTATAAGCAGGGTCGGCTCAAGCATTTTGGAGGCCCTAGGCATGAGTAAAAAAAAAAAATATGTAAAAGTATTCAATTTTATTTATTTTTTTCGAAAGAGAAAATATAGTATTCAATTTTTTTTAAACAATTCATAATCCTTTTTAAAAAAAAAATCATAATTGATGCATTTGTTTATAGTTATATTATTGTTAGGGTATTACAAAAATACCATGTGGTTGGAATTTTTTTACAAATGTAATCCCGTTGTTTAGAATTTGCAACTAGAGCTATACGATTTTTGCACTTTACATAAATATTCTATAAAATTTTCTACATTTTCGATTTTTACAAAAGGGCATGATTTGAAAACATTAGAATTAATTTTCAGTATTTGAGATCTCTATTAAATTGAAAAAATAAATTAGATTAATAGGATTCTAATGAAATTCGGCTCAAATATTTTCTTAAAATAAAAATTCGGTGGATATTGTTCTTGTTTATTAGTGAAAATTGTTATTTATAATAAAGATGGATAATATAGTTCCAGATATTTTTGCAATTTTAATTGAAAGATATATTATTTAAATTTTAAAATTCTTTCAAAAGATTATAATAAAAAAATAAGTAAATAATATTTTTTGATTTATTTTGATAAAAATAAATAATATTTTAGTTGTAAATAATCAGTTGAAGAAAATAAAACTAATGATAATGTTTAACATATCTATCTTCCACCATTTCGGTTTTGTGGAATTTTATGGGGTATATAGCAGCAAAGGAATGAGGAATTGTGGCATACTCAAGTGGCTCCGGCGGAGGTGTGTGTTAGGGGATGGTTGAGTCTTATTGTGGATTACAAATGTGCCAATGTTGATAGAGAAACTAGTGTTGTTGATTCATTGTGGCCAAGGCTTTATGTCTAAAAGAGGTGTTGAGTTGGGTGAAGCATGATTGGGGCTTTGGTTGAGTCTGATCCCAAAGGGGTTGTGGATTGTTTATCCATCTAAATATTTCTGAGCTTCACTAGTGTTAGTTTATTGTTTGTCAAGTGTGGTACTAATAATGTTGTTGGTACTCTATTGCTAAGGATGCCCTTCAATGGGAACACCTATGAATGTATTGTTCCCTATATATGTACTGGTTATCAATTTCTCCACTTATAAGAGTTGACACCGATAATGAAGTTATTTCAATTTAATTTACAAGATTAATTCTTTCATTTTTTCTTTTTAAAAAAAGTAATCTCAAATTCACTACAAATATAAGAATAGTAAAATAAAGATACAAGTATAATGTTTAGTCCATCTCTTTAAAAGCTTTCATGGTCATTAAAGTAGACACTATGTGCACTTATGATCACTAAAGTACATTTTAAGTCAATAAAGTCACAAAACTAACAATATCCACCAATAAAATCACTATGATCATATCCGGCTACCGACTTCACCAAAATGATGACATCAGCCACTTCATTGCCACATCAACGCCATGTCACAATAGTCATTTAAAAAAGTGGACACTTGTCAATAAATAATAAAAAAAAAACTCTTCAACCAAAATATTCTTTCTAAATTATTTTAACAATAAAATTCTCAATTTTCCCTTAAAATAAAAAGTTTTGAAAGGCCTAATTCATTTTATAAAGAAAGCATGTCTACCCTTATTTTTTTTATTGGCTTAAATTATACGTAGCCCCTTATACTTGGTCAAAAAAATTACATCACCTCCTCAACTTCTGAGACGTCTTATTAGCCCCTCAACTTATAAAAATTGATACGTTTAGTCCCTTTTTATCCATATTCACTCACATTTGGGAGAGTGAACTTCACTCTCCTGAAAACTATAAATTCATTCTTAGACAAATTACAAAACCGATCCCTTACTTTTCTCTTATTTCGTTTTTTTTCATCTTCTTTATTTTCTTTTCTTTTTCTTATTGTTTCATCTGAAATTTTAGAATTCGGCGGCTGAATTCTGAAATTCTAGAATTTAGCAGCCAAATTCTGACAGTCTGATTATGGAATTTTTTGCAATTGAGATCTAGAATTTTTGAATTTGGACGCTAGAGTACTTTTTGATTTTATTTTTTTTATAAGAAAAGAAAGAAAAAGAGAGAAGATGGAGATGTAAAATTAGAAAAAATAAAATTAAAAGGGGTTTTTGATATTTTTATTATTCTTTTCACCCCTCTAGTCTCTCTTTATTTTAATATTTTTGCGACATCAGCGCCATATAAGACAATGGAACTAATTGCATCATTTTATACAAGTTGAGGGGCTAATTGTATCACTTTTACAAGTCGGGGGCTAATTGAAGGGCAAAGCAACTTTTTTGACCAAATTTAGGAGACGGAAAATGGCGTAAGAAGACATTAATACCATCACACAAAATAGTGTGTATAAGCTAAAGCTAAAGGGGCTGGAAGTAAATCGGATGTGTGTTGTTTCGTTTCGTTTCTGCAACTTGGCGCGTGCTCTGTAGCTGAATCCCCATCTGCGAAGATGCAGGTAATCCTTGCTTTGAATTCTTCCATTAAGTTGTTTCTTGTAAAACCCTAAAAACTAAACCCTAACTCACTAATTGAAGTTGTTTTTTTTTTTGTTGTTGTTAGGCCAGTGATAGGTTTAACATCAATTCCCAGCTTGAGCATCTTCAAGCTAAATATGTCGGCACTGGTCACGCTGATTTGAATCGATTGTCAGCTTCTCTATTCTTATTATTATTTTGTTCAATTTTGCTTTCTCTAAGATGTCAATATCTGAATTCTTTTTTTGTGTTTGATCAGCGAGTGGGCCGTCAACATTCAGCGTGATAGCTATGCATCCTATGTTGGCCATTATCCTATTATGGCTTACTTTGCTATTGCTGAAAATGAGTCCATTGGTCGCGAACGTTACAACTTTATGCAGGTTCTTTTTCTCTTCCATTGACTTTCTTCTTGTTTTCTTATCAGTTTCTGTGTTTAGGAGAGGGGAAGTTGGATGTTTTTATGATCGATTAGATTCAATGCACTCTCTGGTAGTGTATGATTTTACGTTGATTTACCGCCTCATTGCTCTGTTGCACAGACATGATCCTTTTTTTTTGTTGGGTCGATGAAACGAGGTTAAGAAGAGAGTTAGAAAAAATTGTTTGAATGTTTATTTGATCGTAGGATCACTGCCATTTTTAGATAGAATAGTCTAGTTTTAGCTGACCAGAAGTTGTTTGTAGAGTTTCTTTGCTGAGCTGAATGAATGAATTTTGGGTATTGTTTCTATTGACATCCTGATGTCCTGGCTAGTATTTGTTATGCAATGCGTGTTTTGAGTACTGCATGAGAAATCCATATGAGTGGAATTAGCTTGCTGTTGTTGGAATATTGATCAAGATCGCTGTCCTGGAGATGAATTGCATTTCATGTTGGATTCCCCCAAAGTCATAGGAAAATGAGAAATAAAAATATCATCTTGTATGCCACATGGTTATGTAAAGCCCAGTATCACTCCCAAAAATTTGTTCAGATTATGCATTTTATGCAATTTACCACCAAATTATTTGAGGTTATTTCATCGTCAGATCAAACTCATCTTCATACTCTCATGTTCTGAATCAATCCTTTACCTTTCTTGCCAATATAACTTTTACTAGTGCGTTCATGGTTTTGCATATATGACTGCACAAATAGAGCTTCAACAAGCCATTATGTCATGAACTTAGTTTTTAATTTTGTTGATAAAAAAAAAACTCCTTTGCTTGAGATGATTATAGTGAAAGTTTATATTGCGATTTCAATGCTTTAGTTTAGCTAATAGCTTTAACGTGTAATGTTCATAGGTAAACTAAAGCTTCAAGCTCACATATATAATGTTTTGCTAAATCCTTGGACTCTTGAGGAATCAAGATGTTGTTTCAATTAGTACTAATGTGAAAAGTTTAGACTATTGAAGTGAACAATACATGCGGAAATAACAGGAAAGAACGTTTTTATAGTCTGCAGTGTACAATCTTTTTTGTTAGGTGAGTGGCTACTAGATGTTTGATAGTGGAAGGATGTTACGTTCGGTTTCTTTCTTACTGTTTTATTTATTTATTTTACATTCTGCAGATGGATATTCGCTGATTGCGATGTGATTTTCGTGCAGGCCTTGCATATATTTGAAATATTTTACCTGATGTTTCTTTTTGATTTATGCAGAAAATGCTATTGCCATGCGGTCTACCCCCTGAAAGAGAAGATGAGTAAGAGGGTGCACACTTCAAGTTAGAACATCCTGATTCGGGTATTTGTTGGCCTTAGAGCTTGTCGTTTGGATGTAAACTTTTCTATTAGTGTATGCTGAAAGTAACCGATGATTCTTTCTAAACATCTAATACTCAAATGTTTCAGTTTTAAGTTACTTGCAGGACAGTGTAAAATGATCAGCGCGAAACACCTAAAATAGAATTATGCTTGGTTTCTATACGTTGCTTGACAGAATTTAGTATGTGTTTTTTTAGGAAGTGTAAGATATATATTGTTGCAGATCTAAGAGGAAGCACAAGCCAAATGATAATATGGTTTGCCATATTTTAATTGAACAAGAGTTTAGAAGAAAAATATGAAGCCATAAAGAAACAAGTTACAATGCAAGGAAAAAATTGGTGACAAGCAACTTCCACGTATTGGCTATGTCAAACTGTAAACATTGAGTTCTATCAATGTGGCATCCATGTTCATTTCCCAACGTTTCTAATCGAGTTGACTATTTTGAGATTACTATCAATGTTCAATAACCTACCAAACATGTTTAACGAAAAAGCTAGAGCAGTCAAATAGAAACAAAAAGTTTGTTTCTCTTCTCTATTTGAGATACTCGTGGAGTTGCTCAAACTGAAAAGTTAACAACAGTATCTGCAAGTTTTTTTTCTCTCATTAGAGATATATCTCGAAATTTCAATCTTACGACATCAATTTTACGGAAAATATAGAGAATTGACCTGTATATTTGCTCCGAATCAAAATGGAAACAAAATGTTGATAAAATGAAAGCACTTGCTCATTTCAGAATCCAAATGCAGTATATATATTCTTCCAAAGCTTGAATCTTTCTTCAAGAATTCAAATCCATGCCTCCATTACTCAAGAATCTCCTAAAAAGACCTCAAACTATAAAATTCCAACACCAAATCAAACAATTACATGCCCAAATACTAAAATTCACCCCTCTTTCTTCCACCAACATATCCACTCTCATCTCCATTTACTGCAACTTCAACCTCTTACACCATTCCCTCCTCTTCAACACCCTCATTTCGCCCCCGGTTCTCGCCTACAAATCCATCATCAGATCCAAACTCATTTTTCAAAATGAGTTCGAAAAAAATTATACCAGTGAACTCGTATTAATTAGGCGGTCATTTTGAGATCCATTGTTGTTATTTATAGACGATTTTTTATTTATTTATTTTTTTATGGTTGTTCCAAATTGGATACTCGGTTGTTCCAGCATAATACTACATTTGTTCCACCAGACTACTACATTTGTTCCACCAGAATACTACATTTTTTTACACTCCCAGAGTGCATTTTAAAAAAAAATGAAAATATTCTGCTGGAACAAATGTAGTAGTCTGGTGGAACCAATGTAGTATTCTGCTGGAACAACCGAGTATCCAATTTGGAACAACCATAAAAAAATAAAAATCGTCTATAAATAACAACAATGGATCTCAAAATGACCGCCTAATTAATACGAGTTCAGTGGTATAATTTTTTTTTGAAAAATGAGTTCGGAAAGAGCGGGAAAATGCATTTTAAATAAAATAATAAAAAACTTTTTCTCTCTCCAGATGTGACATCAACGCTGACATCATCTCATCTTCCCTTCAATAATGCCCCTCCATGTTTTTAAAATTTCAAAATTGCCACCACTTTTTAATTGTCTCACACTAAAAATCAGTCTCACTATAGTGACTTTGTCTCACCTGATCCTATCTAAATACATATAATTCATATATATATATATATATATATATATATATATATTTTCAATACAAAGTAAATGCTTTTTTATTTCTAATTATTGATATCATTGAAAATACCACAAAACATTGAAAAATTAATGCTTATATACAACCTTATCATTTTCTTTAAATAATTTAAATTATCTCTACCAAAATTAAGTATTGATTGTACGATTTACTTCTCGATATATGTGAGACATACTCCCTCTGATCCATATTATTTGTCACATAGAGAGAAAAAGTCTTGTTCCATATTATTTGTCATGTTAGATTTCCAATGTAAATTTTTTCCACTTTTCCCCTATTAATGGGGTCACTATTAGATTACTCTAATTTACATGTATTTAATTAATAAGGGTATTTCTAGTCCAATTTACATATATTTAATGTAAATCAATCATTTCCTTAATACCCGTGATTTAGTCAAATGTGACAAATAATATGGACCGGAGGGAGTAATAAAACTCATCAAATCAAGATAGCTCAAGAAAAGCAAATTGTTAATCTATCTACATTTAAATGTTATATATTCAGTTCCAACACGACTTTCATATGAATCCTTAAATCTAATTTTAGCCATTAATTTTCTTAAATCCGTGAGGTATTTCTCTCTATAATAATTAATTTGTATTTTACACCATTAGATAACTTGTATAAAATCAAATATCATCATTTAAAATATAAATTTTTTAATTAAAATCCATACCGTGGGGCCTCGACCCCCACTCTCCCGGCCCACTAATCCTAATGCGTTTAATTATTATGTGCCACATAAAAGTTTAGCTAAGTGTGGTCCTACAATCCGATCTCCGCAACTATCTTGCATGACATGGTGTAAATTATTATCTAGACTACAACATCTATTAAATTATTTATTTTTCTTAAATTATCAATTAATACATTCATCTTTTCTTCCATATATTTATATACTTTCATATGAAGGGAGTGACAATGGGTCGGATTTGGACGGATTTGCGTCCCCCATTTTCCACCCAAAACTTTCAGATGCAGGTTCTAGAGAATCTCCAAAAAAGAGTTTGGGGTTGTTTTTGTACGCACACCCGCCCGGAACGGGTACTCACGAGTTTCGGGTATTCCCATCACCCAAAATATTAAAAATATATTAATAAACTTTCTAATTTAAATAATAAAAATAACTGATTTATCATAGTAATAATAAACCCGGTACAAACGAATAATTTTACTTATAGAAATATGTTATAAAGTCTGTACAAAACAAACAAATAAAAATACAAAATCTAAAATAGATTAAACGACTAATCAATTCAAAAAGTGAAATATCACTCAAAATAATTTAAATTGACACAGAAAATAATCTTGTTATAAAAATACTTTATAATATATTTTTTTATATTGATATGCATATCATTACACATGAAAATTTGGGGACATTTCAGGGATTCTTGCGGTTCATTTACGGGGTTTTCCATCGAATTTATTTGGCGACGGATCGGGTATCTCCACGGTTTGGTATAGCAACACCGGCACCCGCCCAAAATTGGCTTTCGGGTGTAAAAATCATACCCATCCCCACATCCAAAGACTTCGGAGACTCCCACCCCATCGAGTCGGATGGCTGCGGGTTTTGGGTTTCCTGCATCTCATTGTCACCCCTAATCATATGCATATTGTAGTTTTCTACTATCCATTTTAGTGTATTTGTTTTTTACTAAATATTATAAAAGATACTTATATATCTCAAATTTAACTTTTTTTTACTGTTAAATTATTACTTCTTTCGTTCTCGAATATATGCCGTTAAACTAAAAAGATGAAATTTCTTTTCTTTTTTTTGTATAAAATACTAATGTACCCCTTGATATCTCAATAATACATTTATTTCTTCTTCATATAGTCCTTAATTTTTGGTTTATATATGATAATTATATTGTCAATTTAAACTAAGACACATTTCTCTCTCATTTGTTATCATGTTTTTCGATATTCTTTAAGTAAAAGTCTGAGGAGGGATAAAATAAACAACAAAAATTTAAAATAGAAAAGAAATGAAAACACTACATATATATGTAAATTTTGCAACTTTCTTAAAAAACACCTACCGATAATTGAGGAGTATATTTTCTTTTTTTTTTTTATAAAATATTACATAAAATAACAATGATGTGAAATAACATAAGATTAATTTCAAATAAGTGTAATGAGGTTTTGTAAATAAAGGACTGTGATTTGTTTTTGAACAGAAAAAAAGATTGTGATTTGCATTGTTTGCAAAATTAAAAAAATTGTCAGTTTTGTTGATGTAAACAAAGTTATTTTTGGCCCGAAATGTTTTTCTGACCTTTGACGAGTCAAGTTAGAGTTAAGCACAAAGGTCAGAAAAACATTTCGGACATAAAATGTCCTCGTTTACGTCAACAAATTCGACAATTTCCTTAAATTCTGCAAACAATGCAAATCATAATCTTTTATTTGCTTAAAAGCAAATCACAATCATTGCAAAACTGCGAAACCACATAGTAATGGTTAACCCAATAATATATACATCAGGTGATCGCATTGCATGGGGTTCAAGTTTCAACACCAGTGAGTTAATGTGAAGGAGGAGTAGTTTTTTTTTCATAGTTAGGAGGAGGACTAATTGGGTTGGCATTAATAATTAGATATTAAGAATACCAAAATAACCGAATGAATTAATTAATCTTGATTAAAATCTGGTGCCACCAAAATCGGAGTACAACATCTATTTTTGATTGGTCCCCTCCCTCACTCACTCACCATTAAAAATGACACTTGTCTCTTTTTTCATTCTATAGTTAGAAGAAGACTGGCCTGAGCTCACGGTGGTCGGAATAACGATCAGCCGCTAGTGGTGGCGGAGGAGGAAAATGAGGTGTTGCGGATTCCAACATTCTAATATCATATTTTATTCTGTACGTTTGTTTCTTCTCTTCTCTTCTTTTATATTATTTGAATTTTGGGTATGGATCACATAACTAATAAAAGATTTTCTTCGACATCGAATTAGTGTTAGGTTTTAGGATCTTAAATCTGCTCGGATGTCGTGATAAATTTAACAATAAATTCACCTTCTCAATTCGTATCCAGGATATATGTATATTTAATTTACAAAGAGTTGTGTAGGAAAACCATTCCTATCAAGACTAGAATACACGCGTAAATAGGCCAAATATAAAACAATACAAATATTACTATGGAGATTAAATATAATATTCGTATCTAAACTAATTAAAGTTTAAAAATATTCCTTTTCTCATTTTCATTCTAATTTAATCATCTCTTGCAGCTCATTTTCACATCTCTATTATCCCTATCTTCTTCTCTTCACTTTTGGCGCCAACTCCACACACTTAAGGTAAAAACAATTTGAATGAATTAATTAAATTGAACCTAAATAATTTTAAGATTACCAAAGTTTTTACATAATACACCGCTTAGTCCCCTATCGCCAAAACACATTACAGCAAAAACTCTATATAAGAATACATTTGAGACCGGACTATTTGTATAACAATTGAAAGGTTATTCTTATATAGAGACTAGAGGAGTCACCCTCGCGTAGCTTCGGAACACGGTTGTTGAGCGATTTTTTGAATTATTTGGTGGTAGTTTGATGTTAAACTATTTTTACTGTGTTTTGTTAACGACTCGTAATAGCGCTTCTATAGTCTTTTATTGAATTATTTGCTTGTGGTTGATGTGATAACTATTCTTATGCCCGATTATTTTTTATTGAAATAGATGAAATGAATTGAATTGAAAGATAAAATATTTGCTTGTGGGCTGATGCGGTAACTGTTCTTATACTCGATTATTTTTTATTGAATTATTTACTTGTGGGTTGATGTGTTCTGTTAACTTCTTTTGCGTTAGTTGAAGTATTTTGTTAATATAACCTTAAAATAAAATATAATAAAATATGTTTTTTTGCTAAATTATTATACATATTGGAAAATTGAAAAATTAACGAAACAAAATATATTTCTTTCGAAAAAAAAGATAATGGGAAAGAAAATCATAAAAGACATAACTGGAAAAGTTGAATCAAATTAAAATTGATACTGTTCACATGATTCACTTTTATATGTATGTATGTATAATTGGTACAACAAGACTCTCAACATTTGGGACAAACTTTTGTATAACAAGTTAGTTATCCTTATATAGAGGTTTTACTTTATTATGTCTCATTTTTTGACATAATTAACTTTTTCAACATAACATATTTTAACTTCAGGACATTCTATTATATCATGTTATGTTTGTATGTTAATGCCGAAATACAACAATTAGAAACCTAAAAAAAATAAACATAAGGACCAAAAAGTTAGTTATGTCAAAAGTTAGGGACATAATACCGTGTTTTTTTGCAAATAGGTGGACTAAACAGTGTATTATGTAAAAATCCGAGGACATTTACCCATTAATCAAATGTTCATTAGGGAAAATGGATAGAAATCGAAATGATATGTGGAATTCTGTAGTTGAGATATGATTCTTGTTTTTTCAGGAACATATTGCAACATGTAACAATGTAAGTGATGTTAGTACTAACACCATTGAAGGTTTTCCGGGGGAAACATTGTATTTCAAAAATGTTGACAGTAGAACTATTGGTTTGTACAGTGTGATATTTGCACTCATTATTCAGTTTTTATTCTACAAAACTGTTGCTAACCGTTCTAAATCAAAACTCAAGACTCTTTCCAATGGCACAAAGCGTAACAAGGGGCCAAATCTTTTGAAGAAAAAGATCGCGTATAGGGTGGATGTGTTTTTCTCTGTTTATCCCTATGCAAAGTTGGTTGCACTACTCTTTGCTACCATAATCTTGATTGTATCCGGAGGCTTCGCACTGTATGCAGTCAGTGATGCTAGCTTAGCTGAAGCTGTTTGGCTTTCGTGGACATTTGTAGCTGATTCGGGAAATCATGCAGATAGGGTGGGAACTGGACAAAGGATTGTTTCAGTTTCTATAAGTTGTGGAGGCTTGCTGATATTTGCTATGATGCTTGGACTAGTCTCAGACGCCATCTCAGAGAAAGTTGATTCTTTGCGGAAAGGGAAGAGTATGGTTGTTGAAACAAACCATATACTAATTCTCGGATGGAGCGACAAATTGGTAATTTGTTCAATCCTTCTTGAACACTGATGTCACACACACACACACACATATATTTGAATTTAGGCCCTAGTCCTCGAGTCATTTATCATATATGCACATCTTTTGGATTCATATAAGATATATTTCCTGAATGGTATTTCCACATGGAGGAGTGTTACATTTAAACGGCTGTATTGAACAGTTATATGGGTGTTTTTTGTTGTTGGGATGAATTTGTAGAGTAGATTCAGAATGTCACATCCTTTTCATATTTTCTTTTTGCTTAAAGAGTTGATTGAAACAAAAATTGTAACTCTTTATTTGTCAATCTGTTCATAAGCTGGATATGTCCATATATGTCCATATATGGCTAATAGTTTTCTTACAACACTCTTATGTGATTAGCAATTTGTCATATAACCCACATAAGGTTTAAGTCGCAGTTGTGTTCTCTTTAAAACTGTAAATGAACCTAAAGCACTTGAAACTACTATGTTTTAAAGGCTATCGATCAGATCTAGTCATCCAGACTTTCTCCTTTGCTGCATATTTTTCTTGGAAACGAGTTTGACTTTAAACACCTTAATGATTTTACTCAACTGAAAACATTAAGCAAAATAAGAGTGCATTTTGTTTTAGGGTTCACTCTTGAAGCAACTAGCATTAGCAAACAAGAGTAATGGAGGTGGCGTTGTTGTTATACTAGCTGGAAGAGGTAAGGAGGAAATGGAGATGGATATAGCTAACTTAGAATTTGACTTCATGGGGACTTCTGTTATATGCAGAAGTGGCAGTCCTCTCATCCTGGCTGACTTAAAGAAAGTAAGTCTGGCGGCTTTCCTATTTATATTTTTCTGTTAAATCTTTTTGCGGTGTTCCGAACATCATCTTCGTTGTTGATATTGTTTTTCTTCTAATAAATTTGAAGGTTTCAGTTTCTGAAGCACGTGCTATCATTGTATTAGCATCTGATGAAAATGCTGACCAGGTTCTTTCATAGCGTCCTTATCCAATTCTGTTTTGCATCCATTTAGAAGTAACATTTTTAAAGTATCTCTATGATTGTTATCAGAGTGATGCATATGCTTTGAGGGTTGTGCTCAGCCTAACAGGAGTCAGAGAGGGGTTGAGGGGCCATGTTGTTGTAGAGCTTCATGACCTTGATAATGAACCTCTTGTGAAGCTTGTTGGAGGGGAACTCATTGAAACTGTTGTTGCGCATGATGTGATTGGTCGTTTGATGATTCAATGCGCTTTGCAACCTGGCCTTGCACAGGTTACTTCTAAATGATTATTCATTTCATTCTGAAAATATAGGAGTAATGTAGTTCTTCAATTGAGACATGGATTGTGCAATTTTTCCTGCTCATTTTCCAATCATCTCCTTTACATAAGGAGTATGTGCCTTCATACTTAATAACAATATATTGACTGTTCTTAATCCTTGTCATACTTTACAATGGACCATCAATGTATATCAGGAAGTTGATATTGATAGTTGAAATTTCCATGAGCTAGATTTGTATCTTCCATCTAGGCATAGTTATTAAAGGCTCATGGCGCACCATGGCGCAAAGGGGGTCCTGAAGCCATGGCGCAAAGGGGGTCCTAAAGCCATAGTGCAAGGGGTCCTGGAGCCATGGCTCATGGCGCACCATGGTGACATAGCAGCAAATGGCGCCTTAGGCTGCCCCATGTGCCATAGGCGCACCGTTAATAACTAGGAATATACTGTAAGAACAAACTAATTTAGAAGAAGATGCATCCTTTTAAAATCTTGCTTGCTAACGAGTGACATTCGTAGGACATATGTTTTTGACTTTTGTTGCCCCTTCATTCAGTTTTTAGAATTTTTTGTTTTGTCAAAATATTTGTTTACCAACAAGAAACTAGCTCTTCAATGCTTATCTCTCTGTCCCAAAAAGACTGGATTTATTCAACAGAAATCAATACCTTTGGTTTTCTTCTTGTGTTACTTTTGTCCTTTCTTCTCCCACTGCAAAAGTATTTCTGACCAAAAAAATGTTAGTTCTCATCTTGATATGCAATGTAGATGCGGTAACAACTATTTTATCTTTGGATAGTTAGATGTTGTGCATCTATATGGCATTTGAGACCATATAGTCTTCTCTAGCTATGTTGAAGATGTTTTGGCTATATGATTTCTCTTTTCGGCCTCCAAAGCCATTGCAATCCATACTCATTTATCAAGTGACTTCCAAGTATTGCTTTCTTGATAAAGATCTCTTTTCTTGTCCAATTCTCTGGTCCATCTAATATTTTAACTTTTTTCTCTTTGTTTGGCCAGATCTGGGAAAATATATTAGGTTTCGAGAATTCAGAGTTTTACATTAAAAGATGGCCTCAGTTGGATGGTGTACATTTTGAAGATGTGCTCATTTCATTTCCTGATGCAGTTCCTTGTGGAGTTAAGGTTGCTGCAAATGGTGGGAAGATAAAGCTAAATCCGGATGTTGACTATGTTTTACAAGAAGGGGATGAGATTCTTGTTCTAGCTGAGGACTACAACAGCTATCATCCGGGTCCTCTTCCAAAGGCAATCCATCATCGCACTTGATATAGCATGGGACTGGAGTTATTTATATCTGTAATGTGTTCTGCATTAATGCTTAGCATATTGGAAGTTGAGAAGTACCTGTTGCTAATGACAATAATTAGATAGAAAAAAATATAGTAACTGAAAATCAGAGATAAAGGAGTCAACAAATATCATAACGATCACACAACATGCACTATACTTATTTGTGGCAACTGAAGCTGATAGAAAATATTGCTCTTAGTGTGTGCGTGTGAGTGTGCGCGCGCTTTTGAGAGAGGGAGAGAGCAAGAGCATCACATATTGCTGTTACATTATAGTAATGAGAAATTTCATGCATCTTATCTCTGATGTATTTAGTTCTTCTTTTGGTCTGTTCTAAGCATTATCTTTACTTCTGCATTTGTGTTTAGGTACATAAAGTTTCTTGTCCAACACTAATTGATCCTCCAAAATATCCAAAGAAGATACTGCTCTGTGGCTGGCGGCGAGATATCGATGATATGATAATGGTATGCAGTATATAGCGTTTAAATGATGAAACCTGTTTTTTGAATCCTAAACTTTATGGAGTATTTCATGGAACCCTTCATAATTCAACTATGTTTCATTAAGCTCATGGACTATCATTTAAAATACATTTTTAGGACTAATTTTTACTCGTGAGGATCTAACTAAACAAAATGTTATAGAGATTAGCATGACTTTTTCTTTGTGTTTGTCTCGCAGGTTCTAGAGACATTTGTGGCTTCAGGTTCAGAACTCTGGTTGTTCAATGAGGTCCCAGAAAAGGAAAGAGAAAAGAAGCTTGCTGATGGTGGACTTAATACTTCTGGATTAAAGAACATAAAACTTGTTCACCATCAGGGAAATGCTGTAATTAAAAGACATTTGGAAACTCTTCCTCTGGAGACTTTTGATTCTGTAAGTTTGCATGACCATATCTTATTGTCTTCAGTTTCAGTACGAGCTTGGACGTTGACTTTGGCCTTCAAACAAAGCTAATATTCACTAGGGATATGCGATTTACGACTCCCTAACAAAAATATTACTGAAGCCATATCTGATTACATGAAGTGTTTGAATGAATAACGCTTTATGAAACACTAGGGTCTGCTGATTTTATTTGATTGTGGAGAGTGGAGACACATTTTAGTTCAAAAAGATTCTCTATGAGTGCGGATCTAGAATGAAATGGATGTTACATGTTTTTACAATTATTTTAGTTCAGAGCTAGAGTCTGTTGAAGGCGATTGTTGGACGGATAGTCTCACTTATGACATATTGATATACATATTCCCTACCCACTCCCGGTCCCAACCTGCCTGGGAAACAAAAAGTTCATAGTTCATACTAATCCCACACGTTGTTTAACTAGTAGGAAAGACCTTGTACATTGGCCAAACTATTTTGTATTTGTATTGAGTTATTTTTTGGTTAGTAATTCATCCTGGTTGTAAGAATGGTTCATATCCAATCAATGACATTCCCATTTTTCGGGTTTAGGGTGAATGAGATGGAAGTAAAATCTTAACAGGGGTGTTTTTTAATTTCAGGATTTTATAATATAACAAATTCGATAGATCTAAGTAATGCATTAAATTACATTATAACCCAATCAAATCACGCAAGAATGAACTGTTGGTTTAATTGATTTAGTTGAGTGGGTTATGCATCTTTTGAACATCCCTTATTCAATATATCAAAATTGTGTAACTTCCACATTGTCAAAGCTCTTGCAACAATGTAGCTATTTTTGCTAAGTCTTTAACAAAAGCTGTCAGGTGTAGCACTGATAGAAGAAGAATTTAGGTAGAAAGATAGAGAATATTCAACTTTCCTTTCCTCTCTTTCTCTTCTCATAGTTTGAAAAAGGATATATGATAAGCATGACCTTTATAGCTGAGGTAAGAGACGGTTACACAGTCAGCTGTACATGCTAGCTGTGTATCAACTATCTAGAGGACACATTAGGGTAACAGCTAATGATTGTAGGCTAGTATGACCTGCAACCATCTATAGCTAAGCTGACTAACTTGATTTAAAACTCTTCTTCTTTAGTGAAGCTTGTTGGACTAAGTATTAGGCAATAACCGTGGTGATTATCGTGATGTTTAAGATCATTCAACCTAAAAGTTTGAGCTTGAAATTGGAGAGGGATCATATTCTGTATTAAGTTGTACTTAATGGATATGGGATTATTTCACATCCTCTTTCATTCAGGCTTGGAAAAAAAGAGCAGAGTATATTGTTGAAAACAAAACAGTAATTTGATGAATGAGTCAGTAGTCATAGAACAGTGAAACTTGTGATATTACTCAATACAACTTGTACACTGGTAAATAGTGCACCCAGCTGAAAATTCATGTGGAAATTATGTGCTACTGATGATGTAGGTGCTCTATTTTCATGTGTGATGCATTCGCTGGAGAAAACCTCAATTGCATTACTGATACTGAATGTCATGGCACAGATATTAATCCTTGCAGATGAGTCATTGGAGGACTCCATTGTGCATTCCGACTCACGATCACTTACTACCCTTCTCCTTATACGAAATATACAGGTAGTCACTCATACTTATTGCTAAATTGCTTAAAATTTTGGATTTCTCTTTCTGCTGTCTTTATAGTGTACTATGCTTATCTAAGCATTTCAAAATACTATGGTTGTAATATATGCTAATATAATTATTGATTTGATGTTTGTCTTCCTCCTTAATGCATTTGCATTGCAGTCAAAGCGTCTCCCTCATAGAGATACAAGGTTAACATCGTACCCGCTTCATGGGTTATCTCATAGCTCGTCAATTCATGAAATGCAACTCGCTTCAGACAAGTCAATAGTTATAAGTGAGATCCTGGATTCCAGAACTAAAAACCTGGCCTCTGTATCCAAAATCAGTGTTTATGTGTTGTCCGATGAACTTGTATGTATGGCATTGGCCATGGTGGCTAGAGACAAACAAATAAATCGTGTTCTTGATGTACTCTTCGAGAAGAAGGTAAATTCCCATACCCTATTAATGCTTTGTTCTTGTTGGGGATCATCTAGTATCATATTATCATTCGGTAACTATGGATATCAGGTCCGTAATGTTAGTGTTCTCCCTTTTTCAATCTTAACTACAAGCTTCCTAGAGTTGAAACCTTGCACGGAAACCGACACAAATGGAAAAGATGCAGTGAAATGTTATTTCTAAAGAACATAGGAAATACAACTGTGTAAATACGAAAAGCACATGGACATATTGGTAATAAGATTACAACACGTTGGTAATTAGATTACAACATTGAGCAAAAAATAGAATTGGTTAGAAATTTTAGGAGAGAAATTACCGTTAATCAAATAGTTTAAACTAAACAAGTTGTTTGAAGTCATAGTCGGAATTGAAAATGGTTTGCTAGCGGAAACGGTTTCCTCAATCAGACCAAGTTACCTATTTTCAATATTTACAAAAACTTGTCGTAATGGTTTTGTTTCTGAGAGTTCCGATTTCCAATGTGGAGATCCTACTAGATTGACGATTTCATACGTTATTGTTTTTTGCCACTTTAGAATCTTATAATGGAATTTGGTTTGTCTCATGACAAGTTTTGGAAAGTGAAAAATTTGTGATATTTGCAGGGGAATGAAATGTATATTAAAGCAGCAGAGTATTACATAGATCACCATGAAGAGCTGTGCTTTTATGAAATAATGAAAAGGGGTCATCAGCGCCATGAAATTGTAATTGGATATCGCCTTGCAAACAATGAAAGTGTCATAATTAACCCTCCAAATAAGTCCATACTAAGAAAATGGTCCCTTGATGATGTTTTTGTTGTCATCTCCTCCATGTATGATTGAAATTTGAAACTAAATACCATATTCTCAAATGCCATAGCTAAGTGTTGCTCACAAACGCTAAAACGCTCATCAAAACACTCGCCATCTACTTGAAAAGTCAGAGTCTCTACTTTATCGAAATTAGTAGTTATTGATAGATAACTTGTAAATATGTTAAACTCTCTTCTTGATAGTGGGTTGTTCGATTTGCTTCTTGATAGATAAGTGGTCAACTAAAACTTGTGAATTTTGATCTTAAAATACATAATCGTCCCATGGTAAAGTTTGTTTTTTTTTACATGTCGTGGGTTCTTCAATATCATTCTACTTTTTAGTAACATCTATTTTCCTTTTTACATCGTATGCAATGCAAAGTCCAAAAGCGTAAAATTTTAAAATACAATATTTTATATTTTGTTGAATATCAAAGGTATGAGGTCCAGTCTCTTGCATTTCACTTCACTTTCGAATTTGTAGTGTTCGTTTATATGATCTCTATGTATGCTGTTAATATTCATGTACTATTATGTTCATAGTTATTTCTTTTTTTTTTCCTTGTGAATTTCAATTAGAGGCCTTTTATTTATTGAAGGATTTGGTTGGAATGAACACCATAATATTAGTCAATATTGATGATAGAAACATACACGAGATTTATTATATACTTCGTATAATTCCTTCAAGTAATCAATTATTATCATCTAAAAGTATTGTAGGTTAGGGGAAATTCTATGGTTACTTTATTTTTTACAAAGTAATCATTAGGTTGTTTTGTCCACCATTAGATCATGGAGTGAAAAGTTATCTAATGGTAAATAAAGTAAAGTATAAACAAAGTAAATAAAACACAAAGTAACCATAGTCTACACGTGAAGATTTTGGGGGACTATTCTACGGGCATGAGGATGATAATAGAAAGTTTTTGTAGGAACATATTTTCCTGAAAGAAGATGATAGCAACGAAAGCAAAAACATATATTTTGTTAATATATATTTCTTCAAAATTTTGTTCTTTCCATTGCTTCCTTGTACTTGAAATTCAGAATTTGTAACTTCTTATTACGACAAACCACAATTTCATGTCCACAACCTTGTTTTTTTTGCTCCATGTCTTCCAAAACTTTTCTGGGCGATGAATCGATACTACAACATACCTCCTTCCCATGTTTTGTTCTATCCATACAGTTCTCATCCATGCTCTCATACCGTAATAGCAGTGGAATCCATACCACTGACTGCAAGATACATGGAATTTTGAAGAGTTGGAGCTGAAACTTATAGAACTGGATATTAACTTTCTTTGAATTTGTGTATGGGTTACAAGTCAAAGAGATCAGGGAGAAACAAATTCAATATATGTCGAAAACATTTTCTTTTTGAAGTGGATGTAACTACGTTTTAAGGTTCGGAAGAAAATAATTTACATTGTACACATCAATTGTTTATTTTTCGATATCTTCTAATTTTGATTAATATGCTCATCAGATGAGATGCAAAAGTAACACATGCACCGAATATTCTCTTCCCCGATTCCCTGGTATGACACATGTCTGATTACAACTTTGAAAATGATTAAGTGATAGAGATAAGTAGTAGATCATAACCTTGACGATGACCGACCAAATATCTCCTGTATTTTGTATCATTCTGAAAAATATCTGATTTTGTTGAAATGACAATGCTGCTATATTTTCCTCCTTAATTCCACAGTTGATCTTACTATAGGCAGACATTGTTTTGGTCTTGTACTTTCCAGGTTTTCTTGTAAGTAACTTCACTAAGCTTATATTTAGAATAGCCAAACAACGTGTTTTACTGAACTGAAATCAATCACGGATAAGACATAAAGAATAAGGCGTAATAATAGATCATAGACGAAGTAGAACAAACCAAACCCAACATTATAATCCATCTATCACATTGTTTAAATACAAAAAAAATTTATCACAATCAAAAGCACCGACTCACTCTACTCTTTGTTTTTCTTTTCTTTTCTTTCAATTTCACAAAACAAAAACAATCCTCGAATAAAAAATGGCATTGAAGAGTAGAAGAAGATCTCCTAGATAGAAATATCCATGATTCCAACCAACAGATTGTCCATCATTAATGAGGCCACTCCACCAGAGCATGCCACCTCCCAGCTTCTCATTTTACCTGGAAAAAAAACACGAAACAACCGACTTTTAGTTAAGCGAGGAAGAGTCTTTACTACTCCAGCACGACTCTGTGGTTAATCGAGAGTGAAGAGTGAAAGTACCATAAAAAGAGAGTGGCTGTGATTGGACGATAGTAGGCGTCGGTAGCTTGAGAGGGCAAGAAGAAGAAGAAAGAGGAAGAACAGGAAGGTTTTGACAGTTGCAAATCTCAACCATGTAACCATCAGGATCATGGAAGAAGAGCTGATCTACTGTGATTCCACCTTCTTGTACCACTGCAGTTACATACTCTATGCTTTTCTCTTCTAGATTTGACATCACTACTTCCATGTCTGAGCATTGAAATGATATGTGATTGTCTTTTGGATTTATTTTTCCTTTCTTTGGTGCATTTTCTGACTCTAGCAAATGTATCCCTATTCCATGGTTGAACAACCTGCATTCCCCCACCATTTTCTTATGTTAATAAATCAATATATACCACTGTAGTAAAGTTGTTAGTGGGTTAATCACGGATTAATCACGAAACTAGTCGAGTACAAATCGGATTTTAAACACCTAGGCAGGTTTTGTCGGTCCAAATTAGATTTTCGATTTTGAGCTTCTTTTCGAACGTTGTTTACAATAGTGAATTGTGTACACAATAAATGTGACAAAGCTAACCTACATATCATCTTATTAATAACTCATGCAACCAATTAATGACCCCAACTCCTCATAATTATGAGATACCTCTCATGTCTCCTGATCCATCCACTTAATTAATTAATGTTGACCATACTAATTTATAAACTTAATTAGTTAATTCTTTTTCTTTTATATAAAATATAGCAAAAAAATATTTTTGAACAAGTTGAACCAACAAGTTAAGAAAAATAAGTTGTATGATTTTATACTGGTCATTATAAGTTTCTCAGCAACACCAACCCCTTTGTATTTTCAATAAAATACATTTAAACAAATTAAAAAGTTATGATGTAATTAACGTAAAAAAAAGAGATTAGGTCTATCATTAGTTTAGCAATGAGTATATTCCATTATAATTGTAGTAGCTCATTAATTAATATTAAAAAGTTTTTGCAATTTTTGGAAGAGACCAATTTCACAACTTATTCCACATCATTGTTGTGATTAAAATATGTGAAGAATACCAACTGATCATTAGATAGCAAAATTAATACGAAGAAATATATTATCTGATAAAATAATGGTTCTCAATTATTTGCTTGCCATTTAATAAGATCTTAATATGGAGTATAAATACTAGTATTAAAATATTCAATTTTTTTTTCATGATTCAGTTGACATCATTTGATGAATAAACGTGATGCGAAATTACAATCAATTCGCGTTCGCAATAATGCAAATAAACCATTTTTAATTAAAACAGATCAGTTTCACCACCATAAAATAAAATTGTTATGGATTTTTTTTCCCAACAGCTCATGAGATTCATCAAATACCAGTTTCACCACCATAAAATAAAATTGCTATGGATTTTTTTTCCCAACAGCTCATGAGATTCATCAAATACCATTTACAGTAAAACCTCTATAAATTAATACTCGATAAATTAATAATTCGATAAAACTAATAATTTGTCCAGTCTCAACTTGGGACTAGTGTAAAATTCGACATCAATCGATAAAATAATAAGATAATAACTTTTTTGAAACCTCAGTGTATATATATTGGTCCCAACGAAACTATAAATTAATAATTGCTCTGAACTTCTATATATATATATATGTGTGTCACACTTCAAAATTCTAAGATTGTCTAGTTAATTTTTTTTTTCTTGAATTTCAAATCTACATTGATTTCATCTTTAAATCTGCTCATTGCACTTAAGAGTTGGGACATTGTCTTCTCATATAGCAACAAAAAGTTGTGAAGAGTTGTTGCCGCTTACAATGAACTTGACAAATTCAATTAATTTGTGAATGTAAATTCGTCTAACTAGTATATATTGTAATTTGGTTTTTCATCTCTGACTAATATACATTGCAACTAGTATATTGAACTTGAAAATTTAAAAGTCATACGTAAAACCTCTTTAAATTAATAAATTATTAATTTATCGATATAATAATATCTCGCTAAATTAATGAAATATTCCGGTCCCGATATTATTAATTTATAGAGGTTTTACTGTAGATAGTTTTCCTCCTAGTTAATGTTTACTATATATAGTAGAACTGACATGCAAACTCTTACCACCGAAGTCAATTAGTTGGTAAGGTATATAGAAAAATCTAAAACGCTTTCGGAGTACGGTATTTCTTATAAAGATCGACGGGTTGATATGGATGATATTTAGCATATAATAAAAAATATGAAATTTTATTTATAACTACCGGAGTACTACACTCTCTCAAGATATACCCCTCCGCAAGTACGATAAAATTTCTTTTCTATCTCATCGGTTACTCCTCGTAGTTTCTAATATATATTTTTGTTGGAAAGGTTAACAATTTCTTGAATTTGTTATTTATGACAGGAGAGATGTTTATTACTATTAATGGAAAAAGAAAATCTAAAGCACTAAAAGAATTATTTTGAGAGAACAATGAAAGTGTTTGAAGTAAAGTTTTAGCATGAAAGTACACTTGTATTAAATAATGCAAAAGGCATGATTAAGCATGAAAAACAAGAATATATTGTATGAACAGCTAAAATTAAATTAAGATTAATGAAGTAGACATATGACCCTGTTTTTCATGACGGAAAACTATTAAACTACAAATTACTGAATTGAATTGAAATGCATTTATTGAATTAAATTTACTGAAAATTACTGTACTGAATTGAAGTGAATGAAGTGCGTGTACCGATATGAAATTGTTGATAATTATTGAATTAAACTGAAATGAACTACTGATAAGTATCAATAAGTCATAAGAACATCACTACACACTTACTGTTTCTTATTAAATGTAACAAATAGATAACCGTGATAAAGAAAATGAAAATTTGTATTATGGAACTAGGGAAAGTCCGTAAGAATTAATTATTTTTAATATAAACATACATAGAGAGTTAAAACATTTAAGAATGTTTGGGGATGCAAAGGTATCTTAGTTTACTTTTGAATATTATTATTATTGTTGTCGTCGTCGTTTAGGCAAATGGAAGTGAGATATGGAGTTTGAGATGCTAAATAACTAACTAACATGCATATGCTAGTTATTATTATTATCATTAATGCTATATATAAATTAAAAAGAAGAAGAGAGATGACATACCAAGCTCCTTCAAAGTCAAAAGAAGAAGGTCTTTTGATGAGAACAAAACCCAAAACATCTTCATAGAATCTAACAGAATCTGGAACTGACTTACAAACAAAAGATACATGATTCAGTGACAATATTGGCATCTTCTTTATTAATGTTGTTGTTGTTGTTGTTGTTGAAGAAGAAGATACCACCCATCTTTCCATTTCTTCTATTTCTCCCACATTTCCCATCTCCCTCTCTCTTTATTACTTACCCAAATGTTTTTATTATCAAAGAAACAAGAAAAGAAAAAGAAAAGAATAGTAAAGAAAAGAAACTAAGGAATAATAATAAATGGCTTCCTCTTGAAAATGAAGATGATGAAGAGGTTTTTATAAAGGAGAGGAGAGGAGAGGAGAGGAGAGGAGAGGAAGTTATTATTATATATAGCTTAATTAATTAAAACACACCCAAATTAATGATCTTATCCTCACTAACCTACCACCCCTTACCTAGCTAGCTATTTCCACACTGATATTAGCACATGTTTTCCTTCTCATTTTTTTTTTCTATTTGTTTTCTTGTTGAATCAGACTCCATCCATTGAGGCAATCAATGCTTCTCGTAACCAATATTTAGTTGCTTCATGTTACTAAACCGAATGAATTAGGAGCTTGAACTCATAGTTAATTAAGGATAATTTTGTTTATATTAATTTTTAACACACATACTTATGTGAATGTTCTTTTGGTTTAAAATGTTCACAATACATGTCCAATCCACTGTGTGATTTTAATTCAACAAATATAGAGGTTGTCAAAATTCGAAAATACAAGTGACTTTGATTTTTTTAAATGACAACAGGCACAGGCTCCATCTTTTATGGTCTAAATAAATTGAATTTAATGAACTGAATTAATTGAAGCGGCTAAATTATTTGGCTGAATGGCTAAAAACATATCCTGATCTTGGTTAAACTAAAATGAAGTGAACAAAAGTGAATTGAACTGAATTTGCTGAAAATAAGTAGAAAAAAACAAGATATAGTCATATGAAGGGATAACAAAATGAATGGTCACTTTGAAATTTTGGACAATTATCTCCGCTTAGTTATATAGAGGCTCAGTTTGGCATTTCTTTTCAAGCGGTTAAAAGCAACTTTCTTAGGTAAATGTGCGTTTGGTAAATGTAAAACTGCTTGCTTGGAAAATCGGGAAATCAGTGAAAGCTGTTTTCAGCAAAAACTACAATTTGTAACTTTTGGAGAAAACAGTTGTTAAAACATATGCAAAAAGATGATTATTTTTTTAACTAAAACTTACTTATTTAAATTTCAATATGTTTTCATAAATACATATTTTTCTTTTTATTTCTCGACTATATATATTAGAGCTTTTGAAATGTATTTATCAAATACCTTACAGTTTTTGCATTCTTCTCCCACAACATTTTCTAAAACAATCACTTTTCCCTAAGCAATATCAAATTGGCCCAAAGTAATATTATATTCGACCAAAGGTGATTCTGGCTAGCTAAATTGATATTTGAGTATTTTCAATTTGATCATACAACAAGTCTTGTACAATTTTTCACTCAAACAATATTTCAATTAATGATCAATTCATTAATTAAAGACCGAACAATGAAAGATGAAAAATAATTTTCCTTCGATTGAGAATATTAAATTTTGTTTTGCATATTGATATTAGCTGAGTAACAATTATTTGTATAATTGTGTTGGTTGGGGATTTTCCCTATTATTTAAAACACTGATTGTAGAAAATGTCTTTTGCTTGAAGTATTAAGAAAAGGAAACTTGAATAACAAATAATAAACAAAAGATATTTAACATTAAGTACGTAATTAGGGTTGACAAGCAAAAGAAGAAGTATTCTAGTTATAACATAAGGACAACTACTTAATTGGTAGTTACCAAATGGTACCTCCATCCTCAAGTTGTTGAACCCATGCGAGACAATTGTGATTTTTCGATTTTAATTTAGTTTATTATTGAACATCCAAATTTGTCTATATGTCATTAATCTTAAATACGGACATTAATGAACTCTATGTATTTTGATATGTCCAAACGGTTTCAGAAGATAATAAATACTTTGGACTTTTATACTTAGGATTATGTGCTAATAATTTTCTTAGAGTTTTGTATAAGTCCATTTCAGCATGATTGAATCTCTAGTATACTGCTGAAAGAATAAGTCAGCTAGAAGACTCATCTTAGAAGATTAAGCTTCATCAACAGAAGATAATGTCTCAGAAGTTGGAAAACTGGTTCTGAAGATAGCTATTAAGAAGTTGATCAAGTTGCATCTCAGAAGCTGCTTATACCATTGAAGTTGTTCCTGAAGGTATTCATAAAGAAGACAGAAGGAACTTCAAAAGATAATAGACTCGATTCAGATGACATAAAGCATATATGTCCTAGAGCATTAAATGCACCTGCAACGCATTTAATGATCGTCGCGCCAAGTACAAAATTAGTTACAGAGCACGACAGAACTGTTCACTAGAGTTCACATCTTGTCTATTCCTTGTCTACCCTTGGTTCAACTTAACGAAGAAGTTTATGGACATCATTATCTCTAAAATTCAAATATTATAAGACATTTGGGTCAAGGACAAAGCAATGGGCATCAAACCTATAATTGAAGACCGTTTGAAGAAGAAGACAGAGCAACGACTAATTCCTCTATATCACACCGGATTGAAGATTCAAATTCATCAACGGTCATCTCCAAGTCCATATAAATATAAAGTCTGCTCAACTTGAAGCTTATAATTGACTTTGAGCTGACTCAACGCACTCTATTTTTGAAAAGCAAAAACAGAGCATATCGTTCTCCTTCTTCTGTAATTCTATATTGTAGAAGAGGGAGTGAAGAAAACACAAGTTCATAATAGATAATTTGAAAACTGATATCGCTTGTGATATCCAGTTGGAGAGAAATCTATTTGAGGTTTGAGTTGGGTGTAGAAATCCAAGTCTGGGTATAAGACTTTGGTGAAAATCTTTTAACTCATTCTAGAGTGGTGCTGCAGTTTAGAACTGTAAGGGAAACAAAGTATCTTAGTCAGAAATTAGCTAGGAACTTCTGATTGTAAGGAGCTTTTGTGTTTGCCAGAAAAACACACTTAGTGGATTTAAATATCAAGGAGTGATCTTTGGGGACATGACGTAGCTACATGAATTATGTAGTGAACATGGATAAACTGCTGAGTTTGTTCATCTTCTGAACCCTTCTCGCATATCTGTTTACTTGTTATATTTGCTTCTGATTGCTTTCTAAAATTGTTGCTGAAAAAGTCTAAGTCATAGTATGTTTGTCTTTGTTCAGAAGACAAACCCATCCAGAGGCTCTGTTAATATTGTTTTTCATATGCTAACTGGGGGAGATCGTGATGATCGTAAGTCTATGAGTGGTTTTGCAGTGCTTTTGAGGGCATCACTTTTTTCTTGGTCTGCTCATAAGTAGAAGACAGTCTCTCATTCTTCTACTAAGGTTGAGTATCTATCTCTTGCTATAGCTACTTCGGAGCTTAGTTGGGTTCAAATGTTGCTTCGTGACATTGGGTTCCTTCTTTCGTCGCCACCTATTCTTTGGTGTGATAGTCTTAGTGCGATTTATTTGACAGTTAATCCGGTGTTTCATGAATCTAGTAAACATCTTGAGATTTGTTGTGAAAGAGAAAGAGAAAGCATAAGAAAGAGATGAAATGTTCGTGTATTTACTTGTGTTAAACTTAGGTACATTGAGCCTCTATTTATACACAAATTACAACTAATTACAACAGTTCTACAGTACCTAAATACAACTTATTACAACTGTAAAATCCAGCCCCTATAAACCTATAGATGTTAATATTTACAATCTATAACACTCCACCTCATGTTGGAGCATATATATTTATCATGCCCAACTTGGTACAAATATAAGCGATTCGGGTTCGCGGTAAGGCCTTGGTGAATACATCCGCTAATTGACTTCATGTTCTGACATGTGGAGTTGTGATTGTTCCATCTTCCAACTTCTCTCGAGTAAAATGACAATGAACTTCTATATGCTTAGTTCTTTCATTAAACACATAGTTATCCGCAATATAGATAGCTGTTTCATTATCATAATACAGATTCATAGGTTTTGTCTGACAAAACCCAGTTTCACCAAGTTGATGACATATCCATACAAGTTCACATGTAGTTTGTGCCATAGCTCGGTATTCAGACTTTGCACTGGATCTAGAAACAACATTCTGCTTCTTACTCTTCCAAGAGACAAGATTTCCCCCAACAAATACACAGTATCCAATAGTAAAATGTCTGTCTGTAAGATCCCCAACATAGTCTGCATCGGTAAACCCTTCTGCTATATGATGTCCTTGATTTTGATATAACAAGCTTCGTCCAGGGGCTCCCTTTAGATATCTCAAAATATGAGTGACAACATCCCAATGCGATGTCCTAGGTGAGGACATGAATTGAGTTATCACACTGACTGGAATTGAAATATCAGGACGAGGGATTGTGAGATAATTCAGTTTGCCGACAACTCGTCTGTATTTCTCTGGTTCTTTGAGTAAGTCACCGTCATCAGGCTTCATTTTCCCATTTGGTATCATTGGAGCAACACATGTCTTTGTGTTGATTAGACCTACATCTTTCAACACATCTAAACAATATTTTCTTTGAGATAAGCAAACCCCTTTTATGTTGTGAGAAATCCATATTCCCAAAAAGTACTTTAGATGACCAAGATCTTTCGTTTGGAAGTGAGTACCAAGAAAATCCTTTAGTCCTTTAATTCGAACAACATCGCTGCCTGTAATTAGAATATCATCAACTTACACAACCAATACAATGTTGTACCTATATCTAGAGCTTAGATAGAAAAGATAAGGATCATATGCAATTCAACGTAAGCCAAACTCCATCACAGCAGCGCTGAACTTGCAAAACCAGTCACGAGGAGATTGTTTCAAACGATCTAAAGACTTTCGTAATCTGCATACCTTTCCAGACTCCCCCTGAGCAACAAACCCAGGTGGTTGCTCCATATAGACTTCTTTTAGTAGGTCACCATTCAAGAAGGCATTCTTAACATCAAGTTGATGAAGAGGCCAATTGTAAGTGGCAGCCAATGAAATAAACAGACGGACAGAAGTGAGATTTGCAACTGGAGAGAAAGTATTGAAATAATCAATACCATAAGTTTGTGCATAGCCTTTGGCAACCAAGCGAGCCTTAAGGCAAGAAACAGTGCCATCAAGATTCATCTTAACAATAAAGACCCATCGGCAAGGAATTTTCTTTTTCTGTGCTGGCAGCGGAACAAGGTCCCAAGTGTGATTTTGTTCGAGTGTCGTGAGTTCTTATTTCATTGCTTCACGCTAACTAGGGTGGCTTAGTGCTTCAGTAACAGAGGAGGGAATAACAACAAAATCTAAAGAACCTACACAAGACTTGGAAGAAGGTGACAAGGCATTATATGATACAAAGGAAGAAACATGATGGGTGCATGTATGTGTACCTTTTTGGAGAGCTATAGAAAGATCAAGGGTAGAAGATGATGCATGATCTGGAGCCGAAATAGATGAGGCAATGTTGGTGTCAATGCTAGTAGAAGATGCTTCGACCGAAGGCGGTACTCGACGAGTATATACCTGATGAATGATCGGTCGAGTAGGAAGAGCAACACCCTGAGGAACATCCGAAGGAGGGACAACTTGAAGAACATCTTGAGGAGAAACGACCTGAGGAACATAAGACTCACTAACCGTATAAATCAGAAAGTCATCAAGAGGTGTATTGGAAGACACAGGCGGGAAAGACAGAGTCGGGGAAGATGACGAAGGACCAAAGAAAGGCGTATCTTCAAAGAACGTTACATCTGCAGAGACAAGATATCTGCCTAATTCAAGAGAGTAGCAATGATATCCTTTATGAAACCTGGAATATCCAACGAAGACACACTTAAGAGATATGGGATCAAGTTTGGATATTTGAGGGCGTACATCTTGAAGTACAATAAAAAATACGAGGAGTTAGAGAGAATAAAGTTTGAGAAGGAAAAAAGAGAGAGTAAGGAGTGTTGCCTTTAAGTACAATGGAAGGCATACGATTAATAAGATAACAAGCAGTGGAAACAACATCAACCCAAAACACTTTAGGAACTTGCATTTGAAAGATTAAAGCTTGGGTAACTTCCAACAAATGTCGATTCTTGCGCTCAGCCACGCCATTCTATTGGGGAGTTACAATACATGATGTTTGATGAATAATGCAATGTTGTGCTAAAAAAGACTGAAAGGTACTAGATAAATATTCTTTTGCATTGTCACTTCTCAAAACCCGAATAGTTGTGTTAAATTGAGTTTTAATTTCTGCATGAAAAGTACAAAAGCTAGTTTGCAAGCTGGGCATGTGGAATCTTTATGCACCAGCTTGAGGGAGGATGTAGAAATATTGATTAGTATCTTAGCATTCATACTAATTTATTAGTATTAGGGAAGCATGAGATGTCTTACTATAATTAGATTATTTTGTCATAGGCTAATTGATTTTGTATTTACTTATGTATATTTGGTATTAATTACCAAGATCTGTTAGAGTTGTACAATGCCTATATAAAGGCATTATTCCCATTGAATAAAATCATTCAAGTCTCTTTTTCTACACAACAGGACACGGACCCCACACATCCGTGTGGACTAAAGCAAAAGCAGACCCAAAATGATTATTGACTCGAGGGGAATACGATACTCTGTGATGTTTAGCAAATTGACACGCTTCACATTCCAAAGTAGATTCTCGCTGAAAGCTAGGACATATTTTCTGCAACACGGGAAGAGATGGATGACCAAACTGTCGATGAAGCTGTGACAAAGAAGAGCTTGTACATGCAATTGGTCTTGAAACTGCTTCGAAGGAGTCGAGAACATACAAGCCATTTACCAGCTTCCCTCTACCAACAATTTGTTTTGTTCCAAGATCTTAAAAAAGACAATAAGTAGGAAAGAAAACAACACAACAATTTAGGGCTTTGGTAAGTTGGCTAACATATAATAGGTTAAAAGGAAACTAAGATATACATAAAACAGAAGATAACGAGATTTTGGAGTTTGGATGAGCTGTACCATATCCATTTACAGAAGCAGTAGACCCATCGGCTAAGGTAACAAAAGGTAGATTGGTAGAAGACTAAAAGGAAGAAAGAATACATGTATTGCCAGTCATATGATTTGTAGCACCAAAATCAATAACCCAACTACGGGATGATGAAGAGAGGCAAGCAACATGATTAATGTACCAGCTAGTGTGGATGTGGATGGTTGTGAGATGTCATGATTAAGAGAAAGTTGTTGAAACTGCTGAAATCGAGCATATTCATCAGCTGAGATGGAGACAGTAGAGGTTTGAGGAGATGGAAGATTACCATCATGAGCAGCTATATTAGTAACAGGTCTTCTCGGGGTATTTTGGGAAGGCTGACCATGCAGCTTCCAACAATTCTTCTTGATATGATTTGCACCTCCCTAGTGATGACAGACTCTGTTGTTCCCACTTGAACTTTGAGGATTACCATTTATTCTAGGAGGAACATTGCTTATTAAATCTGTTGACTCTGGAGAATCGGTACGAGTATTTGCGTCACTTTTCTTGACAACGGGAAGAAGCTGACCGTAAATATCAGCAAATGTTGGAAGATTTCCACTAGTAAGTATCTGGCTCCATGCTATGTCAAACTCAGGATTAAGTCCAGCCAACCAACACTAAATGAATACACGGTCCTTCTCTTCTTGCATACGCTTAATATCAGGAAGTATAGGAAAGCGAGTCCGCTCCCCTCATTATAATACTGAAAGTAGGTTTTATCCCCTTGTGCAGGACAATAGAACCTCATGAACAGATTGTGAATATGAGTCAAATCTTGTTTACTAGCATACATGGACTCCAAGTATTCCCATAAATCTTTGACAGTATTACAATGAGTGACAATATCATCAATAGTGGGATCTAAAGTATTTTGAATACCATTAATAAATGTACAGTCAATCATTGACCATTTCATTCCAGCATCATCTTTAGGTGGAGGATCATCAGTCAAGTGGTCCCCTAAATCAACATTAGCAACAAATCTTTCAACGGTACGTTTCCATTGGGGATAATCGTTAATCGCCGTTAATTTTCTATCACTAGTTTTGAAACTATCGAACATAATATCAGTCACAACTTTCTTTTCTAAAGCATCAGTTGTCTTATTATCATCTGTCATTTTATCAACCCACCAACAATAAACAGCCCACAATAACAATAGACAACCCACAACAACTATCAATACAAAACAACCCACAAGTGAAAGCCCAATACTTCAAACAGAAATAGTTTAACAAGTCCAAGCTTCTAAAGGATCTGTATATATCATGTATATATCAGACCCCTAAAAACAAAGTAGAGAGTGTAGAGGTTATTCAAACCAAACCTGACCAAAAAGAACATTGGAAAGTTCAGTCGGACCTCAGTAATTAAGGCGACCGGAGTTTTGTGGCCGGACACAGGTGACCAAAAATTTCGCCAGAAAATAGATTAACAGATCTAGATCGCCAGAAATCTTGCTGGGAAAAACTACCCAGAACAACCACATAAATTCTGCTCTTTTAATCCATGGGAAACTCAACCCACAAAGTAGAACAAATAATCAAGAGACATATGTTCATTGGAAAAGTATTACCGAAACTGAACAGAGAGTTTAGGCTCTGATACCATGTTGAAAGAGAAAGAAAAAAAGAGAAAGCATAAGAAAGAGATGAAATGTCTGTGTAGGGTTCATCAAAGTATATTATTGAACGATCATAGAGTGCATGTATATACACATAACATAAGAGAACTCCTAATTATTGTGGAGAACTAATATGCCTAAACAAGGCTTAATACCTATCGAGCCTCCTAAACTTGTCCACTTTTTTAACTTAGCCACCCCAACTTAGAGGACAACCTCTCGGCCTCCTCAACTTGTAATCTTTTTCCATTTAGCCCCCCAACTTGTCAAATATGACCCATTTTTCCCCTTTGTGCTGACATGTCATAATATGAGTGGTAATACAAAATTCATGCCACATCAGCATAAAAGGGCAAAATGAATCACATTTGATAAGTTGAGGGGGCCAAGTGGAAAGAAATTACAAGTTGGATGGCTAACATTGTCTCTTAATAATTGAAAATGCCCATGAGCAAGTGGCTTAGTAAAAATATCGACCGTTTGATCATCCGTACTTATGTATTGCACCACCAAAATCTTGGACTTTACCTACAAAGAAAATAGAAATCAATCTTGTTATAGATTGTAAATATTAACATCTATAGGTTTATAGGGGCTGGATTTTACAGCTCTAATAAGATGTATTTAGGTATTGTAATTAGCTGTAATTTATGAATAAATAGAGGCTCAATGTACCTAAGTTTAACACAAGTAAATAAAGGAAGAATAGAACTCTGGTTGAGATAGCCAGAACTATGATCAATGAAAGAAGGCTTCCTAAGTACTTTTGGGGAGAAGCTGTGAACACAGCTTGCTATGTTTTGAATAGAGTGCTAATCAGAAGCATTCTGAACAAGACCCCTTATGAACTCTGGAAAGGTCGAAAGCCTAAAATAGGTTATTTCAGAACCTTTGGTTGTAAGTGTTATGTTTTGAATACAAAAGAATATCTTTCAAAGTTTGATTCAAAGGCAGATGAGGCCATTTTTCTTGGTTACTCAACATATAGTAAAGCATATAGGGTTTTTAATAAGAGGACTCAAACTTTAGATGAATCTGTTCATGTACAGTTTGATGAGACTAACCCTGCAGATAGTAGAGCTCCTGATGAAGATGTAGTTCAAGCTCCTGAAGTTACATCTCCTGATGTAGAAGAAGATGTTTCTCCCAGAGCTGCTGAAGTGGTTCCTCCTGTTGCTGAACAAGCTCAAGAAGTGAATCCTACTCCACAAGTCAACTTCCTTCCAGAAGATGCTCCTATATATGATTCAACAAATGATGAACAGGTTTCAGAAGACTCATTGGATGTACCAAGAGAAGTTAGAACTCATAGGAATCATTCCTTAGAGAACATAATTGACTCTGTTCATAATCCTGTCATGACCAGAGCTCAGCTCAGAAGATACATGGGGAATGTGGCTTTTGTGTCACTTCTGGAACCCAAGGACTTCTATGAATCTGCTGATGATGACTCCTGGTTAATGGCAATGCAAGAAGAACTTGACCAGTTCAAAAGGTCAGAAGTTTGGACTTTGGTTCCCAGACCTAACAACATAAAGGTTGTTGGAACTAGATGGGTTCTGAAGAACAAGCTTGATGAATTTGGAAATGTTGTGAGGAACAAGGCAAGACTTGTTGCTCAAGGTTACAGTCAGCAAGAAGGCATAGATTATGGTGAAACTTTTGCTCCTGTTGCAAGATTAGAAGCCATTAGAATCTTGTGTGCTTTTGCATCATACAAAGGTTTTAAGCTCTTTCAAATGGATGTGAAAAGTGCATTCTTGAATGGTTACATTGATGAGGAAGTTTATGTATCTCAACCTCCTGGTTTTGAAGATCCTAAGTTTCCTGATCATGTGTACAAGCTAAAGAAAGCCTTGTATGGACTGAAACAAGCTCCCAGAGCTTGGTATGAGAGACTGACAAAGTTCCTTCTGTCTAAGGGATTTGTCAGAGGCTGTGTTGATACAACTCTGTTCACTCTGAAGAAGAACAAGGATATCCTTATAGCTCAGGTATATGTTGATGATATTATATTTGGTGCTACTAATGAATCTTTGTGCAGAGAGTTCAGTGACCACATGAAGGCTGAGTTTGAAATGTCTATGATGGGAGAATTAACCTTTTTCTTAGGACTTCAGATCAAGCAAAGTAATGATGGTGTGTTTATCAATCAAGCCAAGTACACTAGAGAAGTGCTGAAGAAATTTGGCATGATGGACTCTAATGCTGTTGATATTCCTATGGATGTCATCAAAGACATTGATGATGAAGAGAAAGCTGGTAAACCTGTAGATATAAAAACCTACAGAGGTATGATTGGTTCTCTTTTATACCTAACAGCCAGCAGGCCAGATATACATTTTGTTGTGTGTTTTTGTGCTAGATATCAATCAAAGCCAAGAGAAATTCATGATGTTGCTGTCAAAAGAATTCTCAGATATCTTAAAGGCACACCAGAAGCTGGTTTGTGGTATCCCTGTAGTTCTGATTTCACTCCTATAGGATACACAGACTCTGACCATGGTAGAGATAAATTGAAAAGGGTCAGCACTTCTGGTGGTTGTCATTTTCTGGGGGAGTGCCTAGTCTCCTGGCATAGCAAGAAGCAAACCTCTGTGGCTCTCTCAACTGTTGAAGCTGAGTATGTTGCTGCTGGAAGTTGTGTTTCTCAGATGCTCTGGATCAAGCAACAAATTGCTGACTATGGAGTCATCCCTGGAACAATTACAATCTACTGTGATAACAAGAGTGCAATTGATCTTTCAAAGAATCCTATTCAGCACAGCAGGATGAAGCATGTTCATATTAGGCATCACTTTCTGAGAGATCATGTTCTGAAGAAGGATATTATCATTACTCATGTTCCCTCTGAAGAGAATCTTAATGACATGTTTACTAAGCCTCTAGCTGGTACTCCTTTCAGCAGCTTACGTGAAGGCATTGGTATGACTTATCCACTTCAGTAACTTAGCTTTTATTATATTTCTTCTATCTTAAATGTTAATTTTTTTTTTGAGATAATTAAGTGTGATAAAATCTAATCATGATTTTGACATCTAAGCATGTGTTATCTACTTTTTTTTACGGCGTTGTTCTGTGGTTAACGGTTATCTGTTCCCTTTTAAACGGTGTGTATTTACTTTTTGAATTGGAACGGTTTCCTTGTTTGGGTATAAATAGGGGTTTTCCATACTTAGAAGTTTTTACTCTCATTTTCTCTGCTATTAGAATTTCCATAGATTTTCTATGTTCTCTTCTCTCTAGATTCTTAACCTAATTTCTTATATCTTCAACAATGGCACAAGAAATCACTGTTACTCACATCTTTACCACTGAATCAAAGAAGAAAGTTAGAGAATCTAGGGTATTCACCTCTAGGTTCCTAGATGATGAAGTTAAATCCACTGAACCTATCTCCAAATGGCTTAGCGCTCAAAACTGGAATTCTTTCGTTTCTCTCGATGAATTCATTTATCCTAAGTTAGTCACCGAATTCTATCAGAACCTCCATTTCTTCTCTAATGAGGAGGATGTTCTACACTCAGAAGTCGGAGAAATTGAGATTGAGGTCAGCAGGGCTTCTATTTCTCAAGTGATCGGTATTGATGATGAAGGAATCATTATAGGTGATGATGGTTCAGCAGATGGGTTTACATAAGCTAATTGGGCTAGACCAGATCGAAGTGCCAAGGAAACTTATGCCACCTGGCTCACTCAGCACCAGAGGTGGGCACACTATTTGACAACTAACGTGTTCCTTCCGAAGGCTGGAGGAGTTAATGGTGTTTCCAACCGGGAAAGAGTGTTTATGTGGCATCTGGTCAATTAGAAGAAGATCAATCTCCCTGCCATGCTGATTAGGCAGATGAAGAATGTGCGGCAAGAATTACACTCATTGAAAGCTCAGAACCTGCAGCTCATGACTATGCTTCAAATGCAGGATCCTTCTGTCTACATACGCAATCTTTCTACACTTCATCTAGCTACCTATGAAGAGCTGTACAAGTTAAGAGAATTAGCTCTGACTCTTCCTTCATTGGACAACATTGCTCTTGCTTCTTCTCTGAAGGTCAATGAGAATTTGGAGATATTGACAGAAGAAGTCAAGGAAGCAAACGAGCATTATGAGGCTCATGAGAAGATGCTCCCAAGTAAGATTGATGACCTGCAAAGTACTGCCAATCACATTCTGAGAGAAGTGAAATCTTCTGCTCAAGGTACATCATCTTCCGGGGCTGCAAAGATTGTATATGACATCACTCCTGATCTCAACAATCGACTCTCCAACATTGAGTCTGCTGTATCTGCTCAGAACGCACAGATTGCTGAGCTTACTGAACTTCTGAAGGTTATGCACACTCAAGCACGTGAACAAGAGAAGACTCTTCACAATTGCTATAGGTTTGTTCGAGGACAGACTTATATTCCAAATGAGCATCTCACTGCTGCTGTGTATGCTAACAATCGGTTGATCAAGCTCCTTGTGGAAGACGTTCAGAAACAGCGACCTATGTCTGGTCAAACTTTTGATCATATGAAGACCATTGATGATGATTTCAGAAGAAGAATGGATATGATCAACACTGTGAGGCCAACTCCTCAGCAATATCATACTGCACTGAATGTTCAGGAAAAATTGAAATCTCAGGGTGCTCTGGGTGTTGCTCTTGGTTCTGGTCAAACGAGGGAGAAGTCTGGTCAGAAGAGTGGTCTTAATACTGGTGTTAAGAGATCAAGTGCTGCTGAAGGTTCTAGTGGTGTTCCTCCTCAGAAGAAGAAACCTAGGAGCTTGTAATCTTTTAGGACTTAAGCTTCTTAGCTAGGTTCTGGGTTGGGTAGTTTTTGTCTTAGGACTTTTTCTACTCTTCTGATTATTTTGTTTCATATGTTGTCTTCTGATGATTTTATATACACTGAATCCTTCTTATACTTTCTTGTGTCTCTGACTTCTTACTTTTGCTTATGTTTCTTTGTGACTTAGTAAATCATACTTCATTTAATCTAACAACTTGATCTTAAGTCATTTCTAAGTTTATACAGATTGCTGAAGTTCACCATTTACACTAAAATGGGGGAGTTAATTTACTCAGAAGTTATGAAACATTTGAATCAGGAAGTCATTTTCTAAAACCTCATGTTTTCTGTTACCTTCTGACTACGGTTTGTCCATAACCAAAATGGGGGAGAATGATGAACCCTATGTGTTTTGATTATGTCCAAACGTTTCAGAAGATGAAAACTTAATACTTTCTTACATATAGTTTGTTGTTGACTAATATTTTTGTTTACTTAGTCTATGTGTAAGTTACTCAGCAGGTGCTGAATGAATCTTTTCTGGATTGCCTAAAGGACTCAGAAGATCTGTTTGCTGAAGTCAGAGTTTCAATAATTCAGAAGCTGGATGCTCCGCTCTGAAGCCGAAGTCTGCTAAAGCTCTCCTCAGATGTTCTTTGCAATCAGAAGATATTTTTACCAATTTGATCAGAAGCTTAGTCACGGGTTCTGGATAGCATTTAATGCTCTGACAAGTGCATTTAATGCAAGGCGCCAAAAGTTCAAAAAGCTGTTTTGATGGAGCGCGCCTGTCTGTTCAAAAGAAACCAGAATTTCCTTGTCTACCCTTTGTTGATCCAATTGAAAAATGATTCCAGTCAACCTCATCTTTGATTTCAAATCACTTACCGGATTGAGTTAAAGAACAAGGATAACGGAATCAAAGTGTTTGAAGACCATTTGAAGACTTGACAAATTAACGGCTACAACAACTGATGTCATCTCTATTGAAGATTCAAACTCACTAACGGTCATCTTCATTCACTATAAATAGTAGCCAAGCTCCAAACCATCAATATACGCGTGATCATCGAGCAAAATCTCAACGCACTGTTTTAACAAGAAAAACAGAGCACCATTTTCCATTCTCAATCTTTCTTAGCATAGTCTTAGTTAAAGTGAGAGAGTGAAGAAAAACAAGTTCATAATAGGAATCTTGTAAACTGAGATCGTTTGTGATCTTCAGTTAGATTTAAAGAGAGAAATCTAGTTGAGATTAGAGTTGGGTGAGAAATCCAGAAAACAGAGTATTGTTTGTTCTGGTGGAAATCCTTTAACTCTTTTTAGGCTAGTCAGAACTAAGTGAGAAATTAGCTTAAGTTCTGTTGATGTAAAGGAGCTTCTGAACTTGCCATAAAAGTTCTGAATAGTGGATTTATAAAATCTCTGTAGGCTGCGACCTCAGGGGACAAGACGTAGTCACAGGACTTCTGTGGCGAACTTGGATAAATCGAATTGTTCAATCAGGATCTCCTGAACTTCTTTCTCCCTCTTATACTTGTTATTTTTGCTTCTGTGTGCTTGTTCATATTTAGTGGTGAAACAGATTTTCTCTAAAAGTATCATTGTCTTTGTTCAGAAGACTGTCCAGAAGTTCTCAAATCAGAACTTCTGTTGCTGAAAACAGTCTAACTGTGTTAAGGCAGAATTTCCCTCAGAAGCAACTTCTGTAAGCTAGCTTCTGACTCTGAGGAAATTTGACTCTGAAAATTAAGTTTCCTTAAAAACTTATAAATTTTCAGTTTTCAACTTTGACACCTATTCACCCCCCTCTATGTGATTCTGTTCTTGATAGGGCCAACATACTTGAGAATATTTACCCAAATACTTTACATGTTGTGATGCCTGCAGGTATAAGCACTGGTTTTTGAATCCTATGATGAAAGTTATTTTGAGCTACTCGAATTGCCAACCGGAACAAGCACCAGTACTCGTTAAGAAACAAAAGGACTCCCCAGAGTCATAACTCACTCCTCCCGCAACCTAGGAACGTGTCATTGGCACCTCAATGACACATAAAATATATTTTCAAGTCGCCCAAACAAAGGTCTAATCAAGTCTGCTCAAAATAAAACTCTACCACATAGGAATCATCACATAGTCTCACTTGGAGGCCAATTTAGACCTCTTTAGGGTCCAAATTAGGAAAAACTTAAAACATGAAAGTTGTATATCAACGTCTTAGATCTCTAAAACAAATTTTTGGGGGTCCAAATGAGCACATATGAATAAGTTATACCCAAAATACTAAAGTCTGTCTAAACGGGACTACACTGGGTTAAGTTTGGAGCCATACGGTCTCCGTCCACAAACAAAGACCGTACAGTCTCCACCACATGAACCATACGGTCATCCTACATGTCCATACAGTCCTTATCCAAATCTTGTACGTGTCAAAATAATCCAAATAACTTACAACACCCGTACAGGCCTTTTATAAAAGCTCGTATGAGATTCAGATTTAGATCTCAGACGAGACTAGTGGGGACCGTATGTTCATTGTTCAAGGACCGTAGGTTCCCTCCTAAAATCTTATAAGGAGGCCGAAACATCCATTCAACTCACCAACAATCGCTTTTATTCTTCCCTCTCTCACTCAGTTCTAAGCAATTCTAAGTCCCGACAAGTTGCCCCGATAAGTTGCTTCGATAAGTTGCCCCGAAAAGAAGAGAATTGCTTAGTCTCGAGTCCCAAACATCCACTCCCCTTCCAAACACATACATCCCTCAAAGTCCTCACGCCACAAATATCGCTCTAAACATCCCGTCCCCGAATATCCTCGATATTCTGGTCATACATCCCCAGAAGTGCTCACGACATAAATATCGCTCTAAACATCCCGTCCCTGAATATCTTTGATATTCCAGTCATACATCTCCACTAAACTTCTCACGACATAAATCTCTCGACGTCTCGGCTATCACCGAAGTCATCTCGGCACTTTCGTCCTCTTTGAGGATAAGTGCACCCAAGTCATCTCGGCACTTTCATTCTCCTCGAGGATAGGTGCATCCAAGTCATCCAAGTCAAGGTTCCCCCAGAATCACAAAGTCCAAAGTCTACCGTTAGGAGTACGTCCCTGCGCCTCTCCAACCACAAAGTTTTGTCCACCCGACTCCGTTCTCAACGAGTACGAGCTTGCAAGGATCCTACTGGCACGCTACGAGTATTAGCTTGCAAGGATCACAAAGTTCTGAGAGTTTTTACCGTGTCACTATACGGTTTACCGTACAAATGTTTGCGCATTTAAATACTTTTGTGTGATTACCATAAATACAAGACAATAATGAGATAGGTTGCATTAAAGATCTTCTAGTGCCTAGAATGTCAGAATTAATAAGTTGTATCCATCAACGTATATGGAATCTCTGGTTTTCAAAGGCAATCGATACATAAGCTGGTTCACACATTTTCCCAGTCGATCGGGTGGCGACTCTAGTCAAAGAAAGTTAAGCCACTATGAGTGCCCATTTTCGCTCACAACAGGCCTCTAAGATCTCATTATAGCTGATACATATGTAGCCCCCTAAACTTGTCCATTTTTTTCACTTAGCCCACTCAACAACTTAAGAGACAACTTATTAGCCACCTAAACTTGTAATTGTTTTCCACTTGGCCTCCTGAACTTGTAATGTTTTTCCATTTAGCCCCCTCAACTTGTAAATGTGACCCATTTTGTCCCTTTTATGCTGATATGGAATGAATTTTTTATTACCACTTATATTATGCCATGTCAGCACAAAGGGGAAAAATTGATCATATTTGACAAGTTGAGGGGGCCAAATGGAAACAAATTTACAAATTCAGGTGGCTAATAGGTTGTCCCTTAAGTTGAGAGGCTAAGTGAAAAAAATGGATAAGTTCAAGGGGTTGTTTATATATTAAGCCCATTAATTATTATATTTCCTTTTACCTTACACCCTCAAATTCACGTTTCCTCTCCCAAGACAACATGAATTCCAATTTTCGATTGTTATATATAATTTTTGTCAGCTTAATACATGTCGGGCTCCCTAAACTTGTTCATTTTTTTTCACTTTGCCACCCCACCTTAGGGGACGACCTATTAGCCACCTGAAGTCCACTTTTTACCTATACTTAGCCACCATAAAGCCCATACTTACTCTCACTCAGGAGAGTCTACTACACTCGCCCCAGCAATACGAAATTGATCCTCCCAAAGTTATAAAGTTGATCCTTGTACTTTTTCTAATTTCTTTTTTCTTGATTTTCTTTCTCTTTCTTGTTATTCTTCTTCTCCTTCATCTTCCTAAAAAAAATAAAATGAGATATCGTTGACTTTGAATCTGACCAGAAATTGGAAAATTCCAGATTCACGTTGGAATCCTGAAATTTTCCAAATTACGGCTGGAAACTGAAAATTCGGAAATTCAGCCAGAAATTGGAGAATTTTCCAGTTTCCAGTCGAATTTTGGAAAATTTGAAGATTCTAGTTGGAATTTGGAATTTTCCAATTTCGGGTCGGATCCAAATTTGGCGGATTTCCAGAATCTGACTGAATTCTGGAATTTTCCAGTTTCTAGCCATATTCAAATTTGGCGGAATCTCGTTCTTTTATTTATCTATATATTTTTCTTTAAAGAAGAAGAAGAATAAGAAAATGAAAAAGAATTCAATGGGCTTTTTATAAAATTATTTTGTTTTTACCCCTCTTCTTTCTTCCACTCTCTGTCAATTTTTATTTTTTGCCGCATGGGTGCCACATCAGCGCTACATAGGATTTAGGGGACTATCAATGTTACAATTGCTAACTTGAGGTGGTTGAAAGGGTGTCCCCTAAGTGGAATGACAAAGTGAAAAAAATGGACTAGTTTAGAGGACGAGATAGGCATTAAGCCATTTTTGTGTCTTCAAGTTTTCTAGCATCGTCTAAGATCTAAATACCAATTTCAAATGTTGCTCGATGAACGATTTGTGATTCATTGTGGTCTTATTTCTAGTTGTTGTCGCCTATAGTTTCTTGTTGTGTTTTCATATTCCCTAGGATTATGTAATTGCAGCTTGCCTTTATTTTTTTATGACTTGTTTCTATATAAATCCCATGTTAGAATAGTTTGACACATTTACCTTTTGATTTATTCAACAAGGGTTTCAATGAGAGAAGAAAGTAGTTGACAATATGAAACTTTTTTTTTTAAAAAAAGAAAACCAAACAAAAAGTTTGAAAATTTTCAAGAATCATTGGAGCATGTATTCAAATCCAACATGTTGTATATGACTAATAAACTCAACAAGGCATTTCTTGTCGCGGAGTGGAGCGACAGGGGCATGCGCATCAAGCGGAGTGGTTAGGATTAGTGGGCCGGGGTGCGGAGGCAGGGACGGAGCCCCTCGGTACAGATTAGGATTGTTTTTTTCGGATTTCCTTGTCCTTTAGGGTTTTGGTTTTCCATATAAATATATGTAATGTGTAATGATTGTACTCACTTGATTCATAATAAAATCGTTCGTCGCTCTCAAAAGCGTAGGCATAATTGGTCGAAATTCGTTAACAAATTCAGTGTCATTTTTTTTGCTTTATATCTTGATTAAATTAGGTGTTTATGAGCCCAACAAGATAAACATGGGAAAGGAAAAGATAAAAACACAACAATGGGAAATAAATGCGAAATCAAAAAATTGTAACGCAATCTGAAAGTATTGGAAGAAGAATAAAAAAATTGCCAACAGAGATGTCAATCAATTGTAAACTAGGCACATGTATTATTGATTCCAAAATTGGATATACTACAATAAAGTATCATTTTAGTGTGAATTATATATAGGCTGAATACATTTTTAATCCCTCTAAGTTGTCTATAAACTCCATTTGACCCCTTTAAATTACAGAAGTTACAACTAAGGCCTTGTTTTTTTATGTCTTATCAGTAATTTATTTCAGTTCAGTTCAGTAGTATTCAGTTTAGTTTAATAATTTCCCTTCAGGCCATGTTCTTTATGCCTTATAAATAATTTATTTCAGTTCAGTTCAATAATTTCCCTTCAGCAGACACTTCAATTCAATTTAGTTCAGTCATAAAGAATAAGGCCTAACCCCCTCAACTTGCATTTTTTTTAACAAATAACCATGACTTTGACATGAAGCATTATCACAATGACGTAAAACATGCCAAATGGCACGTGGAGATTGCTCCATGTCATCGTTAGGGGGTTATTTGTTAAAAAAAATGCAAGTTGAGGGGGTTGGTTGTAACATCTCTAAGTTAAGGGGGTCAAATGCAGTTTATAGACAACTTAGAAGGATTATGGATGTATTAAGCCTTATATATAAAAAGGGCTTAATATTGATGAACCCTAAGTGTTTTGATTATGTCCAAACGTTTCAGAAGATATATTTTAAAATTATGCTTATTTACTTATCAATGTTGACTAACAATTTTTGTTAAGTTTTGTATAAGTTTTCTCAGCAGGTGTTGAAAGAAGAAACTCTGGATTGTTTAAAGAACTCAGAACAGAAGAATATTCGAAGACTGAAGTTAAAGCTCAGAAGCTGGATGCTCCGCTCTGAAGAAACTCAGAAGTTTGATACAGCTCTCCTCAACGTTCAACTACAACCAGAAGTCATTCCATTTTGATCAGAAGCTTAGACAAAAGGAATAAAGAGCTCGGAAGCTCTAGTCACGGGTTTTGCTAAGCATTTAATGCTCTGACATTTGCATTTAATGCAATGCGCCAAAAGTTCAAAAAGCTGTTTTGAAGGAGCGCGCATGTCTGCTTCAAACCAAACCAGCATTTCCTTGTCTACCCATTGTTGATCCAAATGAAGAAAATTTCCAGTCAACCTTATCTTTGATTTCAAATCATTTACCGGATTAAGTTAAAGAACAAGGTTAACGGAATCAAAGTGTTTGAAGACCGTTTGAAGAAATGACAGACTAACGGCTACAACCAACTGATGTCATCAATTGAAGATTCAAATTCAAACAACGGTCATCTACAAAGCACTATAAAATCTCAACGCACTGTTTTAACGAGCAAAACAGGGCACTCATTTTCCATTCTCAATCTTTCTTAGTTTAGACTTTGTAATAGTGAGAGAGTGAAGAAAAACAAGTTCATAATAGGAATCTTGTAAACTGATATCGTTTGTGATATCCAGTTAGATTTTGAGAGAAATCTAGTTAAGGTTAGAGTTGGGTGCAAATTCCAGAAAATAGGATTGTTGTTGTTCTGGTGGAAATCCTTTAACTCTTTCTAGGCTAGTCAGAACTAAGTGAGAAATTAGCTTAAGTTCTGTTGATGTAAAAGAGCTTCTGAACTTGGCATAAAAGTTCCGAAGAGTGGATTTAAAATCTCTGCTGACTGCGATCACAGGGGACAGGACGTAGTCACAGGACTTCTGTGGCGAACCTGGATAAATCGAACTATTCATCAGGACCTCCTGAATCTCTTTCTCCCTTCTTTAACTTGTTATTTTGCTTCTGTGTACTTGTTGTGTATTTAGTGCTGAAACAGATTTAACTCTTTATCTCATTGTCTTTGTTCAAAAGACTGTCCAGAAGTTCTCTAACTCTGAACTTCTGTTGCTAAAAAGAGGTTTACTGCGAGAAGGCAGAATTTCCCTCAGAGGTTACTTCACTACGCTTGCCTCTGACTCTGAGAAAATTTGACTCCGAGAAATTAAATTTCTCTAAACACTTAAAATTATCAGTTTTCAACTTAGACATCTATTCACCCCCCTCTAGGTGATTCTGATCTTGTTAGGGCCAACAAATATATCAACAACCCCCTGAACTTGTTCATTTTTTTACTTAGCCCCGCAACTTAAGAAATAACCTATTAGCCACCCGAACTTGTAATGTTTTTCCATTTGCCCCCCTAAACTTGTGAAATTTGTCTCATTTTGCGCTTTTGTGCTGACATGACATAATATAAATGGTCATAAAAATTTTATGCCACACCAGCATAAAAGAGACAAAATAAGTCATATTTGACAAGTTGAGGGGTCAAGTGGAAAGAAATTAAAACGTGAGGGGCTAAGTGGAAAAAAATTATAAGTTGAAGATGCCAACTGGAAAAAGATTACAAGTTCAGGTGGCTAACAGATTGTATTTTAAATTAAAAAGGCTAAGTGAAGAAAATGGACAAGTTCAGAAGGCTAGAACTATATTAAGCCTAAAATGTTTTATGGGTCATGGACTAGTTGCTTGAGTGGTGGAGTTGATCCATAATACAATTTCTTGTTAAGTATGAGTTTGAGATGGTGCGATTATCCGATCAAAATCGCCTTTCATGTTAGAGATTATATGTATTATAATGTTCCATACGCTTGTTTCCCCTAAAAATGATATAAAGAAAATCTGTGCACTACTATGATCTAAATAGATGGCAGAAGAAGAGATTGATGGTATTAGAAACTACTCCATATGTGGATTTGATATGTTAAAAATTTAAACACTTTGAAAACTAATTAATAGTTCAATTTACGTGGCGCACATATATATATATATATATATATGGCAAGAAGTATTTGTGGATAAATTTAATAGTATATATGAAGTAGAGTCAAGTTCAAATGAGACAAGTGTTTGAGATGAGACTAGTTTTTATGGTGAGACAATGGAAGGTGACAACCTTGTAATTAAAAGAAACCTCCTCATGCATGGAATTGGAGGGAAGGAAGAGGAGGTGATGTCAGCGTTGATGTCACCTCTGGAGAAAGAAATATTTTTAATTATTTTATTTAAAATGAATTTTCCCGCTCTTTCCGAATTCATTTTTCAAAAAAAATTATACCAGTGAACTCGTATTAATTAGGCAGTCATTTTGAGATCCATTGTTGTTATTTATAAACGATTTTTATTTATTTATTTTTTTATGGTTGTTCCAAATTGGATACTCGGTTGTTCCAGCAGAATACTACATTTGTTCCAGCAGAATACTACATTTTTTTACACTCCCAGAGTATTCTGCTGGAACAAATGTAGTAGTCTAGTGGAACAGATGTAGTATTCTGCTGGAATAACAAAGTATCCAATTTGGAACAACCATAAAAAAATAAAAATCGTCTATAAATAACAATAATGGATCTCAAAGTGACCGCCTATTTAATACGAGTTCAGTGGTATAATTTTTTTTTGAAAAATGAGTTCGGAAAGAGCAGAAAAATGCATTTTTAAAAAAATAATGAAAATATTCTGCTGGAACAAATGTAGTAGTCTGGTGGAACAAATGTGGTATTCTGATGGAACAATCGAGTATCCAATTTGGAACAACCATAAGAAAATAAAAATCGTCTATAAATAACAACAATGGATCTCGAAATGACCGCCTAATTAATACGAGTTCAGTGGTATAATTTTTTTTGAAAAATGAGTTCGGAAAGAGCGGGAAAATGTATTTTAAATAAAAGGCAAAAAGCATCATGAGGCCCCTAATCTTTTCCTTTTCGGTGCATTAAGCTCTTGATCTTTCCTTTGGATACATTAGGCCCTTGATCTTTTATATTTGATTCTATCAAGTCCTCATCTAACAAAATTTGATGATTTGTTAACTTTCACAAATTAATAAGATTGAAATATTGTGGCACAATTACAAATCTAGCCCGTTTAGGAGGGTTCATTAATATATGTGGTTCACTTTGCTTTCTACTTATATTTCTAGACAATATTGTCTTTTTAAATTTGACAATTATTTTTCCCGCTTATAGGAATGTAGTAACGTCGCACGTTCTTTTTCAAACGTTATAAGTATTCTTTGTTTCCAAGTTCATTTCTGCAATCGTTTATTCTTCATCATCATCTTTGCTCTTCTTTCTTTTTCATCTTAGTTCTTCTCTTCAATTCCAGCCCCACAAATTAAGGCCAAATTCTTGATGACTGAAAATTTACTGAAGCACACTTACGGAAAAGAAATTATTGAACTGAAATGAACAACCGATAAGTACTAATAAGGCATAAAGAACATGGTCAAACATCACTCATTAGATTTCATCTATGTTTTCATTCTCCTCGATTTCACTTTCGAAATGACTAGAAAATGAGCAAAACAACGACAATAATTACTGATTTTTTGTTCATTTTTCAAAAAATTGTTGAATAATTTATTGAATATTCAATCAATTGTAATTAATTAGGTGTCACAATATTTCAATTGGTTCTATTAATTTGTGAAAGTTAACAAATCATCCAATTTAGTTTGATGAGGACTTGATAGAATCAAATATAAAAGATCAAGGACCTAATGTATCCAAATAAAAGAGCAAGGGCTTCAGAATGCTTTTTGCCTAAATAAAATAATGAAATTTTTTTCTCTCTCTAGAGGTGACATCAACGCTGACATCACCTCCTCTTCCCTTCAATAATGCCCCTCCATGTTTTTAAAATTTCAAAATTGCCACCACTTTTTAATTGTCTCACACTAAAAATCAGTCTCGCCATACTGACTTTCTCTAACCTGATCATATCTCATATGAAGTATTTGTAAGTAAATAAAAGGGAGTTGAAAATGACCAATTTGGCATGTTAACGGGACATGTTAAAAAACTTATCATAAAATATAAGAAAAATAGAAATATTAGTTAAGAAAAAACTTTTCCTAGCGCTGATGTCACCTCTGGAGAGAGAAAGAGTTTTAATTATTTTATTTAAAATGCATTTTTCCGCTCTTTCTGGGCTCATTTTTCAAAAGAAAAATTATACCAGTGAACTCGTATTAATTAGGCGGTCATTTTGAGATCCATTGTTATTATTTATAGACGATTTTTTTTATAATTTTTTTATAATTTTTTTAATGATTGTTCCAAATTGGATACTTGGTTGTTCCAGCAGAATACTACATTTGTTCCACCAGACTACTACATTTGTTCTAACAGAATACTACAATTATTTACACTCCGAGAGTGCATTTTAAAAAAAATAATGAAAATATTCTGCTCATGTCGAAATTCCAATGAGATATCCTCAAACTTTAGTTGAGAATAGAAATCTTCTAATCAGTAATATTCAATTATTCAAGTGGTCCTTGAATGTCCAAATTGAATTTGGACATTGACCTTAAATTTAACAATTTCGTTCATATGCACATTAAAAACTAAACCCTAGGCACTAAAAACTAAACTTTAGACTTTAAATCATCGACCCTAGACACTAAAAACTAAACCATAGACCCTAAATCATCAACCCTAGATACTAACATGTGATGTGTCATCAAATTATTAGTCCGGAGTATCACATCATCTAGGGTCGATGATTTAGAGTCTAAGGTTTAGTTTTTAGTGTCTAAGATCGATGATTTAGGGTCTAAAATTTAGTTTTTAGTGTCTAGAATTTAATTTGTAATGTGAATATAATCGAAATTGTTAGATCTAATAGTCAATTTTCAAATTCAATTTGAACATTCAAATACCACTTGAACATTACTAACCTTCTAAAAATTCCATAACATCACGAGGAAAGAATAAATACGGAGAAGTACGTACAGGTGCCACATCAGCAATGGGAAAAGACAGCTGGAAAAACTTGTAAAAGATTTCAGACTTTAGAGAGTGGGTCGGGCATGTATCGTGTGGTTAATAACGGAGGCCCACAAACAAGCACATGAAACATAAGTTGAAGGGCCAACAAACGCAGCGTTTACACCTGTGACTGTTGGTGACACGTGGACATGACTACTCTACTTATCTCCAAATAAAACCTCTTCCAACTATTAGCTTTTCCTATTTTTTTAACTAAAATAAAAACCTCAGTTTTTGTCATGACCTTTTCAATTTTGATAAGTCATGTTCTGTGGATTATAGGATATGAATATATCATATTTTTGCATCTTTCTTGGTCAAGGTATAATAATTTATTAGTTATTAGTTGCTCACTTAAAATTTACTATTTAAAATTTATATTATGAAAAACTAGTTTTCATTAACCTTTTAATCTTTTTTGTTATTTTTTTAGATTTTAAATATAATATATTTTAACTTTTAAGACATTTATACTGCAATACAAAATGACTTTGGTGATTCTGTTACGTTCTGTATGTTTATCTATGCTGAAATATAAAAATCACAGATGTAAAAAAAAAAAAAAAGACTGAATGACCAAAGAGTTAATTATAACGAAATAGGCTTAATACCTATCGAGCCTCCTAAACTTGTCAATTTTTTTCACTTAGCCACCTGAACTTGTAATTTTGTTCCACTTTGCCTCCTCAACTTGTCAAATATAATTCATTTTGCCTCTTTGTGCTGACGTGGCATAATATAAGTGGTTATAAAAAAAATCATGCCACATCAGCATAAAAGGGGCAAATATGTCATAATTGACAAGTTCAGGAGGCCAAGTGGAAAGAAATTACAAGTTTAGGTGGTTAAGTGGAAAAAAATTACAAGTTTAGGTGGTAATATGTTGTCCGTTAAGTTCAGGTGGCAAAGTGAAAAAATTGACAAGTTTTAGGAGGCTCCATAGGTATTAAGCCAACGAAATATGAAGACTTTATAGTGAGTTATTCAAAATATAAGAACCAAACAATGAGTTTTGACAAAAGTGAGAAACTAAAAAATCATTTGCTCATTTGAAAATATTAATAAGTTCTTAATTGACTTTGGCTTGTGGCCAATTCTTGTGTGAGGGTCTGTTTGGTGCAGCTAGTTTTAGTTGTTGTTTACTGTTCCAGTTTGCAGTTTGTTGTTTTATTTAGGTGTTTGCTTTTTGCTGTTTCATTATTAGTGTTTGGCAAAATTATAATTGATTATTGTTGTTAGTATATAAAATGACTTATTTGGACATAATGCATATTATTAGGGTAAATTTCAGAAAAAACCCATGTATTTACAAAAAATGTCAAAAAAAAGTGATTATGGTTTGCTTTATGACAAAAAAGTGACTATGCTTTTTATATCTTGTCAAAAGAAGAATTATTTTTTTAAAATACCTTAAAAATGACATTTAACGATCTTAAAATAGAAGATCGAAAGAATTAGAGTTGTTTATTTCATCATTTACAGTAAATCCATATTTTTTTTATTTTTCATCAACAATTTCAGAATTCTCTCTCTAAACTTTCATTTTCTCTCTCTACACTAAACACCACCTAAACAAGCTTAAAATTAAAAACTCAAAAAATTAAAGTTGCTTATAACATCATCAATTCTTGAAACTTTTTACGTCTGAGAACTCTAGCGGTCATTTTTATGGTATTTAAATAAAAAAAATCCTTCTTTTGGCAAGATATAAAAACCACAGTTATTGTTTTGAGGCAAGCTACAATTACTTTTTTGACAATTTTTGTAATCACATGATTCTTTTGGGAATTTACCTAATGAAAAATAAAATAGGGAACTGCTTTTTCTGCCAAAAAAAAATAGTATTTTGTTGCTGCTTGAAAAAGCAGTTGTTTCTTACCTTAAGAGAAAAAAACATCATTTTCTAATCTGGGTTGCTATTTACAGCCCAGTTTTGCCCAAAATACCCCTTCCATAATTTCCTTCTTAATTTTGATGTTTAAAAATCTCTTAACAACCTATTTTTCAAGATTGAACTTTTTAACATCAAAATCACACTTTTTGCTCTCAATCATGGACAAAAACACGAATAAAATATGAAAAACAAACTCAAAAAACAGTTAATTTGATCAAAAATTTCAAAAAGTGGATTGATTAGGGTTTGAATGCCGTTTTTATGGAGAAACGGCCACGGTGGCCGTTTTACCATAAGGAGAAAAGGCCTTGGTGGCTGTTCCTCCTTATGGTGGACACCTTACGGAGAAACGGCCATGGTGGACGTTTCGCCTTATGGTGGAACGGCCAACTCGGCCGTTCCTCCTTATGGAGAAACGGCCTAGGTTAGAGTTATACCTTATTTGTTGGGTCATTCGACATCTCAAACTCTGAATTTTTAATGTTAGAGTTTCAAAATTAGGTTTTTGATTTGAGAGCTTTCTATTTTTATCTTTTCTTACTTGTTCATAATGAAAAGGGCAAATTTGTCAAAGTGGGCTGTAGTTCAAAAAAAGTGGGCTGTAAATAGTGATATCCTTTTCTAATTTCTGACCAAACATTTAATTAACTATTTTTTAGACTGAAAGAACAAAAAACAGTTGTTAAACGGAGAAACAAACGCCCCCTTAGTGGAGATTGAATTTCTCTTCATTCATGACAAACCACGTCTCAAGGCTTTGCTATCCCCGCTATTTTAGATATAGGTCACATTTGGTTTATCTGTTGTATTTTTGTTGTTGTTTACTATTTGTTGTTGTTTGTTGTTACTATTTTTTGTTTGTTGTTTGCAGTGTCATTGTTAATGTTATTGTTAATGTTTGCTAAAATGATTATTACTGGTTATTGTTAGAATATATAAATGACTAATATATGCAATAACAAAACAATATATTGTTTCTTAGTGTAGGCTATGGTTATTTTGTTCTTTATTACTTTGGTTTTTCATTATTGGATCACATCTCATACCATCATCCAATGGTGAAAAACAACAAAGTAATACTTACTATATAAAAAAAACAAAGTGATACCATAAAAGAAACTCATGTTTCTAGTATATTATTTTAATACATATATTGCTTTAACCAAGCTTAAGGGTTAATGCATTAATGTAAGTAAGTTTAGGAGTAAATAAATTACTTTATACAAATTTAATTGATCCATAAATTAATTTAAACAAATTTATTAAAGCTATTGAGATATTCTATAAATTCATGTGTGAGCGGAAACGGACGCTCAGAGCGGCTTAGCTTTTTTTGACTAGAGTCGCCACCCGACCGACTGGGAAAATGTGTGAATCGGCTTATGTACCGATTGCTTTTGAAAACCAGAGATTCCATATACGTTCATGGATACAACTTATTAGTTCTAACATTCTAGGCCCTAGAGGATCTTTAACGCAACATATCTCATTATTGTCTTGTATTTATGGTTATCATACAAAAATATTTAAATACACAAACATTTGAACGGTAAACCGCAGGGTGACACGGTAAAAATCTTCAGAAGCTTACCCTCATCGCGTGTTACTGGGATGCTTGCAAACGAGTACTCGTCTAAGGATTTAGGCAAACGAGGTCGGAGGCGCGTTGGGCGTCCTCCTAATGATTGAGACAAGGGATACCGGCGGAATCCTTCGGACTTTGGAAGACTTTGTGAGGATTATATGCACTCTTTGCGGGGCAAAGAGTAACGGCGGGAATATGGACCTTGTGGTTTTGGATAAGTGGTAATTTAGGTGTCGGATGCTATTAAACAAAGTTTAGGCATCGTGAGGACTTTTGGGAGCGATGGTGTTTGTGGGAGAATAGATTTCTAGAACTCAGTGCTAAGCAATTCTTTTCGTTTGAGGAAACTTATCGAGGCAACTTATCGGGTCATAGAACTTCTTAGAACCGAGTAATAGAGGGGGAAGAAAGAATGGTTGTTGGTGAGTTGAATGGCGGATTCAGACTCCTTATATAGATTTTGGAGGAGACCGTACGATCCTTGCTTGGAGACAATACAGTCTCCACAATGTCCGTCTGAGATTTAGACTTGGATCTCAAACGGGCTTTTCAAAAGGCATGTACGAGTTTATAAAGGCCCGTACGGGTGATGTAAGTTGTTTGGATTTTTCTGACACTTGGATGATACAGATAAGGACCGCACTACCACATGTGGAGACCGTACGGTCTTGGTGTGGGGATTGTACGGTTTTTGTTCCTGTTCAAGAGCCCGTACGATTCTAGTCTAAATAATGGAGACCGTATGGTGTTTTAGGAGTTGAGGATTTTGTTATAAGGTCGAGGGTGTCAACTTTGTGTTCTCGGGGTGTAGGTGGAATGAGTTATGGTTCTAGAGAGTTGTTCCCTTCTTTAAGGAGTACTGGCGCTTATTCGACTGGCAGATCGATGAGCTCGAAAATAGCTTTCATAATAGGGTTTGAAAACCAGTGCATACATCAGGATTAGTCAGTTTTTAAAAAAATTTGAGAGAACTTAATGTATTTAAACTTACATTTTTCTAAATTAATGTTTATATATATATATGAGAGGGATCGGGTGAGAACAACTCCTTAAATTGAGAACACTCTTTAAAGTGAGAACACATCAAAACTACGTAGTTTCATTAAAGGGAAGGGACTAAAAGGGAATTTACCCATTTAATTCGTCTTATGCGTGTGGTACTCAAGAGAGAGAAAAGTGGGTTGATGACTCATCATTTGTTTACTTTTTATTCAAAAACGTTTTCCCGGCTATCCCGAACTCCGATTTCGAATTTTTTTATACTGTTGGACTGGTATTGTCGAGGCGCTCATTTTAAGATCCATCATGCCCAGGTAAAAACGAAGTTTTAGAATTTGGAACATATCGCTTTCGAGTTTGGAAGGTATAATGATTTTAGTTTTTTTTTTGTACGGTAATGTTATATACATTCTGAATTTTGTAGTCTCTGTTTTAAATGTTATGCATACTGTTATTAAAAAAAATGAGTCGAAAAAACAAAGCGAAAACATATTTTAATGGTTAAAAATTGGAAAAATACATTATAAACCACGTAAAATCAATGTAAATCAAAATTTATAAACCATATACCGTAAAAAAACCAAATTCAAAAATATAAACCCAATTCTAATATATATAACACTTTATATTCACATAAAAAAAGAATTTTCTACATGTCACATTGTTTTTAAATTAGAATATAAGGAATTACAATGCAGAGATAAATATCCTGGAACACAGAGTTTATGAGTTTAGAATGCATAGTTTATACAATGGAACATACAGTTTATAAATTTGGAATGCATAGTTTATATTTTAATGTACAAAGTTTAAATTCTAATTTCGAGTTTAGCCTTTTAGGATCTTAATTTTAGGGTTAAAAAGTTAGGATTTATGTTTAGGATCTCAATTTTAGGGTTCATTAATTAGAATTAAGGTTCAATTTAAGGGTTTGGGGTTCACTTATTTCGGTTTAGGGTTTAGAGTTTGTAGTTTAGGGTTCAATTTTAGGATTTAAATTTAAAAACTTAGAGTTACGGGTTCACCACTTTAGGTTTTTGGGTTCACCAATTTAGGGTTCGAGTATTACTAATTTTATGTGATACTTTATTTAAAAATATATTAAAATGGAGATTTGTTAAATAAAATTTGATTTAACTTTTTTATTTATATATAATAACCGGCCTAACTTTATATTCACATAAAAAAAGAATTTTATACATGTCACATTATTGTTAAATTAGAATATAAAGAATTATAATGCAGAGATAAATATCCTGGAACACAGAGTTTATAAGTTTAGAATGCATAGTTTATACAATAGAACGCACAGTTTATAAATTTAGAATGCATAGTTTATATCTTAACCTACAAAGTTTATATTCTAATTTCGAGTTTAGCGTTTAGGATTTCAATTTTAGGGTTCAATAATTAGGATTTATGTTTAAGATCTCAATTTTAGTGTTCATTAATTAGAATTAAGGTTCAATTTTAGGGTTTGGGGTTCACTTATTTCGGTTTAGGGTTTAGAGTTTGTAATTTAGGGTTCAATTTTAGGATTTCAATTAAAAACTTAGAGTTACGGGTTCACCAATTAAGGGTTTCGAGCACCAATTTTTTATATGATACTTTATTTAAAAATATATTAAAATGGAGGTTTTTTAAATAAAATTTGATTTAACTCTTTTATTTATATATAATAACCGGCCGAACTCCTTTCAAAAAAAAAAAAAAAAAAAAACCGGCCGAACTTTATATTCACATAAAAAGAATTTTATACATGTCACATTATTTTTAAATTAGAATATAAGAAATCACAATGCAGAGATAAATATCATGGAACATATAGTTTATAAATTTAGAATGCAGAGTTTATACAATAGAACACACAGTTTATAAATTTAGAATGTATGTTTATATTTTAGATTAAGCTTATAAATTAAAATCTAGAGTTATAAATTGTAATTTGTGTTTTTTACAAGATTATAATTTATATTTTAGAGTTTTCTTATGATATAAGATTTATAAATTATGATTTTACATTTAATTTAGATGATTTAGAATTTATTTTAGAGCTTTTAACCATTAAAATATGTTTTTTTTCTTATTTTTTCAAATTATTTTTTGTAGAATATTATGATAGCTCTTATAATACTGACTATTAAATTTAGAATTACATATAACATTGTTTAGTATATCAAACTAAAAAACAACACTAAAATCAGCATACCTCATAAACTTGAAAGCTGTATGTTCCAAATATTAAAACATCGTTTTTACCTGGGCATCATGGATCTTAAAATGAACATCTCGTCAATACGAGTCCAACGGTATAAAAAAATTCGAAATCGGAGTTTGGGATAGCCGGGAAAACATTTTTGAATGAAAAGTAATTAAAATTTAAACTTAATCATAAAACATTAAATGAGTTTGGGAAGGTGGGGGCTGCCTAAAATAATAGGGTTAAATATTAGGGTTTTTCTATCATCTGCTCAATGGGCACATGATAATGGCCATAATTGCATACATTAAGCATTAAATGAATTCGTTATTCCTAATGCATATACTTAATTAATTAATTATTTCTCCACATTCTCTCTCATCTCTTTTCTTCATTCTCTTCTAAAAAAAAACGTTGTTCATAAATCTTATTTTGTAAAAAGTTTTTTTAATATAAATTGAAATTTGTATTTTTTATGATACCCTAAATAGTACTACGATGAACCCGTTGCACATGTCTTTTAATTTTTCTCCCGATGTAAAACGGAAATTTTTTTAAAAACTACCGAAATTATGGTGCTCTATGAAAAATACATATGCATACTTCCGGTATTTCTTAAAAAAATTTCATAGAGCACCATACTTTCGGTATTCTTTTTTAATTTTTTTCCGTTTTACATCGAGAGAAAAATTAAAAGACATGTGCAACGGGTTCATCGTAGTACTATTTAGGGTATCATAAAAAATACAAATTTCAATTTATATTAAAAAAACTTCTTACAAAATGAGATTTATGAACAACGTTTTTTTAGAAGAGAATAAGAAAAAGAGATGAGAGAGAATATGGACAAATAATAAATTATTTAAGTAAATGGAAAGATTAATTAAGTATATACATTTAGAATAAGGAGCTTATTTAATACTTAATGCATGTAATTATGGCCCTTATCATGTGCGCAATGGGCACATGATAGAAAAACCCTAAATATTAAAGGTTTCTTCTTTTAACAATAAAATGGTTTTTCAAAGTGGTAAGCATATCACCTTGGATGGTGGAGCGCCTAGGTTCGAACCCTACCACTGCATTTCCACGTTTTTTTCAATTATTTGCTATCAAAACTACGTAGTTTTGATGTGTTCTCAATTTAAAGTGTGTTTTCATGTGATCCTTCCCCTATATATATATATATATATATATATATATATATATATATGGGAGGGATCACATGAGAACAAAGTTTAAATTGAGAACACATGTTATATGAGAACAGTTAGGAAACGGCGTCGTGGATAGGGGTACGTTGTTGGGCGCAAGACAGCTGCATCATAATTCATCAACCGCTTTAATATGGGGCCATGTGCAATAAAGATATATTCATCCCAACAAAGAGTCAAATAGGTGCACTGAGTTTTCATAAATAATTAATTTAGCCCATATCACTTTTTTGAATGACAATTTAAGTCTAAAAAACTTTTGTTGATTTTTGTTCTTAAAAAGACAAACAAATTAACCTAATTAATTCAATCCTGCATCATTTTTTTTTACATAAATACAATACAATTTTTATCTCATTATTTTCATTCCATTACCTAAACTACAAACTATAAACCCTAAACCGAAATAAGTGAACCCCAAACCTTAAAATTGTACCTTAATTCTACTTAATGGACCCTAAAATTGGAGATCCTAAAACATAAATCCTAATTATTGAACCCTAAAATTGAGATCCTAGACGCTAAACTAGAAATTAGAATATAAATTTTGTACTACGCATTCCAAATTTATAAACTGTGTGTTTCATTGTATAAACTACGCATTCTAAACTTATAAACTCTGTGTTCCAGGATATTTATCTCTGCATTGTAATTCTTTATATTCTAATTTAACAATAATGTGACATGTATAAAAAAATTTTTTATGCGAATATAAATTTAGGCCGGTTATTATATATAAATAAAAAAGTTAAATCAAATTTTATTTAAAAAACCTCCATTTTAATATATTTTTAAATAAAGTATCATATAAAATTGGTGATACTCGAACCCTAAATTGGTGAACCCGAAACCCTAAAGTGGTGAACCTGTAACTCTAAGTTTTTAAATTTAAATCCTAAAATTGAACCCTAAACTACAAACTCTAAACCCTAAACCGAAATAAGTGAACCCCAAACCTTAAAATTATACCTTAATTCTACTTAACTAACCCTAAAATTGATATCCTAAACATAAATCCTAATTATTGAACCCTAAAATTGAGATCCTAAACGCTAAACTAGAAATTAGAATATAAACTTTGTACTTTAAGATATAAACTACGCATTCCAAATTTATAAACTGTGTGTTCAATTGTATAAATTACGCATTCTAAACATATAAACTCTGTGTTCCAAAATATTTATCTCTGTATTGTAATTCCTTATATTCTAATTTAACAATAAAGTTACGTGTATAAAATTCTTTTTTTTATGCGAATATAAATTTTGGCTGGTTATTGTATATAAATAAAAAAGTTAAATCAAATTTTATTTAAAAAACCTCCATTTTAATATAATTTTAAATAAAGTATCATATAAAATTGGTGATACTCGAACCCTAAATTGGTGAACCTGAAACCATAAAGTGGTGAACCCGTAACTCTAAGTTTTTAAATTTAAATCCTAAAATTGAACCCTAAACTACAAACTCAAAACCCTAAACCAAAATAAGTGAACCCCAAACCTTAAAATTGTACCTTAATTCTACTTAATGAACCCTAAAATTGAGATCCTAAACATAAATCCTAATTATTGAACCCTAAAATTGAGATCCTAAACGCTAAACTCGAAATTAGAATATAAACTTTGTACTTTAAGATATAAACTACGCATTCCAAATTTATAAACTGTGTATTCCATTGTATAAACTACGCATTCTAAACTTATAAACTCTATGTTCCAGGATATTTATCTCTACATTGTAATTCCTTATATTCTAATTTAACAATAATGTGACATGTATAAAATGCTTTTTTTATGTGAATATAAAGTGCTATATATATTAGAATTGAGTTTATATTTTAGAATTTCGTTTTTTTTATGGTCTAGGGTTTATAAATTATGATTTTACATTGATTTTACGTGGTTTAGAATCTATTTTTCCGATTTTTGACCATTAAAATATGTTTTCGCTTTCTTTTTTCGACTCTTTTTTTTTATAACAGTATGCCTACCATTTAGAACAGAGACTACAAAATTCAGAATGTATATAACATTACCGTACAAAAAATAAAACTAAAATCAGCATACCTTCCAAACTCGAAATCGGTATGTTCCAAATTCTAAAACTTCGTTTTTACCTGGGCAAGATGGATCTTAAAATGAACGTCTCGACAATACCAGTCCAACGGTATAAAAAAATTTGAAATCGGAGTTCGGGATAGCCGGGAAAACGTTTTTGAATAAAAAGTAAACAAATGATGAGTCATCAACCTACTTTTCTCTCTCCTGACTACATACACGCATAAGATGAATTAAATGGGTAAATTTCCTTTTAGTCCCTCCCCTTTAATGAAACTACGTAGTTTTGATGTGTTCTCACTTTAAGGAGTGTTCTCAATTTTAGGATTTAAATTTAAAAACTCAGAGTTACGGGTTCACCACTTTAGGGTTTCGAGTTCACCAATTTACGGTTCGAGTATCACCAATTTTATATGATACTTTATTTAAAAATAAATTAAAATGGAGGTTTTTTAAATAAAATTTGATTTAACTTTTTTATTTGTATACAATAACCAGTCTAACTTTATATTCACATAAAAATTTTTTTATACATGTCACATTATTTTTAAATTAGAATATAAGGCATTACAATGCAGAGTTTATATCCTAGAACACAAAGTTTATAAATTTAGAATGCAGAGTTTATATAATGGAACACACAATTTGTAGAATTAGAATGCATAGATAAACAAAATAATCCCTATAATAAAAAATCACGTAAAAAATGTAAAATTTTAAAAATTAATAGGTAATAGATAAACACTGAGGAAAATAGCAAGTTAGAGAATAATAAATAGAAAGGAAAAGAGTAGCCAATTTACCCTTTTTTACTTAGAAAAAAAAAATTGGGGCCAATTTAGAGATAGTAGTAAAATTAAATATTGAGGAAGTTATGTCAACGTGGCAAAGTTTGATAGCTTTAGGTGTATGAAAATAAATAGGGGTACCAAATATACAATCAGTTTATATAAAAGCAAGTTGAATAATAAACATATGACGTTGTTTATCAGAGTGGTAGGCAGTCCACTTTAGTTGGGAAGGGCACGCGTTCGATTCCTTGTAGCTCTGCAGCGCTCCATTTTTTTCTATTTCTCAACTGGTTTTGTAATGTTCTCATATAAGAAGTGTTCTCAATTTAAACATTGTTTGCGTGTGATCCCTCCCCTAATGTCACGGGGCCAACTCGTTGACACCGTGTGGCGCTTACGAATCCCTCCGGAAGTAAGCCAGCCAAGGGTTATAGTTCACAAAGTCTGCAATAGCAAGACACAATGGTTAGACATCCATAACATATATTTCCGATATATTGAGGCAAGCATTCCACATATAGCACATAGATAAGCAATAAACATTCACACGCAAAGACACACATCACATAAGGCACCGAACATGAATAATGCCCGAAGGCTTCCATTGATAATCACGGGAAACAACATTACATCGAAAGGGTCTCAGCCATAGTAGTAGGGGGGAACCTACTAGAGTTGTGTATATATATATATATATATATATATATATATATATATATATATATATATATATATATATATATATATAGGGAGAGGCTCTTGTGAGAACCCCTATGCTTATGCGAGAACCAATCTTAAGGTGAGAACCCCTTAAACGGCGTCGTTTTAATAACACGGAGGGGCAATTTTGTAATTTTCTGCTTGAGTATAAAAACTGCTTTTTCTTTGCGCATCTTTTTCTTCTGTCTTTCTTCTTCTTCTGTTTCTCTCTCTAAACTTTTTTCCCTCTCATTTTCCAGCTGCGATTGTGCTTGCTTTACTTGTTTTTGTTCATTTTTCATGGGATTATGGTAAGTTTTCGTCTTCTTCATCTTCATTCTCATCGCCATTATCGATTTCGAGCTATTTTTTGTCATTTTGATTTATGTATTTTGTAGTTGTTGTTTTTCATTTCGATTTTTGTCAGTCGTACAACATTTAGGTTTTATTGATATGATTTTTGATTTTGTAATCTTGTTTTTCGTTTAGTGTTTTTATTTTTGTTTATTTCAGTTTGTTTATCTTTACTTGAGTGTATTTTATTTTGATTCGTACATATTTTCTTAATTTTATGACCTATATTTTGTTTAGTGTTTTTTTTAGATGTTCTGTGTTGGATGCACTTGTGTTGCTTTTTTGAATAAAATATTTTTAAATTTATATTTGTTTTACAAAACTAACACATGACATTATTTTTGGAACATACGTTTTGTTTTTCTTATTTTTCTTTTTGCTTTGTAGTTTTTAATATATTATGTTCTAATAATGTTTGTTTGTTGTGTTCTAATAATGTTTTCGAAATTCTTACTTGTGTTTATGTTATTTTATAGATTAGGATGGACTCTAAAGGCGTATCTCCAACTGTTGATCAATCATTGCTTGCTTCTATCAGTTCTGAATATGGGATTAATGATGGAAATGAAAATGTAGATGTAGAACATGCTGAAAATGTTAATGAAGGTCAAGATCATATTAGTGATGTGAAAAGGAAGCGTATTAAAACTTGTGCTGCTCGAAAAGTTAAAAGGTCCAGCAGAAGCGATGAAGATTATGATGATGATTTCGTTTTGGAGTCTGAAGATGAAGATTTTGATGCTAATTGTACTCTGAAGCAATTTTTAGATAAGAAGAAATATTCCGGTGTTGAGGAAATTCGCTGTAGATTACCACGAGTTCCAAAAAGAGTAATTGGCAGTACTTCTGTTGTTGTTGAAGCTGTTGAAAATGCAAACAAGAAAGCAAGAGTTCGTGAAACTGTCCGTGTGCAGAAAACACCTGTTGTTGATTCTGATGTTTTGGAAGTTGAATTGGTTAAAAATGTTAAGGGAGATAGAGTTCTTAATCAAAGGATTCCACCAAAAATGTTTATGACTTCTATTATTGATGGTTTGTCTGAGAGTCATACCGCTGCCATTCATTCTATTGGTTTTGGTGGTTTTCTATCTTTAGATTTAGATTCTCATAAGGCAAGTTTTGCCAAAGAGCTTGTTATGAGTTTTGATCCTGATAGGTGTAGTTTGTTTCTTCACAAGGATGAAGAAATGGATTTGTTGAAGGAAGATGTGTATCTTGTTTATGGGTTGCCTTTGGGAGGTGAAGAGATTAAAGAGCTTGAAGAAACTGATGAAAATATAGAATATGTGAATTTTTTGTCTTACTAGAGGTCGTTGTTTGATATTAAGAAAGGAAGTCCATCAAATGCAACAGTTATCAAAGAGATTGAGAGGCTGAAAAATGAACCATTATGTGATGCTTTTCTTTTGCATTTTGTTCTATGCGCTGTTAATTGTTGTATTCGATCTACTACCAATTCATCTTTGAGATACAAGTTTCTTTTTAGTTGCAGAGATGTAACTAAAATATGTAAGTTGGATTGGTGTAGTTTTGTCTACCAACATTTGAAAGAATCGATTATTGAATGGAAGAAAGGATCATCATTTTTTACTGGACCTCTTCCTTTTCTCCTTGTAAGTAAATTTTTTTATCTTTTCCAAGTTTCTTTTGTTTGTTCTTTATTAGTTTTTACATCTTGTTCTTTTTTTATTTTGATTAAAAATCTGTAGTATAACATGTGTTATGTGTTTTAGAACATGCTTTATATGTTTTCGAACATGTTTTATATGTTTTATTATTTTGTTGTTTTAATAAATTTATTAATTTTACTTCTGCCTTTGTGTTTTAGATTTGTTATTTTGATCGTTTGCAAAGAGGAAAAGAAGAGATGCCAAGGAAATTCCCTCTTATATCTGTTTGGAATAAAGAAATGATCAAAAAAAGAATGCAAGTGGAAATGAGTAGGGGTTTTGGTAAAGGAATAGTTCTGGATAGAATGAAGTATGAAAGATTGGTTGACAATGAGGGAGAAAAGACTAATGTAGGTCGACAAGATGGGTCTTCAAGCGGTCCGAGTGAAATGTTGGTATGGAACTTGAATTTTTTATCTTTGTTTTATTAAAAAGTAATACTGTAGTTTGTTTGTTGATGTTATTTTTCTGATATTATGTTTTTTACTTTTTTGAAGGGTTTTTTGGATAAATTTCAAAATCAGGCAAAACTACTTGCTCTGAATGTGAAGGAGATGTATGTGTTGTTAGAGAGGGCAAATGATATGTTTCTTGAAGGTGATACTTCGTTGCAGATGAGCACTCTTATTGATAATATATGGAAGAAGTATAGACCTAATAAGGAGAGAATGAGTCAGCCTACTAGCAAAGATAAAGATAAAACTTCTCACTTGCTTAGCCAGGATGAATATTTGTTTGACCAGCCTGGTTTTATGGCAGAGTTGGATGAAGTAATGGCTACAGCTTATGAAAAATATCAAAGAGATTGTATGCCAGAATATATGAGATCTTCCCCAAATTTTAATTTGCTTAGTCAGTCGTCAACAAAAGTTCAAGGAGATTCAGAAGGTCATAATTCAGTTACAAATGTTCAGCCTTGTGTTTCTTTAGGTAATGAAGAACATAGTCATCTTGTTATTGATGAATCCAAGCGGAAGAATTCTGAAAATAGAAATGATCCGGGCACTGTTATGAATGAAGTTGTTGGGGAGCTAGACAAAGAAAACAAGAATGATTATCGGTAATTGTTACATATATTTGTTTATGAATTTTACATATATTCTCTTATAGAAGTTAAGTTATTTAATTTGGAACATGTAGTTATTTGTTTTGGAACATATAGTTGTGGTTTATTTAACTGTTTAATTTTTTTCTGTAATAGTGCTAAGGGTGAAGATGCTGTTGACAGAAAGAGGGAAAAGAGATACCCTGAAAACTTACCTATTCATCTACGTTCACCTTATTTGGTGAAATATGCTCATAATGTGCAGGGTGCAAAACGGAGGTTGTTAGAATATGTTTTTTGTGATGGATTTATGAAGTAAGTAGTTTTATGCAACTGTAATTTTGTTTCATTTTATAGTTTATATGTGATGGTTTTTTACTGTTTGTTTTGTTTTTTTATAGTGAGGTTATTTTTAATGACAAGAAAGCAATTGTGGGTAGACAAGATATTAAAAGTCTTTCTGGAGGAAGCCGAATGTTGTTAGTAGATTTTTCTTCTCAACTTCGCCATTTGTATGTTATCTTCTTTTTGAATTTCTTTTTTTTTTTTGAGTTTTTTTTTTTGGATAACCATCTATAATTTTTTTTCAGGTTCTATTATGTACTAATCAGTTCTTTCCTGATAGTATCAAAGCAGAAGATCGACTTCCTTCATTTTTTACTTTGCTGCAAAAAGAGATTGATCATGCTAAAGTCAACAGTTTTGAAAACTATAATTTGATATTTTTCCCAGTTTGGGCTTCTGAGCATTTTTATTTGCTGTGTGTGAACTTCTTGAAAGGAACTTTGGATTTGATTGACAACAGAATATTTTCAAAGGATGTTTCCTTCCCTCAAAAATACAAGAATTTTCCCAGACTTATGGTATTTTTCTGTTGATATTTGTATTTTGTTCATAGTTGTATTTTTAAAGGACGCTTCATTTCCTAATATTTCTCTAATTTTGCAGTTAAAAAGCTTTGGACATTTTTTGGTATCCAAATTTGGTTTCAAAGATTATGTCAAAGATTTCAAAACTAATACTTTGAAATTGAAGTGGCAAAGCAATAACAATTTCAATGATTGTGGAGTTTTTCTGATGAAGCATATGGAATGTTTCTATGGTCAGAAGGATCAAGATTGGAATTGTGGATTTGATAAATACAATGTGAGTTATTTTGTACTGTTAATGGTGTTTTATGTTATCCAAATTAATTTAGTTTATAGTCTTATGATTTTGGAACTTCTTTATCATTTTATAGAACATAAGAGATTCTTGTTATTTTTCTTTTTGAAGGCTGATGAGATGCAACATTTGAGGATTGAATACTGCTGGAGGGTGATGTCGACTGATTTGAATGATGAATTCAGTTCTTTGAATGTGAGATCGAAGAAATGGGCAAAAGAGAATTAATGTTGATGTATTTGTTTTGTGTAAAGAATCAATTTGTTCTTTATTTTATGAAGAATTTCAGTTTATGTTCTTCTGGTCATATGTTTTGTTTTACTATGAATTTGTTCTGAACATAATTGTTTAATTTTGGAACACAACTTTGTTGTTTTGTGATTTATTAGGATATGTACTTTTTAACTGGTTTTTTTATTTTTTATATGTTTGTAGATTGTGCAATTGAAGTATTTGGGTTCACTAATATAAGGTTTCGGGTTCACTTATTTAGGGTTTCGGGTTCACTTATTTGGGGTTTTGGATTCACTAATTTATGATGAATGTAATTTTTTTTTTGTTGATGTTAGGAATCGAACCTGGCCCATTAGTTGTGCAAGTATTCAATATCCATGTATTGCCGCTAGGATAGTAGGAATTCTTGTCAAGTTGGTATTTTCTTTTATTTTATTCTATATTTAATTGTGTATTTTATAATATAATTTTTAACCAAACTTCGTCGTTTTACAGAGCGGTTCCTGTTTGAAATTGCACCTTTTGGTTTCCCTCTAGTTTTTGCCGGATTTTACTAATCATTTGGATTTTTCAAAAGCTTCCTCATAAGTTTTGTTTCAACTGCTTTAGGTTCTAATAACCGCTCTTATTTCTCTTTATATATGTATTGCTGATTTGTTAACTTTTCTTGTTCGAAGTTATTCTTTCTTGATCATTGTAAGTTTCTCTTCTTATTTTGTTTCTTTAATTACGGTTTTTTAGTTTCTCTCTTTATGTTTTGTTGATTTCCTTTGTTTTTTTCTAGATATGGATTGTTTTTTCAGGATATTGATTTGTTTTTGCTTCTTTATCTTCGTTTTTAGGGTTTTTGTACATATGAATATGTGTTTTGTAGAATACATACATAGGGTTAGAACATAAGGAGATTTCTATTTCTTTTTGAAAGATCATGTTCATTTTTTAAGTTATTACACTGTTACAATGTATAATGTGTTTTCTTTTCACAGATTAAAATTTAAAGATGAGTGATTCCAGTAACAGGTATGTAAAAAACAAGTTTTTTGTTTTCTGATTTTTTTTTCATGTTTTATTAGTTAATCATTTTTTTTGTTATTTTGTAGTAATATGCAGAGTGTCAAATCATCTAAGGTTGGCAAGTTTAAGAGAAAGAAACGAGATTTTGTTCCTTCAAAAGGAAAAAGTCAGAAAAGAACGAAAAAAGTTGTTTCTGATTCAGAAAATGAAAGTGAACCTTCTTTAATGGAAGTTGATAACACTAAAAAAGGTGATGCAGCGGGTAGAACTCTTACTCAAAGAATAAAGCCAAGACAATATGTGAAAGAAGTTCTTAAAGATTTACCTGAAAGTCATAAAGCTGATATCAGGAGAATTGGTTTTGGTGCTTTTTTGGATGTGGAATTAATATCTCACCGGTCCGATTTTGCAACGGAACTTATTAACAGATTTGATTCTGACCTATGTGGTCTGCTTCTTCACAATGATAAGCAACTACTTTTTGAAAGGGGAGATGTGCATGTTGTATATGGTGTTCCGATGGGAGAAATTCAAATTGAAGAACCTGCTGATGAGACTCTGTGGAGCGAGTTTTTAGAAGAATGGAGAAGACAGTTTGGTGTGCCCAAGGGTAGTCCAAATTCTTATTTAGTGATCAGAGAAATTCAAAGATTAAAAAAGGAACGTGTCAATGATATGTTTTTGAGGCATTTTGTGTTGATGGTTGTGAACTGTTTTATAAAGTCAACCACCAATGTTCAATTCAACTACAAATTTCTTTTCAGTTGTCAGGATGTTAAGCAAATCCGTAAACTGGATTGGTGTGGTTTTTTATTGAAGAATTTGGGAGCTGCAGTTACAGAATGGAAAAATGGCCAAACTTATTTTACTGGTGCACTTCCATTTTTAATGGTATGAATTTATTTATAATTTTTATCCTTAGTTTTGTGTGTAATATGTATTTACTTTAATTTTAATGTTTCTTTTTTTTTTGCTAGATATGCTATTTTGATCGTGTGCAGAGAGGATTTGAGAAGCTTCCAAGGCAGGTTCCTTTGATTTCTGTTTGGAATGCTAAAATGATAAAGGAGAGGATGCGTGTAGAAATTGATGGTGGTTTTGGAAAGGGCCGCCTTCTTGATACAATTAATATTGTCAAGCCAGGAAAATTGGTATTTATCTGAACTTTTTAGTTTTTTGTTTTTTTTAACATAGGCTTTTATTTTTGGTACATGACATATAATGTATGTAACATGCCTTTTCTGTTTACTGTTTTTATATAGGGATTTCTAGAAAATTATCAAGCTGTTGTTAAGAATCTTGCTTCAAAAGTCAAAGAGAGTTATTTGTGTTTAAATAAAGGATATGACTTGTTTGATGTTGGTGAGATGGAAAGTTTGCATGATTTGATTGATTCTATGTGGAACAAGCACACTTATTTGGATAATGGCATGAATATGTTTAATTATTCTGGTTATGTTGAAGAAGTTGATAATTTGTATGCTGGAATGTTAAATAAATATGAAGTTGAAGGTGAGGATGAGGATAAAGATGATAATGAGAATGATAATGGGAATGAGGAGGAGGAGGAGGAGGAGGAGGAGCATGAGGATGATAATGAGAATGATAATGAGGATGATAATGGGAATGATGACACTGATGCTGTCTCTGAAGAAGGTGATGATAATGCAGACAAAAATGCAGAAGCTGAGAATATTGATGGAAATATAGGCAAGGAAAAAGAGGGAGATGTGGATGAAATGTTGGATTCTGATCAAGGGAAGTCTAATAAAGAGAGTGAGAAAGTGACTAATGATGGTGTAGGAGGGAATGTCATTGAGAAAGAGATTGAGCAGGTGCGAGAGAGTGAGAAAGTTGGTAAGGATGGTGTAGGAGTGCATAACAATGTGAAAGAGATTGATCAAGGGCAAGAGACTGAGGAATTGGGAAAGGATGGTGGAGAAGGGAATGATAATGAGAAAGAGATTGAGCAAGTGCAAGAGAGTGACCCACAACATAAAGATTGTGGAAATGGAAAAGTTATTGAGCAAGTGCAAGAGAGTGAACAAGTGCATAAGGATGGTGGAATTGACCAAGATACTGAGCAATACAGAGGAGGGAAAGATGATGGCAAAGAGAATGCTGAACAGAAAAGGTAATAATGTTTTAAAATGTTGCTGGTACTTTATAGAACATAATATTTATTTTTTAGAACATGTGGCAGTTCAAAAAATTTTAATTTATTGATTGTTTTTCTGTTGCTTTTTTTGTTGTAGGATTTTAAAGAATCTTACGCATTATGTAGAATCATCTGAATTTGATTTCGTTAAAATTATACCATCAGACATTCGTTCTACTTTTTTAATGCAATATGACGTTTTGCTGGAAAATGTCAAAGGTATTAAGCGTAGAATTCTTGAATATGCTTTTGCAGAAAACCAAGTTGATAAGAGGTATGACTTGATACTGCTTGTGGTATTTTTGACTACTTGTAATAATTTTAACAAATATTTAATTTGTTTATTTTATTGTTTTGTTTTGTAGGGGTGAAGTTTTCTATCAGTACAATGCTACTATTTTTGATAGAGAAGATGTACAAAGTCTTGCTGGAAATAATCATTTGACGATACAAGTTGTTGATGCTTGGTCTGAAGTTATGAATTTTGAGAATCAAAGAAGGAATCCAGATTCCATGAATAGATTTTTTTGCTCTACTATTCCGTTTGTATGTTCATTTCTTTTTTAAAATTATTTGCTTTAATATATCTTTTAGATTACTTCATTTATCTTCTTATTCTTTTTTTGCAGCTGTTCTTGTGTACAAATAATTTTTTAACTGAGGATGTGAAAATGGAGGATAGACTTCCTCATTTTTATGCAAGGATTGATGAGGATATGAAATCTGTTGGGGTTCAAAGTTTGGAAGGATTTGACTTGGTTTTCTTTCCAGTAGTTGCTTATGGGCATTTCTATTTATTGTGTGTCAATATGAAACTGAAAACTATGGAGTTGATTGACAACAGGATGGTTACAAGACAGTTTACATATGCAGCACAATACAGTCACTATCCTGTGACCATGGTAATTTTAGTATGTCAATTTAAATGTTTAGTTTTTATAGTTGGTTTTCTCATATTTCTTATTCTTTTTTTTTGTTAGATGGAAAGCTTTGGAAAGTATATGAAACTTAAATTTCCTGATTCTCCTGTTGATTATATGAAGTTTAAGCAGCATACAATGAAAATGAGCTGGAGAAGTAATGATAATGGTGATGATTGTGGAGTGTTTTTGTTGAAGCACATGGAAAGTTATCAAGGAGAGAAGGAGAAAGATTGGAAATGTGGATTGAGAAAGAACAATGTAAGATATTTTGAAATTTTAAAATTAATCATTTATAGAACATGTAGTAGATTACTTAGAAGTATGATAATATAATTATTTCTTTGCAGTTAACTCAGTTGAAGAATTTGAGGATAGAGTACTTTTGGAAGATTATGACATGCCCAATAAATGTTGAGACATTTACTGCTGTGGATGAGAAATCAAAGATTTGGGCGGACAATCTTTAGTTTTATATTATCTCTTTAATTTTGTTGTATTTGTGTTTTCTTTTATCATTTGTTAAACTATTACGTTATGTTTGTTTATAAATGTTTTAATCTTTTCAGAACTCAGTTTCATTGTTTAATCTAGTAATTTTTTGTTGATTCTGTAACATTATGTTTTCAGCACTCAGTTTCTTTGTTTAATATAGTACTTACGGCATACATCTTGGAACTCAACCATTATTTTTCTTTGTTTAATATAGTACTTACGTCATAAATTTTGGAACACAATCATTAATATTTATAATATATAAAAATATAAGGCAGCATAAATTTTGGAACACAACCTCTAATATTTATAACATATAATAGAAATAAATAATCTAAAAACAAAGGAATTTTGGAAGACAACCATTAAACATAATGCATAATGTTTGGAACACATCTTTCAATATTTCGAACACAAGTAAAAAAAATTATAAACTATGAAGATTAAATCTTTTTAACAGATAATCTTTGAAAAATTCTTATTTTTTCCCTGGACAAGTTCTACTATCATGGTAACATTGCTCTCCACAAGTTTTGCAAAATCTTAAACATCTCACTTTTGTCTTTTCAACTGCTTTTTCTCTGTTGCTCTTCAATCTTTTGTCACTATCTGTAATATGAACTCCTGTTCCTTTATTTTTCGAAATTACAGGTGGTTTAACCAAAACTTCATTTGGAAGTGTAGCTCCAATTAGCGTCTCAATATCTTGCTTTTTTGTAGCAGCAGTGTCTTGCTTTCTTGTAGTGGTATTGTTCTCCACATTCCCTGTTGTTGTTCTTTTAGTTTCTAAAGCAATCCGCAATCTTTCAATTCCTTTCACAAGATCGTTTAGATCGTGCTGATCTGTTTGAGCCAAAGTGACACAAGAATTAATCTCAGACCATAACTTGTTCAAAACCGTCTTTCTGTCAACCATTTGCGAACATTCTTCAAGTATATTTCCTTGCAGATCGAATACTGGTTTTCTTTTGCTTGATGAAGTCCATCTATTTAGAATATATTTGTCAGGTATAGATTTTAGCAGCTTTGTTCTCCAAACCCAAATCATATGTCTACATGGTAGACCTATTCTCTGAAACATTTTGCATGAGCATGTAGTTTCTTCTTTAGTGTTATCATACACTATATCAGATGTTTTGTCCTTCTTTGGGTCATACACACTGAAGATTTCTAACTCATTTTCTGTCCTTAATCCTTTCAATCCACAATGATAGCAAACATTTTCAACTTCTTGTTGGAATTGATAGAAAACAGAAGTTGTATATACCTGTGAGCCATGCTTCTCTATGTCGAGTGGTGTGATGCATTGAGGATGCTTATGCTTTGAATCATTGTCCTCCTTATCTTGGTTATGTCTCTGTGCATCAATCGCTGCTTCGAACCTCATGTAGAACTCAACAAGACTCAGATGTCCATTAGTAAATTTTGTAAAAAATTGGTTTTCACTTTCAGATCTAGATGTAGTTCTCATTATCCCTCCTAAGAACAAATCTCTGAAATATGCCGGAATCCACATTTTTCTCATTTCAAACAAGTTAGTCAGCCATTGATTGTTTTCATACTCAAATTCAGATATGACTGATTTCCACTTGTTTTCAAACTCTTCAGGTTCAAGTTGTACACTCCATACACATGTAGATATCTTTTTTAGAAAGAGTTTCTGTTGCTCACTTGTTCGTCCTATTCAAAAAAATGTTAAGTATTTTTAGTACATGAAGACAATAATTTGGAACATAAAAACACTGTTTTAGATATCTTACCCAACTTCTCAGGAACTTTCTTCATTATATGCCACATACAGTATCGATGTTCTGTTTTCTGGAAAACATGTTGAATGGCAACTTTCATTGCTGGATCTTGGTCAGTAATCAAGCAAGTTGGTTCATTATTCCCCATTGCTTTGATAAACGTTTTAAAGACCCATTCAAAAGACACAATGTCTTCCTTTGCAATGAAGCAAGCAGCAAAAGTAACACATTTTTTGTGATGATCTACTCCAGTAAATGGTCCGAATATCATATTATATCTGTCAAAAATATAAAATTTCAATATTAAATATCATATATAATAATACATAATAATTTAGCATATGATTTTTGATGTTAAACCTGTTTGTTTTGTATGTTGTGTCAAATGATAGCATATCACCAAAGAGTGCATAGTTCTTTCTATTTCATAGTCATAAAAAAAAGCAGTCCATAAAAGCCTCTTAGATTTGAAATTGTCAACAAACATTTGAGCATCAGATCCTTCAATGTATGCCTTGAGATCTCTATGGAAGTTTTTGAAATCTTGTTTTGATGCACCTACATTATCATATCCGCCAACATACTCTTTCATCTGTCTGTAAGATGTTACAGGACCAATATTCATCTGTTGAAAATAAGTTGCAAATAAGAAATAGTTGTGGTTAATTACTATATGTTGTTTCCTAAATTATTAAACACATGTTCTAAGGATTACAGGATCGTGTTCTAAATTAATAGATACATGTTTTGAAAAGTAACAGTTGATAGTAATACTAACCTTTGAATTATCAACTACAATTTTTTTATGTAGTATATTCATGTTCCTGCCCTGTTTTTGAAATTTCTTACAACCAGGAGTATATAATGGGTGAGTGTGCCCCTCATGAAATATAACCACTATGAAGCTTCCACCTTCAGAATGTTTCATAACCATTCGTGCTTTGCATCCTACACGTGTGATTAATCTTTTTCTCCGTTTCTTTTCTTCCGTTTCTGGATTCTCAGTAGCATTGTCATTCAGCTCTTTCTTTCTTTCTTGTTTTCTGTTTTCTTTGTAGCCTTCTTTATTGCATAAAAAATACTGAAAAGATACATTATTGTTTTTCTTTGTTCTTTTTGTTGTAGATCTCCTTATATTAAAACCAGCAACATTCGCATATGCTTTGTAAAACTCATAACCCTCTTCAATATCAGAAAATTTAATCCCAATGCTAGGTCTTAACTCCGCATTACAACATGGAATCCACTCTTTTGTTCCTCCAGGACTTATTAAAGGTAGTACTTGAGGAGTGTAGGGGATAATTGCAGTAGAAGAAGGATTCTGTTGTAAATCTATCAAAACTACATATAAAACATTTGGAACAAAACCAGAAAATATTGGAACACAAACATAAAAGTTTGAAACTTGAAGTTACTAATTATGTTTATGACTTCTATATGTCATCTGATTCTCTGTTTTTCTACAAGAACTAATTCCTTATCAAGTTTAAGCACATAAATACAATATGATACATGAGTTGTAATTGTTAACATGAAGTTATCCAATTGGGAACACAAACAGAAAAGTTTGGAACATGTAGTTAATAATTATGTTTCTGACTTGCAATTTTAATCTGATTCTCTATTTTTCAACAAGATTAAATTCATTATCAAGTTTAAGTACATAAATACAATATTTTGTAACATTTATCTAAACAATTATGATACATGCATAGATTTGTTACCTGTTTCTGGAGTTTCTGCCAACTCCTGGATATTAGAATTTGATTCCATAATCAATCAAAGTTGAGATCTGTATTCAATATGATTTTATTTCATCAAATTAATTCATAAATATGCATTAAATAATTAGATTTATTAACGAACCTAATTTTAGAATTCGAGGTAGAATTTTCAGATCTTCAATTGCAATTTTGATTCTCGCGTTTTCAAAATTAGAATCTAGATTTCGAAATTGATCTTCAAGTGAAATTTGAGCTTCGATTCGAAATTTAAATTCGAGGTACAATTTTCAGATCTTCAATTGCTGTTTTGATCTTCTAGTGAAAATTGAGCTTCGAATCGAAATTGAATCAGATTATATTGAGGACGATGTATTCACAATGGCGAAATTGAATCCGATTGCATTAAGGATCATGTGTTTTCAGTATGCAGAAGGCGGTTTGAAGTTGGAAGACGCTGAGTGCGTTTTTCTTTTGTTAAACGGTGTAGTATAAAAGAGTTCTCACCTTAAGATTGGTTCTCGCATAGGGAGGGGTTCTCATGTGATCCCTCCCCTATATATATATATATATATATATATATATATATATATATATATATATATATATATATATATATTATATATATATATATATATATGAGAGGGATCAAGTGAGAACCCTTCCCTATGCGAGAACCAATCTTATGGTGAGAACCCATCAAAACTACGTAGTTTTGATAGTTAGTTAGTGTGTTTAATTAAAAAAAACGAAATGAGGGTAGCAGGGTTCGAACCCACACCTCTCCACTCCCAAGCATTGATGCTTACCGCTAGGCCAACAACTTTAATTGATATAAGTGCAACGCACTCCTATATAAACCTTCATTACTTTCTGCCACCAAGCTACAATGTTTGTTGCCATTTTCTTAAAATTTCGAACACATGTAACGTTATTTAGTAAACATGTACATTAGCTTTAAATTATGAGTCGCAAATTCGATATATCATAAAATAACAATGCCAAAATGTTACAGATATCAACTAATATCCTTTAGAACATTATGTTGAACTCTTAGAATATAATATACAAGGTTTAGAAGGTTTATAACATTATTTAAAACAACGGAATTAAAAAAGACGAAACCAGACCGCATGTTCTAAAATTAAATCTGTATGTTCTAAAATTGAAAACGTCGTTTTTACCCGGGCTTCATGGATCTTAAAATGAGCGTCTTGTCAATACGAGTTCATCCATATAAAAATATTCGAAATCGGAGTTCGGAATAAGTGGGAAAACATTTTTTAATAAAGAATAAACAAATGATGACTCATCACTATCCTCTTTTCTCTCTCCTAGATTTTTAATTAAAATAAAAGGGATAAATGCCCTTTAGTCCTTAATGAAACTACGTAGTTTAGGGGGGTTCTCACCTCAAGAACAGTTCTCGCATAAGCATAGGGGTTCTCACAAGAGCCTCTCCATATATATATATATATATATATATATATATATATATATATATATAAGGGTCGTGCTATTTGGACATTGGTCAGTCGCTTTCTTTTGACGGAACAGGGGCACTTTCATCCAAATATTGCAGGAACGAACAGTTATTGTAAGCACTGCTTTTCGAATCCAATGCCGAAAGAAATTTCTGAGCTCCTCGTTCTGCTAGTTGCTGAAGTGCCAGTACTCGTTGAGGAACAGACCGACTCCCCGGAGTCATAACTCCCTATGAGCGTAAACGGGCGCTCATAGCGGCTTTAGCGCTTTGACTAGAGTCGCTACTCGGCCGACTGAGAAAATGTACAAACCGGTGTATGTACCGATTGTTTTGAAAACCAGAGATTCTATTTACGTTCGTGGATACAACTTATTAGTTCCGACATTCTAGGCCCTCGAGGATCTTTAATGCAACCTAACTCATTATTGTCTTGTATCATTATTATCACACAAAAAGTATAAAAATAAAGTAAAAACTGTACAGTAAACCGTCGGGTGACACGGTAAAAACCCTCAGAAGCTTACCCTTGTAGCATGTTAGTAGAATGCTTGCAAGCTAGCACTCGTTGAAGAACAGAGTCGTAAGGAGGAACTTTGGTGCCGGAGGTGCATAGGGCGTACTCTGAGTAACTGGAAGGGAATTCCGGGGGAATCTTCTGAACTGTTGTGAGCGGAAATGGGCACTCATAACAGCTTTAGCCTCCTTTGACTAGAGTCACCACCCGGCCGAACGGGAAAATGTACGAACTGGTGTAGGTACCGATTGTTTTGTAAACCAGAGATTCTTATTTACATTCGTGGATACAACTTATTAATTTCGACATTCTAGACCCTAGAGGATCTTTAATGCAACCTAGCTTATTATTATCTTGATTTATGTTATTATCACACAAAAGTATTTAAAAGCGCAAACATTTGTACAATAAACCGTTGGGTGACATGGTACAAAACCCTCAGAAGCTTACCCTTATTGCGTGCCAGTGAGATGCGTGCAAGCTAGTACTCGTCGTTAGAACGGAGCTTTCAGGGAGGAACTTTGGGGCCGGAGATGCGTAGGGCGTGCTCTGAATACTTTAGAAGAGGAGAGCGCACTTACTCTAGCGGGGCTATCGGTACCATCTCGATGATTTCCTCCATCTCCGTGTCCGCCTCCCCGACGTCTTCTATTTCCGTGAGCTCTTCTTTGTAGTTGACTCGGAGCCATGTGTTTAGTATTGGCTTATTGATATCTCGTGCTTTTACGGTGATTTTTAGTGTTATTTTATCGTACTTTATGTCATTTTGAGTCGGATTTAGTCCTAGTTCTTCATGTATTTGTAGTTTTAGGCTATTTCTATGTTTGTTTCAATTTGATCGTTTTTCGTTCATTTTGTTACTTTTCTTTTCTTTTCCCGCACTTGCTTATGGCATGATTAGTGTTTCAGGGGCTTTGGAGGAACGTTGGCATCATCTTGGAGCTAATGGCGTTGACTCGGAAGCTAGCATGGAGCGTGGGAGCGGAGTGGCGTGTCGAAATTGAAGATTTTTTGCCCAAGAAGAGCTTTTCAAATGTCATCTCAGCGAGACAGCACCTTGTCTCGCCAAGACAACCCTTTGTCTCGGCGAGAGGAGTTATTTTTACGACTCCCGGGCTTCGATTTTCATGCAAATAGTGGCCCGTTTCTTCCTAATCCGTCCTAGAAGAATCCTAATCATCCTAAACAAGGGTTTTTCACCTCCTAAACGACTTCTACACCTATATAAGACGTCTACAAGGTGGAAAGTGGGTTCCGACTATCAATTATCTTTACTTTACAAGTTTTTCATAGTTTTAAGCTTTTAGTTCAGTTTTAGTTTTCAACTTAGGTTTTATTTATTCGAATAACATTGTTGGAGCAATTTCTCATGTGTTGCTACCATTGAAGTTGTAATCTTTCAAATTGGGTTCAGGATTTCTCTTAAACCTTGCTCTATTGTTATGATTTTTAATATAGTTATGTGTTTCATGTCTTCCATTACATCTTGTGCTTTGTTTAGTTTAATTATGAACGAACTTCCATCCAATCTAGGATGGGGGTGAACTTGAGTTATGAATATGTTTGAATGGTTTAATCGTAGGTTTATTTACGTGTTGTGTGATAATCTGTTTATGCATGTTTAATGCCTTGAGACCGAGAGGAGATAGGATTATAGATAGATTTGAGATCGAGAGGAGATAATCTATACCGACATTGCATATTCAGACCTTATATCAGAGATCAGGAGAGCGGCTTCATGTCCGGGCTACAGCTTAGGCCTTATTCATCATAAATCGATAATGCTTTGCATGACCTAGGTTATATTGCCTAACCAAGCTATTAACTGAATGCTTGCAAATAGATTTCGTTAAGTTCTGGCCAAACTTATGCTATTTGTTAGGATGAATACCGTTATCTCACAACATGGAAGTAAACTGAAGATTAATTGAATCAAACATAGGAATTACCTAGGAATCCTCCGTCCTGGATTGATTTTCTCCATAATATCACAATCAAGCTCTGTTATTCTTGCTTTTGTCATTATTTTACTTTTAGTCTAGATTTTAGTTAACTCAAACAAATTATTAAACTGGTTACTTGCTGAATAGATTCAACAACTTGACTATTTTACTTGATTTTCAATCACAATCTCTGTGGATTCGATCTCGTGCTTACCAGCACTGTATTACTTGGTGTGAAGTTATACTTGGCCTTATTTGTGGTATATGTAGGGAGCATCACCTACCACGACTTTGGATGGCTATGGGATTGCGAATCTCATCTCTATTTTGAGCATGGTTGTGTGGTCCACTAACATCTTCAGCTGTCACTTACTCAAGCCAATCCAACAACTCCAACCTCAATTTATTCATCGACTGTTTCATGTGGTACTTTTTGTCCTCCGAAAGCATACACATTTCGGCAGAGTCCTGAAAATTGTCTTCCATTGCTTTGTATTTCCAATATTCAGGCGTCATGTGCGGGTATCCGCCCCGAAACATTGTCACCGTGTGCTCCTTGTATATGTCCTTTCTCCACCTATCTGTGATGTACCGTTCATTGATTCTCCTTATGTTTAGACAAGACAATGCTCTAAATATATGGGTGCATGGATATCCGCAGAAGTCGAAACATTTACAACTGCATTTAAAATGTTGGCCGTCTAGTCTGTATTTCACTGTATTACCGGACTATGCAAAAGGTTTTCTGCATTGTAGTCCACAATCTCAGCTCCTACACTCCATCATTTTCTTGTCCATCCTCTGATGTGGGTCATTGGATACAATACATCATATTCCATATCTGTAGCTGCACTTTTTTTAACATTTCATTTGTGAATGCTTCATAATATTGTACCTCGAATTCATATGCGGTTGTGCATGCTATTATTTTGTGTCTCGTGTCGAATTCGGCCGCCAACTCCTTTTGGATCTTGTCTGAGATAACAATTTCTTCGTGCTTCTTGAAGGATTGTGTGAGTGTGCACATGGAATTGACATATGTATCGTAAAACGCGTGCATGCTTTCTCTCCTCTGAGTAGACAACATTACAGCCCAAAATATATGCCTTAGCATTATTGGAACCCATTTATTCCTTTCAGTGTACAGTTTCGTCAGCGACTGATTGCTTTGTAATCTCCAGTTCTGAACAAACTCGGTCCACCTCCTTTCGAACTCCTTCACAGATATGCAGTTGTACACTATCGACTTGAAGTCCTTTGATGCGATATCATAATCTTGAAAGTTCTTAAACCTTTCGGGCAGCTTGGACATGATGTGCTAGAAAAAGAATCGATGCGTGGTCTCAGGAAATACTTCTTCCATAGCTGCCCTTATGCAATCGAATAGGTCTATAAGCATAGCATGCAGTTCTCGGCCCATTGCCTCCTTCCAAGCGTTGAACAACCACCTAAAGAAACAATATTTTCATTACATACTCGGGCACACCCTAGTATAATGGACTGACCGTGTTGATTAATTCCCACAAATGTAGCAAGTGGCATTTTGTATATGTTCACAAGATATGTTGTATCGAAGCACACAACGTCGTAGAAATCTACAACCGCTGTTCTAGAACGCGGATGGATCCATAACACATACTTCATTCTACCATCGCTATCTTTTTAAATCCAATAAAAAAAATTTGGGCCTTTTGTATGCAGATTCAAGAACAATTTGTTTACTGCTGCAACATCACCCTACCCAAGCCTAAGCCTCCTCCTTTGTTCAACGAAATATTTGCAGTCTTTCGGTAAGCAACAAAAATTCTCAGGCCCTCCACTTTGCACTTGCAGCAGCCCAATGCTCTTGCAGGGTCTTAGCCCGGCTATATCATGGGACTCCAACTCTCTCTGAAGTTCTATCGTCAAATTTTTCTGACTGGGCATTATGCCAGTTAAATTAGGTTGCAAATCATGGTTGTGCAATAAATGTCTGCTAAGTACATCCCAACTACCGTTTTTGAATGACGAAGTCAGCTTAGATGGGCAACCTATCCTCTTGGATTTCATCTGATTATCTCTCTTCTTCCCTCGACTGTCACAGCTTAATTGCACATATACTTTAAAAGGGTGTCCCTTTTTGCCAGAATCAGAGGTTATAACTGTAAAACCTTTCAAGATAGCGTGCCTCATGTACGCATCTTTCAAACCTTTGAGTGTTGGATACGACATTCCTACTTGAGGACCAAGTTCATCATTTTCATTTGATGATTCTAATCCATCTGGTTTTCTCTTTTCTTCCCTTTGTCACAGCTTAATTGCACATATACTTCAAAATGGTGCCCCTTTTTGCCGGAATCAAAGGTTATAATTGTACAACCTTTCAAGATAGGGTGCCTCATGTACGCATCTTTCAAACCTTTGAGTGTTGGATATGACATTCCTACTTGAGGACCAAGTTCGTCATTTTCATTTGATGATTCTAATCTTGATTATACTACAGTGTCCTCCACCTCCATTGTGACCGAATTTTAGTTTAAAATTTCTGCTCATAAACCTTAGAAAGAAAATGGATGAAGAAGAATAACTAAGTATGAAAATCAATTGTATTTTGTAGGAAAAGTAAACGTGTTAGATCTCTATTGACAAGTGGTAATTTCACTTTATTTTCAAACGAGGCATATTAAATTCAAACACTGTTTGTATAAGCTCGCAACTAGCCTGTTTTCCCGCCTTCACACTTCGCGCCCAACTGTACCCAAACTCCAGCTCGTTATGCCTATGGGTATATTTGTAAAAGCACGTTTTGTCGGTCGCAAAAAAATGACCGATGGACGTCCAATTAGCACGACCCATTTTTAAATACTTACCATATATAACAATTTGACCAATATCATAATTGATTTTTCTAAATCCTTACCATATATAACAATTAAACTAATTTCAGCATATAATATTAACATTATAAAATTTTACTTCCTACCAAAAAACATGCATTATTTTATATAATTAATTTTTTACAAGATTCTAAAGTTTTGAAATAAATTTTTTGTTACACTAGCATACTATATCTAAATTTAATGAAGTATATATATTATAAAATTAGTACGATTATGAAAAAAAGTTAACCGATATATAAAAACACAAATATAGTTGAAAAATAATTCATTTTTTCACAATATGAAGAAAAAAAAATGTAAAATTGGGATAAAAGCTAAAATAAAATGTAATTCTCAACAAATAGTATATAAAAAACATTAATGATATTATTTCTCATATTAGAAAATATAATAATAGTGATATATAGTCATTTTATATAGATTTATACAAAGAATGAGAGACAATGATGCCTAAAAAATTCAATATATATAGTAATAGAAAAGTTATATGCATTAGGAAATCAAAACTATTGTTTATAAGTAAATTATTTATTCATTAAAAGAAAAAAGATATAAACCAATTATTACAAATAAGGTAAAAAACACTATTTAGGCACTCACCTATCCAAAATTTATGCATTTGGCCGCTGACGTTATATTTAGTCACATTTGGCCACTGACTTTTTGTAATTTTTGTCATATTTGAGCATTGATCTGTCAATTTAGTGAAATTTCACCCTTCTTGGATCAAAATTAAGAGATATTATAAAGTTAAACATTAAAATTACTCTATTTCAAATAAGAAATTGAAAATAAAGCCAAAATATTTCTAAATAATACAAATGTAGGAATGTAAATTAACATAATAAGGGTGAGAGTTTACCAAATTACAAAAAGTCAATGACCAAATGTGACTAAATGAAACACCAGTGATCAAATGCACAAAAGTTAACCTATGGTCAAATAGTATTTTTTTTTGCATAAAAATAACTGATATATTAAATTTATTTCATAATCAAATCATATAAAAATGATACGGTAATTAAATATTATAATCCCATGCCATCAGATAATATGTATAAACCGTCCACTAAAACCCTAAACCTATTGGTAAATTATAATTTTTTAGTTACCATATCTATTACTATTTAGTTACCATATAATAGATATGGTAATTCAATATAATTTACCAACATCTAAATCTTCCAAAATTTAAAAGAATATGACTATATACTGAAATAAATTTTATTTATAATGGTACGAGGGTTTAGTGTTCAATTTCAACATTTAAACATATTATAAAAAATTAATTGGTAATTTTAAATTTTTTAAATTTATATATATAAAAGATGTATCCGTGCATAGTACGGCTTACGACTAGTATATATATTATTTGACTTTTTTAAAAATACAAAATGCATTTATGACGTTAAAACTTAAGATGTAATTTAAGATTAGGTTAACTTCAAATAAGTACTTTTTGATTTCGCGGTTTTGCAAATAAATGATTGTAGTTTGTCTTTGATCAAATAAAGGACTGTGGTTTTCATTGTTTGCAGAATTAAGAAATTTGTCGATTTTGTTGACATAAACGAGGACTGTTTGGGCCCGAAATTTTTTTCTGACATTTGAACTTAACTTTAACTTGACTGTTCAAAAGTCAAAAAAATATTTCTAGCCAAAAATATTCTCGTTTACATCAACAAAATCAACTATTTCCTTAATTCTGTATATAATGCAAATCACAGTCCTTTTTTTTTTCAAAGACAAACCACAATTATTTATTTGCGAAATCACAAACCAAGAGCCATTTATTTTGAATTAACCCTTTAAAATATTTTGTCACGCGCAAAAATCCATATCATGTGCCTCCATTTACAAACTTTCAAAACAGCTAAAGCAAATTGGTCAAAGTACATGCCTTATTCTTGCCACTATCTTTGAAAAAAAATGGCAGTTGTGCATTTATTACAAGGTGCAAGTGTGTTCCAGTTACATGATCCCAAACACAACATCTGTGAACCCCTGATTTGAAAATGAAGAGTTTGAGGGTGATAATTCTTATAGGGTTGACTTTTTTATGTTTATTAAAATGCTTGAGAGCCACAATTACAAACTTGAGCACAGATGAGGATGCATTGCTTGCCCTCAAATCCCAAATAACAAATGATCCTCAAAACATGTTAGCATCAAACTGGTCTAGTAGTAATCATAATAATATTTGCAATTGGATTGGAATTACTTGTGGAAAAGGTCATAGAAGAGTTACAGAAATATCCCTATCCAACATGGGTCTAACAGGTTCAGTTCCACCCCATATTGGAAACCTTTCCTTTCTTGGCTACATCTCCTTTTATAACAACTCTTTCCATGGCTCTCTGCCTTCTAAATTTGCTAATTTGGCAAGATTGAAAGTTCTTGACTTGGGTTATAATCTTTTTGATGGCCTTATTCCCTCCTGGATTGGATCTTTCTCTCACCTTCAGATCCTTCATCTACACTCTAACCTCTTTCAAGGTATCTTCTTTCCCTTTTGCCCATTTTTATTTCAAGTCATCATTTCCATTTTGGGATAGTCTAAGAAGATTGAATCCAATCTGAGTTGACTATTCTTATTTTACTTTAGTTGTCAAATATTTCATTTTAATGTAGATAGAGAGTTCTTTATTGTATATTCAAGTTAAGTTTTATTTATGTCTTAATATATTCTAAGCTCTTTAAACTTGGCTGAAAATGTAGATCGATTCCTTAAATTTATAAGGTGTTTGTTTCATTAGTTCTTTAGACTTGATCTATTTCGCCTTTTAAATTTATTTACAGTGATATATATATTGGTGATTCAAACTTTCAAACAATATATTCGCTCTTTAAACTTGTAAAGTGATATGCTTTACAATTTCTCAACATTCATTTTTATTTCGCCACGTGGACTTAAAGAATTTATTATGTCACTTTAAACAACTTCGAGAAATTCTAAAAATTCAGGGATTCAATTTTATTTTTTTATTTTTTTGCCAAGTGGCCTTTATTTATTAATACACATTATTATCATACTTTTAATCATTATACTGTTAAGGCTTATTACATCTAAGGGCTCCTTGTTCAAACTCCAACTGGTCCCATAAATTTGGAGATGTATTCCCTTAACTTAGGTTAAAAGTAACTTATTTACCCTTCAACTTATTTAAAGTGATCTATTTGACTACTCAACTTGCATAGAGTGAGCGGTTAGATGTGTGAACTCGTTTAAAGTGATATTTGTTTCAACTTGCTCATCTTATTCTGCCACATAGTATTGAAGGGTTAATCATATCGTCTTAAACAAAAGGGCAACCGAGACATACTTAAGGTACAAGGCCCTAACGTCTTTTTAGGCCAAATTCAGGAGGCCCTTTATGTGTTCAACCTACTGTTAATTTTATACTTATATGAAATTTCTAGTCCCTAATGTTAATGATGTTTTATGGGGTGATTTTAGGAAAACTGGATGTGTTAACAAAATATCATTTACAGGTGTTATTCCAACATCCATATACAACCTTACAAAGCTTGAGAGTCTTTACTTGTCACGGAATAGTCTTGAAGGCCAAATTCCAGAAATGATTGGAAATCTTCAGAGCGTGGAAATATTAGACTTGAGTAGAAACAATCTTTCAGGAGTTATACCTGCTCGTGTCTTTAATATTTCGTCATTGCAAGAATTTTATATCAATAATAATTGGCTGTCAGGTTCCATTCCGACGACATTCCTGATTAAGAATAATATGTCTTCACTTAGAATATTGAATCTACCGGGAAATAATCTGACAGGCCACATTCCATCGAATATGTTTACTCATCTTCCCAGTTTAGAAGGGATATCTTTGAGTTCCAACTTATTCACTGGTCCAATCCCTTCCACTCTGTTCGCATGCAAGAGGCTACGAATTTTATCATTGTCGTACAATCGTTTGGAAGGAGAATTAGACACGGATATTGGAAATCTCACCATGCTTGAAGAACTCTATCTTGGCTTTACCAACTTGAAAGGTACATAGTTTCACTTCTCCACTTTTCGCTGATTGTTAGAGTGACGTGTGACAGTATGTTATAGAATGCCTTATAATCAAACCTTATAACACTCCCTTTTGAATGAAAGTAACCAATTGCTAAATATTTCTCTATTTGATAGGGGAAATTCCAAGCTCTATGGGGAATCTTATAAACTTGGAGGTGTTTTCCATGACAAGAAATTCCATAGGTGGTAAAATTCCTTCCTCTATCGGAAATCTGACCCGGTTAAGGATTATTAACTTTTCTGAAAACAGATTGGCAGGTATGGTCAAGATTTAGTTTATTGATATTAAAGTACATTAGGAGTAATGCAGAACTCTTCTATTTGTGTATTGGTTTTAAATATCTTCCTTGATTAACATTTATTATCTCGCTCCTTGCAATCGGAGTATACAGTTATAATATAGAATTTTCTTAAATGAACAATCCAACATTTTTCGATGGAGTCATTTATGTTAATATATATTTAACTGTGACAGGTAGCATTCCCTCGGAGATGGGTAACCTTGCTTCACTAGAATCACTACATCTCGGAATTAACAATCTTGATGGAGAAATTCCTTCTAGAATCTTTAATATGTCAACATTGATGGTGTTGGCATTGCTTGATAATAATCTCTCAGGCGGTCTTCCTTCAAGCTTTGGTCTCCATTTTCCTAATCTTTTGCGTCTTTATCTTGAACTAAATAACTTCCAAGGTCCCATTCCCATATCTTTGTCTAATATCTCTATGCTCACTCTAATAGACTTGTCTTCAAACATGTTCTTTGGCTCTATTCCTGATGCTCTTGGTAGTTTAAGAAACCTTCAACGTATCAATCTGGCAAGCAATCAACTCAGTGGCCAATCTTTCTCTTCAGGATTGAGTTTATTCTCTTCGTTGACAAACTGCAGGAATTTAACCATTTTAGAACTAAGTAGCAATCCACTGAATACCACTTTGGAAGTTTCTATAGGAAATCTATCTTCTTCCCTTGAATATTTCAACATAGCAAGTTGTGGACTTACAAACGACATTCCCGAGGAAATTGGAAATTTAAGCAGTTTGATTTCATTGGATTTGGGGCATAATGATTTAAAAGGGTCCATTCCTCTAACGGTCGGAAAATTGAGGAAGCTTCAAGTATTAGATCTCCAAGCAAATAGAATAGAAAGGTCAATACCTTTTCAAGTGTGTGGTATACAAAGTTTGGTTTACCTGTATTTTGCGGGAAATGTGCTCTCCGAAAAGATTCCTTCTTGCTTAGGCAATCTCAGTTCTCTTACCAAACTATATCTGCAATCCAACAGACTTAAGTCTACTATTCCCTCAACCTTATGGAGGCTTAAAAATATCGTGGAACTGAACCTTTCATCGAATTCCTTAACTGGTTCTCTTCCGCTAGATATTGACAATTTGGAAGCTGTTACGATATTGGATTTGTCAGGGAATCAGTTATCAGGTAGTATCCCACCTAGCTTTGGAGACCTCAAATCTTTAGCTAATCTCTCTTTATCTAACAATAGATTAGAAGGTTCTATTCCTGAATCATTTGGTGATGTTAAAAGTTTGGAATTCCTGGATTTATCAATCAATAATCTCTCTGGAGAAATCCCGAAGTCCTTGGAGATGCTCAAATATCTTGTAGATTTTAATGTGTCCTTCAATCAAATCCAAGGAGAAATTCCTAATGGAGGACCTTTTACGAACTTATCAGCTCAATCGTTTCTAGGAAATAAAGGACTTTGTGGGGCACCCAAATTCCAAGTCCATCCATGCAAAACTAGTAACAACAACCAATCAAATAAAACAAAGGTAGCACTGGTTGTGATTGGAATAACAGTTTTGCTACTTGGAATTGTTATTGCCGTCTTAATTTGGTATTGGAAAAGGAAAACCAGATCGTCGAATCATGAAGGACATATTCAACCTTTAGCGTCATGGGATAGACTTTCTGTTCATGAACTTCAACATGCAACAGATAAATTTGATGAGGTGAACTTGCTTGGTAGGGGGGCTTTTGGCTCGGTCTACAAAGGGACTCTTTCTAACGGAATGTCCATTGCAGTCAAGGTTTACACTTTGGAGTTTGAAGGAGCATTCAGGAGTTTTGATGTGGAGTGTGAAGTACTGCGTATGATTCGTCATAGAAATCTTGTGAAAATAATCACCAGTTGTTGTACCATTGAGATCAAAGCTCTAGTCATGGAGCTCATGTCCAATGGGAGCCTGGAAAAGTGCTTGTATTCTCACGACTACTCTTTAGACATTTTGCAGAGGTTGAACATCGTGATTGATGTTGCATCTGCACTTGAATATCTTCATCATGATTGTAGAGAACCTATTGTCCATTGTGATTTGAAGCCCTCTAATATACTTCTAGATAAGGATATGGTTGCTCATGTCAGTGATTTTGGCATATCGAAACTTATCGGAGAAGATCAGTCTGTCATACAAACCGTGACTCTTGCTACAGTCGGGTACATGGCACCAGGTGATGTTTGATTTCTTTTTTCAAAATTTCCACTAATAGTTGCTGTTACTAGACTGACTAAATATAATTTTTATGTAGAGTATGGATCCGAAGGACGTGTTTCTGTAAAGGGTGATATATACAGCTTCGGTATTTTGCTGATGGAAATTTTGACCAGAAGAAAACCTACGGATGAGATGTTTAATGGAGAAATGAGCATGAAGCAATGGATTCAACATTCATTACCTTATGGAGTTACTCAACTTGCAGATCCCAATTTGCTTAGGGTCAATGAACTGCACTATCTGGCTAAGGAAGATTGCATATCGTCGGTTATGGAGTTGGCCTTAATGTGTTGTGCAGATTTACCCGCAGAGAGGATTAGTAGCATAGATGTTCACAATGCTCTCAACAAGATCAAAGTAAAAATTCTCAAAGAATTTCAGCAGACTAATTAAGTAGGTAATCATCCATCCATATATTAGTATGTAACGATGTATCACAAAACATGGCGCTAATGTCTTTGTTGATTTTCCTTTATTCGAGGTCGTAAATGAATATTAGTTTTCTATTAGTGTCAACAGAGTGTTTGTATTCTGCATTTCATTGTTTTATTATTTCAGTTCTTAGCCTTTACATTTTGGTTTTTACTTATTATGACCTGGAATGCAAAAAAAGAATGTCAGATTGCAAGGAAACCTGAAAAAAGGAGTGAAAAATTGACGGTATTATGACAGAATCCAAATTTTGAGTGCCGAATATATCTGGTGACTTGTAGGTTCCTTTTTTTTCCGAAAACAATTTCTGACTGCCGCACTTTCTGATGGAGATTGACTTCATTATTGTTTGTTCGTATTTGAGCTTACGAATTCTGGAGGAACAAAATGTCTGAGAGCTTTCAATATATTCTGCTCTTTGGAGGAAGAATCAGGTAAAGTATAAACTTTTGGAACTTGATCATATTAAATGGGTGGAATATCCTAGAATTGATAATTTAGTTGGGAAAATATCAACACAATGTAACAATGTAATTTCAGGTACTAGATAAGTTTTTATTTCTCCCTTGTCAACTTGTGATCCTGATTCCTTCACTCTAATTAGTAAGAAACACTGATAATAAATCTTGAATGACACGACAAGCGTGTACGCACAACACACCAAGTTCCATTTTGTTGGCTAATGTGAGTTTCATCATTCATTGTATATGAAAAATAAGAGAACTGTACTAGTTCTTTTGCGTATGGTCAAGCAGTTGCATTGTTGAAGGGAACAGCAACCGTAGTCTTAATTGTCACTGAAAGCTGGTTAGTTCCCTTACCGAGAATTAATTTTCATAACCCATCCACATGGTTCTTTCTGATTACTCGACATTCTTCTGCCTTGTTCGTTTGTTGTGCTTCAACTTTCCTGCAGCCTCATCCATTGTTATGAGGAATAATTAATCGACATATAAGTTTTGCTGAAATATCATTTGTGGCCAGAGAGCGACTGTGTAAAATTTGTGGTCCCTGACCTTAACATTGCCATTTCGTCCTAAATCTCCTTGAGCTTCGTGAAATATTCAGTTACAGAATATGATGCTTGCATGATACTCTAAACTTGTAACTTAAGATGAAAGTACGAAATTCCATGATTCTGGGCTTAATCTCTTTCCAGAAATCTCGTGCAGTAAACACGAGGCTATCTGATTCCTCCCATCTGTCATGTGCAGGTTTGAGTACAAAAATCAGTCTTTGTTTTGTTGCCAAAGCTGGAATTATTGAGTGAGTCCAAGATATACAGTTATGTTTTGTAAGAGGTGTGCTCGCCAAAACAACGCCTGGATTATCAGCGGTTTGTTTTATGACGAGCCAAACAGATGTGTACGTGTAGGGGCGGATCCAAATTGGCCATTTCAACAGGCTAAAAAATCGCTGGGTTTACTTTGTCTCGAAACAATCATAGTGGTCTAATACAAGTGTTCAAGACAGTTGTACAAGTCTTGAATTCAACATGTTCCTCTCTGGGGCTCCATTCATCTTTTGGTTCATCCAGAGGCATCCAAGAATTGAATCATTCTCACAACAAGTTTTCCAAATTGATAATTTTCAAGAATGAAGTGCATCTCAAGTTTGGTATGAATGGATTGGAACTGTATACAAGGGGAAACCTAATTGCAGTGAAGGTACTTAACCTTATGCATCAACAACCATCGCGTTTTACAGCTCAATATGAGGAGTTAAATACCACACCAATGGCAAATCTTGTATCCTTCTTAGTGATTTTGGAATAGCCAAGTTCCTTTCTAATGAAGTTGTTGAATCTGTCGAGGAACTTAGCTATGAAATTCTAGCAAAACTTGAATGATTGCCAAGTTGGAGCATATAATTGAAACTACTAATTGGCCAAGGATCAAGTAATTGCTAAAACTGAATTTATTCAAACTAACATCTCATACAGCATACTCCCTCATTATTTAGACCAATAATATATTGGTTAAGATCCACTGAGAATGATAACGTTCATGTATTATGTTACAGTTGTGTATGCCTTCATCTAAAAAATGTTGCCGGGGATGGTGTTTTTGAACTTTTTCTTCATAAACAAAAGAAGAGCTGAGCCCACTATAGGCCAAGAAGTTACGACAGCAATGTATGCAAGTAGCCATATCGAGAACTTACTCTGTCTTGAGAGCTGAGCTATGTATCTTCTTAGAGTAACAGTCGGATCATTGACATTCTCTAACGGCCGCTTGAGAAATAATTTGGAATCTATTTTTTCTGTCATGTTATCTTTTCTTTCTGCACCAGAAATGGATTTGAGATCATCTTCATCATTGCCGGTGTCCTCCACTACAATGTCTTGAGAGTTGGTTGTTGCAGTCACCATCCCATTTTCCGTTATATTCACAAAAGGCCCTTCATTAATCGAAGATGCGCACAGATTTTGCGAGTCAGACCCTTCGATCTGCAATTCAATGAAAAATAACTATTGAACTCCCTTAACTGAATCAGAATCTGCATCAGAATTGAACATTCGCATCTTCCTACACTTCCATGTTCCCAAGAAAATTCATGTACACTAGCCTCTAACTTATGCAAGGATTCTAATACCCTTCAATCCAAAAGTCACAGCTGATAGATAAGATTCCAAAAATAGTGTTCACTTTCTCCACATAAAGTGATGCAACTTACATATTCAAAGGAGGAATTATTTTCCATCACCCCGTGTTGGCGGTTCAGATTGTGTTACGTGGTGTAAAATCCCATATTCCGCCACGCCGCACAATCTGAGTGGGGTGTTTCCAACACCCAATGTTGGAATAAGAAACCCCCAAATCAGGGTGCGTCCACTATGCTGTGCAATATATTTAAATATTATCTGTAAACCATTAGAGAACTACTTGTTCACCTTTTTTTTGTTTCTCAATGGGCTCGAATGCAAGACCTGAAGAAATTCATCAACAGCTCTCACCCACCTGCAAAGGCATGAAAAAACCCAATCAAATAACCATAATGCGGAAGAACACTATGATTCCCATCATTCAAAACAGAGGCATAATGCATATATAGATATCCACAAGCATCTTTCTGTAAGAGAGGTCTTAATCGATTGTCATCCATCCCACTGATCCTATCAACTTTTTCCATTAAAACAGGAAAATGTGAACATACGAAGGGTATGATTTAGCAAAGGGAAACCACAGTTCAAACATAAGTGCTTGCAATCTGCTAAACACTTTCCAGGAAACTAGGGAAAATATAAGCAGGGAACCACAATGATGCTAGAAAAAAATGCTATCCCAAAGAAGCTACAACAGTAGACCTTATTATGAAGGCTTCTTCCAAACAATTTAAAAAAAAAAAACAGCAAAAAGAAAATTATATACATATATACACATAAAAGAAGCAAGAGCGTAAGTTACCACATGCTATTCGCTGTTATACCCTCGTAATAAGCAAGATGTCCTCCATGTTCTGTGGTAGCCAGGATAATGTTCTCATTTGCCCTAAATCAAGCAGATAAATTTTGCATAGATTGAAAATGCTGAAAGTAATGTTTCATAAGGAAATACCAAGAAAGATTATTGAAGAGCATGCAAGAAAATTCGGACTCCTTACCTACATTCATCCCATGGGATGGCTTCTCTCGAGCAAACTGGATCATCCAGGGCACTTATGCACAGAAGAGGGACAGATACATTCCCGATAAAATTAACACAGCTAGAACGCCTGTAATATGTATCCACAGTCTGGTAAAGAAGAGAATTTCAGTCTATCAAAACATGAAAGCAGCAACCTTTGAATTAGAATTCGGGACCATGTCTTTTACCTCAAACTTTGCAAGTACTCGGGTAGCATGTTTGTCAAAGTCCCTAAGATAACGCGACTGACAAAGAGAAAATGAAGTTTAAATCACAACTTAAAAGCAAAAAACAAAAAACACGTAAAACACACATACATACTAGAAGTAGAACTATATAATCGGTTCCTACAAACATTAAATTCTTAATCATCTTCATATATGAGACATGTAAATGCCATTAGTAGCTTGGTTGTCTGTGGCAACCACTTCATAACAAGAGTGCTCAGAGATATAGATATACCAAATAAATAAATACATTAACTCATATCCCACCATAGTCCCCCCCCCCCCCCCCCACCCTACATAACTAGACATGCACCCTGCACGACGTCCAATAATCCTTCTTCTTGGTAAGGTGGAAAAGTATGAATAATTATATGCATGTTAAAACAATTTAAAATGAAACACAAATAGATGCAATGTAGCTCGGGTATAAATGAGAATGTGCTTAACTACCCGGTGTGCGACTATTTTATATTTGCTATTCAGAATTGGGCTCATCCGAAAGCAATACCCAAATGAGTCTCTTAGCTCAGTATATTTTCATCAATTGATCATTCTAAAAGATCAAAAGACATGAGACATCTTCTTGATTAGACTCCTGAAAAATGTTGATGGAAACCGACATAAAGTATATTACAGAGGATAATATAACATATTATAAATTGTAACATCTCCCCATAACCAATATTTCAGTGGCAGAGGGGGAATAGCCAAAATAAGACAACATTCACTTTTCAAATGGGTGTATATGATATGCAATAATGTTTAGCATAAAAACTGGTTTCATTCGATTGTATAAAATAAAAATATCTTCTACTCCTTTCAAAAAATTAACTTCAAAAGCAGTGCTACTTGCTTTCGCAAGTCAGATACTTAACTACATATTTACTTTGTGGATATAACACAACTGGTGGATTTCACCAAACAAACAAGGAGAAGAAAAGTACCAGTTTGACACTCTCCCAATCTATTAGACGTGACATGACAGCATGATGCCTGCAAAAAAACAAAATCTAAATGTAAGGACTAGTTTAAAAGTTACTTGTTACTGCAAATCGGTAACATACAAACTTAAGTAATTACAGGTGAAATACAATAACTACACTTAACACCACCCTTGTGATGGGAGATTCAATATCAAGAACTTAGAGGAAAGAAGTATTGCAAGTTGTATACACATACAATTGAGCGTAACCTTGAAGGCCAATAGCTAATGCTCTATTATATAACTTCTGCACAAACCTTCGGTTCATGAACCTGTCACATACCTGTAAAGAAACCATTACATTTCAGGATTTGCAGAGACAGAGAGAAAGGGATAGAGAGGGAGAGAGAGAGATTGTAATTTCAGATAAAATATCCAAGAGTCATATAATTTAGAATAATTTCGATAAGGTCACAAAACTTTAATCTTTTTGCATTAAGATTTAAGGATTCTCCAAACTACACATGAAAACTAACCAAGAGGTCAAAAGGAGAGCATACTGCAGCAGCACCAGTAAGAGGAATCTCAAGCCCTTGCTCTCCAAGATACTTTACCTGAACCAGTACTACATGTTACAAAGAAGGTCAAAATATGCACATGATTGCTACTAATGAAATTATAATCAGGCAACAGGTATGCGTATTTTTCCCTTCTATTTCAACTGGAGAACCTCTGCCATATAATCATGATTAGTCTTTACTATATTCTTCAACATTATTCAGAATTTTTCATTTCCCATTATTGTTGTCAAGAAAACAATGTGAAATGCTGCATCCATGTTTCGTTACTAATTCTGGCTATAAAACATGCTGTCATTCCGACTCAAGTAAGTAATTGTTACTAAATTACTTTCGCATCCATTTGAAGGAGTCCTTAAATCTCAAATTATATAAATTCAAGCATGGGGGAAATGACTCAATTTCCAAGGGTAAGCTAATATGCACTTTCCTAACTTAGAAATGGCACTTAGTGCACATGTTGATGATATGATGTAGCTTGCTTCGTACTGAGAATTACAGTTAGCAATCTGAATAAACAGGAAGTATGGAGATCTTATCTCATTTACCAGAATATTTGCACCAATGCTTGTTCCAACAGCGTATAAAGGAGCTTCTGGATATTGACTGTGAATATGTTCAATAATACTCCGCAAATCCTCTGTCCATCCGGCACTGTAGAAGCAATCAGACTGACCATATATATTCATAAAAGGATACCCTGTTAGCCAACAATTATGGCAATATGCAATCAACATTTAAGCAAGCATTGGACACATACACATAATTATAGAGTGTGAGAGAGAGGAACAAGAATCTGTTCAGGCAACATAAAATGGTACAGAATGTCTGTGGTCTGATCTGGCATTATTATTTAGTCCTTAGGAAGCCAGGATAGATATGGCGGTTATGCTTTTCTAATTATAGTTGGCATTTTCCCAATAATGTAAAACAACAAATTTATACAGTATTTGATGATGGACTGTTCTGATCTTTCAACTGCTGAAGTTTTAGATACAATGAGTTTTTGCAAAAGTGAATCCTCATTTAAGATTTTAAGAAACCAAAGACAACTGCTATCTGGTGACTAAAAAGGAAAGTATTACTTTTGATAGTATGTGAACATTTGATACTCACAGTTATTGGTATTCCTCCCAATCCCCGATGATTGCATACAACGACATTCCAGCCCTTTCTTGCCATTGCAAAAGCAATATTTTTTATGTACTGTTACACAATACAGTCATTATAAATATAAGATAGAAACAGATAGGGATGAGAAAAAAGAGGCACAAGACCAATAAAAAATAAACATCAAACATGAGTGCATTACTAGGTTATGCAGATTTTCTGTCAAGTGGTAAGGGAAGAGAACATGAAGGTGACAAACATTTAAGAATTTAAGCAAGCAAATAAATTGAAATTTGAGAGCTTTATAAAAGGGGGGACCAACAGCAACAAAAACAACTTGAGAGAATTAAGTACATACAACACGGAAGAAAATTTCAAAAATTTGAATGGTTTTTGTGGGGTGTTCAAATTCACTACTGAAACTTGTTTCATACAACACATCAATTCAATCTGTGTCCAAGTGCATTGTATGTATGCATGAAGTTCTTTTGACAACCAAGGAACTTACAGCAGCAGATGAGTCACTTGTCAAGCCTGGAGTCACTATTACAATAGGAGCTTTTTCATCTTGCAGAAGTGCATCACTCTTGTTGGAGACACCTTCTTCAACTGAGAATTATAGTAGTGAGAATTAAGAATATAACTGATTTGCCTCTTAATAGAGGCTCAAAGAATTCCAAAATGTATCTTACATCGAACTCTATTTAAGCATGCAACAAGAAAAATGTAAGAGCAAATATAAAAAAAATCATTACCATAAAAATATATCAGCTATGCATCCAAAGTCAAACCAGTTATCCTATGAGGTCTCCTTCTTGAGAAAAGATAAATAACTAAGAACATCATACATATTGTTGTTCTTTATTTTATTTCATTTTTCTTCTTTTTTGTTGCAGATGCTATAATAAAGAAAAACAAACATACTTTTCTTTATGTTTTTATCCGTTTCACCTGTTAAATATTAGCTTTAACTCACATTTGTTGATCTCTACAATTGATTTAATTACAATATATACTTTAAGGTAATGACAAAGGAATAAATGTGACTACTTCTAAATATCAGGCCATTCTTTTCAGAACAAGGGGTCTTTCTTCACTGTCTTTGTAAGAACTCAAACGAAGCTGCAATATCTAATCTAATTTTACAACAACCAACCTAATCTACTTATAAATTTTTAATATCATTTTCAAAATTTACACTAAACACAACCATTTGGAATGGTCTTGCTACAGATCAAATGCAGTAATAGAGCAAAATTGACAAAAAGAATGTTTTAACACAATGTGATAGCCACAAATTACGCTAAATAGTGATGATTTCTATTGCAGTTATTTATCAAGTTTACAGAAGAAACCAAAGAACAAAAACAGTACCGGATACAGGCTGCCTAGTTTTTCCCGTTGGTTTCCTAGTCAAAGACATTTTTCCATTATGAATCTAAAAAGTTAAAATCTTATTTCTCCATTAGACAGTATATATGTTATATCAATTGGAATAATTCTGAACTTCCTAGTTTGCATTTTGAAATTAAAATCAAAAGCAAGAGAGATGATGCAAAATGAGGAATATGATACAGACCTGCAGCGGGTGTTAGCCAATCCAAAGCAAGTGTTCCTCCATCAGTAGCCTTGAATAGACGTCTAAGCACAAAAACATAATACAGACTTCATTTTCCAAAACAGATACAAAAAAGGTAATAGTATAAAACGAAATGATGAAGAAACCAACCTTGTGTATGAAAAAGTTGGAGACTTTCCGCATAAACTCAAGAAAGTTGTTTGGAGATGAGGACTAGAGAGCCATGGCGTTGGACAAAACCTTCAAAAGGGTAAACAAAAAACACAAACTGAACTTCAAAATACGTGTAATTGAATTAAAAGCTCAATTTCAAATAAGTAATTTTTGGTTTCGAGTAAATTACTGTGGTTTCGCATTGTGTGCAGTTTTAAAGAAATGGTTATTGACGTAAATAAAGATATTTTTGCCCAAATATTTTTTCAAAGCTTTGAGCACGGATACAGCTAAATCAATCATTTCCTTAATATCTCATTGAAGTCAACAAAATCAAACAAAACCATGTCAAAAAAAGAAAAGATCACACTTTAAGAAAATATGATTCTTTACTATATTCTTCAATATAGCTTTCAAGTTACCAATATGAGACACTAAACAAAGTCAACAAAGTCCAACAAAAAAATCACATTGAAGTCAACAAAATCGATCATTTCATTCCTTTGCGAAAAATACTAACCACTGTCAGTATTTTATTTGTAAAAATGCGAAAATACAAGACAATTATTTAAATGCTGACCTTCCGTGAAGAACGGAGCACTTAGACGCAACAGAATGGTAGAGGTCAGAGGAGAAACTGCAAGTGAGAGAAACAGGATTGCCTCGAAACCCAGAGATGAAATCTCGGAAGAAATGAATATGAAGGAAGTTGTAAAGTACGACGACAAGTATCAAAAGAATGGCAAGAAGATAGTGAAACAATGGAATGATAGAGAGCGCATTGAAGATAATATGATAAGGAGAAAGGACTGATAGTAGCTCGCAATCTTCCATTGATGAACAACACACTCAAGAAGAAGAAGAAGAAGAAGAAAAGAAAGTTTGATTTGATTGGTTTGGTTTCATCCAATGATGAGTAAGTGTATTCTTTTCAAACTAGTTGGACCCCGATCTCGATGCTATCAATATTAATAATTTATAAATTCCGTGCTCCACACTTATCTTATTATAATTAGTTTCCAGAATATTATCATAATTTTTGTTTTTTTTGTAACATGGGGAGGATCAAGTGAGACAAGGTACTTAGGTGTGACAACTTTTATTGTGTGACAACTAATATTTAAAATACATTTTTCCAATGATTCCGAATTCGGTTTTCGAAAAATTTTATACCCTTGGATTCGTATTAATTAATTACACAATTGTCACTCCTTGTCACACAATAAAAATTTGTCTCACAATAACATAAGTGTCACACATGATCCTTTATCTTGGTAGGGGGAGGATCAAGTGAGACAAGGTACTTAGGTGTGACAACTTTTATTGTGTGACAACTAATATTTAAAATACATTTTCCCAATGATTCCGAACTCGGTTTTCGAAAAATTTTATACCCTTGGATTCGTATTAATTAGCCGGTCATTTTGAGATCCATTGTGTTCAAATAAAAACGATTTTTTTTCAAATTTCTTGATATTCCAAAAGTCATCACCAAATCTTCCAAAAGTCATTACCAAATATTCCAAAATGAAAAAGTCGTTTTTATTTGACCACAATGGATCTCAAAATGACCGGCTAATTAATACGAGTCCAACGGTATAAAAATTTTCGAAAACCGAGTTCAGGATCATCCGGAAAATGTATTTTAAAGAAAAGAAATAAAAGACTTTTCTCTCTCCTGCGATGACATCAGCCCTGACATCATCTCCCCCCTTCCCTTCCTTACACGTGTATGCCCCTTAAAATATGCCATCCTTTTTCATTTAATTACACAATTGCCACTCCTTGTCACACAATAAAAATTTGTCTCACAATAACATAAGTGTCACACATGATCCTTTATCTTGGTAACATATCATAATTTTTGTTAGAATGCAATCGAAAATATATTCCAATGCATTATCTTTAACTAAAGAGTTATTATTTTGGAGTAATTTCCTAAAAAAAAATTATTTTGTTTACTCATTTTGACAAAATGATGTTTGTGTTACTTTTCTGATAAAATAAAGATTGTGTTTATCTTCCGCAAAAAACATTAACGGTGTTAAATTTTGGTTTTAATAAGATCAATTCTCACGCTTTAAAGTTTTAAACACATAAATATTTAAGGATTTTACCAACAAATAAAATCCAAAAACTCATTGTCACATCATCACATTTAACATCGTTAATGAGTTTTTCACTTTTTTTTTTGGATAACGGTGATAAATACAATCCTTACTTTGTCAAAAAGATAAACACATATACCATTTTAACAAAATTGTGAACACATGGATTTATTTTCGAAAATTACCCTATAATTTGTTACTGACACTTATTTTTATTTTTATTTTTCTCAAAAGAATTTGAAATTAAGAGGTAATATTGGTGAATTTAGCTAATTGGATATTTATCGCATTTTATTTTTAATAAATTAAAATCTTAACCATAAGTAGAGGATGTGAGGTTGCCAATGCTCCTCCGAAACCCCTGAAACACTAATCATGTCATAATCAAGTGCGGAAAAATAAGATAAAAACAACAAAATGAACGAAAAACGATCAAATTGCAACCAAACTTAGAAATAGCCTAAATCTACAAATACATGAAGAACCAAGACTAAATCCGACTCAAAATGACACAAACTATGATAAAATAACACTAAAATTCACTGTAAAAGCACGAGATATCAGCGGTTACCTCATTTTCAAGGGTATGGTGTACGAACTTAGGTCAAAATCACAATTTAGTATATAAATTTCATTTTGCCACACTAAAGTGTATGAACTTAGTGTGACCTTCCACCTATGGTGTACAACATGTAAAAGTGACCGGTCAACGCTCTGTCAACACACCACATCACCTATTTTCATTTTTTTCATTTTTATAGTGTAACCCATGCAATTTGAAATTATTATCCTACTCTCACCCTTTCTCTTTCCTTTCTCTTTCCTTTCTCTCTTTTCTCCTTACTCTTTCTTCCTTCCTCCTCCTTCTCCTTCTTCTACGTTGTTCTTCCCCCTCCTTCTACGTCTTTTCTCTTCTTCTTCTTCTTCTTCTTCTTCTTCTTCTTCTCTTTTCTTCCTCATTTTTTTTCTTTTTTTCCAAATATCTGGAAACTTCGAGATTTTAACGAAATCTAGAGATTTTCAAAACTTTTCGTCGGAAATCTGAAAATTTCCAAATTACGAGGAAATCTAGAAATTTCCATATTTTGAGAAAGTAAAAACCAAAAAATAAGAAAGAAGAAGAAGAAGAAGAAGAAGAAGAAGAAAAAAGAAAGAAAAAAGATGGAGAAATGAGAAGACGAATGGAAGAGCGAGAAAAGTTTAGGGAGGAGGAGGGTGATAGAGTAATTTTAGTTGTTCTGTTTCTTCAGAGTCTAAAATCTCAAAAGCTTCTAATAGCTCCTGTGATATTTTAGAAACCTTCTCTAGATCTGTTGGAGAAAGGAGAGAGGATGATGAGACCGAGATAGTTGTTTTCAGTTTTTTCATTTGGTCAGGGCCAAGTGACTTCACTTCAGAACATGAAAATGTCTTGATAGTTTCTTTGGCTCGAGTTAGAGATGCTTGGAGAGCTGAATTGGAACTCCTTCCTAAAAGCCTTTTAGACTAGAAGCTCAAATCCAAAGTGCAAAAAGGAGATGTTGACTTCAAAAGTGTCAGACGTGTCACGAGTCCACTCACAGACCCCTGCAAAACAAGACAAAAATGAGAAACGACATATCCAAGTAAGGTTAAATAAACTTTTGTTGATAGTTTATTATATACCTGGGATGGAGGAGTACTTGATAGATGAGTACTTGAGACATTTGCATTGTATACAAGATAAGAGCTTTCAAGTCGATTAACCTTGACGGTGAAAGAAGAAGGCTCTAAAGGATCCGTTTCTTGAGTTTAATAGAACCCAAGAGTTGGACCATCCATATGATGCTCTTCTTTTGAGTCTTGGTTCTCCTCTAGAGTGTGTTTTTCTCTGGAAACCTGTTTTTCTTTATCAATTAAAAACAAGAAAAGAAAGTTACAAGTTTAAGAGAAAATAAAGTGATTTCTAGTATGTTGGGATTTAGGAAAATTAAGTTACATGTGATTTGCCAATCGCCACGTTTGTAGAGAATTTTAACATTTTCTGGTGGAGAGTCTTTAGATGTTTAAGAAAATAAAGGTAAAGTACGAATACCTGAAGCAGATTTTGTTTTCAACACATCATCTTGGTCAACTTGATTGATATGCTCGTCTTCATCTGTATTTTCTTCAGAATCATCACTCTCGCTTCCATCTTCAACTTCCTCTTGATCTGCTCCATTTTCATTATCCTCATCTTCCTTCTCAGATTCCACTTCATTGTCTGTTATGCCTTGCTGCTTGTCAGAAGATTCCTGAGTCTCACTATCTGAGCTATCTTGATCTTTTTCTGAATCTTCATCTTGGGATTGCTCTGTTTCAAGATCAATTGTTACCTTTTATGTAAGGACAAGTGCTTTGCTTTGTTTCAAGATACGACCTGATTTCCGAGTAGGCTGAGTCTTGAGCTTAGGAAGTAACTCCTTCTTCATTTTTTTAGCTAGCGGGGCTACTTTTTGTTGTTTCTTCCTTTTTTGGTGAGAGAAAGGAGATTTCAAAAAACCTACAACATTTAAAGGGAGTAATTATACATAAAGCTGACTTGAAAGTCAAAGAAAAGTTGAGAGCTACTTACGTCCTGGGTCTTCTGACAACAACGTTTCAAATGCCAATCTCCATTTTGTTTCAAATTCGGTATGGGCTACCTCCACAGAGAATGGGCAATGGACTATAATACTAGCTAGGACTGGAGTTTTTGATAATTTTAGATGAGCCAGTACTTCATTTCTGTTTTTACGACTCCTATTTGACAACCATGTTTGAGGAACATTGGTTTTCAATTGAGTTAGGCCAAATTGCCTAGACTAGAAATGAGGGACATAACTTTCTAGACAGGGATATACTCCTTGCCCTTTTGTTTCTGAACAAGCCCTGACATGGAGAGAGATAGGCCTAAGGAAAGTGAGCTAAAAATTATTGCCCTCTGGTGTTGCAGACCCACTATAATAAGTTCTAGCCAGAAGGGGTAAGTCTAGGTGATTTTCATGGAAGATGAAATAACCTTTGGTGGCCATCTTTCGGTTAAAGAAAAAAGACATGGCATTCCGATATCGCAAAGAACACTCACAGGAGGAAACTCTCATACCGGCAAAACCATCAACTAAGCTACTTTCTCCTCTCAAGGCTGGGAAGTATGAAAACAACCACAACTGCACAATCCAAACACATCCTCCGAGTTTGGTAAAAGGGTATTTAGTTATTGTATCGTACAAATGATGAAAATCGACCCTAGTAGCATCTTACCAAGAGCAACAGAAGATCCTGAGGCTAAATACTTGGCGAGAGGGAGAATATCTAGAGTTGGTTTGCCACAATTGAGAAAGAAAACAAACTTACAAAGCAACACCCAAAGGAAGTGAATCCGATTATAGTTTGCATCAATATCATTAACATCATCAAGTTTAATCACAACAAAGTGGTTAATGATGCTACTATAATCTCTGTTCATGCTCATAAATTTCGGAAAAGTTTTAGTAAGAATCAGAGACGGAACTTCCTCACCAGAGATGGGTAAGTGTGTGAGAGCAAGGATGTCTCGTAGAGTGACCGACATGGGACCTCCAGGAAAGATGAAGGAATTGCAGTGAGGAGACCAATAGGAAAGTGCTCCCATAACCATATTTTGGGAACATGTGAGGGGTTGTACTGTGAGATTAATGAAGTCCATAATGACGAGTTCCTCCCATAGACCTTTGTATCGAGGTGATAACTTTTTAATCCAAGTTCCCCATTCTGGATGAAACCGAGTCCAAGACTTCATCTTGCCAATAGTTTCTAGAGCTTTTGGTTCTCCGAATGTTGTCAATTTAGTGGTACTGGAAAGCGGATAAGGAAACTCAGAAATTTTGTCATCATCGATAAAGGAGCAGTTGGTTAGAGCATTCGCCACTACCTGCAAGGGTTAAGAGTTATGTTCATCAGAAGAACATCTTAAAGAGAATCTAGAGACATATAGAGAGTGCTTACCAAGCTTGTTGGAACACCAAAAGCAGGTGGATTTCCGAACCCTTTTCCACTTTTTCCTTTGTTCATACCTGGAATAAAAGTTTGTTTTGATTATGCCAAGAGTTAACACAAACTATTCAGAAGCGACCATAAAAGTAAAGAATAAAACCTTCTTGGAGTTTGATTGCTTAGAGAAAGATGGAGAGAAGAAAACAAACCGCAAAATTTCTTTTCACCCTTTTTGTAGTTAGTTTTCTCTAAGGAAAAGAAGGGATTTATTCTTCTTTTATAGGTCCTCAGAAGTTTCGAAGAAAAAGTTGGAGAAGGTTCAGTTGTTTGGTCTCTAAAAAATCTAGTGAATCTCTTTGCGATTTTCTGGTGGAGGGGATGTTTTGGATCTCTAGAAATAGAGCTATATTGATATGGAATAAGAAGATCTTTTCCTCGACAATAGGCACCAAAAGGGAGAAGGGGATTTGTGTTTGAATTCTTTGAAACTCCTAGAAGATGTCCAATTGTACTGAAAGAGTTTTCTAGTCCAGAAAATGTGTGACATTTGATTTGAAGGGCCAGATGAGGATGGGCATTGTTGGGTGGCCTTAGATAAAAAAGCCCAATATATTTTTGACATGGGGTCGGGCCGCAAATTGAAGTCAAGTCTGGGTCAGATGCTTTTGGAATGTAGTGGAAGTCTAATTCACTAAAATTAGAGTTGAAAGCAACTTTGGACCTATATTTAGAAGACATTAAAAGAAAAGCCTAGTAGGGTTTCGAGTACCTTTGAGAGGATGAAAGAAAATGAGATCATTTTTGTTGCGTTGAAACTCCAAAAGAAATTCTCACGTTAGGAATAGCTTGGCAAATGGAAGGGAATTGTAGAGTTTTAACCATACAAGAGAGAATCCAAGACGCAAGAGAATCTTTACACCTCAGCTTATGGATAGAGAACTTTGCACTAAAAGGGCCCGAAGCTGGAGCTCCCTTTTCATCCTCACCAGGTCATCTTTAAAAAAAAAAAAAAAAAAAACCTCAAATAAACCTCAATTTTTGCTTTATGTTGTTTTCATGACATTTTTATTTGTTTGGTTAGAGATAATAAGTGCACACAATATACATCAAATAGTTTAATACACAAGTCATTGCTTAGCAAATTGGTTTTAGACTTTAGCTTTAGCCATAACTATTTGTTCATTATACCTCGAGATTTTTTGATGTTTTTGACTCTTCGTCTTTCTAGTGCACCTTTTAAGTTTAGAAAGTTTGTTTTGGAGTCACAACATAGTCTAACTTGCTTTAATAAACCAAGTTTATTTTGAGAGCATACTTAAACCTTTGTTCGTGTTGGCTGATAATTTTTTATAAAGGTAGGAATGTGGTTGTGTTATACCCATTAAATTTTTAAAATTGGTGTTCTTTTTCCCAAATCACATAGCCTCCAAAGACACAAGTTAGAACCATGAGATGTGCTTGAACATCCTTTTTCCCACCAACGAATATATTATCCTAGAGAGAGGGTTGTTTTAAAGCTGTTGGAGTTAGATTGTTGTTGCATATCGAGCATATAGGGAAGATTTTGGGTAATTTAGCCTTTATCCAAGTATACTCACGTTTTTACGTTTTTTTTACGTTTTAACTCATTAGCACATTCTATCGAACGCTTTATATGCCCCAAATACACTTGTTTCTTTGAAATTCCACAAACATAATCTTTTGGCCAAATAATGAAAATAGGTTTCAAGATAAGCACAAAAGATGTCCGTATGCCAAGTATTTTATTCATAAATAAAAAAAAAAGTGCTTGTTGTTCTCACGAATAGTGGAGAAACACCCTAACTAAGAGGGTTTTGTCGTTTCAAAGACAAAATTAGGTAAGGGTTTACCTAATTGAGCTTCAGATGGGTGGTTAGAGTTGTTGGGCTGATTTGGAAGGGAAGATTTCTACAGCTCGGCTTTGATATTACATACAACTATTTAACCTAAAAGCTCCTCTATATCTACACCTGAAATCAACAAGTTTTTGTTGAAGAAGCTAGAGTAATCGAAGAGTATTGCAAAGATTAAAGGAGTGCATCAATAATCTAAGCATTTACGAACCTGATTTCGAGTTGCATCAATGAGAAAACAATGAAATGAAGTAGCAGATACGTGAGTGTTCTGGTTATCCATTTCTTTTTGTTTGTCTTCATGGCAGCCAACTAGTCCTTAATCTTTTTAATTTTTTCATTTTCTCAACATGTGTTTATTAATTATATTAATTAACACATGGGGGGCAATTATTACACTCGTATTTAAATTGGACCGATTTTATAAATATCTATTTGTCTGGCCTAATTAAATAATTTAGTTAAATTAATTAGCTTATGATTAATTAATTGATTTTTGATTAATTATTTTAACTAGTCATTAATTGATTAATTATTGTGTTTAGCTAGTTAATTTAATAAAAAGAGCATGTGGCAGTAGAGTATTCGTGCAGTTTCTTTTGAGAGAAGACAGTTATAGAGGAAGTCTGAGATGGGAGCAGGGAGTTATAGAGAAGAATTCAACGTGGGAAGTTAAAGTTGCAGTTGAGGAGAACGGGGGCATCTCAAGAGATCGTGCTATGGAGAAGTTGGAAAACAGTTATTGGTCGGGCATCTACAGTATAAATCACAAACTTGATTCAGAGAAAAGGACACACAACCGATCACAAAAACACTCAACTCAAGAGCAAACTCAAAATCTTACCAATTTCAATTCAAAATCATTTTCATTGTTGTTCATTTTAATTTTCAAGAACAATTTTCTTTGTTATTTCTGTAAGTTTTAAGATTCTCCAGTTCTTTTAAGATTCTCTAATTCCTTTAAGTTTCTCCAGTTTCAAAATCCTTTTCAAATTTCAAACTTATGTTATCTTTTGGTGCATTGTTATTTCAATTAATCTCGTCCGCTAAAATTAATTTCAAACTTTAAGATTTTAAGTCCTTTTAGCTTTCACACAATTTTTTTAAGAATTCAGATTTCATAACTTTTGGGGTTTTTCTACAAAATCTCTGGCACGCTCGTTTCAGGAAACAAAAAGGCGAAAACAGTTAGTTTCCATATAATGGATGAAAACCAATCTTATTTGGCAGGGTTCACTTTTGTACACATTTTCATGGACACCATATGGCTGCTCTCAACGACATGTCATGTCCATCATTTAAAACTGAAGCTTCTCATGGGAACCACGTTGGCATGCTCATATGTTGCTTATTTGTCTACATCATTAGAAATTTACAAGTTGAGCATCTTCGAAACTTTCTTGATATTTTGGGTACAACTTTTGGCCTTTTCCGCTTATCTTAATCAATTTTTCTTTTGGTTAATTGGTTATTGCTAATGTTATGGTGATTAAGGACTTATCCAATTGAAGATGTTTTGTGAAAATGCTATGATTTTGACTTGAAATGAGTGGTTTTCTTATTTGAACATTAAATCATGTGGTCCAGAGACCTTAGGCTCAAATTATTGTCTTACTAACTGTATAATGGATTTGTTTTTACATAGTTCGTGATTTCTTAATTTCACTTTTTTGGTGGTTTTGCTGAACTGAAGCTGGCTAGACTTTTTTTCTCCATGTCCATCTACAAAAATAACATGAATTCATGGCCTTGTGGTTTCAGATTAATGTTTATGAGTTTTTCCAAATACATTCCTCTATTAGTACTTGCAATTTTTGTGCATTTAGAAAAAAACAAAATTCTCTTTACATTCAAAGTTATTGTATTCTCACACTAGTTTTAGTTCTGAAATTATTTTTTGGGCAAATTTGGTCATATGGGGCAGATAGTAATGAATTTAATATTGAAATGACTCCAGCTAAACATTCCTCACCAACTATTAAATGTTAAATCTTCTCCAGATTTCTGGATTACTTAATATTTAATTTGACCAACTTTTTGGTACTTTGGAAAAGATATTTACTGCTTTCATTTCCTAAGAACCAATTTTTTTTACTTTTCCAATACTTGCCATTGTTTGTATTAGCTGTTTTCTTAAATTGGTACTTATCTTACTTATTTGTTTCCCGTCTTCCTGTTAGATGTGGCACATTTAAACTAAGCAATTTAACAGAGACATACATTGCAAACTATATACAGTTAAACCCCGATGAAGTAATATTCGATAAAGTAATAACCTCGCTTAAGTAATAAATTTCGTCGGTCCCAACTTGGGCTAATGTCGTAAAGTAATATTCTCGCTAAAAGCATAAGATAATAAAAAATTTGAAAGTCCTGAAGGACCCAAGTAATATGTAAAGTAATAATTCCAGAATTACACGTATATATAATACTAGAGGGATACCCTCGCTTCGCTTCGGCGAACGAAATTAAATGAATCCTAATGGAAGATATTATATGTATTTCATTGCAAACAAACATAATTTTATTAAATTAGTAAATTACAAATAAAAAGTATTAGAATTATCTCAATGAGAACGTATTCTAAAATAAATAAAAGAATCTCTGCTGGCACTTGAAAAACATCATGAAGCTCACAAATGGTTGTCATTAGCTCCCTCCTACTCATGATAACTTATTGGCGCCTTGCATTTGCTTACTTGTCTTTCATTAGAACTTAAATTTCATAAGAATGGTGCTTTCAACATTTCTTTATGCATTCACAGCCATAGAGATTGTAGATCATTACTGAGAAATATAACCCAAGCAAACATTTAGATAATAGATAAGTGTTCTTATTGGAGTTTCAAGTAAAAGTGACATAAAATGGTTAAAACTAAAAACAAAGAGAATTAAACATGAAAACTTTTTAAAAGACTTCTGCTCTTAGAAAAAGAAACATGGACATCCAAACCTAAATCACCCTAAAGAAATGACAATGAACGCTCCCTAAAGGAAGTTGTTAATTAATTATAAAGACCTATCAAAATAAATCTTTGCAGCTCATGTTAAAATTTGAAACCAACCTATTTTTCAGGTTGTACGCAGGCGACCAATTTCTTTTAATAAATAGAACTTCATTTCAAGAACTTGTATAGCAAGAGGAGGATGATACATAAGGATATAAAGAAAACTGGAAGAACTTACGACCATAGCAGAACCGCTATATGGGTCTACTGACCAACAATCTGGTTTTGCTTTTATTCATCCTCGACAGCTTTAATAATACTGTTAACCCATTATTAAGTCTGAAATCAGAAATATTAGACACTATTATATAAGCATACATAGAAGATAACTACTTAGTAATTATGAAACTATGCATGCACGTGTTAATTTTAACTCGAATGATTAGATGCTAAAAGAAAAGAAAGTAATTTTCAACTTACATGCCTTGTAGTCTTAAAATATAATTGTTTTTTTACAATAATGAGGACATAAAGATCGTACTTATCACTTACAACTGAAGTTGTAGTATATCGAGCGAGATTCTACAATTGTATTTCAAAGCTAAAATTTAAGAACTAAAGCACAAAAAGGAGCTAACTTGAATCTCTTCACAATTCTGCCATGAACTTACATAGACTTGTTAAGTGCAATTAAGCTACAAAGTCAACAACCATTCACTTAAGTAACCCAACACAAAACATTTGTCGGTACCCTGCTTTTTATTCAAGTAACCCAACACAAATGAATAAGAAGTTAAGAAAAGCATATCTCATGGCATGGTGTCAATCAATAGTCATCCTACAAAATTCAGAACTTTGATTGTTGAATCCAAGGATTGAATTGATCTTAAGTGGACTTCATTGGTGTGTTTATTTTTTGACAAATGATTATTCTTTCTAGAAAAAGCTTTTATTGTTGTTATGAATTGAAACAATGCACTAACATAGAGAAAAACAAATGAAATATAATGAAAAAATCAAAAGCGGAATTAGATTTTCAACCACTTCTAACACGTATTAGACCTAACTGATTTAGAAACAAATTGTACGATCAGAGACAAAAGAAGAAATAACTTCTGAAACAACAAAACAGAAAAAAAAAATAAAAATTAATGCAGCTTGAAGGTGCAATGAAGAACATAAAAGAAAAATAAAAATAAAGATGAATAAATTTTACCAATTTGAGAGCCTAGACACTTGAAGTTGTTCCAAAGAAGAGTTGTTGAGAGAAAACTACAAAAAATAAATAAATAAGGGGATGCAAACATAAAAGAAAGAATAAAACTAAAGTTGAATAAATCTTTCCAATCAGAGACATATTCTCAATTCATCCAAAAGAAGAGTTCCTGAGATAACATTGACATAACCAAATTAGCAAACAAATAAGGGCATGCAATACACAAAAACATTAATCTCCATTCAGGTGGAGAGATTAATCCATAAACCCATACTTCATTCAAAATTTATTGGTAAGAGATCAGAACAAATTAGCAACAGTCCATGGAGAAGAGAAAGAGCTGATGAGGGGAGAAGAAAAGGAAGAAGAGAAGAAAAAGAACTGCATAAAATATAAACAAACAGAAAAAAACGCACCGACAAAATTTCTTCATCGGCTTCAAATAGAGAACCAACTTAGAGGCTAGGATAGTATAGGTGAGAAAAGCAAGAAAAAGATCAGGTGATTAGGTGAGGATAAGAAATATGGGGACATGAGATGAACCTTCTGGATGTTAAGGACAAAGACTATATTAGCCTTGACAATAACACCCTTATATTGTTTTCTTTTTTCAAAAACACCCTCACACTGTTTTCAATTTCCACTATTCACCTTATTCACTTTTATAATATAGTATAGATGTATGAGTTACAAAATTCAATTTTTTTAAAATATGAATATATAATATCTTGTATCTTCTTTCCACCAAAGTTAAAATTAACATCATCATTGACTTTACGTAAAGCATAAATAACTTTTGGTATGTTTTGCTCGTGTTGTAACAAGTAATTGTTCAAAGTGTTGATTGCTTGAACTGCTTTCTTTGATGAGAAGCTTGGGATGACATTGCTATCGTCTGGTTCAAGATCAGTCTTTCACCAATGTTCATTACCGACTCAAAAATTTGTTCATCTGTAGGTGATTCTATTGATATTGTCCGGTTTAGTACTAGTGTCTTCATCAGTATTCATTATCGATAAAGTAATAAATTCGATAAAGTAATATTTTTTTCTGGTCCCAAGAGTATTACTTTAAAGAGGTTTAACTGTATATTATTAATCAAAGATAACAATAATACATATACATACAGAATTGAATCTAAAAATTAAAATATCAAATACCCGTTTACCGAATATAGTTAATCCGAGGCCCTTTCAGTTTCCTTAAGACAATATTCACCATGTGTTGGTGATAGTCTCCCAGGATACAACGGATCACGGAGGCGAACTCTAACCGCGTGCAATTGTTATCACCGGAACCAAACTGACGAAATTAGAACTGAAATTCTCAAAATCGTTTAAACTAAAATCTTGGAAATTCAAAGGGAAAAAAACACTCTGCTATCAAGTTCTCCAAGTACAAAGGATCATGTAAATAGGAGCTAGCAAAAAACGTAAGCAAACAAAACATTAAAACCAAAAATTAAATAAAAGAATTAACTTTTTGTTTTAAATGACAAAAGAAACTGATTTACGTTTTTAGCAAAAGGAAAAACCAAATTAATTCACTAAATTTTCCAACAATCCCCCACATGAATTAAATTGGAGACGAAACAAGACGAAGACGACGTGGTGATAACTCTTTACAGTCGATATTTGCGTAGGATAGGTAGGCAACACTTTTGAACCTTCCCTTGTGAAAATATATTTACTTTACTGGCTGAATAGTAGACGTGATGTCCTTGAACTATTTTGGCGTTTGTGTAAATGATGATATACTTCACACAAATACCAACATAACACGGTTTTATGGTTCTCATGGTTATGTTCGTTATGGTCATGAACATCTCCTGGTTCTGTAAGAGCTTAGGAACACTAGGCCCTACTAGTCTCATTTGAAGCGACCCCACTTCACTCTCACATAGGTGATTTCTTTTGCTCTAACATGTAGATGCACAAAGAATCATTAAAAGCCTAAGTTGATACTAAAAGTATCATTCTAGCTTAGCTTAGCCTTACACATTTTTACATCACTGCTTACATCAGAGGAATGGACCTGGGGTGACCCCCACAGTGACCTCACAAGGTTTATGCAATTAGGTTGTCCCTTTGAACCTAGATCTTGGGATCTCCAGTCAACTAGGTTGGGTTTTCCTTCACATAACGCCTTAATTCTAATGGACTTTTAGTCCCATTCCTTTCGATGATAGTTCAACCTGATCTCTAGTTAACCCTTTTGGTTAGTGGATCCACTGAGTTATCTTTGATGTTACCCAATCAATAGATTCAACACCTGTTGAGATCGGTTGTTTAACGAATTATATCGACGACACACCTGTCAATTTCTTTCGTTATACATTACATTTTGTGTCTCATTAATTATTGTTTGTTTATCACAAAATACATAATGTGGACACAAATTTAAGTCATCCTCCAACTAGATTCAGACTCTATCATGAATCTACTTTAATCGTTGAGGATTTCTAGGATACTATTCTTTTTCTAGAATATATATGTATCTTTTTAGATCTTACTATAGTGCATTCTATACTCAAAATTGTACCATTGATATCTTTGTATAATCATAGTAATCTTCAATGGGCGTCCCCGCGATTACTTATATACTAGCTTAAAACTACTCACAGTAAAAGCAATATCATGCATGGTATAATTCTATGAGATCCAAACGAATGCCTATAAATTCTCACTTACAAAGTGTGACCTTGTTAACATAAATTGTTGGCCCTATCAAGAACAGAATCACCTAGAGGGGGGGGGGGGAATAGGTGTCAAAGTTGAAAACTGAATTTTTTCTAAGTTTTTAAAGAAACTTAAATTTCAGAGTCAAATTTCCTCAGAGTCAGAGGCAAGCTAACAGGAGTTGCTTCTGAGGGAAATTCTGCCTAAACACAGTCAGACTGTTTTCAGCAACAGAAGTTCTGATTTTGGAACTTCTGGACAGTCTTCTGAACAAAGACAATGATACTTAGAGGAAATCTGTTTCAGCACTAAATATAAGCAAGTACACAGAAGCAAAAATAACAAGTATAAGAGGGAGAAAGAAGTTCAGGAGATCCTGATTGAACAATTCGATTTATCCAAGTTCGCCACAGAAGTCCTGTGACTACGTCTTGTCCCCTGAGGTCGCAGCCTACAGAGATTTTATAAATCCACTATTCAGAACTTTTATGGCAAGTTCAGAAGCTCCTTTACATCAACAGAACTTAAGCTAATTTCTCACTTAGTTCTGACTAGCCTAAAAAGAGTAAAAGGATTTCCACCAGAACAAACAATACTCTGTTTTCTGGATTTCTCACCCAACTCTAATCTCAACTAGATTTCTCTCTTTAAATCTAACTGAAGATCACAAACGATCTCAGTTTACAAGATTCCTATTATGAACTTGTTTTTCTTCACTCTCTCACTTAACTAAGACTATGCTAAGAAAGATTGAGAATGGAAAGTATTGCTCTGTTTTTCTTGTTAGAACAGTGCGTTGAGATTTTGCTCGATGATCACGCGTATGTTGATGCTTTGGAGCTTGGCTACTATTTATAGTGAATGAACATGACCGTTGGTGAGTTTGAAACTTCAAAGGAGATGACATCAGTTGTTGTAGCCGTTAATTTGTCAAGTCTTCAAACGGTCTTCAAACACTTTGATTCCGTTATCCTTGTTCTTTAACTAAATCCGGTAAGTGATTTGAACTCAAGGATGAGGATGACAGAATCATTCTTCAATTAGATCAACAAAGGGTAGACAAGGAAAATTCCGGTTTCTCTTGAACAGACAAGCGCGCTCCATCAAAACAGCTTTTTGAACTTTTGGCGCCTTGCATTGAATGCAAGTGTCAGAGCATTAAATGCTCAAACACAACCCGTGACAAAGCTTTCAGAAGCTTATTTCCAGTTGTCTAGACTTCTGATCAAATTGGCAAAACTTCTGATTGTAAGGAACTTCTGAGGAGGGCTTGAGCAGACTTCGGTTTCAGAGCGGAGGAGTTCCAGCTTCTGGATCGTTGAAACTCTGACTTCAGCAAACAAAACTTCTGAGTCCTTTAGGCAATCCAAAAATGATTCATTCAGCACCTGCTGAGTAACTTACATATAGACTAAAACAAAAATATTAGTCAACAATAAACTGTATGTAAGATAGTATTAAGTTTTCATCTTCTGAAACGTTTGGACATAATCAAAACACTTAGGGTTCATCATAAATAACTTAGGTGATCATTTGATTTGATTGTTCAAATCAAGTCCAAATGTTAAATCATGAGTTTAACATTCCATGACCCTTTTCACCATTAGTCATTGTTATCCACAATTAAAATATCATTCATCTAACCATAGAATAATATCTCTTACGTTTGTGGTTTATCCATACTTGTCACACTTGTCTATATGAAAGCCGTTAGCAATCATGATAGTCATGACCACATGAATCGTTTCATCTGCTTTCATTTAACGTTTAAATGATTCCTAATTTCCACGAAACGATATGTATTCTCATGAAACCCAATGGCAATATAATCCACTTGTTTCCATTTCTACGATAATGAAGCTATTATTTTAGCAAGACACACCCCCACGTTTCCAATTAACCATAAAAGTCTTTTGACCTTTTTCTCAAAAACTATGTGGTTTTCTTGTCTAAAATCTGTTAGGGTACCTTATCACAAGGTCATTAGCTGATGGTACAACTACCCCCACATTTCTATGGTAAACTAAAATTGTTGATATAACGTCTGTATATAGTGTATTTGTACTAACATTTAGAAAGTCACAACTACCACTATATGTGAAATCAAACAATTTAAGTTTCCATTTCTATTTGTGGAACTAAACTTTGATTCATTTTGTCCCTACATAAAGTTACATTTATGTTTATAATCAAACTGGAATACATGATATTTAGTTGTTAATTAAATTACACGGATCTTATAATTAACAAGTCTATTTCAAGCGTGTCATGACACAATGATAACATCATTTTTATTCATTCGTATGCGGACTTACACAGAAATTACAAAAATTTCTATATCCCATTGGATACATATCCTAACGTCTTATTCCATTAAAATTATTATAAGACAAAACAAATTTATTCTATTCAAGAGCATCTTGTAACAGAATTCCACAAATTAGGCATCCAGATCAATCTCAGACACATCTTGAGTCATAGCTTCCATAAAGTTGGCCTCATCTTCTCTAGCATTTCTTGGCATTCTACAGTCACTTGACTTGTGTCCATGCTTGTTGCAGTTGTAGCATTTACCCACAAATCTGGGCTTCTTCGAAATGCCACCTTTTTGGCCCAACTTTGCATTGTCCTTCTTTTTGGAGTCCTTAACATCCTCCACCAAATTAGCCCTAACCACATATTGACTGTCCATAGCTACAGGTTGTTTAGAAGCTTTCTTAGAGTTGTCTCTATTCTCTTCCTCAATCCTGAGCCTAACAACTAACTCTTCTACACTCATCTCATTTCGTTTATGTTTTAAGTAATTCTTGAAATCACTCCAAGCGGGTGGCAATTTTCAATTATAGCAACCACTTGGAATGTTTCACTAATTACCATCCTTTCAGCTAGGACATCATGGATAATGAGTTGAAGATCTTGTACTTGACTTATCACAGATTTTGAATCCACCATAGTAAAATTCAGAAATTGCCCAACCAAGAATTTCTTAGCCTCGACATCTTCCGACTTATACTTGTGGTCCAAAGCAAGCCATAGTTCTTTTGCCCTTTTTTTAACTTGATAAACACTGTAAAGTGCATCAGTTAAACCATTCAAAATATAATTACGGCAAATGAGATCTGACTGTGTCCAAACATCGATTGCATTCGTATTATTAAGATCATCCTCTTGCAAAGCAGGTGTATCGTTCTTAATAAAGTTAGCCAATCCTAGCATAGTCAAGTAAAACAACATTTTTTGTTGCCACGTTTTGAAATTCACATTGGTGAATTTCGCAGGTCTGTCACTATAGCTAGGTGCCACCAACAAAGGCAAAGTACCTCTCGAGGCTTCCGTATTCCTTACATGTAAACCTTGGCCAAAACCGGAACCACCTCCATTGAATGGAGTTTCCGTGTTCTTTTCAATGTTTCCACCAGAATCGGAACCATCCTCATTACGTGAATCGCTTCCATCGATTCCATTAGTCATTGTTTGAGATTAAACTGAAATAGAAAACCTAGTAAATTAATCTCAAAACAAAGAATATAAAGAATTAATATTACCACAGAATATAAACAATACTGTTAATGGAACCAAAATATATAAACCAAAGTTTATATATGAAAGTTATTTATACAATCAAACTATATAAACCAAGTTTATATATAATGATAATCCAAAAGCAAACCAATACTGAGTCAAAGTAAACCAAGTTTATATTTGAAATAATGTTTATATAATATCCTTATAAACAGTAGCAAAACATCGAAATCGTCCAACAATTTCTCAAAGAAATTGGTCCAGCAAAACTTCACGCAAGGTTCCAGCAAAGGTATTCTAGAATTTAAAATTCTGAATCAAAACAGAAGTTTCAGTAACCATAATCCAGTTCCACCAATCGGTTTAAACACCACTGAATGAGAATTAAAAACTGAAAAAAAAGTCCCTCTAATTACCACTTACAAAACAGAAAACACGTTAAACACGATTTATTGTCTTAAGATTGTTAGATGTGGCACGTTTAAACTAAGCAATTTAACAGAGACATTGCAAACTATATATATTATTAATCAAAGATAACAATAATACATATACATACAGAATTGAATCTAAAAATTAAAATATCAAATACCCGTTTACCGAATATAGTTAATCCGAGGCCCTTTCAGTTTCCTTAAGACAATATTCACCCCGTGTTGGTGATAGTCTCCCAGGATACAACGGATTACGGAGGCGAACTCTAACCGCGTGCAATTGTTATCACCGGAACCAAACTGACGAAATTAGAACTGAAATTCTCAAAATCGTTTAAACTAAAATCTTGGAAATTCAAAGGCAAAAAAAACACTCTGCTATCAAGTTCTCCAAATACAAATGATCATGTAAACATGAGCTAGCAAAAAACGTAAGCAAACAAAATATTAAAACCAAAAATTAAATAAAAGAATTAACTTTTTGTTTTAAATGACAATAGAAACTTATTTACGTTTTTAGCAAAAGGAAAAACCAAATTAATTCACTAAATTTTCCAACACTTCCAACTTTACTTTTTAACCAAATCAGTGACCATTTCTTTTTTACAGCTGATTTTCTTTCAAAATAAAAAAACAAGATTTCCATTTATGGAATTCCTTAAAATTGGTTTGTACTTTGTTTTTTTGTTCTACTTTTAATATTTCACATTTCACTAATATTTATGCTTTCATGTCCAGATGTTCACGGTGGAACTTCCGTTTACCGATATCCTTCCGGACATAATGTATTTTTTGTCAATGCCTCCACCGTTTTGCATTGAATCTGAGCACCAACCAACAAGATTTTATTTGCACGTTGTCGATCCCTTATTTTGACGAAGTCGGGGTTTATAAGCTCCGACTTTTTACCAGTAGCAGAATGGAAAATGCAATCACAACAAAACATCTTGATGCTCTTTCATTTACCCATCTTCTCATGAAGTCTTACGGAATCACAGTGGTTGATGCTAATTACCAAGAACTTATGGAGTTAAAAACACCCGAAATCACTGCAGTGGCTTATACCCTTGCTCCATAATATCAAATTGTTGCTCCTGCGCCTATCCCAACACCTCTAGAAAACCCTTTCACAGTTCCAACCCCACATATTTCTCCTTTTCCTTCTCTTGACCCTTTTGATACTGATTCTCTATTCAATTTTGATCGTGAAAATAGTCTTGTTTAGTTACCCATAAACACTGAAATTGTTGTGGATGCTATGCAATTAGAGAAGCCAAATACACTTGAAACTTTACTGAACATGGAAACCCGTATGATGTTTTCAGATTTTGACTTCGAAACCATGATGGAGGTGTGTGATCAGATTGCAAATCGAAATGAGAATTCTAAAAGTAAGGGCAGTTCTCCTATTCAAAGTGCATCAAATAAAACAAGGCGGGTCGAACGACAAAACCGAAGATAGAGGACTAGCGTGAACAAATACAAAGCTAAGGTTCACGCGATTCAACAGAGCAACAATTTTACAGTTCGCATGGCCACGCGTTTCGTGAATTCGTTCTTTAAGCTTCTTGTTTTTAACTGCCTTACATGGTGTTGTGGGTAGGCATATCGTCTATTTATTTTTTATGGGGGGGGGGGGGGGGGGGGGTTCCAGCTATAATCAAAAATTATATAATATTGTGTTTTTTTATTGTAGAGAGCGAGCTAAGGAGGCTACAATGGAGACTGTTGATAAGAAGGGTAAAGTTGTTATGGTGGACAAATTTGTGGACGTCGGAGATGACACATCTTCAACATGGTGACTAATACCTCCCATTTTTATTGATTATATCACTTTCTTATAATGCATTGTATTTATATTTTCAACACAAACATTTTCAGCTCTAAACCAAAGAAGAAAAAACCACCAGGAAGACGGGGGATCTTACTTTGCGCATCGGTAAGTCAGTTTAGATAACTTAAATTTTTTAATACATCTACTACCTTGCTCTATTACACTTTCGATTTGTCCTTAATTGGAACCCGTGTTTCAAATGCAGGTTAGCTATTTGTGGCTCTTTCATTGAAGGGGAACTGTTTTGTATAAAGTGGGTGTAGTATTGGTATCCTTCTCTGATTGCTACATAAACTGAGCAACCATTTTGTATTATGTGTAATATCAGAGCCTTTTGTCTTTTCCCTTCTACACATGTTTGTTCCGGATGTTTCACATGGATTAGATGTCTGGCTTACAAATGCTACATCATTTTGTATTTACCATTGCCTACTTTAGCTATTATCCATTTCTGTAATCTCATCCGTCGTGAAAATTAAAGTTCAATTTTCGTACATTTTAAGTTCACAAAAATACTAGATTTCATACTCTTATGATGAGCAAAGTTTTGATAAACATGACAAAGGCGTGCTTTTAGCTGTATGTTTTACAAGTTCGGTTGTCTAATTGTTGCCCGCTATCTCTCAAGAGTAAAGACATGATTGTTATATATTTTTTGGTTCCAGATGTATGAATTTTTTAGAATTATTGGAAATTGAATAGGTGCAGTAATTATAATTAATTAAAAGTTATTTATAAGCATTCATTTAACACATTAAATTAACAAAAATAATATTGGTGAATTAAATTAGCACTACGTTTACAAGCCTAAAGCAAAATAAATACACCATATTCATTAAACAATGCTCTCTAATAAGAAAATAAAGCGAATAATTTTCTAAAGCAAAGCAAATACATCATATTCATTATACAAAACTCTCTAATAAGAAACTGGAGTGAATAATGATTTTTTGCTTTTACGAAAATTATAGAACTTTGTTGTAGTCACTTTTTATGTGTCAGCAACGTATTAATGTTAAAATCCTATTAAATTTAATTTGTATACAAGCATGAAATTGCTTATGATCCTAAGTATTGATGCATATGTCTGAAACAATATGAGTCAAAAATAACGGAGCCTTAGTTACTGTATTTTCTTTTTTCGGTTATTTTAACTTCGAAATACAATCTACATCTCTCAAATGCCTACTACTTTTCCAAAATAAAGATTAAGCTAAGATGGTTTATGAACAACACTTTTCGACCTTTTTCATCTCAAAAATGATTTGGGTTATTTTTTTTTACCGTTTATTTTCACTTAAAAAACAATATTATCTACATTCCTAAAATGCGGACTACTTATCCCAAATTTTTGAATGTTAAAATGATTGTTGAACTACTTTTTTCAACCATTTCTATCTCATAAATGGTATGATCTTCTTTGACCAGTTTTTCAACTTTTTAACCTCAAAATTAATATGGTCTTGGACGTTCTTCGGCACCATTTTTCGGCTAAAAATTGGGTTGGTGTAAGACCATTTTTCTCAGCAATTTTCGTCTTAATATTGGTTTGCCCTTGGACGATTTTTTCTTACCATTTTCATCTGCAAAATGGGATTTCCTTACCTTTCCATTTCACCTATAGTCAATCTCCAAACTCTATAAATACATCATTGCACTTACTTTCTCTCTACATTCCTAATCCTCTTACTTTGGTTAGTATCTTCATATCCCATTCTTATGATCTGAAGCTTTTTGTTAAACTTTTTGTTTACATATTATGTGCTAATTTATTGGTTTATGAACAAGTTTTTGGAGTAGTGGAAGTTCTGTAATTCCTTTTTAGGTACATTCTCTTAATTCATTACATAAGCCTTATGTTATCGACCTTCTTTTCAAGAATTAATTTTGTTTTTTCGCAATAGGCTCATTTCCGAAGATTGCAAGCACTTCTAAAGGTATATTTAAGCATCATGTTTTACTTTAAATTTCTAAAATTAGTGTCTTACTCCATACGTATGAGCTATGTTTCGCAATGGTATTCGCTACGTAATCGTGATCTAAAAACTAATTCCCAAAACAAGGAAATGAAATCAGATTTAGACACCCTAAATGAAAACATCTGAAAATTTAGCCATCAACATGTATTATTTACATGTGTGATGTGAAAATGGGTATGTCAAATCATACTCAAAAAGTTAATGTCGTCCCAACAACATTATGAATCGAGTAAAAATAACAAAAAAACAACTTAGTTGTGGGAATCCTCAGTTACTCCATTAAACCATAACTGTGAAAAACGTTATGTAAAAATCAAAGTACTCATAATATTATCGCAAGGAATTTGTTTCCTCAGAAAATGTTGTGCCTGATAGGAATTGGTCGCAGTATCTTATTATTACGTGTTGTTACGGTGATTTCATTCGAAATATAACATGTAATATTAAATGACAAATTAATTATAAAATTCTTTCACTCGAATTTCTTCAACAGACTGTTTCGGTTAAGCTATCGTAACCTGCTTTGCTTGATGAGACTTTTACTCAACTAGACTTCCTTGGCTTCACTGAAAACATATATTATGATAAAAACACTAACATGTATTGCTGTTGTATTTCGTTGGCCGCCCTAAAATATAATGGCCCCCAGTTTCTTCTAGTTGATATCACTGGTTACAGTACTAGCAGTTACGAAGACGCAAAATATGATGCAGCTTACCTAACACTTTCGTACCTACAACCATTGCACGATATCGAGATTCTCGATTTCAGTTTTCAAATTATCATGGAACTCACAAGCAGAAAACCGTGAAATTTAACCGAACATAAGGTCTTTCATTTGAAAGTTTAAATGAAACTATTAAAGTGGCCCCCATGTCTATCTTCATATTTAATCTTAACAAATCAATGCCATTAACTTTTTAACAGTAACCACTTTAGCAGTGTTTATATGTTTGCTTACATAAAAACTTTGCTAGAGCATCTACCTCACTTAATTTTTCTTCAATGTGTCTTCTTCTTCGATGTGCATTTCACTTTGTGTTTTGTAGTGACTATATCATTTAATTCTTCAAGTTACACACTTCGTTGTTGGTCTGATTTCATTTTTCTGGCAGATGTCAACTGTTATAGTGTCTTCGGAACAATCATGCAAACTTCATTGTTTTCCAGAAGTCCAGTGGGATCAGTTATTCCCATCACATAGAATGATTCAATCAAAGGAATTCGCCCCTCTTTAAGACTCTTATTTTCGTCGTCCATCCACTTTCATAGATTACATTGCAAATAAGGGTCTGCTAGGGGAATACCAGATAACAACATATTAAAAGCCATGCAACCATCCATCTCGAGGTTGATAACCGATGTGGGTAATGCACAACAATTTCATAAATACTTGCACGGATAGCAAAAGGAAAAAGGTGGATACAATTATGTAAATAGCAGTCACAGACACTAAAGTACAGGGTATTTGCATTGCCTCACAGGCACAAATATAGGCATTGTCAATTCCTATTGTTGAAGAAGGAAATCAAGTAGAAAATCAGGATTGACTATTGGATTCAAAAGTAACAGTAAACAACAAATCAAAAATAGTAACAACAACTCTATACATATCCATCTATACCTATATAATTTCAGGAGCAGAGATAATATCAAAAACAAATAGTTTTTGCCGATGTGGCACCGCTCCAAGGAAAGTACTCTTTCTATATCTTTGTAACCCTTTCTCATCTCTCTATTTTTGAAACCACCATTCCAAGAAAAGAACTCTTCCGATATCTATGTAACCATTTCTCATCTCTTTATTTCTAAAACTGACTTTTCCTGATGTGGTACCATCCCAAGAAAAGTACTCTTTCTGTATCTCTGTAACCGTTTCATAGTCTCTATTTCTCATCTCTCTATTTCTGAATAGTTCTTTTTGAGGGCAGATTATCATGGTCCCTTATTTCTATTTTTCATGTCATCTTTTCTCCCCCAAATTTAAGACATGCAATTTCGTTTGGGCTACCTGATGCTCTCCTCAGTATTTGGGCATCATCGGATTCAATTTTAGGTGAGTGATTTTTTCATTTAATATACTATTCTAACTATTTGTCTGCATTTTGGTTTTGAGAAATTTCTCAATATGAATCATAACCGAACCCACAAAATTGAAAAACACTAAATAATACATGGTTATATTATTACATTGTCTTTTTCTTTTTTAATAATGTTGTCGCGCCCCAAAAAATGCCGGGCGCGAGGCGTACTCGCTTTGGTATAGAATGGGGTTCTAATAAAGTGTGAAAAGAGCTGTTTGGACAGCTCAATTCACAATTTAGACGAGTCGCCACCAATCAGCTCAGTCCGGTTTGATTGGATACCGTATAAAGTGAAAGTTTGACTCTATTTTAGGATAAGTGCTATCTATGCTCTAAAGAATTTTAGTTTATCTATTAATTATTTTGTTTGAGTTATAACATAACTTTGGATTACGATTTTTAAGAAAGGGTAAAAAGGTCATTACATGACATTTTCTTCTCAGTTATTACATAACCGTTTTCAAAACATTCTTGACCTTAAAATATTATCCATATCTATAACATAGATATGAACGGACTCTTTTTGACTCGATAAAAACTAATGAACGTTTTATTAAAATAATTAACGGAATTAAAAACCCCGATTTTTATAATTAGATATATATTAAGATATTTTCGATGAATATGTTGGCCCTAACAAGAACAGAATCACCTCGAGGGGGGTGAATAGGTGTCTAAGTTGAAAACTGAGATTTTCTAAGTTTTTCAAGAAACTTAAATTTCAAGGTCAAATTTCCACAGAGTCAGAGGCAAGCTTACAGAAGCAGCTTCTGAGGGAAATTCTACCTACGTGCAGTTTAACTGCTTTCAGCAACAGAAGCTCTGAGTAAGATAGCTTCTGGACAGTCTTCTGAACAAAGACAATGATAAAGAGAGTAAAATTTGTTTCAGCACTAAATGTAAGTAAGTCCACATAAGCAAATTAACAAGTATAAGGAAGGGAGAAAGAGATTCAGGAGGTCCTGATGAACAGTTCAATTTATCCAAGTTCGCCACAGAAGTCCTGTGACTACGTCTTGTCCCCTGTGGTTGGAGCCAACAGAGATTTTAAATCTACTATTCAGAACTTTTATGGCAAGTTCAGAAGCTCATTTACATCAACAGAACATAAGCTAATTTCTCACTTAGTTCTGACTAGCCTAACAAGAGTTAAAGGATTTCCACCAGAACAACAACAACTCTGTTTTCTAGATTTCTCACCCAACTCTAATCTCAACTAGATTTCTCTCTAAATCTAACTGAATATCACAAACGATATCAGTTTACAAGATTCCTATTATGAACTTGTTTTTCTTCACTCTCTCACTTTAACTAAAGCTATGCTAAGAAAGATTGAGAATGGAAAATGGTGCTCTGTTTTTCTTGTTCAAACAGTGCGTTGAGATTTTGCTCAATAATCACGCGTAGTTGATGCAGTGGAGCTCAGCCACTATTTATAGTGTTAGGAGATGACCGTTGGTGAAATTTGAATCTTCAAGGGAGATGACATCAGTTGTTGTAGTCGTTAATTTGTCACATCTTCAAACGGTCTTCAAACACTTTGATTCCGTTAACCTTGTTCTTTAACCAAATCCGGTAAGTGATTTGAAATTGAAGATAAGGTTGACTGGAAACATTCTTCAATTGGATCAACAAGGGGTAGACAAGGAAATTCTGGTTTCGCTTTGAGTAGACAAGCGCGCTCCTTCAAAACAGCTTTTTAAACTTTTGGCGCCTTGCATTAAATGCAATTGTCAGAGCAATAAATGCTAACGGAACCCGTGACTTAGCTTCTGAAAGCTAATTCCAGTTGACTAGACTTCTAATCGAATTGGTAGTGTTTTACTTCTGATTGCAATGGACCTCTGAGGAGAGATTTAAGAGACTTCGATATCTTCAGAGCGGAGCATCCAGCTTCTGGAAGAAGGAATACTGTCTTCAGCTTTCAATTCTTCTGAGACCTTTAATCAATCCAGAAATTATTCATTCAGCACCTGCTGAGTAACTTACATACAAACTTAAAAAAAAAATTGTTAGTCAACATTAAACCGTATGTAAGAGAATTTTAACTTTCATCTTCTGAAACGTTTGGATATAATCAAAACACTTAGGGTTCATCAGAATATATTTAATGAACAGGATTAAATTAATGATTATTGGGAATTTCTTTCTATGATCTATCATTTAAACTAAACTAAATTTTTCGCGTGTTTGTACATAATTATTTATGACTAAGACGACTAAATTTGCTAATTGACTATGTATGTAACGAAAATACTAAGTTAGCACCAAAAGAAGAAAAGGCCCAAATGTTATAGTGAAAACCCAAACTAAAACACACTAAACAAACTAAACTAAGGTCTAACCAAACTAAACATAATCTATTCTTCCCATCTCTCAAACTCAGCCGCCTCCTTCTCTTCTCTCGTTCTCTCCTCTTCTCTATCTCCAATCCCTCACAATCTTAAGCTTAAGTGAACGATTATGGTTCGAATCCCCTTCTTTTCACTCTTTATTCATCATCTACGAACGAATTTCACCCCTAACCTCTCGGGTTTGACTATTCTGGGAAAACTAGGGTTTCGGCCTAGCTTGGATTTGATCTCTAATGGCTTCTGGTTAGTGTTTAGATGGGGATTCTATTCCTAATGAGGCTGTCTTGATGTGGGAAACGCTTATGGGTGGGTTTTAATGGCGGAACCTCGGGTTCGATATCGGGTTATCTTATTTCAATCTCGGATTCAATTTCTCTCCTTTGAGCTGTTTCAGGGAAGTCTATATGTTTTCTTCACTCTTATTCTTAATCCCCTTTACTTTAAACCTGAGATTTTGATTCCGGAGTTCATTTGATTTAGAAACCGTGACCTAAAATACTCCTATCTCTTCCTTAACAGGTCTGGTGGTATCCCTATGGTTCCAAATTGAATTTGGATGTTACGGGAATGTTTTTTTGGCTGAAAAGTGGACTGACCGGAAGTTCGTCGGTCGGAAAAGTTTTCCGGCGAACCTCCGACGCCGGCCGTCTATTTACGGTATACTATTTTTGACTCTTTTGGTGCTATTAACGGTACTTTGCTGGCTGTTTGGGATGTTATCGATATCCGTATGTAAATTTGGTCTCATGTGTTCAAATATCTATTGTTTAAAGCTTTTTCTATGAAAACCCTACTGTTTCGGGTTACTTGACTGGATTTGATGTATGCTTGATGATTTCGAGGGTGTCTTTTGCGAATGTGCTGCTGGTTATATGTTTATTGAGGCTGTTTTGCTTGAAGTGAGTTATGTTCGGGTTTTTGGGTCACTGTTTTTGAGTTTGGGATATTCTTGACATTTTAAACATGAGGTTGGCAAAATCGGTCCCACACATATTATCTGAATTAGAAACAAAAGTTAAAACGGGTTTTTGAAACGAATTTTATCGAGGTTTGGCTCCATACGGTTAATTTCCCCAAATGGAAACATCCGATCATTGGAACCCCTCGGCAAGATTCTGTTTTAATAAAAATAGAGGCGATGATGATAATAACCCGTAACCATTGGTCTTTTAGATGGGTTGAAAGACTTGTGCTCTAGACCTATGAGAATGTTTTAAGCTTTTGTAGGCAAACCGATCCTTGGATCTTGGGAGGTAACTTAAACTAGAACTTCTAATACTTCTATTGAAGCGTAAATCTTTGACCCGTATAGACTACAACCGAAAATTTGAGCCTCTAAAAAAAATGAATTTCTTACAAGTGAACTAAAAGCATTCTTTAAATGACTACAATGATAAATATAAAAGGTAAGCTAGTAAATGAATAAAAAGTGGCATTTACCTCTTTGATATTTATGTAAATATTGTTGAATACAAACTTAAACTCTCTTTTTCTATTCTAAAATGGAACTCTCACTCTCTCACAGTAACTTGATGATAGTGACCTCCTTCATGTCATCTTCTTACATTTTTTGTCCTCTTTCTCCTCTTCTTTTAGCCGAATCTCTTATGTATCTTTCTCTTTTTGTCTCCTCTTTTGTATATCTATGTATCTTATCCCTCTTTTTCTCCGTGTCTCTTTTTTTTCTTTTTTTCTAAGTTGATGGAATAGTGCTCTATTTATAGCAAAAGTGCAATCTTTGATGGATTTTTATAATGATGCACTCTTGTACTTGTTTGAGTGTGCACTTGGGTTAACTTGTTATCCTTTTGTGATTTGAGATAAGATTATGGCAAAATATGGGCTTGATTTTGTTGGGAGATAAGATTATGGAAATATTTGGGTTAGATTCTAACTTGGCTTTCAAGGCTTAAACTTGGTCTCCAAGACTTGGTGTTTTCGGGTATGATTTAGTAGTTTCGGGGCTGTTTTGAATTTTTCCCTTGAACTGGGCCAAAATTGACCGGGCCTGAAACTGTTGGGCTGAAAATCATGGGCTTGAGGTTGCTGGGCCGAAATCCTTGGGCCTGAAACTACTATCTTCGAATTTTGTCGAATTTTGAACTGTTGGGCCGAATTTGATGGACCTGAGATTTCTGCCTTTGGATTCTGTTGAGCTTGAAACTTATCTTTGTTGGAAATGTCGCTTTTCTCGAGAACAAAAGTAAACGGGTCCTTTCGTCGGAAAAATAAAAGTAACGGGTTATTTCTCTAAATCTTGAAACTTGTAAGGAAATCTTGACTTGAATGTGGGCTTCACCCGGCTTGTCTTGATTCCCTAGTCGCCTTCGGATAATAAAAGGAGAGATATAAAAATCTCCGACATTTAAATTACGGAGTCCAAATTCCGTAACATTTTTATTTCTGCAAAAATAGAATAAAGTTAGTGGTAAAAGAAAATGTATTATTTATTTGTTTGTAAACATGTAATATATTTGGATTACTTAATAAAACAAGTATTTATTTTTTTTTCATCCAATTTATTATCATGTTTAAACGTTGAACTTTCTCGATGATTAATTTGATAAAAGCCGCCTAAATGAAATTCTAATTCAATACTAAATTTTCATCACATAATGAATTAGTACTAAAATAGAGAAAAATTTGAAAAATGAATAAAATTTGTAAACTCAATAAAAATGTCCATAACATAGACTATCTTAGGAGAAATAAATTTTAAATAAAAGAAATGTTAAAATAAACTATCAGTTATAGAAAAATAGTTTTTACGCTACATATCGTATCGTAAATAAAATATAGTCTAGAAATTTATATTTTTGCAAAAACATGTATTTACAAACCGGACAAAAATGGGTATCTACAAATGTGACTTGTAATTAAGAAATTGAAAAAAACATATTTGTTTTGAGATATTGTATTCTAAATTGACAATAGAGAGCAAGAATTTTCTAAAGAGATAATATCTGTAAGAAATCTTGAAAACCTAAAACGACTTATATTTTGAGAAAAACCAAAACTCCAAAATATTCCCAATAGAAAATAGAACGAATGGGGCATGATATAAAGCAAATTTAGAGTTGATTGATCAAGTTGGAAAAAACCATCAATGACAAAGAAAACATTTTGACAAGAGAATACGTAATAAGTGCTTATGGGAAAATAAACCATCAATAGGCAACTGTTTGCCACCCTATACTTTCACTCCCCATAAAAATTGTGCTGTGTATTTTCCTTCCAATTATAAACCTTAAGGGACGAGGAAAGAAAAAAATTGGAATTGGGTCTCTCTCTCTCTCTCTCTCTCTCTCTCTCTCTCTCTCTCTCTCTCTCTCTCAAAAGAAGATCCAAAAATGATCTTCAATTCTTCTCTTATCCCATCAAATAATTTTCTCAATCAATCTGTCACCAGCCCCACGATTTTGTCTTCCCTTCCCCCAACGGTATCTTTGTTTTCCCTTCCCCATATATTCTGTAAATCTGAAAATGAAAAGGAGAAGAGTAGAGGGAGAAGGAGAAATCGCTGCAACTTCAAGGGGAAAGGGATTCATAATAGATTTCAGTACCGAGAATGCGAATGAGAATGGATTTCAAATTTATTGGACTCGTGAAACTGAGATTCAATTCTTGGAAGAGATTGTATCCGCACGGGGGTGCAACGACATTGGGCCATACCGAGGTGCAGAGGAATGGGCAAAAGCATGGCCCTTGGTGCTACGACGCCTGGAACTAAAGAATCCTGATTTTTTTGCCCTGTTAAAAGCGTGGGCCAGCTGAAAGTGAAGTCGTGACAGTTCTCCCTGAACCCCGTGCGTTATGAACAAGTCGCTCCAGTTGAGGTAAGAGCTTTTATTCCTTTTTTAATTGCTAAGTCCAATTAAAACACTAGCTAGCTAGGTCTAATTAATGGGTTCAATATTGTTTACTAGGATTCAAATTCCAACATAGGCAACTCGAGCAAACATTACATGAGGAACTCATGGAACTTGACCTAGAAGAGCATGTTAAAGTCTATAGCATGTGAAAGTCCATAATAGTACTTTTTGCCTCCTGATATTTCTTTTCTAGTTTTGTTGGTTCATGTCCTAATAGACCAAAACCCATCTCAGATTCATGGCCTGGCTTTAGGATAAAAAAAAGATGAGCATGTTACAAATGACTGTTTTACTATTTTAAATTGTTTGTACTCCAACATTTATTCACAACTCTTTGTAGGATGTTTTTGCTCATAAAAGACGCTTTTGGGGTTAATGATAATCTTTTTCTATTAATTGGTTCTACAACTTTGTCATTTATGCTATTGAAAAGCATCTAGTGTTTTCTTCCAAGTCTGGTCATGCGCCTAAGGTTCGGAGATTATATAGTAGATGGAAAAAAATAGACATTTGGCAACTAGTTGAGCTGCGATTATCTACTATTTGTTTCCCTTACCTTTACTTTTCCTTCTTTGTTACGGTTACCGCATCAGGTGTTTGTAGATCTATACATGTCATATCTGTGATAGAAATAGTGTCTTGTGCGCAATAGTCATCCTATAAGAGACTTTGCTTATTCTGGAATTCTATCATATTCATCATCTTTTCTATTGTATGAATTCTTTATTTTTCAATGATTAAGATAATTTAAGTTTAGTATTATCAAGTGAAATCGCTATAATTAATGTATGCAACCAATTCTTTTTAAGCATTAGAAAACTACATGTTGATGAACCCGAAACTAAGTCGAATCTGCATGTTAGATTCAAAATTTTCTTCACGTTTGATGATTAGACCACACAAATCATTCTAGAAGAAAAGGTAATTTTTCTTGGAGAAATAGACATGAAATGAAATAGGTATATAGTATTCGTTGCTTTGATTTTGTGTTACTTGCCTCAGAGACTTAATTCCCTCCATTGCTTAATTCAGAAATTTATGAGATTACTAGTTCTTACTAGGCATTAGTTATCACATTATGGTTAATATTTGTTGTGGAGTATTCTCTTTTTATGTGTGTTTACGTGTAAATTGTACCTGTATGTGTATGTATACGCAAATTTGTTGATAATATTGAAGTAGAAAAATAGTTTGTTGAGAACTTGATTATTGATACTACGAACTGGATGTGTTGTGCGATTCTTTCTCTATATTTGGTATATAGGCAAGCGAGCAAACTTGTGTTAGAACATGTACTATAATTACGTAGTTAACTTTTGCTTCTCGGTATTATGGTAGCTATATTTCTAAGCTTGAATCCACTGCCTGTGGGACCTATATTTCAATATTTAAGGAATAAAGGGTATTCTTCTCCTTGGAAATTCTACATACGATTTTTTAGCTACTCTTGTTTGATATGTTTAATCTACATCTCTTTATGTAGTTTTGATAGAAATGACAATGATATTCTAGTTTGGCCTCCTTGTTGGCCCTAACAAGAACAGAATCACCTAAAGGGGGGTGAATAAGTGTCTAAGTTGTAAACTGAAAATTTCTAAGCTTTTTGAGCAACTTAGTTTTTCAGAGTCAAATTTCCTCAGAGTCAGAGGCTAGCTTAAGGAAGTAGCTTCTGAGGGAAATTCTGCCTAAACACAGTTTGACTGTTTTCAGCAACAAAAGTTCTGAGTTGAGGAACTTCTAGACAGTCTTCTGAACAAAGACAATGATATAAGGAGTAAATCTGTTTCAGCACTAAATATAAGCAAGTACACAGAAGCAAAATGAACAAGTATAAGAGGGAGAAAGAAGTTCAGGAGATCCTGATGAACAATTCGATTTATCCAAGTTCGCCACAGAAGTCCTGTGACTACGTCTTGTCCCCTGTGGTCGCAGCCGCCAGAGATTTTAAATCTACTATTCAGAACTTTTATGGCAAGTTCAGAAGCTCCTTTACATCAACAGAACATAAGCTAATTTCTCACTTAGTTCTGACTAGCCTAAAAAGAGTTAAAAGATTTCCACCAGAACAACAACAACTCTGTTTTCTGGATTTCTCACCCAACTCTAATCTCAACTAGATTTCTCTCTAAATCTAACTGAATATCACAAACGATATCAGTTTACAAGATTCCTATTATGAACTTGTTTTTCTTCACTCTCTCACTTTAACTAAAGCTATGCTAAGAAAGATTGAGAATGGAAAATGGTGCTCTGTTTTCTTGATTAGAACAGTGCATTGAGATTTTGCTCGATTATCATGCGTATCTGATGCAATGGAGCTTGGCTACTATTTATAGTGCATGAGGATGACCGTTGGTGAATTTGAAACTTCAAAAGAGATGACATCAGTTGTTGTAGCCGTTAATCTGTCATGTCTTCAAACGGTCTTCAAACACTTTGATTCCGTTAACCTTGTTCTTTAACTTAATCCGGTAAGTGATTTGAAGTTGAAGATAAGGTTGACTGAAAACATTCTTCAATTGGATCAACAAAGGGTAGACAAGGAAATTCTGGCTGTGTTTTGAGTAGACAGGCGCGCTCCTTCAAAACAGCTTTGTGAACTTTTGGCGCCTTGCATTAAATGCAGTTGTCAGAGCAATAAATGCTAAACAGAATCCGTGACTTAGCTTCTGAAAGCTAATTCCATTTGTCTAATCCTCTGATCAAATTGGTAAGGATTTATCTTCTGATTGCTTCTTGGACCTCTGAGGAGAGCTTTAACAGACTTCACTAAAAACCTCAGAGCGGAGTATCCAGCTTCTGAACTTTAATTACTGTCTACAGCTTTCCTTTTCTCCGGAGTCTTCAAGGCAATCCAGAGATTGTTCATTCAGCACCTGCTGAGAAACTTACACACATACTTTACAAAAATTGTTAGTCAAAACTAAAACGTATGTAAGTAAATTTTAAATTTCATCTTCTGAAACGTTTGGACATAATCAAAACACTTAGGGTTCATCATTCTCCCCCATTTTGGTTATGGACAAACCGTGGTCCAGAAGGTAAAATTACTTAAAGAAACGCAAGGTTTAGAAAGTAACTTCCTGATTATCATGATTTTTTACAACTTCTGAGTAACTTAACTCCCCCATTTTAGTGTAAATGGTGAACTCCAGCAATCTGAATTAACTTAAAATAGGCTTAAGATCAAGTTGTTAGATTTTAGTGAAGTGTAAGTTACTAAGTTAAAAAAACATAAACAATATATAATAGTATTCAGAGACATAAGAAGAAAGTAAAGGTTCAGTATGTATATATAATCAGAAGAAAACGAAACGATAAACAGAAGAGTAACAAAAAGTCCTAAGACAAGAGCTACCCAACCCAGAACCTAGCTAAGAAGCTTAAGTCCTATGAGATTATCAGTTTCTAGATTTCTTTTGAGGAGGAGGAACATCACTAGAACCATCACCAACATTATGTCTCTTCATCCCAGAGCTAGGACCACTCTGCTGAGCAGACTTCTCCCCCGTTTGGCCAGAAACAACAGGAATACCAAGAGCTCCTTGAGCATCCAGTTTCTTCTGAACATTAAGAGCAGTCTGATATTGCTGAGGGGTAGGCCTTACAGAGTTGATCAAATCCATCCTTCGACGAAAATCAGCATCAATGGTTTTCATATGATCAAAAGTCTGTCCTGAAAAAGGTCGCTGTCTGTGAACATCCTCCAGAAGCAGCTTAATAGAACGATTGTTTGCATACACAGCAGCAGTAAGATGCTCATTCTGAATATAAGTCTGTCCTCGAACAAACCTATAGCAATTATGAAGAGCCTTCTCTTGTTCTTTTGCTTGGGTGTGCATAACCTTCAGAAGTTATGTAAGCTCTGCAATCTAGGTGCTCTGAGCAGTCACAGCAGACTCAATACTCTGAAGACGATTGTTGAGATCAGGAGTGATGTCATACATAATTCTAGCAGCCCCAGAGGAAGATGATCCTTGAGCAGAAGATTTCACTTCTCTCAGAATATGATTAGCAGTACTTTGCAGATCATCAAGCTTACTAGGGAGAACCTTCTCATGAGCCTCATAATGCTCGTTAGCTTCCTTAACCTTTTGTTGCAGCATTAGGCAAGAGCTATATTTTCTAGAGTGGGAAGGGTTAAGGCCAGCTGTCTCAACTTGTATATCTCATCATAAGTAGCGAGATGACGTGTGGAAAGATTACGTGTATAGACAGAAGGATTCTGCAATTGAAGCATAGACATGAGCTGCAGGTTCTGAGCTTTCAAAGATTGAAGTTCTTACAGCATAATGCCCTGAGCATACATGTCAGAAACAAAAGTCCTTTGCCCTAATCTAACAAATCTATTCAACAGTTCATCAGAGCCACTCTGACTCATTCTTCTCAACTCCTCAACAGAAGGAGCACCACCAGCTTCAGAGACAACAGAAGCTCTACCAATGAAACCAAAACTACCAAAATGTTTCTCCAACTCATCCCGATTCATCACATTATGTAGAAAATCGTAGTTTGATGACAAACCAGCGAAAAATGATGTGGTAGATAAGGTAGTTAAGGGATCACACACAGGAGGTGTATGTCCAGAGGTTGAAGGAGGAGGAATATGTGAGGTTGAAGAATGAGCAGTTTGTGTGGTAGAGGAAGAAAAGAGAGGAGTAGTGGATGGTAGTGAAAAGGAATGGGCTGTAAGTCCTATGGAAGGAATTACAGAGGAAGTATGTAGGGAGGAGGTAGTGGAGGTTGTTGTGGAGTCAGTGAAAATAGGACCAGAGGTCAAATTCACTTCAGAGTAGTTTCCAAAAAGAGTAGGAAATTTAGGATGTACAGCTTCAGATGTTGAAGTTGTAGGGGGAATGGAAGTCTGAGTGTCACTAACTTCTGGGTCAGAAAGAAGTGAGGAAGATGGATGAGGAGTATGATATGGAGATGGATGAGGAGTATGAGTGGGAGACGAAATAACCTGTTCAGAGACATTGGGATCATATGTAGAAATGGGCTCAGCAAAGACATGAGCCATTCTGTTAAGAGTTTCATAGGCATCCCTATCACTGGGGCTTCTACCTTGACCCAGAAGAATGTTGTCCATAAAATCCTCGTTATCAACATTCTCAGCAAACCTCTGTGCAGTCTGAATAACCACTTAAGGATTTTCAGCTTCTGGTTCACTTTCCTCTGATAGTTCCTCAATAACAGGAGCATCAAGATTCCCTTCAGCAGACATATCCATCATGTCTTCATCATCAACCAAGTCCTCGTCTTCAGGAACTGTATCTTTTAATTCAGTACTAGGTGCAATATAGAAGTCCTTCTTGTTTAGAGACCTTCTATTTGCAGCAACCTTCTTCCTGTTACTTCTGGAAAGAGGAATCTCTTCAGCATCCTCTTCTCCTCCAGTAGCCTCAACATTTCCAGAGGCCTCCTCGCTCTCAACTTGAGCAGCACATTCAACAAGTCTAGCATCAGCCTTAGCCTTTGCCAAAATTTCACGCTATGCTGCTAGTTTATCTGCTAACTTAGCAGCTTCTCTCCTTTTCCTTGTCCTATCAGCAAGAGCAACAACTCTTGCAACTTTCTCAGCCTCAGCAGCCCTTTCTCATTCAGCAAGTCTGCTATCCTCGGCTTCCTGAGCTGCCTTCTCAGCAACATCTCTTGGCTTCTCAGCAACAATCTTACCAGAAGGTTCAACATTGATAGTTGTTTGAACCATAGCTGGAAGAGGTTATGAGACAACCACCTTCTCTACTGTCAGAACCAAATTACTTGATCCTTTCTTACTTTTGTTCTTCTTAGCAGCTCTCTTACCCTTCTGCTCAGTGTCCTTCATTATTTCCTTCTGAGCAATGCTTGCTGAGGGAGCATTGTCAGTCTTCTTTGGTACGACACCAAAAGCAAGATTCCTCAGAGTATGCATCTTGAGGAGAGTACTCCTGCTGGTAACACCATCTCCTGGAGTAACGACAGAGGCAGCCTCAAACAACCTCGTCAGGAGAGAACCATAAGCAAGAGTGCTGACCACCTTGACATTCTTCATCTGCCTTATAATCATTGCAGGAAGGTTGATCTTCTTCTGATTCATAAGATGGTACATAAAAACCCTTTCCCTGTTGGAAACACCATTGACACCACCAGCCTTCGGAAGAAACACATTGGTAGTCAAATAATGTGCCCACCTCTGCATTCTGAGTGAGCCAAGTAGCGTACGTTTCCTTAGCACTCAAATCAGGTTTAGCCCAATTCTCCTCTGAGTACCCTTCAGCATAACCATCATCTCCAATGATGATTCCTTCATCACTGATTCCAATCGCCTGTGAAATAGAAGTCCTGCTGACCTCAAACTCAACATCTCCAACAGACGAGTGAAGAACATCCTCCTCATTAGACTGATAATAGATATTTTTATAGAACTCGGTGACCAACTTAGGATAAATAAATTCATCTAAGGTGACAAAAGAGTTCCAGTTCTGAGCACTTAGCCATTTTGAGATGGGGTCAGTGGATTTAACTTCATCCTCTAGGAACCTAGACGTGAAAACCCTAGATTCACTGATTTGTTCCTTTTTCTTATCGGTGAAAATGTGAGTGACAGTGACTGGGGGTTCAACATGTTGTACTTGAGCCATTTGAGAGTATCTTAAGGAAAAAAAATAGGTCAAGTTTGAGAGAAAGAAAATGCAGAGAAAAGTCTAAGGGAATTCTAATTGCAAAGAGATTTCGAGTGAAAAGTTGCTAAGTGTGGAAACCTCTTATTTATGATGAACCCTAAGTATTTTGATTATGTCCAAACGTTTCAGAAGATGAAAACTTAATGTTCTCTTACATATAGTTTATTGTTGACTAATATTTTTCTACTTAGTCTATGTGTAAGTTACTCAGCAGGTGCTGAATGAAGATTTTCTTGATTGCCCAAAGAACTTCAAAGTCTTGACTGCTGAAGACAGAATTTCATGATCAGAAGCTGGATGCTCCGCTCTGAAGCCGAAGTCTGCTAAAGCTCTCCTCCGAGGTTCTTTGCAATCAGAAGTTTTGCCAATTTGATCAGAAGTCTAGACAACTGGAAATTTGCTTCAGAAGCTTAGTCACGGGTTCTGGATAAGCATTTAATGCTCTGACAAGTGCATTTAATGCAAGGCGCCAAAAGTTCAAAAAGCTGTTTTGATGGAGCGCGCTTGTCTGTTCAAGAGAAACCAGAATTTCCTTTTCTACCCTTTGTTGATCCAATTGAAGAATGATTCCAGTCAACCTCATCTTTGATTTCAAATCACTTACCGGATTTAGTTAAAGAACAAGGATAACGGAATCAAAGTGTTTGAAGACCGTTTGAAGATTTGACAAACTAACGGCTACAACAACTGATGTCATCTCTTTTGAAGATTCAAATTCACCAACGGTCATCCTCATTCAATATAAATAGTAGCTAAGCTCTAACGCATCAACAACGCGTGATCATCGAGCAAAATCTCAACGCACTGTTTTAACAAGAAAAACAGAGCATTCCTTTCCATTCTCAATCTTTCTTAGCATAGCTTAAGTTGAAGTGAGAGAGTGAAGAAAAACAAGTTCATAATAGGAATCTTGTAAACTGATATCGGTTGTGATATTCAGTTAGATTTAAAGAGAGAAATCTAGTTGAGATTAGAGTTGGGTGAGAAATCCAGAAAACAGAGTGTTGTTGTTCTGGTGGAAATCCTTTAACTCTTTTTAGGCTAGTCAGAACTAAGTGAGAAATTAGCTTAAGTTCTGTTGATGTAAAGGAGCTTCTGAACTTGCCAGAAAAGTTCTGAATAGTGGATTTATAAAATCTCTGTAGGCTGCGACCTCAGGGGACAAGACGTAGTCACAGGACTTCTGTGGCGAACTTGGATAAATCGAATTGTTCAATCAGGATCTCCTGAACTTCTTTCTCCCTCTTATACTTGTTATTTTTGCTTCTGTGTACTTGCTTATATTTAGTGCTGAAACAGATTTTCTCTAAGTATCATTGTCTTTGTTCAGAAGACTGTCCAGAAGTTCTCAAATCAGAGCTTATGTTGCTGAAAACAGTCTAACTGTGTTTAGGCAGAATTTCCCTCAGAAGCAACTTCTGTAAGCTCGCTTCTGACTCTGAGGAAATTTGACTCTGAAATATAAGTTTCCCGAAAAACTTAGAAATTTTCAGTTTTCAACTTTGACACCTATTCACCCCCCCCCCTCTAGGTGATTCTGTTCTTGTTAGGGCCAACAATTTATACCCAAACGAAAAACGGTTCCAATTCAAAAAGTAACTAAACACCGTTTAAAAGGGAACCAGTTACCGTTAACACCAGTAACAGCGCAGTAATAGCATTAAATGTAGGCATGCTTAATTAAAAATCATGATTAGCCTTAATCACACTTAATTATCTTCAACGGCTAGCAGTTAAGATAAAAAGAAATATAATTAAACTAAATTACTGAAGAGGATAAGTCATACCAATGCCTTCTCGCAAGCTGCTGAAAAGAGTACCAGCCAGAGGCTTAGTAAACATGTCAGCAAGATTGTCTTAAGAGGGAACATGTGTAATAATGATATCCTTTTTCAGAACATGATCTCTCAGAAAGTGATGCCTAATATGAACATGCTTCATCCTGCTGTGTTGAATGGGATTCTTTGAAAGATCAATAGCACTTTTGTTATCACAGAAGATTGTAATTGTTCCAGGGATGACTCCATAGTCAGCAATTTGTTGCTTAATCCAGAGCATCTGAGAAACACAACTTCCAGCAGCAACATACTCAGCTTCAGCAGTTGAGAGAGCCACAAAGGTTTGTTTCTTGCTATGCCAGGAGACTAGGCACTCCCCCAGAAAATGACAACCACCAGAAGTGCTGACTCTCTTCAATTTATCCCTACCATAGTCAGAGTCTATGTATCCTATAGGAGTAAAGTCTGAACTGCAAGGATACTACAAACCAGCTTCTGGTGTGCCTTTAAGATATCTGAGAATTCTTTTGACAGCAACATCATGAATCTCCTTTGGTTTAGCCTGATATCTAGCACAGAAGCACACAGCAAAATGTATATCTGGCCTGCAGGCGGTTAGGTATAAGAGAGAACCAATCATACATCTGTAGGTTTTTATATCTACAGGTTTACCAGCTTTCTCTTTATCATCAATGTCCTTGCTGGCATCCATTGGGATATCAACAGCATTAGATTCCATCATGCCAAATTTCTTCAGCACTTCTCTAGTATACTTGGCTTGATTGATAAACACTCCATCATTACTTTGCTTGATCTGAAGTCCTAAGAAGAAGGTTAATTCTCCCATCATAGACATTTCAAACTCAGCCTTCATGTGGTCACTGAACTCTCTGCACAAAGATTCATTAGTAGCACCAAATATAATATCATCAACATATACCTGAGCTAAAAGGATATCCTTGTTCTTCTTCAGAGTGAACAAAGTTGTATCAACATAGCCTCTGACAAATCCTTTAGATAGAAGGAAATTTGTCAGTCTCTCATTCCAAGCTCTGGGAGCTTGTTTCAGTCCATACAAGGCTTTCTTCAGCTTGTACACATGATCAGGAAACTTAGGATCTTCAAAACTAGGAGGTTGAGATACATAGACTTCCTCATCAATGTAACCATTCAAGAATGCACTTTTCACATCCATCTGAAAGAGCTTAAAACCTTTGTATGATGCAAAAGCACATAAGATTCTAATGGCTTCTAATCTTGCAACAGGAGCAAAAGTTTCACCATAATCTATGCCTTCTTGCTGACGGTAACCTTGAGCAACAAGTCTTGCCTTGTTCCTCACAACATTTCCAAACTCATCAAGCTTGTTTTTCAGAACCCATCTAGTACCAACAACCTTTTTGTCGTTAAGTCTGGGAACCAAAATCCAAACTTCTGACATTTTAAACTGGTCAAGTTCTTCTTGCATTGCCATTAACCAGGAATCATCATCTGCAGCTTCATAGAAGTCTTTGGGTTCCAGAAGTGACAAAAAAGCCACATTCCCCATATATCTTCTGAGCTGAGCTCTGGTCATGACAGGATTGTGAACAGAGTCAATTACATTCTCCAAGGGGTGATTCCTAGGAGCTCTAACTTCTCTTGGTACATCCAATGTATCTTCTGAAACTTGTTCATCATTTGTTGAATCAAATATAGGAGCATTTTTTGGAAGGAAGTTGACATCTGGAGTAGGATTCACTTCTGGAACTTGTTCAGCAACAGGAGAAACCACTTCAGCATCTCTGGGAGAAACATCTTCTTTTTCAACAGGGATGTGACTTCAGGAGCATGAACTACATCTTCATCAGGAGCTCTACTATTTGCAGGGTTAGTCTCATCAAACTGTACATGAACAGATTCATCTAGAGTTTGAGTCCTCTTATTAAAAACCCTATATGCTTTACTATGTGTTGAGTAACCAAGAAAAATGGCCTCATCTGCCTTTGAATCAAACTTTGAAAGATATTCTTTTGTATTCAAAACATAACACTTACAACCAAAGGTTCTGAAATAACCTATTTTAGGCTTTTGACCTTTCCAGAGTTCATAAGGGGTTTTGTTCAAGATGCTTCTGATTAGCACCCATTCATAACATAGCAAGTTGTGTTAACAACTTCTCCCCAAAAGTACTTTGGAAGCCTTCTTTCATTCATCATAGTTCTGGCAATTTCAACCAGAGTTCTATTCTTCCTCTCAACTACCCCATTTTGTTGAGGAGTCCTAGGAGCAGAGAAGTTATGATCAATGCCCTTGGTTTCACAGAATTCTTCAAACAGAAAGTTCTTGAATTCTCCACCATTATCACTTCTGATATGAACAACCTTTTCATTCCTTTCATTCTCGAGCTTCTTTATCAGAACTGAGAAACATCCAAGTGAATCATCTTTGCTAGACAGCAAGATAACCCAAGTGAATCTTGAATAGTCATCTACTATGACAAAGGCATACTTCTTTCCACCCATGCTCATTGGTTGAACAGGGCCAAAAAGGTCCATATGAAGTAATTCCAAAGGTCTTTTAGTTGAAATGGTTTTCTTAGTTTTAAAAGAGCTTCTAGATTGTTTACCAGATTGACAAGCAGTGCATAAGTGGTTCTTTTTAAAACTAATTTCAGGTAGACCCTCAACCAATTGTTATCTAGCTACTTTGGCCAGAAGGTCCATGCTCACATGAGCAAGTCTTCTATGCCAGAGCCATGAGGTATCCTCTTTGGACATCAAGCATATATTTTTGCAAAGATTCTCAAGGTTCAGCATGAAAACATTTTCTACTCTAGGAGCAGTTAGAATAACTTCCCTTGACTTACTGTCCAAGATTTTACATCCAGAGAAGCTGAAGACTACATCTCTACCTCTATCACACAGCTGTGCAACACTAAGGAGATTGAACTTCAGGCCTCTGACAAGGGAGACATCTTCGATCGGAGGATTTGTTCCTATAGATCCAGAACCAAGAATCCTTCCTTTCTGAGTATCTCCAAAGCTGACTTTACCACCTCTTTTAGGATCAAATGTGATGAATGATTTTTCATCACCTGTTATATGCCTTGAGCACCCACTGTCAATGTACCACAGCTTTGACATTGATGGAGCACTCAGAGCCACCTGCAACACAATCAATTAGTGACAGGTACCCAATCCTTATTGGGTCCTTCATTGTTAGATTTAACTTCAGCAGGTTTTTCTGATAATTCAGATTGCAAGAGATTTTTAATATGATACTTGCAATCTTTTAACCAATGACCACCACTCTTGCAAAGTTTGCAAAAGGAAGGGTTCTTGGATCTTTCCCTTTGCTTCTTGGGAGCTTTCTTCTTCTTCTGAGAAGGTGCAACATCTTCAGAGGCTATAGCAGCACTCTCAGAGGTACCAACATCAGGAGGAGAAGCTATCTCTTTCAGAAGAGAGGGAGTGACAGGTTTCTTCTTCTTCTGGGGTATATCACTTCCCATAGGCAGCTTTTCCTTGCCTTTGGCTTTGGAACCATCAGCAGGAGTGCTGAACTGTTTACACAACCTTTCTTCTAACACTTTCATGTCAAAATAAATTTGAGTAAACCTAAGAAACTTGTCAGCCTCACTCTTGTCCAATTTCCTCTTAAGGTATTTGAACATACTGTAGAGTTCTTCAAGAGAATCAAAGACATCTAGTTCGTGAGAATTGTTTACCTCAGAGTCATATGTTACTTCAGGAGGTGCGGAAGTCTCTCCTGTGACATCTTCAGAAGTTGGCTCTTCAATAGCCATGAAACAAATCTGAGCTTGCTCTTCCTTTTCTTCAGGATCACTGTGATGAACCCTATGTGTTTTGATTATGTCCAAACGTTTCAGAAGATGAAATCTTAATACTCTCTTACATATAGTTTATTGTTGACTAATATTTTTGTTTACTTAGTCTATGTGTAAGTTACTCAGCAGGTGCTGAATGAATCATTTCTGGATTGCCTAAAGGACTCAGAAGATCTGTTTGCTGAAGTCAGAGTTTCAATAATTCAGAAGCTGGATACTCCGCTCTGAAGCCGAAGTCTGCTAAAGCTCTCCTCAGAAGTTCTTTGCAATCAGAAACTTTGCCAATTTGATCAGAAGTATAGACAACTGGAAATTAGCTTCTGAAAGCTTAGTCACGGGTTCTGTTTGAGCATTTAATGCTCTGACACTTGCATTCAATGCAAGGCGCCAAAAGTTCAAAAAGCTGTGTTAATGGAGCGCGCTTGTCTGTTCAAAAGAAACCAGAATTTCCTTGTCTACCCTTTGTTGATCCAATTGAAGAATGATTCCAGTCAACCTCATCTTTGATTTCAAATCACTTACCGGATTGAGTTAAAGAACAAGGATAACGGAATCAAAGTGTTTGAAGACCGTTTGAAGACTTGACAAATTAACGGCTACAACAACTGATGTCATCTCTTTCGAAGATTCAAACTCACCAACGGTCATCTTCATTCACTATAAATAGTAGCCAAGCTCCAAAGCATCAATACAAGTGTGATCATCGAGCAAAATCTCAACGCACTGTTTTAACAAGAAAAACAGAGCAACATTTTCCATTCTCAATCTTTCTTAGCATAGTCTTAGTTAAAGTGAGAGAGTGAAGAAAAACAAGTTCATAATAGGAATCTTGTAAACTGATATCGTTTGTGATATTCAGTTAGATTTAAAGAGAGAAATCTAGTTGAGATTAGAGTTGGGTGAGAAATCCAGAAAACAGAGTATTGTTTGTTCTGGTGGAAATCCTTTAACTCTTTTTAGGCTAGTCAGAACTAAGTGAGAAATTAGCTTAAGTTCTGTTGATGTAAAGGAGCTTCTGAACTTGTCATAAAAGTTCTGAATAGTGGATTTATAAAATCTCTGTAGGCTGTGACCTCAGGGGACAAGACGTAGTCACAGGACTTCTGTGGCGAACTTGGATAAATCGAATTGTTCAATCAGGATCTCCTGAACTTCTTTCTCCCTCTTATACTTGTTATTTTTGCTTCTGTGTACTTGTTTATATTTAGTGCTGAAACAGATTTTCTCTAAAGTATCATTGTCTTTGTTCAGAAGACTGTCCATAAGTTCTCATATCAAAACTTCTGTTGCTGAAAACAGTCTAACTGTGTTTAGGCAGAATTTCCCTCAGAAGCAACTTCTGTAAGCTAGCTTCTGACTCTGATGAAATTTGACTCTGAAAAATAAGTTTCCCGAAAAACTTAGAATTTTTCAGTTTTCAACTTTGACACCTATTCACCCCCCTCTAGGTGATTCTGTTCTTGTTAGGGCCAACAAGTGGTATCAGAGCGAAGGTCACTTCGCATATTTACTAAAGATCTAACAATCTAAGTGTAAGATCCTATCAGAATCAATAGAGATGGCTAGTAGACACCAGCCTGAGAATTCTTCTCACTTCATAGTTCCAGAAGGTTCTTCCACTACTAGACCTCCATTATTTAATGGCAACAACTACTCATACTGGAAGAAAAGGATGATGTACTTCATCCAAGCTCAGAACATGAGTGCTTGGTATGTCATCACTAATGGTGATTTCATTCCCACCAGAATGGAACAAGGTTTAGGGAATGTTGTTATTCCTCAGAGAGAATACACAGATGACATTCTGAAAAAACTCCAAACTAATGCTTCAGCAATAAATATGTTGCATTGTGCACTTACAGCTACTGAATATAACAAAGTTTCCTCTTGTGAAACTGCACAGGATATTTGGAACAAGCTAGAAGTCACATATGAAGGAACAGGAAAAGTGAAGCAATCTAAAGTCAACCAACTCATGAGAGAATATGAGTTATTTGAAATGCTTGATAAAGAATCTATTTCAGATATGAACTCTAGATTCACCAAGATAGTCAATGACTTGAAGAGTTTAGGAAAAGACATTGAAGAATCTGATCGAGTGAAGAAGATTGTCAGAAGCTTACCAAGGTCTTGGCAAGCCAAGAAGACTGCTATTGAAGAAGTTCAGGATTTGAGCTATTACTTGTATGATGAGCTCATTGGGTCTCTAATTACCCATGAGATGTCATTAAAGAATCATGACCTAAGAAAAAGGTTAGAAGGAAAAAGAGTAGTCCTGAAAGCAGATTCTTCTGAAGAATCCTCTGAAGATGAGGAACTGGCTATGCTGACCAGGAAGTTCAAGAAGGCCTTTAAAAAAGGCAGAGGTGGAAACTACAAGAAGCCTTTCAGGAGCTTTGACAAGAAAACTCCTGATTCTGGTGAAAAGTTCAAGAGAGATCCTAACAAGCCTATTGTATGCTATGGATGTCAGCAACCGGGGCACATTAAGCCTAACTGTCCGGAGCTGAAGAAAGATAAGAAAAAGTTCAAGAAAGCTATGCTGGCTGCCTGGTCAGACTCTGAGACCAGCAGTGATCCTGAAGAAAAGGAAGAGCAAGCTCATATTTGTTTTATGGCTATTGATGAGCCAACTTCTGAAGATGTCACAGGAGAAACTTCCGCACCTCCTGAAGCTACATATGATTCCGAGGTAAACATATCTTCTGAACAAAATATCTTTGATTCTCTTGAAGAACTCTATAGTATGTTCAAGTACCTGAAGAAACCTGTCACTCCCTCTCTTCTGAAGGAGATAGCTTCTCCTCCTGATGTTGGTACCTCTGAGAGTGCTGTTATGGCCTCTGAAGATGTTGGTCCTTCTCAGAAGAAGAAGAAATCTCCCAAGAAGCAAAGGGAAAGATCCAAGAACCCTCCCTTTTGCAAGCTTTGCAAGAGTGATGGTCATTGGTTGAAGGATTGCAAGTACCATATTAAAAACCTCTTGCAATCTGAGATATCATTAAAACCTGCTGAAGAGAAATCTAACTCTGAAGGACCCAATAAGGATTGGGTACCTGTCACTAATTGATTGTGTTGCAGGTGGCTCTGAGTGCTCCATCAATGTCAAAGTTGTGGTACATTGACAGTGGGTGCTCAAGGCATATGACAGGTGATGAAAAATCATTCATCACATTTGATCCTAAAAGAGGTGGAAAAGTCAGATTTGGAGATGCTCAGAAAGGAAGGATACTTGGTTCTGGATCCATAGGAACTAATCCTCCGATCGAAGATGTCTCCCTAGTCAGAGGCCTGAAGTTCAATCTCCTGAGTGTTGCACAACTGTGTGATAAAGGTAGAGATGTTGTCTTCAGCTCCTCTGGATGTAAAATCTTGGACAGTAAGTCAAGGGAAGTTATTCTAACTGCTCCTAGAGTTGAAAATGTTTTCATGCTGAACCTTGAGAATCTCTGATAAAATATATGCTTGATGTCCAAAGAGGATACCTCCTGGCTCTGGCATAGAAGACTTGCTCATGTGAGCATGGACCTTCTGGCCAAGGTAGCTAGATATCAATTGGTTGAGGGTCTGCCTGAAATTAGTTTTAAAAAGAATCATTTATGCACTGCTTGTCAATCTGGTAAACAATCTAGAAGCTCTTTTAAAACTAAGAAAGTCATTTCAACTAAAAGACCTTTGGAATTACTTCATATGGATCTTTTTGGCCCTGTTCAACCAATGAGCATGGGTGGAAAGAAGTATGCCTTTGTCATTGTAGATGACTATTCAAGATTCACTTGGGTCATCTTGCTGTCTAGCAAAGATGAGTCACTTGGATGTTTCTCAGTTCTGATAAAGAAACTTGAGAATGAAAGGAATGAAAAGGTTGTTCATATCAGAAGTGATAATGGTGGAGAATTCAAAAACTTTAGGTTTGAAGAATTCTGTGAAACCAAGGGAATTGATCATAACTTTTCTGCTCCCAAAACTCCTCAACAAAATGGGGTAGTTGAAAGAAAGAATAGAACTCTGGTTGAGATAGCCAGAACTATGATCAATGAAAGAAGGCTTCCTAAGTACTTTTGGGGAGAAGCTGTGAACACAGCTTGCTATGTTCTGAATAGAGTGCTAATCAGAAGCATTCTGAACAAGACCCCTTATGAACTCTGGAAAGGTCGAAAGCCTAAAATAGGTTATTTAAGAACCTTTGGTTGTAAGTGTTATGTTTTGAATACAAAAGAATATCGTTCAAAGTTTGATTCAAAGGCAGATGAAGCCATTTTTCTTGGTTACTCAACACATAGTAAAGCATATAGGGTTTTTAATAAGAGGACTCAAACTTTAGATGAATCTGTTCATGTACAGTTTGATGAGACTAACCCTGCAGATAGTAGAGCTCCTGATGAAGATGTAGTTCAAGCTCCTGAAGATACATCTCCTGATGTAGAAGAAGATGTTTCTCCCAGAGCTGCTGAAGTGATTCCTCCTGTTGCTGAACAAGCTCAAGAAGAAAATCCTACTCCAGAAGTCAACTTCCTTCCAGAAGATGCTCTTATATATGATTCAACAAATGATGAACAGGTTTCAGAAGACTCATTGGATGTACCAAGAGAAGTTAGAACTCTTAGGAATCATTCCTTAGAGAACATAATTGACTCTGTTCATAATCCTGTCATGACCAGAGCTCAGCTCAGAAGATACATGGGGAACGTGGCTTTTGTGTCACTTCTGGAACCCAAGGACTTCTATGAAGCTGCTGATGATGATTCCTGGTTAATGGCAATGCAAGAAGAACTTGACCAGTTCAAAAGGTCAGAAGTTTGGACTTTGGTTCCCAGACCTAACAACATAAAAGTTGTTGGAACTAGATGGGTTCTGAAAAACAAGCTTGATGGATTTGGAAATGTTGTGAGGAACAAGGCAAGACTTGTTGCTCAAGGTTACAGTCAGCAAGAAGGCATAGATTATGGTGAAACTTTTGCTCCTGTTGCAAGATTAGAAGCCATTAGAATCTTATGTGCTTTTGCATCATACAAAGGTTTTAAGCTCTTTCAAATGGATGTGAAAAGTGCATTCTTGAATGGTTACATTGATGAGGAAGTCTATGTGTCTCAACCTCCTGGTTTTGAAGATCATAAGTTTCCTGATCATGTGTACAAGCTGAAGAAAGCTTTGTATGGACTGAAACAAGCTCCCAGAGCTTGGTATGAGAGACTGACTAAGTTCCTTCTGTCTAAGGGATTTGTCAGAGGCTGTGTTGATACAACTCTGTTCACTCTGAAGAAGAACAAGGATATCCTTATAGCTCAGGTATATGTTGATGATATTATATTTGGTGCTACTAATGAATCTTTGTGCAGAGAGTTCAGTGACCACATGAAGGCTGAGTTTGAAATGTCTATGATGGGAGAATTAACCTTCTTCTTAGGACTTCAGATCAAGCAAATATGATGGTGTGTTTATCAATCAAGCCAAGTACACTAGAGAAGTGCTGAAGAAATTTGGCATGATGGACTCTAATGCTGTTGATATTCCAATGGATGTCAGCAAAGACATTGATGATGAAGAGAAAGCTAGTAAACCTGTAGATATAAAAACCTACAGAGGTATGATTGGTTCTCTTTTATACCTAACAGCCAGCAGGCCAGATATACATTTTGCTGTGTGTTTTTGTGCTAGATATCAATCAAAGCCAAGAGAAATTCATGATGTTGCTGTCAAAAGAATTCTCAGATATCTTAAAGGCACACCAGAAGCTGGTTTGTGGTATCCTTGTAGTTCTGATTTCACTCCTATAGGATACACAGATTCTGACTATGGTAGAGATAAATTGAAAAGGGTCAGCACTTCTGGTGGTTGTCATTTTCTGGGGGAGTGCCTAGTCTCCTGGCATAGCAAGAAGCAAACCTCTGTGGCTCTCTCAACTGCTGAAGCTGAGTATGTTGCTGCTGGAAGTTGTGTTTCTCATATGCTCTGGATCAAGCAACAAATTGCTGACTATGGAGTCATCCCTGGAACAATTACAATCTACTGTGATAACAAGAGTGCAATTGATCTTTCAAAGAATCCTATTCAGCACAGCAGGATGAAGCATGTTCATATTAGGCATCACTTTCTGAGAGATCATGTTCTGAAGAAGGATATTATCATTACTCATGTTCCCTCTGAAGAGAATCTTGCTGACATGTTTACTAAGCCTCTGGCTGGTAATTCCTTCAGCAACTTACGAGAAGGCATTGGTATGACTTATCCACTTCAATAACTTAGCTTAATTATTTCTGTGTGTCTTAAGTGATTAATCGTTTAAGATAATTAAGTGATAATTAATTCTAATCATGATTTGACATCTAAGTATGCGTTATATACTGCATTTTACGGCGCTGTTCTGTGGTTAACGGTTATCTGTTCCCTTTTAAACGGTGTGTATTTACTTTTTGAATTGGAACGGTTTCCTGTTTGGGTATAAATAGGGGTTTTCCATACTTAGAAGTTTTTACTCTCATTTTCTCTGCTATTAGCATTTCCATAGGTATGCGTTATATACTGCATTTTACGGCGCTGTTCTGTGGTTAACGGTTATCTGTTCCCTTTTAAACGGTGTGTATTTACTTTTTGAATTGGAACGGTTTCCTGTTTGGGTATAAATAGGGGTTTTCCATACTTAGAAGTTTTTACTCTCATTTTCTCTGCTATTAGCATTTCCATAGATTTTCTGTGTTCTCTTCTCTCTAGATTCTTAACCTAATTTCTTATATCTTCAACAATGGCTCAAGAAATCACTGTTACTCACATCTTTACCACTGAATCCAAAAAGAAAGTTAGCGAATCTAGGGTATTCACCTCTAGGTTCCTAGATGATGAAGTTAAATCCTCTGAACCTATCTCCAAATGGCTTAGCGCTCAAAACTGGAATTCTTTCGTTTCTCTCGATGAATTCATTTATCCTAAGTTAGTCACTGAATTCTATCAGAACCTCCATTTCTTTTCTAATGAGGAGGATGTTCTACACTCAGAAGTCGGAGAAATTGAGATTGAGGTCAGCAGGGCTTCTATTTCTCAGGTGATCGGTATTGATGATGAAGGAATCATCATAGGTGATGATGGTTCAGCAGATGGGTTTACAGAAGCTAATTGGGCCAGACCAGATCTAAGTGCCAAGGAAACTTATGCCACCTGGCTCACTCAGCACCAGAGGTGGGCACACTATTTGACAACTAACGTGTTCCTTCCGAAGGCTGGAGGAGTTAATGGTGTTTCCAACCGGGAAAGAGTGTTTATGTGGCATCTGGTCAATCAGAAGAAGATCAATTTACCTGCCATGCTGATAAGGCAGATGAAGAATGTGACTACCGTGAGTGCATTAGCATATGGCTCACTCCTGACTAGGCTGTTTGAGGCAGCCTCTGTTGTGGTCTCAGGAGAAGGTGTTACAAGTAGGAGTACGGTTCTGAAGATGCATACCTTCAGGAACCTTAACTTTGGTGTGACTCCGAAGAAGAATGAGAAGGGCCCCTCTGTGAGTATTGCTCAGAAGGAAATTGTTGAGGCTGCTATACAGAAAGGAAAGAATGCTGCCAAGAAGGGCAAGGGAAAGAAAGGATCAAGTAAGTTGGTTCTGACTGTTGAGAAGGTGGTTGTCTCAGAACCTCTTCCCACGTTGGTTCAAACAACAATCAGTGTTGAACCATCTGGCAAGATCGTTGCTGAGAAGCCAAAGGATGTTCCTGAGAAGGAAGCTCAGGATGCTGAGGACGCACGCCTTGCTGAAAGAGAGAAGGCTGCTGAAGCTGAGAAGGTTGCAAGGGTTGTGGCTCTTGCTGATAAGAAAAGAAAGCAGAAGGAAGCAGAAGACAAGTTAGCAGCTGAGAGAGAAATCGCTGCAAAGGCTAAGGCCAATGCAAGAATCATTGCATGTGCTGCTGAACTTGAGAATGTGGAGTTCTCAAAGAATGTTGAGGCTTCAGAAGAAGGAGAAGATCTTGAGAATATCTCTCTCTCTACTCGGATTAGTACAAAGGCTACTGAAGAGGATGAGGACTCTGAAGATATTCCTCTCTCCAGAAGAATCCCCAAGAAGAAGATGTCAGCAACGAGAAGGTCTCTGATCAAAAAGGACTTCTATATTGCTTCGAGTACTGAACTGGAAGAATCAATTCCTGAAAAAGAGGACTTGATTGATGACGAAGACATGATGGATATGTCTGCTGAAAAGGATGCTGATGCTCCTATTATTGAAGAACTGACTGAAGATAGTGATCAAGAGCCTGATACTATCATTCAGAATGCTATGAATTTTGCTGAAAATATCAACACTGATGATTTTCTAGACAATGTTCTTCTGGGACAAGGGAGAAATCCTGGTGAAAGAGATGCCTCTGAAACGCTGTTCAGAATGGCTCATGTGTTTGCTGAACCAATCTCCACATTTGATCCAAACCTCTCTGATCAGGTTATTCCATCTCCACTTCATACTTCTCATCCATCCTCTCCTCGTACTCCTCATCCATCTCCTTCACTACCTTCTGTCACAAAAGTTGGTGATTCTCACACTTCCATTCCTCCTACAACTTCTGTTAGAATCTGATCAACGATCAGAGTCGCGCAGCGGAAGCGAGAAAAACGATTTAAACATCATTGATCAGATTACACTTGATCTTTATCATTGCCTCAATGTCATTTACTTAATTAACGTGATTACTACATTAGTCACTCACATGGAATCCCTCTGAGAGAGATGGACGAACCGCACGATCGGTGATTCCTCCAAATTCACGTGCACGACACCTCCAGTGATCAGGTACTCGCAAGAGGCACGAAGAACGATGAACGATAACTCCGGGATCACCACCAAGGGGGGTTCGGCCGAATAGGGGTAGAGGGATTTAGGGTTTCTCTGATTTATGTGTCAGAAAGTCTAGGGTTTCAATCGATTAGGATTAATTTATAGTGTGTCGACTAATTACAGTTTTAGTACCTGTATTAATTTAATTAATCTGATTGTACCACAAAAGAATACAATAGATTCAATTAACATCAATTAGGTTATAATTAATCACACACTAACCCCTAAAGAAAATCTAATTAATCAATCGCTTAATTAATTAACCCGATTGAATAATTAATCCCTCCAAACAATTAATTAACTTGTTCCATTTAGAACAATTAATCAATTAACATTATCAGTTAACAACTAATAATAAGTTCATCACAAATACACTACATGTATTAGTTCTCCGAGTACAAGTCTCAGTGTCTAGTGTGCACGATCATGTGGGCCATAATCAATTAGCTCAACGACTGATAGAGAGTTGCCTAGACCATATCAGTCACCAATTGATTACAGTGTTAGTCCATCTCATACAGATAGATACCCTGTAGTATTCTCTAATATCTCTTACCAAGCATATCGATATATCAAGTATGAGGCATGGTGGACGTCATCCTCTACAACTTGAGATATTTCTCGATCTAGAGTTAACTGAAGAACATATAAGTAACCAGCTTATCTGAGTGTGGCCACACATTTCTCAGTTCAACTCAACGAGTGGCCTAATGATATCATCTCACTTATGGAGTGAGTGGTAATCCCTTCACTTCAACTATCAGTATGAATGAGTTCACTGACTAGACCAATCATACCCGTATTTGGCATCCTTTTACAGACCTGTTAGGCATATGTCAAATCTAATCAGATTCCTCATTCAATACTATATTGAAATCAGGTCGACAGATAAAAGAGATCTACATTTATAGAAGGGCAATGACACTTCCACCATGTGCCTTCTAAAGCGGATCGACCAAGTCCCGTATTGGTCATACGTACCTACAAACATATCATGTACACGTGTACATATCCTGTTCGTAAAAGCTTTACATTCTATTCATTCCCATGAGTAGAACTAGCTTCTGATTATTTATGATATACAATCAATGGATACTTCATACAATATATATAATACAAGATATATTAACTGAATGAATTAATGCCTTAATTCCATAAAACAATTGTATAGTACAATCAACAAAAGTACAATACAATAACAAAATAACTATGCCTAGAACTAGGGCACACCAATAATCTCCCACTTGACCTAGGTCCAAGCAGGCATAGCCCTAATTCCTATAGATCTAGCATGAGCATTGTTCTTGCGTTCAGCAAGAGCCTTTGTCATCGGATCAGCGACATTGTTATCTGTATCCACTCTCTGTAGTCTAACATCACCTCTTTGGATAATCTCCCGAATAAGGTGAAACTTCCTGAGTACATGCTGGTTTTTCTTTGTAGACTGGGGCTCCTTAGCTTGTATCATGACCCCATTGTTGTCACAGAAGAGCACAACTGAATCCTGGATAGAGGGTACTACTCCAAGATCAGAAATGAACTTCCTCATCCAGACCGCTTCCTTAGAAGCCTCACAAGCAGCAATGTACTCAGCTTCCGCTGTAGAATCTGCAACAGTTGGCTGTTTAGTGGACTTCCAACTAATGGCACCGCCATTCAAGAGGAACACAAAACCGGATTGGGATTGTTGTTCGTCCTGATCAGTCTGGAATCCTGAGTCAGTGTAACTGGACACAGCCAACTCATCATCGCCACCATAAACCAAGAAAAGATCTCTAGTACGTCTCAAGTACTTTAGAATTGCCTTGACTGCCTTCCAGTGTTTCTCACCGAAGCAAGACTGGAACCGGCTAGTCATACTGAGGGCAAAAGCAACATCAGGCCTGGTACATAGCATAGCATACATAATCGACCCTATAGCAGAAGCATAAGGGTACTTGGAGACCTTGTGCCTCTCCTTTTCAGTCTTAGGACTGTGTTCCTTCTTAGACAGTTTCAAACCATGTGCCATAGGGATGAATCCCTTCTTGGAGTTGGACATGTTGAACCTCTTAAGGATTTTGTCTATGTACTTTGCCTGAGAAAGACCCAGCAGGCGTTTTGCCCTATCTCTGTGGATTCTGATCCCCAAGATAGTCTCAGCCTCCCCAAGGTCCTTCATTGCAAAACATTTGTTCAGCCACTGCTTTGTGGCTTGGAGCTCTGAAATGTTTCCTCCTATCAATAGAATGTCATCGACATAGAGCACTAGAAAAGTGTCCGAGCTCCCACTATTCTTACGATACACACAGGGCTCATCGAGGTTCTGAATGAATCCAAATTCCTTTATGGATTCATTGAACTTCTTGTTCCAAGACCTAGATGCTTGCTTAAGTCCATAAATGGACTTTTGAAGCTTGCATATTCGGTTAGGATATTCAGGATTCACAAAACCTTCAGGTTGAGCCATATAGACATCCTCCTCTAGCTCTCCATTCAAGAAAGCGGTCTTGACATCCATTTGCCATATCTCATAGTCGTACCATGCCGCTATAGCAAGTAATATCCTTATGGATTTGAGCATAGCTACTGGTGAGAAGGTTTCGTCATAATCAATTCCATGAATTTGCCTGAATCCTTTCGCTACCAGACGCCCCTTGAAGGTGTTGTCGGCTTTCATCTTGAAAAGCCACATGCTCTCCACAACTTTGACTCCAGGGAAGGGAACAACCAACCGCCAGACCTCATTGTCATACATAGATTGCATTTCAGATTCCATGGCTCCACGCCATTTATCTGATAGTGGTCCTTCAATAGCCTCCTTGTAGGATTTTGGATCATCTTGTTCCACAACCATGATCTCTTCGTCTTGGGTGACCAGGTATCCATACCTCTCAGGCCCTTGACGTGACCTACCAGACCTTCTAGGTTCCCGTACAATATGTTCTATCTGTTCATCAACCTGAACATCAGGAACAATTGTCTCAGCTTCCTCAGCATTTGCTGCAGGAGTTTGTGGTTCTTGAACTTCTCCAAGTTCAATACTGCTCCCACTGTCTTTCTTGGAAATGAAATCCTTTTCCAAAAAGACTCCAGTTCGAGCAACAAAAACTTTGTTCTCTAATGGATTGTAGAAATAGTAACCCTTAGTTTCCTTAGGGTAACCTACAAACTGGCATTTGACAGTTCTGGACTCTAGTTTGCTACTAATCAATTTCTTGACATGAGCATCACAGCCCCAGATCTTCATAAAGGACACACAAGGTTTCCTGCCCTTCCATAGCTCGTATGGTGTTCCCTTAACTGCCTTGCTGGGTGTATTGTTTAGAATGTAAGCAGCAGTCTCTAAAGCATATCCCCAAAAGGATATAGGGATTTTAGCCTGACTCATCATTGAGCGGACCATGTCTAACAAGGTCCTGTTTCTCCTCTCTGAAACCCCATTCCATTGAGGTGTACCAGGAGGAGTAAGTTGGGATACTATCCCACACTCACTCAAAAATTCGTCAAACTCTTGGCTCAGATATTCACCCCCTCTATCAGACCGGAGTGCTTTAATCTTCTTACCAAGCTGGTTTTCAACTTCATTCTTAAAATCCTTGAACTTTTGAAGTGTCTCAGATTTGTGTCTCATCAAATACACATAGCCGAAACGGCTATAGTCATCTGTGAAAGTAATGAAATACTGAAAACCTTGTCTAGCTTGTGTGCTCATTGGTCCACATACATCTGAATGTATGAGCCCCAATAGCTCAGTTGATCTTTCACCAGTCTTCTTGAAAGGTGCTTTTGTCATCTTGCCACGTAAACAAGATTCACAAGTATCTAGAGCCTGTAGATCAAAAGATCCTAAAATTCCACTTGAGTGGAGCTCAGCGATACGTCTCTCGTTTATGTGCCCAAGACGGCAATGCCAGACATATGTAGGATTATTATAATCACTTATTTTAATCCTTTTATTTACATTGTATACATGAGATTGATTTGATAAATCTAAGACATACAACCCGTTCTGAAGAACGCCTGTTCCATACAAAATATTACCACATAAGATACTAAAAGTTCCATGCATAATATTAAAGGAAAATCCCAAATCATCCAAACAAGAAACTGAAATAATATTCCTGCGCATCGCAGGTACATAGTAACAATTTCTCAAAATGAGTTCCAGCCCAGTGGGCAAACATAAGTAATAATCTCTTACATCTAATGCCTGCACTCTGGCACCATTTCCGACGCGGAGATCCACATCACCTGAACTCAAGCTCCTCCTATTTCTGAGCCCCTGCACATTTGAACAAATGTGAGAACCACATCATGTGTCTAAAACCCAAGATGAAGAAATAGTAAGGTTAATCTCAACAAAATAAATACCTGAAGATCCAGCAGCCTGCTTGTTCTTCACATTTCCCCTTAGCTTAGGACATGCACTCTTCTAGTGCCCCTTCTCACCACACTCGTGGCATAGGTCTAATGGGTGTGGCTTGAAGGCTTTCTTCTTGCCTTTGCCAGCGGGCTTCCTACCCTTGTTCTTGAACACATTCTTGTTCTTAGGCCCATTAGCCTTACCACTGCTCACCACATTCACCTCCACCTTCCTGCCCTTAGTCATAGTCTGCTCAGCCTGTTTTAGCAGGCCATGCAACTCCATGACTGTTCTATCCTGACCCTGCATATTGTAGTTCAGGATAAATGAGTCAAAGGAAGGAGGGAGTGAACTGAGGATCATGTCCACTGCAGTAGTCTCCAACATAGCTGAGTTGAGACTAGCCAACCTGTCAATAAAGCCCTTCATCTTTAGCACATGTGCGCTAACAGAAGTCCCAGGTTGCATTACAGTGTTGCTCAATGCTTTGGTGGTCAAGTACCTCTCCTGACGAGCCTGATCCTCGAACATAGTTCTCAGATTGGTCATCATTTGACGGGCCCCCTGATCCATGAACTGCTTCTAAAGTTCAGCAGTCATTGTACCAAGCATTATACATGCCACCTCCCTGTCGTCCTTCACATGCTTTTCATAAGCTTGTGTGACAGCAGCAGTGGCACGTGCAGCAGGAGCATCTGGAATGGGAGTAGTCAGCACATACTCCCTAGCTTCGTGCCTTAGGACGATTTGCACCGCCCTAGCCCAATCTAGGAAGTTTGTCCCTGTCAGCTTCTCCTTTTCCAATAGTGGTTTGAGAGGATTGTTAGTTGCCATCTCTTTTCTTAATCGAGTTTAAGTTTTAAGTAGATTCTGCAGAAAGAGAGAGAGAATTAGAATAAGGACTTTAATGTCAATAAACAAATTAATATCTGTTAAATTAATTTCTTTTGGTGATTATATTGACTTCGTTATACCAAGATCCACAATCCCATTAATAATTGATCAAGCTAGGGCTTGTATCTCATATTAGCGTATTTGGTAGAGCAACCTACTCAATTCTCCCACCTAGAGAACTCTTGGTTTGATAGGTCTATTGACACTTTACCTATCCATGCTTAGGAACCCGCAACAAGCTTAATGATGTTCCTTCTTCGAGTAAAACCTACAATCTCTGTTAACCACACTCTCAAAAGAAAGTATCTTAACCCTCAACGGCCCACCAGTTACTACAATACATTCTGCTAGGGCATGATATATACTGTAGCACCACCTGGGAGGAAGAGGTGAGGTTTAGGTAAAGCATTTATAAAATACCCGATATTTTGTTTTAACAGATTACATTGGGTGATCGGCTTAACATGTGAAAAAGAATTGATCTGGTGATCAATAGCGATGCAACTTATTAGATTCGTTTTAATAGTCCATATTACATATTATATAAGATATAATAAAACAAAAATAAAATAGACATCCTATGGGCTTTTCTAATACATCCTATAGGACTATTAATTGAAAAACAGAAATGAAATCTTCGGGCTTCCTCCATGGGCTTGGGCTCATCAGGAGCTTCTCTTCGGTCTTCTTATGATTACATCAAAATAAAAACCTATACAATTTGTCTAAGCAAAAGTAATGAAAAAATTAAAATCCAAAATTTACATTCCATACTTCAATTAAAAGCCCATAAGATTCTATATCAAGTTGCTGCAAAAGAACGTTATACAGAATAAAATAAATGCATGACTATGGTAATCCTAATTCACATTTTAATTAAATTAAGCCAACCCAATTTGATAAAATCGTTTCAGTTTTCTCAACCAGTAAATTAGCCCGTGAAGGCCCAATGATTAAATCATTGCTCCCACTGAACTTTGGGAATTACTCAATCGAAAATTAAACACATTTAATGCCACCGGTGTCTCGATCCATTAAATTAATTTTATCATCATACCATATTCAATTTAATATCGTCGAAAATTAAATCTAAGATATACAAATGCATGGCACGACATAAACATTTCAATTAATTAATTTTAACCTAAGCTAATAAATTAATTAACTGTATTTGGGCCAAATTAATTTTTAATAAAAACAAGTTTTAAATCAATCGAAATAAAAATTAAATTGCCCCCAAATATACCGGACCCGACCCGTTTCCCGCTCCGACCCGTGCCCCGAGACCAATTTTTCAAAAATTAGGGTTTCGGGGGCGTTCGGGGCGGGTTCGGGTCGCCCCGAACCCTAGGTGGCTGCTGCCTCATGGCAGCAGCCACCTTGCTGCCTAGCACGCAGCAGTCCAGGGGACTGCTGCGCCTGGCCGGCGACGGGCGGCCGCCCCTCGCAGGGCGCCGCCAGTCGTCGGCGGCCAGCAGTCCCGCCGGACTGCTGCCATGTGCAGCGGGGATGCTGTTACAGCAGCCCCTTTATGGCAGCGGGGACTGCTGTAACAGCAGTCCCCTTGGCCGGCGGCGCCGGTCACCGGCCAGCAGGCCCAGCAGGGCTGCTGGCCGGCGGTCGGCTGCCACCGCCGCTGCCGAGGGCGGTGGTTCCGGCCACCGTCCCCAAAAAAACCCTAAAATCAATTTTTTTTTTTATAATTAAATAAATTCAGAAAAATAAATCAACAACCACACGTCATCGGAAAAATCAAAACCATCGATCAAACACATGCCATATGATCAGATTAAATTCCTATATCGGGAAAAATAGCAAAAACCCGATTCAACTAAAAATAACATTAATCAATGATTCAACCAACGGCTCTGATGCCACTATTAGAATCTGATCAACGATCAGAGTCGCGCAGCGGAAGCGAGAAAAACGATTTAAACATCATTGATCAGATTACACTTGATCTTTATCATTGCCTCAATGTCATTTACTTAATTAACGTGATTACTACATTAGTCACTCACATGGAATCCCTCTGAGAGAGATGGACGAACCGCACGATCGGTGATTCCTCCAAATTCACGTGCACGACACCTCCAGTGATCAGGTACTCGCAAGAGGCACGAAGAACGATGAACGATAACTCCGGGATCACCACCAAGGGGGGTTCGGCCGAATAGGGGTAGAGGGATTTAGGGTTTCTCTGATTTCTGTGTCAGAAAGTCTAGGGTTTCAATCGATTAGGATTAATTTATAGTGTGTCGACTAATTACAGTTTTAGTACCTGTATTAATTTAATTAATCTGATTGTACCACAAAAGAATACAATAGATTCAATTAACATCAATTAGGTTATAATTAATCACACACTAACCCCTAAAGAAAATCTAATTAATCAATCGCTTAATTAATTAACCCGATTGAATAATTAATCCCTCCAAACAATTAATTAACTTGTTCCATTTAGAACAATTAATCAATTAACATTATCAGTTAACAACTAATAATAAGTTCATCACAAATACACTACATGTATTAGTTCTCCGAGTACAAGTCTCAGTGTCTAGTGTGCACGATCCTGTGGGCCATAATCAATTAGCTCAATGACTGATAGAGAGTTGCCTAGACCATATCAGTCACCAATTGATTACAGTGTTAGTCCATCTCATACAGATAGATACCCTGTAGTATTCTCTAATATCTCTTACCAAGCATATCGATATATCAAGTATGAGGCATGGTGGACGTCATCCTCTACAACTTGAGATATTTCTCGATCTAGAGTTAACTGAAGAACATATAAGTAACCAGCTTATCTGAGTGTGGCCACACATTTCTCAGTTCAACTCAACGAGTGGCCTAATGATATCATCTCACTTATGGAGTGAGTGGTAATCCCTTCACTTCAACTATCAGTATGAATGAGTTCACTGACTAGACCAATCATACCCGTATTTGGCATCCTTTTACAGACCTGTTAGGCATATGTCAAATCTAATCAGATTCCTCATTCAATACTATATTGAAATCAGGTCGACAGATAAAAGAGATCTACATTTATAGAAGGGCAATGACACTTCCACCATGTGCCTTCTAAAGCGGATCGACCAAGTCCCGTATTGGTCATACGTACCTACAAACATATCATGTACACGTGTACATATCCTGTTCGTAAAAGCTTTACATTCTATTCATTCCCATGAGTAGAACTAGCTTCTGGTTATTTATGATATACAATCAATGGATACTTCATACAATACATATAATACAAGATATTTTAACTGAATGAATTAATGCCTTAATTCCATAAAACAATTGTATAGTACAATCAACAAAAGTACAATACAATAACAAAATAACTATGCCTAGAACTAGGGCACACCAATAACTTCAACTTCTGAGGTTGTACCCCCACCAATTATTCCTCCTTCTGGATCCTTTTCAGAAGTGAATCTAAACACTGCTCCAATTTTCACAGATTCCATAGCCACATCCACTTCCTCCTCCATGCATACTTCCTCTGTAAGTCCATCAATTGGATTTACTGCTCCATCTTTCTCACTACCATCCACACTACCTCCCATCTCAACTTCACATACAATCCCTTCCTCAACCACTTCCATCCCTCCACTCTCAACCTCTGGACATGCACCCCCTGTGTGTGATCCCTTAACTACCTCCTCCACTACTTCTTGTTTTGCTGGGTTGTCATCCAATTATGACTTCCTACGCAAACACATGAATCGAGATGATTTAGATACCAGGTTTGGTAGTTTTGGTTTCATGGGCAGAGCTTCTGGTATATCCGAAGCTGGTGGTGCTCCCAGTGTTGAGGAGTTGAGAAGAATGAGTCAGAGTGGCTCTGATGAACTGCTGAACAGATTTGCTGGTATGGGGCAAAGGACTTCTGCTGCTGACATGTATGCTCAGGGCATTGTGCTGCACGAATTACATTCCTTGAATGCTCAGAACCTGCAGCTCATGACTATGCTTCAAATGCAGGACCCTTCTGTCTACATACGCAATCTTTCTACACTTCATCTAGCTACCTATGAAGAGCTGTACAAGTTAAGAGAATTAGCTCTGACTCTTCCTTCATTGGACAACATTGCTCTTGCTTCTTCTCTGAAGGTCAATGAGAATTTGGAGATATTGACAGAAGAAGTCAAGGAAGCAAACGAGCATTATGAGGCTCATGAGAAGATGCTCCCAAGTAAGATTGATGACCTGCAAAGTACTGCCAATCACATTCTGAGAGAAGTGAAATCTTCTGCTCAAGGTTCATCATCTTCCGGGGCTGCAAAGATTGTATATGACATCACTCCTGATCTCAACAATCGACTCTCCAACATTGAGTCTGCTGTATCTGCTCAGAACGCACAGATTGCTGGGCTTACTGAACTTCTGAAGGTTATGCACACTCAAGCACGTGAACAAGAGAAGACTCTTCACAATTGCTATAGGTTTGTTCGAGGACAGACTTATATTCAGAATGAGCATCTCACTGCTGCTGTGTACGCTAACAATCGGTTGATCAAGCTCCTTGTGGAAGACGTTCAGAAACAACGACCTATGTCTGGTCAGACTTTTGATCATATGAAGACCATTGATGATGATTTCAGAAGAAGAATGGATATGATCAACACTGTGAGGCCAACTCCTCAGCAATATCAGACTGCACTGAATGTTCAGCAAAAATTGAAATCTCAGGGTGCTCTGGGTGTTGCTTTTGGTTCTGGTCAAACGGGGGAGAAGTCTAGTCAGAAGAGTGGTCTTAATACTGGTGTTAAGAGATCAAGTGTTGCTGAAGGTTCTAGTGGTGTTCCTCCTCCTCAGAAGAAACCTAGGAACTTGTAATCCTTTAGGACTTAAGCTTCTTAGCTAGGTTCTGGGTTGGGTAGTTTTTGTCTTAGGACTTTTTCTGCTCTTCTGATTATTTTGTTTCATATGTTGTCTTCTGATAAATTTATATACACTGAATCTTTCTTATACCTTCTTGTGTCTCTGACTTCTTACTTTTGCTTATGTTTCTTTGTGACTTAGTAAATTATACTTCATTAAATCTAACAACTTGATCTTAAGTCATTTCTAAGGTTATATAGATTGCTGAAGTTCACCATTTACACTAAAATGGGGGAGTTAACTTACTCAGAAGTTATGAAACATATGTATCAGGAAGTCACTTTCTAAACCTCATGTTTTCTGTTACCTTCTGACCACGGTTTGTCCATAACCAAAATGGGGGAGAATGATGAACCCTATGTGTTTTGATTATGTCCAAACGTTTCAGAAGATGAAATCTTAATACTCTCTTACATATAGTTTATTGTTGACTAATATTTTTGGTTACTTAGTCTATGTGTAAGTTACTCAGCAGGTGCTGAATGAATCATTTCTGGATTGCCTAAAGGACTCAGAAGATCTGTTTGCTGAAGTCAGAGTTTCAATAATTCAGAAGCTGGATACTCCGCTCTGAAGCCGAAGTCTGCTAAAGCTCTCCTCAGAAGTTCTTTGCAATCAGAAACTTTGCCAATTTGATCAGAAGTATAGACAACTGGAAATTAGCTTCTGAAAGCTTAGTCACGGGTTCTGTTTGAGCATTTAATGCTCTGACACTTGCATTCAATGCAAGGCGCCAAAAGTTCAAAAAGCTGTGTTAATGGAGCGCGCTTGTCTGTTCAAAAGAAACCAGAATTTCCTTGTCTACCCTTTGTTGATCCAATTGAAGAATGATTCCAGTCAACCTCATCTTTGATTTCAAATCACTTACCGGATTGAGTTAAAGAACAAGGATAACGGAATCAAAGTGTTTGAAGACCGTTTGAAGACTTGACAAATTAACGGCTACAACAACTGATGTCATCTCTTTCGAAGATTCAAACTCACCAACGGTCATCTTCATTCACTATAAATAGTAGCCAAGCTCCAAAGCATCAATACAAGTGTGATCATCGAGCAAAATCTCAACGCACTGTTTTAACAAGAAAAACAGAGCAACATTTTCCATTCTCAATCTTTCTTAGCATAGTCTTAGTTAAAGTGAGAGAGTGAAGAAAAACAAGTTCATAATAGGAATCTTGTAAACTGATATCGTTTGTGATATTCAGTTAGATTTAAAGAGAGAAATCTAGTTGAGATTAGAGTTGGGTGAGAAATCCAGAAAACAGAGTATTGTTTGTTCTGGTGGAAATCCTTTAGCTCTTTTTAGGCTAGTCAGAACTAAGTGAGAAATTAGCTTAAGTTCTGTTGATGTAAAGGAGCTTCTGAACTTGCCATAAAAGTTCTGAATAGTGGATTTATAAAATCTTTGTAGGCTGCGACCTCAGGGGACAAGACGTAGTCACAGGACTTCTGTGGCGAACTTGGATAAATCGAATTGTTCAATCAGGATCTCCTGAACTTCTTTCTCCCTCTTATACTTGTTATTTTTGCTTCTGTGTACTTGTTTATATTTAGTGCTGAAACAGATTTTCTCTAAAGTATCATTGTCTTTGTTCAGAAGACTGTCCAGAAGTTCTCAAATCAGAACTTTTGTTGCTGAAAACAGTCTAACTGTGTTTAGGCAGAATTTCCCTCAGAAGCAACTTCTGTAAGCTAGCTTCTGACTCTGAGGGAATTTGACTCTGAAAAATAAGTTTCCCGAAAAACTTAGAATTTTTCAGTTTTCAACTTTGACACCTATTCACCCCCCTCTAGGTGATTCTGTTCTTGTTAGGGCCAACACATTGCTGGTCTCAGAGTCTGACCACGCAGCCAGCATAGCTTTCTTGAACTTTCTCTTATCTTTCTTCAGCTCTGGGCAGTTAGGCTTAATATGCCCTGGTTGCTGACATCTGTAGCACACAATAGGCTTGTTTGGATCTCTCTTGAATTTTTCACCAGAATCAGGAGTTTTCTTATCAAAGCTCCTGAAAGGCTTCTTGTAGTTTCCACCTCTGCCTTTTCTAAAGGCTTTCTTGAACTTCCTGGTCAGCATCGCGAGTTCCTCATCTCCAGAGGATTCTTCAGAAGATTCTGCCTTCAGGACTACTCCCCTTTTTCCTTCTGACCTTTCTCTCAGGTCATGATTCTTCATTGACATCTCATGAGTAATTAGTGAACCAATGAGTTCATCATACTGATAAAAAGTCAAGTCCTGAACTTCTTCAATAGCAGTCTTCTTGGCTTGCCAAGACCTTGGTAAGCTTATGAGAATCTTTTTCAATTTTTTAGAATCTTCAATATCCTTTCCCAAACTCTTCAAGTCATTGACAATCTTGGTGAATCTAGAGTTCATATTTGAAATAGATTCTTTGTCAAGCATTTCAAATAACTCATAGTCTCTCATGAGTTGATTGACTTTGGACTGCTTCACTTTTCCAGTTCTTTCATAAGTGACTTCCAACTTGTTCCAGATATCATGTGCTGTTTCACAAGAAGAAACTTTGTTATACTCAGTAGCTGTAAGTGCACAATGCAACATATTTATTGCTGAAGCATTAGTTTGGAGTTTTTTAAGAATATCATCAGTGTATTCCCTTTGAGGAATTATAACATTCCCTAAACCAGCTTCCATCCTAGTTGGGATGAAGTTACCATTAGTGATAACAATCCAGGCACTCATATTCTGAGCTTGGATGAAGTACATCATCCTCTTTTTCCAGTAGGAGTAGTTATCAAATTAAACAGTGGAGGCCTAGTTGTGGAAGAGCCCTTAGGGACAATAAAGTGAGAGGAGTTCTCAGGCTGGTGTCTACTAGCCATCTCTATTGATTTTGATAGGATCTTACACTTAGATTGTTAGATCTTTAGTAAATATACGAAGTGACCTTCGCTCTGATACCACTTGTTGGCCCTAACAAGAACAGAATCACCTAGAGGGGGGGTGAATAGGTGTCTAAGTTGTAAACTGAAAATTTCTAAGCTTTTTGAGCAACTTAGTTTTTCAGAGTCAAATTTCCTCAGAGTTAGAGGCTAGCTTAAGGAAGTAGCTTCTGAGGGAAATTCTGCCTAAACACAGTTTGACTGTTTTCAGCAACAGAAGTTCTGAGTTGAAGAACTTTTGGATAGTCTTCTGAACAAAGACAATGATATGAGGAGTAAATCTGTTTCAGCACTAAATATAAGCAAGTACACAGAAGCAAAATGAACAAGTATAAGAGGGAGAAAGAAGTTCAGGAGATCCTGATGAACAATTCGATTTATCCAAGTTCGCCACAGAAGTCCTGTGACTACGTCTTATCCCCTGTGGTCGCAGCCGCCAGAGATTTTAAATCTACTATTCAGAACTTTTATGGCAAGTTCAGAAGCTCCTTTACATAATCAAAACACTTAGGGTTCATCACTCCTAAGTAGCATATGTGGTTTCATATTCCTTTTCGTTTTGATGTTCGTCTTGAATAGTACTTATGTACCAACATGCGTATTTATCTCAATTTCTGATTGTCTGTCGTTTTCAGGAATATGAAAATTCCATAGAGCCTATTTCTTTCGTGGCTTGCCATCTCCTACCCACAACGTTAGGAAGCGAACAACCGTTGCAACAGGGAGCTTGAACATCAACTTGAACAGTAGAAGGAACTCAACCACCAGTACCAACATAAACAATGGTGCATCCACATCTGGTGGGTCTCACATATCAGATTTTGGGGATAAGAAGATGAGGTTCCTGATAGACTATAAAAATGATCTGACTGACAGAGAGTTCTCCATCTTATTAAAGGATGGGAACTATGGTCAACTTGTTGGAGGATTTGAGAATATGGATCGTGCAGCATTTATAGATTTCATGAAGAACCATTGTCAGTTTTTAATGGAAAGAAATGGAGGTGGAGATGAAAATTCAAATAATGAATATATGTAGACTGAGATTTATTTTTTTAGAATTTATTTGTTTGTAAAACTTGTTCTAATTTTATATATGGATTTTATATATGAATTGAAAGAATCTGAACTCGTGTCTTGTATTATTGATTGAGAATCGTATATATACACAAAAGAGTAAACCTAATGAAAGGATATTTACATAATAAATAAACAAATCAAAATGACATTTTCCTATATATCTAATACATCCCCATAGTCGAAACGGGAGGAGAGCGAACATTAAGACTATGCTGAAAATCCTCAAACAATGGATGCGAAAGACCCTTCGTAAAAATGTCCGCGATCTGAAATCTCGAGGGAATGTGTAAAACCCGAACTTCACCTTTGGAAACCTTCTCACGAACAAAGTGGATGTCCATTTCAATATGTTTGGTATGCTGATGTTGAACAGGGCTATCAGATAAATACACGGCACTCCCATTATCACAATATACAAGAGTAGACTTCAGAATTGGACATCGTAATTCTAACAGCAAATTGCGAATCCAACATGTTTCGGAAACAATATTAGCAACGCCATGATACTCAGCTTCAGCACTAGATCGAGAGAGAGTTGGTTGGTGTTTCACAGACCAAGATAAAAGATTATCCCCCAAATAAACAAAATAACCTGAACTGGAGCGACGTGTGTCCGGACATCCACCCCAGTCAGCATCAGTATATGAGACAAGATTACCGAGATCCGATGCATGAAAGGTCAACCCAAGATCAACAGTCCCTTTGACATACTGTAAAATGAGTTTCAGGATCATGCAGGAACAAACAAACTTGCTGAACAACATAGGAGATATCAGGTCGCATAAGAGTAAGATATTGGAGTGCCTCGGCTAGGCTGCGATACTCAATAGGATCCGAATAGGGAGAACCAAACGAGATACTCAGCTTTTGTTTTGCATGAACTGGAGTCTGAACCGAATTACAGTTTATGAGGCCGGCCTTAGCTAGAATCTCCGAAGCATATTTCCGTTGAGAAAGAAACAAAGTGGTCAGAGATCGGGTGACAGAGATGCCCAAAAAATAATGAAGAGGACCTAGATCCTTCATTGCAAATTCCTTGCTTAATTGAGCAATAGTAGAAGTGGAGAACATCGGACGAAGGAACAAGAACAATATCATCCACATAAAGCAGCAAATAAGCAGTATCAGGGCCCCGATGAAAGACAAATAACGAATGATCAGAAACACTATGCGAAAACCCCAAGGTTGAGATAAAAGTAGCAAACCGTTGGTACCAAGCCCGAGGAGCCTGTTTAAGACCATATAATGATTTCTTGAGAAGGCAGACATAATCAGGATAGTTAGGATCGCGAAATCCCAACGGTTGATGCATATAAACAGTCTCATGTAAGTCTCCATGAAGAAACACATTTTTCACATCAAGTTGATGAAGGCTCCAATTCTTTGACAAGGCAATACTGAGAACAACACGAATGGTAGCGGGTTTGACTACCGGACAAACGTGGTCCCACAATCAACACCACCAAGTTGACTAGCACCATCATAGCCCACTACCTGTTCGATGAAAGTACTCTTCCTCTCACACCAACTCGATGACTGATCCTCTCTGCCGGTCGTCGACCGCCGGCGAGCCCCGCCCTAATCCATCTACTACTACATTGACCCCAACCTTAGATGGCTATGTAGGAATTGATATTTTGTTTAATCCAAACCTCAGGAAACAAAACCCTTTATCAAACTCTTTGCCTAAGCTTGTTACGGAAGCCAAAAAATCTTATGCTAGCTCTATAGTTAATCATATTCTCATTCCTGCTTCTGAAGCAGTGGTGACTGATGATGGTGATTCGCCTACTGTGCGGATTTCTCAAGCCGCTTTTGATAAAAGGGTTCAGCTCTGTAGTCACTCGCTTATTGGCAGGCTTATCCTTCGTAAAGGAGATGCGCCTTGGAAAATTGACGATTTAAAATTGAAACTTGCTCAATTATGGGGTTTCAAGGATGGTTGGAGACTCATCTCCATTGGGAAGGGTTATTTTCATATCCTACTTCCATCACACGAATCAAAACAGTTGGTCTGGAGTCGTGGTGTTCAATCCTTAAAACCGGGAATTTTTAGATTGCAAGCTTGGACTCCGGATTTTGATCCGAATAATCAAAAAACCACTACACCGCAGGTTTGGGTGCAGATTCTAGATTTGCCATGGGTTTACTGGGATCCCGTCATCTTAGCGGACATTGCCAAATGTATTGGAGGTCTTCTAAGATTTGATAATGTTACCTTACAGAGCGACTATGGCCACTATGCGAGAATGCTTTTGGATGTTGACCTGTCTAGAAAGCTACCAAACATTATTGGAATTGAACGGGAGGGTAAGAAAATTAAGGTTCGGGTTTCTTATGAAGGTCTGCCAAGCTTTTGTAAAGTCTGTTCTTCTGTGGGTCATATGGCGTATCAATGCCGGAGGAATAAGACAATGGAGGATGCTGATTTCAAGAAAAAACAAGCTGTTCATGAGGGTCTTCGTGGACAAAACCGCAACGTTGTTAATGTTAAGGAGAATCAACCTCACCCGAGAACAAAATCTCCAATCCGTGAAGTTCAGAATCATACGACTGTGCAGGTCCATCAAGTTATGTCCAGAATTCCGACGGATTTGGGTTTACATCTGCCCAATCTTGTTACTAGAACTACAAATGAGAATAATCATGTGGAAATTGATAAGCCTGCTGATGATGTTTCCCCCCTTGCCCTTCACAATAGTTTTTCTAAATTATTGGATGATGCTGTTGATCTTGTGCCTGAGACCCCGAGCTCGGATTGTGACGATGAAATAGAAATTGACCCTCCAACTAAATCACCTACTTGGGCAAATTTGGCAGAGGAAGAAGATGAGGAAACTGATGAGGTGGTACAGGATACTTGGGAGAGGAAAACTGGATTGTCACCCATTGTTCAGGTTGTTAACCGAATGGAGGAAGACAAGACGACACCATCAATTGTTGACCCAATTGAGAATTCTAAATCTCTGGCAGGCTCAAACATCGAAGGTAGAGATAATAATATGAATTTCACCGGAAATGCGGTTCAGGAAGATGAAATTCATGGAGATCCTATTTTAAAAAAACATTGCTGATAAGGTTAACTCGAGAGTAGAAGCTGCTAATAGAGATGTGAATAAATGCAGGGAACAAAATGTTTCGAATACTAAGTCCAATTCGGGCTCTAGGAAGAGTAAGCACTCCAAAAGGGTGAGTAGACGTCCGCGACGTTTTCGATGATTAAAATCCTTTATTGGAATTGTCGGGGTATTGGCAACCCCCAAACTCAACGCACTTTGCAGGGTTTTTGTTTGAAGCATCGCCCAGACTTTCTTTGTTTGACTGAACCCATGGTTGATTTTTCTTCAATCGCTCCTAACTTTTGGAAAAGCATCAGTATGAATTTCCTTTCGACTAACGACCGGGTCTTTCCTACCATTTGGGTTTTCCACAGAATTGATCTAAATAATTTATCTATTATTTCTAGACATGAGCAGCATGTTACTTTGGAGGTTGAGACTAGTGGCAATGTTCACAGAATTTCGTTGGTTTATGGTAATGTTCTGGCTACGCGTCGCAGGGCTCTCTGGGACGATATTCTTCTTCTGAAAAGTACTTTTTCTGGTAGTTGGGTGTTAATGGGAGACTTTAATGCTCTGTTGGGCCCTCAAGAGAAAACTGGACGCCCACCTAATCGTCGCTCTTGTTCCGAGTTTCATAACTTCATTGATACTGGTGACTTTTTCAATGTAGAAACAGCAGGATCCTTATATACTTGGACAAACGGGCAGTTTGGGTCTAGCCATGTTGAATGCCGGCTTGATAGAGCCTTAGTCACATCTTCTCTATTGGACTTTTGGGACCGAATTTCTTGTGTGGCTTTACCCCGGCATCACTCGGATCACAATCCCCTCCTTTTTTCCTGTTCTAAGGGCCGAAGTTCTGTTTCACGCTTTCGCTTCATGGGAATGTGGTTACTGCACCCCACTTTGAGGGAAGTTATTGACAATCATTGGAAGAGTAGCCACCCTAATCTCCCTTCGATGCAACTTTTGAATCATAAACTGCGCACCTTACGTCCTGTCCTTCGTGCTTGGAACAGGGATATCTTTGGACATGTTGATGTCAACATTCAAATAGCTACTGATAATCTTGCTGCAATTCAAGAGGAGATATCCACCTATGGTTTATCCGAGGATCGCAATAGACAAGAGCTGCAAGCTCATTCGCTTTTGGATGACGAACTTCTTAAAAAAGAAATTCTTTGCAGGGAGAATAGTCGTACGAAGTGGTTAAATGCGGGGGATAGAAACACAGCCTTCTTTCATCGTATGGCTTCTATTAAAAAGGCAAGAGTTGGGCTTGATCAGATTTTAATTGATGGCAATCTTAGCAGATCTCATGAGGCTATTGCAAGTCATGTTACTAATTATTTTGAACTGCTCTTTAAAAATCCTCGCAATGTTCCTGTGAATTATGATATTGTTCAACAGATTGTTCCGACCTCAGTCTCGATGGAGGAGAACCTTCTTCTTACACGCAGCCCCTCGGATGAGGATATTCGCAACTCTATCTTCAGTATGGATCGTGATAGTGCCCCTGGTCCTGATGGTTTCTCGGGTATTTTTTATCATGCCTTCTGGGATATTGTCGGTCCCGATGTTTGTCGAATGGTTAAATCTTTTTTTGACACTGGTTTCGTTCTCCCTGGTTTAAACTCTAATATTATGGTTCTTCTTCCTAAAATTCATGGGGCCAATGAAGTTAGTCAGTTTCGTCCGATTGTTATGAGTAACTTTAGCTTCAAAGTTATCTCTAAGATCTTGGCTGACAGGCTTGCTTCAATTGCTTCTAGAATTATTTCTGTTAGTCAGTTCGGTTTTGTTCCTGGTAGAAGTATCCATCATTGCGTCGCTGCCGCTTCTGAGGGCATCAACATGCTTGAGAAGCGTTGTTTTGGGGGTACCATGGCTTTGAAAATTGATATAAGGAAGGCTTTTGATACACTTGATTGGAGCTTTCTTCTTGCGGTTCTTGAAGCGTTTGGTTTTTCTGTTACTTTTCGGGATTGGATCCTGAACATTCTCTCCTCGGCAAGGATGTCTATTATGATCTCCGGAGCTCAATCAGGTTACTTCTCTTGCTCCCGGGGTGTTAGACAAGGTGATCCTTTGTCTCCGATTCTATTTGGGTTAGCGGAAGATTTCTTCAGTCGCTGGCTCTCTCATCTGGTGAATACTGGACAGCTTTCTCCTATGACCTACTCTCAGGGGGTATACTTTCCTACTCATATTTTTTATGCTGATGACATCTTTATTTTTTGTCGTGCTACAGTCCGTAACATGAGATCGATTCAAGAAGCTTTTAATTTTTACGGGAATCTCTCTGGTCAACTTGTTAGCTGGGGGAAATCAGTTGTTTTCTTTGGTTCGACTATGACTGCTAGACGAATCCAAACTTTGATTGACATTGTGAATATTAGAATCGGTACTCTTCCAGTTCAATATCTTGGTGTCCCTTTGTTTTGTGGAATGCCTCGAACCCGTCACTTGTTGCTTCTTGCGGAGAAAATGCTTGCTAGTTTTTCTAAATGGAAGGGTTCTTCTTTATCTTTGGCTGGTCGTCTTTGCTTAATCAAATCGGTGTTAACGGGTTCTTTTGTTCACTCTTTTATAGTTTATAAATGGCCCATTGCTTTACTGAAGAAGCTCAATCGTAGCATGTGTAATTTTCTATGGTCTGGAGATATTGCCACGCGGAAACTTGTTACTCCTTCTTGGAAAGTTTGTTGTAGTGGTCTTGATCAAGGAGGCCTCGGTATTAAAGATCTTCGTAAGTTTAATTTGGCTCTCCGTGGGAAAATGGCTTGGAGCATGACAACTGAGAATTCTTTTATCATGACTCTTTTACGTGGTCGTTTTATTGGGAGGTCGGGGCTGCCCAAATCGGTAATCATTAATTCATCGATTTGGTCTTCGATTTCAATCTCTTTTAACCGCATTCAAGAGGATATCTTATGGTGGGTAGGGCGTAATTCTTGTTTGAATTTCTGGAATTCTAATTGGTTACGTCCGTCTATTGCTTCACAAATGCATATTCCTTTAAGCCAGCGCCGTAAACTTGTTGCAAGGGTCTCGGATTTTCTTACTTCTTCTGGTTGGGTTAATTTGCCATCACTTCCGCTGGATATTCAAAACCAAATTTCAGATTTGAAACTCGGTTTGGATGAGGCAGATTGCAGTGCTTGGACCAAGACTGATTCTGGTTGCTTTTTTGTGAAGGCTTTTTATGCAGATTTTTTCCTTCGGCAACAGGTTCCTTCCTATTTTAAACGTATATGGAATAAAGTTGTTCCACCTTCTCGGTCCTTGCTTGTCTGGCGTGTGTTACACGGGGCAATTCCTACTCATGATAAATTGCAACAACGTGGGATGTCGTTTGTCTCTCGTTGTTGCTTTTGTCTTAACCATGTGGAAAGCATTGATCACAATTTTATTCGATGTAATTTTGCTTCTAATCTTTGGCAGGCTATCTCTGCTCTTTTTGGAGTGCAAATAAACACAACTGGTTCAATTTCTTTTCTTGTTAGTGAGGCGTTGAATCATAAGTTTAGCAAGCAAATTAGCTTGTTGTGGTTGGCTGCAATTCTTAATGGTTTTTGGTTGCTTTGGCATTTCAGAAATCTTGCTATTTTCGAAGATATTCCTCCCGTCCTTTACAATTTATTGCGACAGCTTTGGGCTTTTCTCCGTGAGATTGATAAGAATAATTCATGTTCCTCTTCCAACTCTATGAAAGATTTTCATGTTCTTCGTCAGTTAGGCTTAAGCGTGAGGCCTTCGCGTGCTCCAAAAATAATTGGGATTTCTTGGAAGCCCCCTTCCTCGGGCTGGTTGAAGGTGAATACAGACGGCTCAGCTTTGGGAGCTCCAAGTAGTGCTGGTTCAGGTGGTATTTTTCGAACTTCGAGAGGCTTTCCTAAAGGTTGCTTTGCGTTTTCTATTGGTTGCTCGTTCGCTCATATTGCTGAGTTACGGGCAGCAGTTTATGCAATCTCTGTGGCGTGGAATAAGGGGTGGCGTCACATCTGGCTCGAGTGTGATTCTATGTTTGTCGTCTCTCTTTTTAAGACTCGATCCACTCGTGTTCCTTGGGAGCTGAGACAAAATTGGTTGCAGTGTTTGAATTACATTTCAAAAATGTGTTTTGTGGTTTCTCATATTTATAGAGAAGGGAATAGAGTTGCGGATGCTCTGGCTAGTTTTGGTCAATCTCATCAAGGTTTTAATTGGTGGAACTCTGCACCTACTTTCTGCGATAGATATATTTCTGATGATTGTAATCTTATTGAGCAATTTCGCTTTGTATAACTTTTCCTTCTTTTTGTTCTTGAACTTTTTCTCTTTTTATTTTACTGGGCCTGATAGGGGTTGGTGTGTCGGGGGTGCCAACCTAGTTGGGATGCTCGACCTCTTCTCTTTTATCAGCTTCCCGCTCTTTATTTAAAAAAAAGACTAGCACCATTACCAACTAGTCGTGCCTTATATCGCTCAAATGAACCATCTGCATTAAGTTTGTGCCCGAAAATCCACCAACTACGAATGACGTTAGCATTCTCAGGACGGGGTACCCAAGTCTTATTTTTAATAAGAGCCTCGTATTCATCAAGCATGGTAAATTTCCAATTAGAGTAATTTAATGCGAGGGATGCATTTTGGGGAATAGGAGAAATAGATGGGGTGATGGAGACGGAAAGATTTAGCATGCGATGGGGTTTAAAATGCCTTGTTGTGCACAGGTCGTCATGGAATGTGTATTAGTGACAGGTGGAGGCGGGGTTGGGGTGGTATGGGAATGTGGAGACGTGGCAGCGGGCTGTTGAGGAGAATGGTGGGGAGGTGGGGAGGCGGTGGTTGTAGGGGTGAGAAAAACCGAACCGAACCAATCCGAACCAATTCGAACTAATTTCTATTTGGTATGGTTAGGTTTTTATTTTTTTTCTAGTTCGGTTTTCGGATCGGTTTGGTTTGGTTCGGATAAAACCGAACAAACCGAATTAGTCTTAAATTATTTTTTATTCTTTATATATTTGTGGTTTTAATTTTATAATTATTTTTAGTATATTAAATTTAATATAATACTTTCACTTCTCATTTTCTATTTGTGTATTATATTTAATTTAATCCTTTTCTTTATCATTTTTGTGTGGAATTATGCTTATTATATTGATGTAATAACTTATTAGATTTTTATAGTTTGTGAATTGTAATTTGTATGAATTATTATTTCATTATTTCGTTTAATCATGAATTTAAATTTAATTTAGTGTTAGTAGAGTTTGAATTTGAAGTTAATGAATTATTAAATATTTTTTTTCCAAATAAATAAATTGGTGTTTGGTTTTTATCCGAACCAAACCGAACCGAATTTAATTCGGTTTGAATTGATCCGAATCAAATTTAGTTCGGTTTGGTTCGGATTGAAAAAAATGAGTTTGTTCGGTTCGGATTTGTTCGGATCAGTTCGATTTTCGAACCAAAGCGGTCCATGCTCACCCCTAGGTGGTTGTGGCAGCAGGTGGGGATGCTAAGGATGAGGCATAAGGAGGGATGGGTGGTGTGGGTGTTGGTGCAGGCGTAGCAATGGGGGGTGATGTCATTGGAGATGGGTTGCTGGAAGTAGGTGGATGAGAAAAAAAAATTAAAGGGAGGAAAGAGCTGTAGTGAAGGTTTGAAAGATTGGGTTTGAGGGGTTGATGTTGACAAGGTTGGCTTGGAGTGAGGATAAAAGTTTTCATCAAAAACAACATGGCGAGAGATGATCATTCGTTTAGACGACAAGTCATAACATTTATACCCCTTATGATTAGACGGATAGCCAAGAAAACACACGGAGAAGATCGAGTTTGTAATTTAGGACGAGAGGAAGACGGAATGAGAGGAAAACAAAGACACCCGAAGGAACGCAAGTGGGAATAAGAAGGATGTCGTTGATATAGAATAGAGGTAGGAGAAAGAAAACCAAGGATTTTATGTGGAATAATATTTAGAAGATAGGTAGAGTGTGCAAGAGCATGAGACTAAAAAGATGGAGGAGGAGAGGCATGAGTAAGAAGTGTGCGAACCATATTATTCAATAGTACGTTCGAATTTGCCGTTTGAGATGATGTATGGGGACAAGAGAAACGAAATTCCATACCATGTTGTTCACAAAACTTATGAAAATTAGCATTATTGTATTCGCCACCATTATCACATTGAAACGTTTTAATTTCACGTTCAAATTGAGTGCGCACAAAATTTCGAAAAGAGAGAAAGACATAATAAACTTGAGACTTACGAGAGAGGGGGAAAGTCCAGAGAAAATTAGTATAATCATCAAGAAATAAAACATAATATCTATGACCACTAGAGCTTAGAATAGGTGACGTCCATACATCACTATGCACAATATCAAAAGGCATACACGTATTAGTACGAGAAGGAGAAAAGGGTAAGCGAATTTGTTTTCCAGAAACACAAGAAGAACAAATAGAGTCATTCAATTTATTGCAGTTAATTAAATTCAAATTCCTAAGAGCATTCAAAACATTTGCCCTTGGATGTCCCAAACGTTGATGCCAAATATTCGAAGACAAAATAGTAAAAGCTGAATGAAAAGTAGACTCGACTGACGAACTTGGTGTAACGGGATAGAGATCCCCCAACACTATTACACCTCATGATAATCACCCCCGTTTGCAAATCCTTCAGACAAAACCCAAAAAGATCAAAAGTTACAGCAACATTATGGCCATGGGTAAACTTGCGCACTGAAATTCAATTCTTTATCAAATGGGGAGCATGCAAAACATTGGTTAAGGCTAAAGGTTTGGTTGGAGAAGGTATTAAAGCATGTCCATAACCTTTAACTGGAACTGGTTGACCATTTCTAACGATGATATTACGATTTTGACTCATATTAAAATAAGATGTGAGGTTACCTCCATTAGCCGACATGTGTGAAGTCGCTCCTGTGTCCATGTGCCAAGTGTCGGGTGGAGGTTGAAGTGTCATCGTGTGCATAGCCGAGTCAATATCCATTGGAAACAAGGAGGAATCATATGACGCGTAATGTGCTTGCAAAGCAGTGGGTCAGGATCCCAAAATTCCCTGATGCTGAGGATGCGCAAACCGCTACGGGTATGCAGACCAAGCCGATGTGGGGTATGGGCTTGGAGGTGTAGCCCATGGCTACTAAACAGCCCAGTGGGAGTTAGGGGCCCAAGGTGAGGTAAGCGCATACTGAAAAGAGGAGGCATGAGAATTTCGACCCCCATACCGACCCCCTCTGCCCCGATTATTGCGATATCTGTGACGCCCACCACGGTGGTAATTACTTTCGCGCTGAAAATTCGGACGAGAAGGGAAGTAGGAAGGTCGAGGGGCCTGGTTTGGTGAAACAGCAGGAGGAGAGGCAGCCGAGTCCGCCACAACAAGAGAGGCTAAATCGGGTGCAATAGTTCGACGAGCTCGGGCCGTTTCTTCAAGAACAAGCATAGAACGAGCCTTATAAAATGGAGGAAGAACATCGCCATGACGAATCTGCGTACCAATAGTATCATATGCGTCAGTTCAACCGGAGATGAGTTGAAGAACCAACTGTTCGTTAGACACGAGAGAGCCGACATTAGCCAATTGATCCGACAACGTCTTCAATTGCTGACAATAAGATGAAACGTCAGAAAAATCTTCCATTTTCGTTTTGAAAAATTCCTGTTGGAGATATAAAGCACGGGAATTCTTATTGTCAGTAAATATATGTTGCGGACGGGTCCAGGCTTGAGCAGCAGCAGATCCATCGAAATCACAGTTTCAATGAGATCGTCAGAAATAGTCCCGTATATCCATTGCAAAACATAAGCATCAATACGATCCCATAAATCAGGATCAGATTGTTGAGGGGTAATCGGGGATTTTTCAGAAGCGAGAGGAGGAATCATATGATCAAGGACGAGGAAGGCATTGGCGTAGATTTTAAACAATTCTGACCAGGTAGTATAGAGCCCCTTTTTGATATCGAGTTCAATTTTAACAAAGTTTTTGATATTATGGACGTTGAGGGCAGGATGAATAGGATGAGGATGAGGAGGGGGAGGAGGAGGAGGATTCGAGGTTTCGGGCATCATGGTGGGAGAGGAAAATCGGCAGAAATAGGAGAAGAAAAGATAGGTATTTTGTCAATATGGATCAAATAATCCATTGGGTTTCCATTTAGAGATGGATAAAATATCTTTTTACCCTTATTTTTATGTAAAGGATAAGGTTTTAGGCTCTGATTACCATGAAAGAGTCTGAACTCGTGTCTTGTATTATTGATTGAGAATCGTATATATACACAAAAGAGCAAACCTAATGGAATGATATTTACATAATAAATAAACAAATCAAAATGATATTTTCCTATATATCTAATATGAATCTATCTTTTATATAAAAGGCGTGCAAGCCTTCTAAAATCCAATTTCAATTTGGTTTTTAACCAAATTAATCCTTCAATTTTTTCAATTTTGCTTCACCCACCCTAATAAAAACGACATCGTTCAGTTAAGTTGGTCATATCTATGGTATTTAAATGTTTCCACCTCCACTTTTCTCTCTCTTCTTTTGAAAATATATCACGATATTCTCCTTCTCTCTCAAGAGTAACAGAGTAACCCTAGACGCTGCTTGGATTCGTTTGATATCTGATGGGTTAATGATCTCCTTCCTTCTTTGTAACAGATTAACCTTAGGCCATTGCATGTCTTCCTCTAACAGCTACCTTCTATGTGCCTCGAAACAGCGGCGCCGGTTGTATTATTTTCGTCTGCGGTGAGTCACTTCTCCTTAAAATTATAATTTTTGATTTGTAAATGAAAAAAGTAAAGAATGTTTCCACAAATCCTGTCTTTGTTGCATTTAATTTGCATTTGGGTGACTTGAATTGTTTTACAGTTAAACCTAGCTCCCTGATTCTGCATGTCTTCCTCTACCAGCGGATGCGTATAATTCTTAAGTTCTGGTGAGATCCTTTTTATATATTTACTTCTTTTATTCCAAACATGGTTTCATCTATCTTGATTTACTTTGTAGTGATTTTTTACTCCACTTCTCCAACAAGGGCGGTGTTGATGATCCATATGTTAACCCTCTCTTCTTTTAATTTTTTGATTCTATGGTCATTTTTTTGTTTTCTTCAATTGCTATCAACTTTGTTGTTTTCCCTCGCCCCTTCCGATGTCTTATTGCTTATATAAATTACAGCTAATGTGTGCAAATTTTGTTTGTTCTTTTCAACTCATGGTGAATATGTATTCACTTTCAATGGCACTGAAAATTTGCTACAAAATTCCAGGCGTATTCAAACTCTCGAAGTACAAAGAATTGAAAAAAATATCAATGTTGTTTAATTCTGATTGAATTATCCCCACGAGCAAAACGCTTGAAATTATTAGCTTTATTGTGTTCACTGGTGACAAGTTTTGCTACATACTTCAATCGTTCAATCAATCTCCATCCATTTTGTTTGAAAAAGAATTGATTCTCATTATCGCAAATCAATAATTTTATCATTACTAAATAAAATGTCATTTTTTAATTGATTTTACCGTAAAAATTTCAGACTAATCCGAATTCTTTTCTGCTTCCATATATTTCAAAACATACATACCACAATCATCCCTGAAATCAAATTAACAAAAAGAGAATAATATAAGATAACTTAAAAATATAAGTATGAAAATATTTATCAAAATTGTAATCTAACTTACGAATTTGGTTGATTTAGTATTTTCGGAAAATCTGTAGGATAATTTGACGCATCTTTTAAAAATTGCCCCCTCATAGGATAATATTTGTAGATAATTAGCATGTCTTTCAACTGTCAATCATCATATATGCATTTAAATTGTAGTTCAATAGATATGACAGCTAAATATAGAAATAACAATACAATAATTAAACAAATAATGTTTTACTTACCACTCTTAAACCAATGTTTCTACGTTGCTCATTTACGTCTAATAAGTTCAAAATATAAATTTTTTGATCCACAATATCAATTACCAGCAAAAACCAATGAGATTCGTTATCATCATGTAAAGGAACATGTATCTGTATAATAATAAACAAATGACAATTTAATATAAGTTAGGCGTAAACACCTTTTTTCCCCTTGTGGTATACAAAATGTTGGCATTTGCCCCTTGTGATATTATTTCGTCATATTTGCCCCTTGTGGTATCCTAATTTGTCGTATTTATCCCTTGAATGGATGGAAAGAATACTATTTCGTTATCTCTTGCCCCATGTCACAATTTTACATGTGTACATACCACGTGACAACTCAATTTGAAAAAAAATAGGGAATTTATTGCAATAAAGTTTTAAAAAGCTGAGATGTCAATTGATAATACACTTCGATTTTTCTTAAAATTAAACAGTCATATGACATGTAAATATGTCAAAATAGTTACATAAGACAATATGTAACATAAGTGGTATATTTTCATCCAAATAATGACTAAATATGACAAATTAGAATACCACAAAGGACAAATATGACGAACTGAGATACCATAGGGGGCAACACTATTTCTTGAAGCTCGATCTCTCCCCCGGACGAACCATCTCGTCTCTTAGAAAGAGCCGCTAAACGCTTGGATCAGTTAAATAAAATAGATTGGTTCTCTGGAAAGAATCAATCAAAGAATTTGAAATGTGACAAAATAATACCACAACGGGCAAATGTCAACATTTTGAATACCACAAAGGGCAAAAAGCTATTTAATTCTATAAGTTAAATCTTTTTAAACAAAAATACTTTAAACATATAAAATAAGATAATTATACCTTTTCGATGTTATTATTGTCTTTAGGCTGCAAACGATTTATCCAACTAGTATAGTATCGAAATGTCAATCTAACCATCGGTGTCTCAAATATTTGTCTCGAAAATGCAGTCGGCAAATAAAAAAAAATTCGAAATTGGTTTCTTATGTAGATCATACAAATACATATCAATATTCTGCATAATAAAAAAAATCATAAAATGAGTTAAAAACTATGTATATAATATATATTCTATTTAACATTGACTATAGAACTTTATCAGATCAGACAACCAGTTTCCTGGATAAAACCCAAAGCTTCTTCCGCAAGCGCAAACCAACATTTTCTTTCATAAATGCGAATATTTGTTTTATGCAGATTAATAATACTATCACAAGGGTTTTGCTCTTCTGATAATAGAAAATCTAAACATAGCTTGTAGGTATCTTATACGTATGTCTCATCTTTTCCATTCAGTGTAAGAGTAGAGTGATCATATTCATGAACAAATAATAATGTAATTGATAACCATGGCTAAATAATGATTAAAAATAATATAATATATTTAATATATTGTGATAACCTTTGCAGCTAATTTGTTTTGCCATCGTGCTATCGCTTCTTCCATTTCTTTTGCTACTTCTTTCGTGATTTCTTCATCCCATTCTTTGAGTAACTCGTGCCGAGTTTGAACTTTTTTTTATAATATTACTTTATGTCTTTGAATCATCTATTTGTATCTCCTTCACATTTAATGATTTTACTCTCTTTTTTTTCGTATCTTTTTTAGGTTTAAATAATGGTTTTTTAATTCTTGTAGATTTTATAGGCACATTTTTCAATGGAGTTTCTCTTAATGTGACTAATTCCTTAGGAAGTCGATGCTCACTGAATGAGAAATTTATTATCTCAATCGGAATCTCAAATCGGGTATTTTTAGAGGTTTTCACATTGTTTTCATAATTAACGTCAAGCTTTTTTATAGCACTTGAGTCTAATGTATGAGACAATTTAGTAGGATAATAATCAAAAAATGGAGAACTAAATGATTTTTCAATTGGTTCATCACATTTTTTCTCTAATTCAACATCAGTTTCTCTTCTTCCATATCAACTCTTTCTTCATCACAAAATCTATCACATAAACTTTCATCCTCCCATGATATAGGAACTAAGGTTTGTTTTAAAAATGTCAATAACTTTTCTAGATTATTGGTTTTTTTACAACCAAAAAGAAATATATTAATTAAAGTTCAGATAAAAAGGAAGAACATAATAATTGAGAAGGTACAAATCACTCATCTCAAGCAAAATAAAACATCTAACTAAATAAGGGGCTACCCTAATAACAGAACGTTTAACAAACGTTATAGAGCAAATAATAAGCTCTTTTAACAAATAACCAACAATCTTTGACTATGCCGTTACAAGGTGAAAGAACCTCTAACGGGCGGGCCATTGATTGAACCACAACTAGTAAACTTGAAACAGCTTGAACCTTTTGCCACCGATGATCTTTCAGCCAACTCAAAGCTTCTCGAAACGACAAACCTTCCTTCAACATTAGATTTGCAGAAAAAACATATTTAATCCAACTCAAGACTTCTCTGAAAGACAAAGCGTCTTTTAGCGATGGATTTGCATAAAAAACAACTGAATCATTATTCTCATCAAACAAACTCCATCGTTGGACCGGGGCAACCACCAGAGCATCGCGATCAAGAATCGTTCCAAACTCACACACCTCATTAATATCCTTCAACAAAGAGTCTATAGCAATAATAGGTCTAGAACAAGAACGACTAGCAGAAGATCGCGATAAAGTGACCGAAACCTGATGAAAAAGCACAAATAAAACTCTAACTGTAACGCTCCTCAATCGGGAGAATTTCTTATTTCCAAATCTCTATGAACTAACAAAATTACTCGGAAAATTGTGATCCCAAACGGAGATCTTTCCACTGCAGAATCAAAGAAAAATCCTAGGCGACGCCTCTCATGGTTCTACTCCTTCTTGAACCTTAGGCGGCGGCTCTACTCCTTCTAGATTATTATTTATTGAACAAATTGCTTTTTCAATATTTTTATTTGAATCAATAAGAATTTTATTTGATTCAATGAGAATATCCAACTTGTCAAGTTGATGTTTAATATGATATTGAACTTTAAACTGCACGTAAATGAATTTATTAGTTTGTAAACTAACATGCGAATGAGTTAGATACAAAAATATAATAAATAGACAAAACTCTCTCAGAGAAAGAAATTGAAAGTATCAAAATCAAAGACATGTTCAAGTTTTTTGTTAAAATAATACTAAATTTACCTCATTATTGATATTCTCATCGGAATTATCGTAGATTGCTTTGTTGGACTAAAATTCAAATCCATGTATTTCATTATTTTGAATGAAAACTCAAGAACTATTCTACTCATTTGAACTTATAGGCATTTATAACTAAATAATGTGACATGCAAAAATTAACAACTAACATTTATCTTATAAAAAATAAATATATATTTAAAAGTGATAATTTTGGATATGGAGAGATATTTATTTAAAAATTAACAATTTACCTTTATCTTATAAAAAGTAAATATATATTTGAAATGATAATTTTGGATATAGAGAAATCGCTATTTAAAATTTGTTTTATTTATTTTCGTTTGAAAATTCTAAAAATTTATAAAAATAACACAAAACTATAAGCTCTCACATTGAGCCACATCATCAAAAGAGTCTCTATGATTTTGCCATGTGTTACTCTTTTCTTTGATTAACATAATTTGAATTCAAGGAGTTCAGGGATAGGGATGTAATGCTCGTAACGCTTGCCAAAGAAACTTGATTTGCGAAGTAATTATTCAATAAAAAATTTATTGTTTAAAATAAAGGTTAAAATATAAAAACTATTTAGAAGAAAAGCGTTTTAGTATACTTAATAGAAAATATAAATTCCTTCAAAAAAAATAGAAAATATAAATCACATCTAATAAGGATTTTGTACTTTAAATTTCGAATATTTCAACCAAAACATTTGGATGATTATGATTTAGTTAAGAAGTAAGATAATCTAAGTAATGTGAATATTTTTTTTTAATCAAAATATCTTCAAAATATTTTAAATAAAAAAGTTTTTTAAAATACAAAAAACTTAGAAAATGACACATAAGCATATGCACTATAATTTTGTCAAGTATCACTTTTCGTACTCCTTTTAATTATAGTATAGACTAGTCTTTAAGCCCGTACAATACACGAGTTTGCAATAAGTAGAAATATTTTGACAAAAATAATAAAATTATTATTAACTATTATGTTTTGACTTTTATTTATATGTGTGGATATGCATCAATTAAAAATAAGTTATGAAAAAATTAACAATGGATATTATATTTTGATTATAATTATTTAATATTTTTCATGTCAAGAATATTTCACTTTTGAATGTAGGAAAAAACCATTTTTGATTTAGGATGTGCTCATCTCTAGAGTGAACTTTTCTGAAAATTTACTGGTTAGAGTATGTATAAATAAATATTCAAGTAGTATTTTATCACTTTTCTATTTCTTAGTTCAATATCCTTCTTACTAACTACTAAAATCAAAGAAGAATTTATCTACTCTTTTCTTTGATTAACATAATTTGAATTCAAGGAGTTCAGGAATAGGGATGTACTGCTCGTAGCGCTTGCTAAAGAAACTTGATTTGCGAAGTAATTATTCAATAAACAATTTGTTGTTTAAATTAAAGGTTAGAATATAGGAACTGTTTAAGAGAAAAGTGTTTTAGTATACTTAGTAGAAAATATAAATTACATTTAATAAGGATTTTGTTCTTCAAATTTGAATGTTCCAACCAAAACATTTGGATGATTATAATTTAGTTAGAAAGTAAGATAATCTAAGTAGTGTGAAATTATTATTTTTTAATCAAAATATTTTCAAAATATTTTAAATAAAAAAGTTATTTTAAAATACAAAAAACTGAGAAAATTACACATAAGCATATGCTCTACAATTTTGCCACGTATCAGTTTCTGTGCTCCTTTTAATCATAGTATAGACATATAGAATATATATATATATATATATATATATATATATATATATATATATATATATATATATATATATATATAGATTATTAATTCAAAACCTTAGTATCTTTTCATATAATTAATTATACATAATAAATATGAAGTTCTTTTAATTTTTAGAGCATCTCTAGTGGGGAACAACAATTCACCACTCCACCTCATACAAATTCGGCATCTCAACACGGGCTGAACCAAATTAGCACATGTGTTGCATCGATCCCTCACGTAGGGACGAAACAAATGCTTCTATTTAATTTTTTAAAAAATAATTTTGGATTGAATGGAGCTCTAATATTATTTCCACCACAATTTTCTTTTAGTTTTCAAATTTGACAAATAACCGGATTGGCTATGAATTCAAAATCACTAATAAAGGACAAATAAACTAAAATGCACTAAAACATTCCAAAATTGTCGTGCTCGAGCTCATACAAGGCCAGAGATTTTAATCGCTCATTCATATTAAACTTAATTAAGAGAAATGTATTACTTAAATAACAATGGTGATTACAACGAATTATATATGAACAAGATACAACCACGAGATATAGTAAAGAATAGTTCCTATCTAAGAAAAGGAAACTATGCTAATCAGTGTTAATGATAATCGACTTAGAGAACACTCAAGAAGCTTGCAAGAATTCCAAAGTACTTTTAGTCGTTCACGAAGAGTATGAAAATGACTCGTGGCTAGAGGTTTGGTAAGAATGTCGGCAACCTGATCTTCTGTAGGAATGAAGAAAATAGTGAGAAAACCACTTTGAACGCGTTCACGAACAAAATGATAATCCAACTCGATATGCTTAGTGCGAGCATGAAAAACTGGGTTAAGCGTGAGATAAATTGCACCGACATTATCACACCAAAGTTGGATCGAGAGAGGAAGAGGTTGACCAAGATCAGACAAAAGTGATCGAAGCCATAAGAGTTCGGCTGTAGCATTGGCCACAACTTTGTATTCACTCTCAGTAGATTAGCGTGCAATTGTTGGTTGTTTACGCGTATGCCAGGACACGAGAGATTTGCCAAGGTATACACAGTAAGCTCTAGTGGATCGGTGATCATCGGGACACCCACCCCAATCACTATCAGTGTAACAGTGCATCTGTGTAATTGGGGAGTGAGAGAAGGTTAGACCAAAATCAAGAGTACCTTGGATATAACGAAGAACTCGTTTAACAGCTTTTCGATGCTCGTCAGTTGGACAGTGTAAAAATTGACATAGTCGATTGACAGAAAAGGATATGTCAAAACGAGTAATTGTGAGATATTGTAAGGCACCAACAATGCTACGATACTCAGTGGCAAAAGATAACGGTTTGCCCAGACAACGAGTAAGAGTGGGAGATGTTGCCATGGGGGTGAGACACAGTTTGCTCTTAAGCATCTTGACCCGTTCGAGGACATCAGAGGAATATTTCGCTTGACAGAGATGAATTCCTGTGGAGTTGTATTGAATCTCTATGCCAAGGAAATATGAGGCGCGATCGAGGTTTCGGATGGGAAATTCCGATTCAATGCGGGCAACTGTCGATGTGATGACCCACGGGAGGAACCTGTGATTAAAATGTCATCAACATAACAGAGTATATAAGTGGAATGAGAGCCATGGCGAAGAACAAACAATGAGTTATCAGCCAGAGACATGACAAAACCGATGCTTTGAAGAAAAACTTTGAGCCGATGAAACCATTCCCTAGGGGCCTGTTTGAGACCATACAAAGACTTCTTCAGGCGGCACACATAGTCCGGATGATCAAGATCTCGAAAACCTTGAGGTTGTTCCATGTAAATTGTTTCAGTTAAGTTCCCATGTAAAAAGGCATTGGATATATCTAACTGATTGATGAACCAATTATGTGAGGCAGCAAGAGCAAAGACCGTTCGTATAGTAGTAGCTTTGACAACTGGACTGAGAGTTTCCTTATAGTCAATTCCAGCATATTGAGAAAACCCACGAGCAACCAAGCGAGCCTTGTATCGTTCGACCGTGCCATCAGGTAGAAGTTTCGTGCGAAACAGTTAACGACAAGAGACCAATTCCCGATCATCAGGACGCGGAACAAGTTCCCATGTACCATTCTCAACCAGAGCACGAAATTCAGCGGCCATGGCTGAACGCTATTCTTTACTTTTGTTGGCCTGCGTGAAACAAGTGGGAGTGACCTCGCATTGAGGATGAGAGGCAGTCAGTCCCTCAAAGCGTCCTTTGGAGTTAAGAGTAGATGGACGAAGGGACATTGTGTGTTGTCGAGAAATGGGAGGAGCAGGGACCTCAGAAGGGAGAATAGGAATGTGCGAATGAGAAGACACAATAGGGGGAGAAGAACTAGTTTGTGAGGAGGAAGGAAGGGTAGAAGAAGAAGAAGAAGAAGAAGAAGAAGAAGAAGGAGAGGTTTGAACATTATGTAAAACTGGCGCCATAGGGGAAGTGGTGTCAGAAGCTGAAGGCGACATAGAAGAGGAAGAGGGAATTGGTGAAATCAAGAGGGATAAATTGGAGGAATGTGTAGAAGAGGGAGATGAGGACAAATGTGAAGATTCAAACGCAGAATCGGCAGTCGGTAAGTGAGATGGAGGAGGACACGTATTCAGAGAGGGAGGTTGAATAGAGGAGCTAGAATGAGGTGAAAAAGAAGAAGAATGAGAAGGTATACATGTCACAGGCTCCATAGCAGACGGAATAACAACAGTGACTGATGTGTCCGAACTTGAAGGTACAGAAGGACAAGGTGAAGTAAAGAGAGGATCCTATGCAGGAAAATATCTTCACGAAATTCCACATGCTTGCAGGTGTAAATATGATTAGTGCTAAAGTAGAGACAGAGATCACCAACGTGGTCAGGGGAAGGTCCAAGATACATACATAATTTTGATCGAAAAGAAAATTTATGTGTGTTATACGGGCGAAGAATAGGAAAAATGCCGCAACCAAAGCATTTTAATTTTTGTTATAGTCAGGTCGAGTTTTGAATAAAAGAAAGGATGGTGATTCATTGTGTAAGACCCGAGTGAGAAGAATATTAATTAAGTGAACACTATGTTGAATGGCATAATTCCAAAATTTTAGAGGTAAAGAAGCCTGAGCTAGAAGAGTAAGAGCAATGTCAACAAGATGGCGTATTTTCCGTTCAGCAATGCCATTTTGTGCATGAGTATGAGGACAAGCAAGCTTGTGAAAAATACCATGTTGATTTAAAAAGGGGCGAAGTTTTGAAATTCTCCACCAAAGTCAGAGTTAAATTTTTTTAACTTGTGCATTAAAGTGATTGACAATCATGGAATAAAAATTGGTAAAAACCTGAAAAACATCACTTTTGTTCTTAAGACAAAACACCCATGAGCAACGAGTAAATTCATCAATGAAAACAACAAAATAACGATGACCCAAAAATGAAGGTTCAGGGGAAGGACCCCAAACATCAGCATGAATAGTTTGAAAAGGTAAAGTACTACTCCTCTGAATGGAGGGTAAGTGTTGTCTTGAAGATTTCCCTAATGGACAATAATTGCACAATTCAAGAGAACCACTAGACAGTAATTTATTCTTTCCTACAATCTAACAAACAGTTTTATTTTGACAATGACCTAAACGTGCATGCCACTTTGAGAACGGAACCACTTCACCAACAAGTGCTTGCTTCAAGTTCGACGGGAGCATATACAATCCATCTTTGATAGGGCATTGCAACAAGATTTCCCTGGAAGTTTGATCCTTCATAAGAAAATAGTCAGACCAAAATTCAAAATAACACGAATTATCACGACTAAATTGTTCGACTAGTAAAAGAGATTTAGTTAATTTTGGCACAGTTAAGGCATTATTTAAAGCAAGATTGTTTATGGATGTATTACCAGAATGAGAGATAGACAGACCTTGTCTATTTCCGAAGAAAGCAGTATTATCCGAACCCATATTACGGAGTCACATGAGGAACATTGTCAGTTGATGGAGTCATATGATGTGTGGCACCTGTGTCAGGATACCACGGCTAAGAAACATCAGAGTGATAGGGATCAAAGTCCATAGGCTGCTGCCAAGCAAGATGAGCCTGAGGTCATGGCCCATGAAACCGACCACGAGAGCGATTACGACCCTGTTCAGAAGAAAAAGAACCAGTATGTTGCCTCTTTTGAGGACACTTGTCAGCCCAATGATTAACATCTTCACATGTCAAACACTGACCCCTCTTTTTATTAGCCTTGTGACCATGTGTATTACTAGTGGGTTTAATGCTGACATTAGCTGTAGGAACAACGAAAGACTCAACATTTAATGGATGAACATGACCTTGCAATAACGTTTCAATAGAAACCAGTTCACTAAAAAGACGGTGAAAATCAACAACCTGGTTATTAGACATTAGAGCAGAAATGGATGGATGAAACTTCTGATGAAGATGCTTTAAAACGAGACCAGGTAAAAGATCATCCGGGTAAGGATTACCAAAAGCGGCTAAGTCATCTAATAAAGGACGTAATTTGGTAAGATATTCCTCAACAGTACCATCGTGAGTAAGATTTTCAATTTTGGTCTGAATCGAAAGTCGTTTGCTAGCAAACACAAAACCAAAAGTACGTTCCAAAGTAGACCAAATATGAAAGCATATTTTCTGGTTATTAATTAATGGAAAAACATCCTCAGTAATAGAATTCAAGAGTATGGCTTTAGCACTATTTTCAACTTGTTCCCAAGCACGAAAGGCCGAGTTGGGAACATAATCCATAAGATTGTTAAAACGATGCAAGTACCTAGATGGAGCATCATCACGACTCACAACATGATCATACAAGGACAAAGATCGCAAAGTAGCCTCAATGTTAGTTTTCCAAGACCTATAATTAGACGATTTCAGTTTGATATTAATCGACACATTAATAGGTGTATTCATTGGCAATGGATATGATTGAACAACAGCACCACTAGACAACATATGATCAGTAGGAAGAGGGTTAGAAGACAATACCGGATGCACCGTTCAAGGGTAGAAATCGGTGGGAGGACCAATGTATAAAGACTGATGTTGAGGTTGTCCATTATCAATGAAATGTCGTGCAAAAGAGTTAGAATGATTGTTCGAAGAAGCCACGAAGACGGGTTGTTGTTCCGGATAAGCAAGGCGACGAAATTGGGCATCCGTCGACTGCTGGATGTTGATGAAGTTCTGCCGGGGCTGCTAAGTCGTCTGGTTTTGTGGTGCGAAGTACGGCTGCCGGAGAGGCTGCAACAGCGGCGGAACCTGCTGGTTCGAGGGAGGCCGCATTAGAAATTGCGGCTGCTGGTGAAAGGGAGCCGACGGCGGCTGCGACAGATGGTCGGGATGACAAGATTGAGGTTGATTTTGGGGAGCAGTAGATTGAAAATTTCCAATCGGAATAACGGGGCGACGAGGATTATTAGAGGGACCAGCGCCAAAGGAAGCAGGAATCGCAAACCCGGGAGGAACCGTCGGGTGCACAAGAAGATTTGATGAAAAAGGAGATGGATTGGGGTTGAGGATTTCGGATTCAATGTCACCGGTTTAAGAATTTTGGGGAAAAGATTCAGACGAGGCATCTTAGTAATCAAGCCAATGATCTGGGTTGTATGGTGGATTGTAGTGGGGTGGGGATGGATTTGCATTATTTGGATTTTGAAAGATAGAGGCGGAAGGAGCAATGTATTGTGAAGAGGCTGGGTTAGTGAAGTAGGGGTGTGACGTGGCAGAAGATGAGATTGGATTCTCAGTAGGTTCGGTAGTACCGAGTGAAATGGCCGGATGACCATTTGATTTGGACGGGTTACGAGGATCCGTACCGGCATAAAATACCATATTAAACTTAATTAAGAGAAATGTATTACTTGAATGACAATGGTGATTACAACGAGATACAACCACGAGATATGGTAAAGAATAATTCCTATCTAACAAAAGGAAACTATGATAATCAGTGTTAATGATAATCGACTTAGAGAACACTCAAGAAGCTTGCAAGAATTCCAAAGTACTTGGTGAAGACACAACCAAATTGGGACACACAATATATTGTCTAACAATTCATACCCTTCAAAAATCTTAAATCTCAAATGTGCTCAACAGAAATCCAAATTATAAAAAACGCATATGGCCTCGACCACTGTTCTCGCTATCAAGCCATTGTTGCTGTCAACGGCCACTCCTTTAATTCTCCATCTGGCTCTCTTCTACCAATTGCTTCATGATCTGGAAAGGCATTTAAGAATTTTTGGGTGATATTTGCTTTAGGTTTTGTAAATTTGGGGTTCAAAAAATGGAGACAATAGAAGGAAAGCAAATAACAAGTAAACTATAGGTCCCTTGGTTTTAAATCATATTACATATTCAAGGAACTAGAAACTTCCATACCGACTACTTATTGGGACAAGAACAAGAAATGTCCAAACAGTGTAATCTGGTAAACCAATGCCCCCAAAAATTGAGAACATGCTCGAAGAAAAGTTAACCTTGATCAACTTACTAGGGCATTCCATAAATCAACCCATTGCCAAGTTCCTTCACTGGGAGTTTTGCAAGGTACTCTTGTTGTCCCTATAGGCATCATTCTAACTCCTGCTTATATTCATCCATGCTTGCGAGTCCTGCAAGCACACAAGCAATTTCACGAGCAATATATGCATAGTAGCAATTTAAAGTCGTGTTCATTTTTAACACGACAACACGATACAGAGATAACTTGCTTGACATGATTTTAATTTTTTTTGCATTTGAATCAATGTATAAGTATGTGGAATATAGATCAATTACTACGATAATGACACGACAACTCGTTTTGATTTCCCTAATTGAAACAATGCCCAAAGTTGAATACTTGAAACAAAATTCAGTTGATGTGTTCATTACGGAGCCAAACTCCAAGGACTCTAAGGTCGCGAAGTTCAAACTAGCACATAAGAGCTGAGATTTTTTTATGCATCCATGGGTCAAAAGGAAACAATAAATGACTAGTGTCAACAAAATTTTGGATAAGTGAAACTCTTTGGTCACATGTCATTCTTTCAATTGTATCTATTAACTGAGGGTGCTCTGCCTCCTCATGTCCCCATTGCTTTCACCTCTGGATGTCTTATAAATATATACAAAAGTAAATTACATATATGAACTGGTGGAATTTAGCTTCGGTGTACAATACAATAATAGCTACAACTAACTCAAGTTCCCTGTTGCTATGAATTGAATTTTCTACAGTTCAAGCCTCAAGGATACTCTATGATAACAAAAGACAGTATTAAAATCTCGATCTTCAACAGTTTACCCTTAATCATGTCACTAAATAGAATCAAAACTAAAGAGCTAATTATTAAAAGCAAACTTGAGATACAATCTTAAGATATGGACAACTTGTCATTAGTTCAATTGTATTTACTAACTGACAAATGCAGTGCGCATACAAGAGGCAAGGGAGACGAACCACCTTTCTCATAGGTTGTTCCCGGTGGCTAAGGGTGCACCGCCACCTTATGTCCCTATTGTTCTCGTCTTCAACGTCTTATAAATATACGTAAAAGAAAACTACAAACTGGCAGGATTTAGCTTCGGTGTACAATAACAGCTAAAAACAACTCAAGAACCCCAGTTGCTACTACTTGAAGTTTCTACAGTTGAAAGATATTCTATGATAACAAAAGACGTTTTAAACCCCCGCGCATTGACAGTTTATCCTTAATCATGTCACTTAAAATTAACCATAGAAACAAAATTGAATATCAAATTACCTGCAATGAAGGCTCTTACTGACTCTGCTATAAAATTCAACAGTCAAATTAGGCCTCCTGCTCGAACACAACCCTAATTCATATTTCAACAATGACTTTGAGGAACCTCACTGAAAATGCATCATAACATCAACAACTAATTGTAAATACAGAACAAAAGACTGAAGACATGGAATTGGTAATAGGAAGGGTAGAGGAAGAGGTAGAGGCAGTGTTGAGAGCCATCAAACACCAATCCACAACCAACTCTTCTTGTCTGGTTATATTACGTTCGCAGCTTTTATTCTCTTCAAGTTATCATTTCTAGATGTTTGTTCCTTAAATGTTGCATTTAATTGGCTATTTCCTATTGAATGAAATTGAGAGCAATGAGAACACGAGCAACATCAAAATGAGAAAAGAACCGTTTCGGCAAATAAGTTCAAACTATACCTCTTTTCAGATGAATGCTTTCCTTCATGAGCAAATCCTCCTCTTCTTTTAGTTCAGAATATGTCTGAAAAATAAGCATTGAACACAAGTTAAAAACCTTAAATACTAACCTATATTATTCAATTATATATTTAAAATGTTTTTATATATATATATATATATATATATATATATATATATATATAGAAAGGATCATGTGTGACACTTATGTTATTGTGAGACAGATTTTTATTGTGTGACAAAGAGTGGCAATTGTGTAATTAAATGAAAAAGGATGGCATATTTTAAGGGGCATACACGTGTAAGGAAGGGAAGGGGGTGATGATGTCAGCACTGATGTCATCGCAGGAGAGAGAAAAGTCTTTTATTTCTTTTCTTTAAAATACATTTTCCCGATGATCCCGAACTCGGTTTTCGAAAATTTTTATACCGTTGGACTCGTATTAATTAGCCGGTCATTTTGAGATCCATTGTGGTCAAATAAAAACGACATTTTCATTTTGGAATATTTGGTAATGACTTTTGGAAGATTTGGTAATGACTTTTGGAATATCAAGAAATTTGAAAAAAATCGTTTTTATTTGAACACAATGGATCTCAAAATGACCGGCTAATTAATACGAATCCAAGGGTATAAAAATTTTCGAAAACCGAGTTCGGAATCATTGGGAAAATGTATTTTAAATATTAGTTGTCACACAATAAAAGTTGTCACACCTAAGGACCTTGTCTCACTTGATCCTCCCCCTATATATATATACATATATGTATACATACAAAAATATTCAAGTTGCATAACAGAGGAAAACATGAGATTCTTTCATTTTGACTTCTATGATTTAGAAAACATTAGGAACATATGGATCATATAATTGACATCAATTCAACTCTTAACCACATCACTTCCAAAGAAATGAGCTTTCAAATTATAAGAAACAAATTCTTAATAATGACCAAGATATTTTGGCAGAAGTTTTGAAGAGTTTGGATTCCCAAAACATGAAACGCTTTAAAATCAAAGTTTTCGTGCAGCGTACATACAAATTACCCAAAGTTATGGAATAAAAATTAACTTTATATGTTCTTTCTTTTTGATCTTTTAGTTGTGGTAGCAGTGCTTGCAGATTCAACATTAGTAGTTCCTTGCAATTATCATGAACACCATGGATTAGAACTTCAAGAAAAAAAACTGAAGAAACAGAAAACTAAAGAACAAATCAACATTAGTGGTTCTTGTGATTCAAATTACGATAGATCCTTCATGTTACCCGACTTAAGTAGTATGCCACTCGAGGAGGATCTTTCTTCCGAGGGCCTATCTGGAACGATATGACGAAAATGCCGAAGCAATCCAATCTGTCTACGCATTTTTAAACACGTTACTACCCACTGTTTGCATCACAGAAAACTAATTGTTGATAGTGAATTATAAATTACATCTTAACTCGTCAAATAACAAGACAGCAAGCGAGTGTACCTTTGTTCGCTTCTTCTCCACCAAACACGAAAGTTTAAGGATAACTGTAGGTCGACGACTCCCTAAGGAAACTTCGATTCGATCTGCCAAATTCAAGATGATTTTTGCTTTAGGTTTTGTGAAATTGGAGTTCAAAAAATGAACACAACATAAGTAAAGCCAATAGATGATGTAAAGAAACGTGAGATGAAATATCAGACAGAATTAATAACGTTTTATTTAATTAAGAACGATATTTAAAACGATTAAAATATATTTATTTATTGAATATGTGGCATAATATAAGTGGATAGTGTTTTTTGTGGATAGAGTTATGATATATTGCGGTACCTCGCAATGTATTGTAGAATTTTCGCCTCTTAAAAGTGACTCAAATACCAATCGTTAGTTGGCGCAGTGGTAGCATAGAGCTGCGCTTGATAGGGAGGTCTGCGGATCGATTCCCCACAACCGTAACTGGGAGGGGTTGAAATACCATAATCCTTGGACCCACCCCGAATCCGAATTAGTCGGCCCAATATAGTTCGGTAACCGGATGAAAATTAAAACTAAAAAAAAGTTAAAAAAAAAAGAAGTGACTCAAATTAGGCCAATTTTGTAATTATTACCTAGTATATAAAGTCGAAGTGCTACCGCCGGGGGGAATATATCAGTCGTTTTGGTCATTGATCCATATCGGCAGTCGGAAGAAATGGCGCCGAAGAAAAAACAACAGAAGCAGCAAAACAACAGTAAAGCAACTTCATCATCATCATCATCATCATCATCATCATCTAATCCTAAAACCCTAGCCTCTTCCTCCGGTCCACGGCTCCAAATTTCAGCGGAAAACGAAAACCGGCTACGGCGGCTCTTACTTAACTCGAGCGGCTCCACGCTGCCGGCGATATCGACTCCGGCGCAAGAAAATGTCTCTAGATCTCAGAAGGCTAAGAGGCTCAAAAATATCTATGAGAACCTCTCCTGTCAAGGCTTCTCAAATGATCAGATTGAACTCGCTCTCACTTCCCTCAAGGTTAGGGTTACTCTTTATTAATTAATTAAACGAAGAGCTTTTGTCTTTTAATTTGTTTTTGATTGATTTTTAGTAGGACAATGCCACTATTGAGTCTGCTATGGATTGGTTGTGCTTAAATTTACCGGGGAGCGAGCTTCCGTTGAAGTTTTCTAGTGGCACTTCTCTGCACAACGATGGAGGTATATCTCGTAACTTAAAATATAAGTACAGTAAAAACTCTATATAGGAATACTTTATAGAAGAATAACCTCTCAGTTATACAAATAGTCCGGTCCCAAGTGCTGAGAGTCTTTGCTGTAATGAACTCTATTTAGTAATAACCTCCCTACTGTTATACAAATAGTACGGTCCTAGGTGTGTTACTATATATATATATGTATATATAATATCATTTGACTCCATATATAATATCATGTGACTCTTGTTAGAGTAATCCTACATTTTGTGGTGATTGCAGAAGAGAACATTTGCTCTTGATTTATAGTATGTCTTCTCAAATTGTAGTCAGTGTTAAACCAACTGTTGAGAGTCATTGTTAAACCAACCTCAACATCCCAATTGTTATACAAATAGTCTGGTTCAAGTGTATTACTATATAGAGGTTTTACTGTATTGTGATATATTTGTATTGTATGAAGTTCATATAGCAACTCCTGTTAACAAATGAAATATGTGATAATGTTGAATTTAGCTTCTCTTTTCTTTTTTACGCAGTTATTTGTTTCTCGTTTTTTATTTTTTACTTTTCAATCTGTAGGTTCTGTTAGTGTTATATCAACCGCCAGAGAAGATTGGACTCCTCCAGTCCTTGTTACCCAGACTGAGGAAGATGTGCAAGCAGTTTCTGTTAGAATCAAGGGCCGTTGGGATGAAGACGAGACTTTGGATTCTCACCAACCATCACAAGCAGACTGGATTAGGCAATATATGCAACAACAGGAAGAGGTATGAGGACTCAGTGCATTTCCATATTATAAATATTTGTAAGTCAAATTTGATTATTGACCTATCTATGTGTTTCTTGTTTGTATGAATTGCTCGATTGTTACTTCACGTTTTGTTCATAAAAATTCCAGCAAAGTAATTGGTTTTTTAGAAAGGTGTTAGTGGTTTAGACACGATTGGAAAAGAAAAATGAAATATTAATAAAATAGAAAGAAGTCAGTGAAAATTACCCTTTTCCACTGCAAAACATGAGCAACTTCGATATCTGAGTTTACGGACTTGCTTGTTGCTCAACTTTGTTATGTATTGGTACTGGTGAACTTATTTTTGTGAAGTTTCTATGGATTTAAAATATTAAGTTATTGCAAATCACAGTAGTGAAAAGAAAATTCAAAATTTTGCCTAATCAGGGGGAAGATAACATAGAATAGTAGAAAACTATAGTGCAATTGTACACATCAGTTTTAGTGGTGGTTGAGACAGCAAAAATTGTATGAAATTTGACGGAATACATATTGCTTTGCCATGTGATAACTCTTACTCACTGAGCCACTTCGAACAAATTTAGGGATATTTAGAAACATGTTCCTTAAAGAATTAAAGTGTATTGGTTAGTAGCAGGATACTTTTGCCCTAAAAGCAGGTTATACGGAATTGCAGTTAAGCTTGCCTTTTGTTTTCAAATGATAGTTAGGATGATATGCACAGACAGTTTTTGAGAAAACCAATACAATGGATCATGTGCGGAACTACGTAAAGTAGATAAAGAAACAAATATGCTGGCAAGAATTGCAGTTACATTGCTGAAAGAAATGAAGTGGAATGAGACGATGGTTTATTTACGTGCTAATTATACTCTAGAGGTTTCATCATTGATTCAAGGAATTGATTCTTTCTAGCACTAGGAGATGTTGGACCTTTTGCGTTGCTTTAGATTAGGGTTTGATGGGACTAGGAATAGAGAATTCAGAGTATAGTGGAACCCTGTTTTTGGCATTTCTGTCTGGGTGGTTTGCGGAAGTGTTTGGAGCTTGAAGCAGTTCTTTTTGTGTTTCTTTTTTCTATGAGGGAAATCTGAATTTCATCTGTGCTACCTATTATTTTAATTATTTTCGGTTATTGGGGAAGAAGAAAGGAGCAAGACCTTTTTTCCACCTCTTGTGGTAGGGAATGTTCTGTTAGCAAAAATCACAGGGGTTTATTATTATTATTAATATATTATTGTTGTATTTTTTATAAGGATTTTAAACTCTTGTTATTTTGGTGAAACAGCTGGTTCAGTTTTGTCAGTGACTTCCTCCCTTCTTTAAATTGCATTGCTTAGTATAGTTATGTGATGCAATGTTTTCATTGACTCATGTAAAAGGAAAGATCTTTGACTTGGAAATATGCTTATAAGTTCTATGTTATATTTAATGCATGGTGATACTAATATGAGAATATTTGGACGCAAGAGATTTATACAAATCTCTGGGTGAAGATAACTGTAGAGATTGTACATCTGTGGAACATGATATGTTAGTTTTTGTGGTCCAAACGCAGTTGGAACTTGGGTTTGATTTTGGAAGAATTCCAGAAGCTTTTCGTTTCATGCTTCATTTGCAATAAAATTATTCATCGTGAATGGTGCTTGATAAATTTGACATCTTTGCTCTCTGGATGGGCCACACTCTTTGCAATTTGCTTCAGCATAATATGATACTTTTTTGTGTTTTTGTTCTCAAGTAATGTGTGTTTGATTTTGAGGTGAAAAAGGAGCATCTAAAAGTGCATTAAAGAAGTTACTTCTTTATTTGGTAATATTTGCAGGACGAGTCGCAAAGTTGGGAAGATTATGATGAAAGTTTTGTCAAAAAGGTAAGCCACTTCTTTTCCTTACTTTTAAGTCATAAAAAATACCGGTAAAATATTGGAAGCAATTGTTTGCATGATTTTGGCTATCCCCCTTTTTAGGATGCTGTACCACGATCTTATGATGTTATTGCTAAAGAGTACTACGCAGCACGATTCGAGGCAACAAAAGCCAAAGAAAAGGGCGACAAGAGAAGCCAGGATCAAGCAGGGAGTACCATCCGCAAACTCAAGCAGGAGTTGTCCTCTCTAGGTTGAATTCAGTCTTTTTTTCCTGATCCATGGCCAAATCTGGTTGTTGTACTAATTACCTTTTGTTCGATTACATTCATTGAGCAGGATTTTCTGATGTCATGCTGGTGCAAGAGTTCAGCCGGGAAGGTGCTATTGATTCTATGCATGAAGACATGTCTACGGTGCCTCTTGAGCAAAATCAGGAAAAAGGATCATCTGATGGATGCGGTGACTCAGCCTTCGTGATGCGCTCAGAAAAATTATCAGCTGATCCAAATGATATAGATTCCATGGACTTCCCAGTTGAACAAATTTCATCTAGCACACCTGATCAAGATAATATTATCTCAGAAGATGAGTCTGAAGACGTGGAGCTTGGTGATTCATTCTTCGATGATGCTGCGTCTAATGAAGCTTTACCTGCTCAAATGCTGGAATTGCAGAAGAAGGAAAGAATGAGAGAACTAACTAGTGAGAAGAATCTAGAAAAATTAGATGGCATTTGGAAGAAGGTACTAATGTTTGAAGTACAAGAAATTTTGATAAAATATGATTGGTTGTAGATGTAACATTATACATGATGCATTGCTCAAAAGTTTCATATATGTACTTGTATATCTTCTCCCAATACCTGTTAGAAATAAAGGACCGCGACGAACTTTTCATGATAATCTTTAAGAGCTGGAATATTTGGAGCAAGATAATACTAGAAGTATGATACTTTGACTTATGGTCGTTTGGTTGGATCAGGATGTTTATAGGTACCAGCTTTTTCTGGTGTACTTCCTGGGCAGTTCTACAAAATTTCAGTTTCTAACATAGTTCAAAATCCAATTGCTATTGTCTGCTCTGTTGTCATTCACTAGTTAGTTAGCCGACCTCGAATCATTTCGGGATTAAGGCTTTGTTGTTGTTGTTCAGTTTTTTTTAATTTGTTTTTCCTCGCTGATGGAGCCTATAAATGACAGGGGGACCCACAAAAGATTCCTAAGGCTGTTCTTCACCAACTTTGTCAAAAGTCAGGTTGGGAAGCGCCAAAATTTAGCAAGATGCTTGAAAAGAAAAAAGGTTTCAAGTATTCTGTGAGTGTGCTGCGCAAAGCTAGTGGAAGAGGCAAGAGCAGAAAAGCTGGAGGGTTGGTTACCCTTCAGCTTCCTGAGCAGGATGAAACACATGATTCTGTTGAGGTATTTTTGCCTGCTTTCAATTTGCAAATTCAACTTCCAAAGGTACTTGTTTCAACTTAGAGCTCAAGTCAGAGCTGTGAACTGCTAGCCGATAGTGTATGAACACACAATTAGAATAGTTCTCTATGTTACCCACATTACCAATTCTCTAGGCTAAGTACAACCTTGATTGGCCGTAGCCTTTTCTAATCTCCACTATCATTGTTACAGCTAGGGATGGCAATAATGTGTTCTAGACAGTATTCTTTGGCGACATCGACTTGATATTGTGAAATGAAAATGATTTTTTTGTTTTTTATGTTTCTTGGGTTTGGGATACTTTGACCGGTGAATTGCTCTCCGACTTGACTTATTTATTATGTATCACTTGCTAAGTACCTCTGTGCATGATTATCACTTGTCTATACTTGAAGCTAATTTGCTCAATTGTACACTTCATATTTTGCATTTATTATCCGCAATGTTCGTTAAGGATATGGTATTATGGTCTCTCTCCGTGTCACAATATTTTCTTTTCTATCATGTCAGAACATTTACACATAGAACTATAAGCATATAAATTGTAAGGTTGCTAATAACGTAAGTAACTTGTTCATAGTGAAAGAGGGCAAGGTAATGGGTTTGGCTTGACAAGATTGCTAACTATGCATTTTAGGTAAGTATTTGTCATAAGACTAGTTTGATCTAACCAACCCGACTGGAGTGATAGAAGTCTAGAACATACTGGTTTACATCAGGCCAGGATTTGAATATTGACTTCTACCATATTTTTAGTCCTCTTTCAAGTCATTCTGGTTCTGTACGAGCGTATGTAGTATGCATAATTTTGGGGGACTTGATATCTGGATTGAATGAGTGAAGTGAGATATCTTTTAGGGCTTTTGACCTGTTTTTAATTGGGTAAGTTATTTTGTTGTTACTGGTTTCATGGTCTGAATAGATGACCAAATTTTACTTTTATCATTTGAATGCTGCATCTTAAGGGCGAGATTTAAACTTGTAGTGCTTGATGTTTGACTACTTTCACTTTTCAAGTTTGATTTTCCTCTAATGGCATATTTGTTTTAATTTATATATGTACATTAATTTTGGTGTCACCTTCTTGTTTTCTTTGGCATGGACATAAACATATATTTCAGGATGCTCAGAATAGAGTTGCAGCATTTGCCCTTCATCAACTATTTCCAGACTTACCAGTTCACCTCATAGTTATCAACCCGTATGCTTCTCTTATTTTGCAGTGGAAAGAAGGTCATTATTTTAAAATGACGTCCATATAATTAGAATATCCATTTTATCCAAGAATGTTTTATTTATTTGGACCTTGTACGTTATCAATCTAAATTCTCACTTTGATTTTTATTCCACTTTTTCATAGAAATCGAAGTAATAGTATTGTGAATTCCTGTTTTTGACATCTACTCTATATTTTCTCCTCTCATCTTCTGTTATTTTTTTTGGAGTTGTTGGACTAGTTATTAACAAGCATTTCTACAGGAGAATTTTCAAGCAAAGTGGAAAACAATGTGGAGGATCGAAGGACTGGGTTTGTAGATTGGTTACTGAATGCAGATGGAGATGTCAGCATTAACGCTTCAAATTTGCCTTCAGAAACATTAGAAAGCTGTGATGTCAATGAGTCCAGCCATTCAAAAGATGCTATTGCTGATCCAAGAGCAGGAAGTATAAACACTTTTCTTTTGGTCTATGTGCTATAGTCAAGTTACATGCTGGTTGAGTTGCTTGATTTAATAATACTAAATAAATAGTTTGTTTTCTTTGCGCTGTTGCATTTGCCATTGGTTTGTAATTTTGCGTTGTTTTTATAAGTTTCTTTTCTCCAGCTTAACAAATGCTCCTCTTGGTGTCAAATAAAATGAATAATAAAGCCTGTGAAACAACAAACGGAATTTCGGCAGGATTAAACAAATAGGCAGCCTCGGGGATATTTTGATATTTCTCCATGCTTAGTGTAAATAAGTACTGAATTTAATTGCTGGAAACTAATATAAAATGGTAGTCATGTTGAGCCACCTATGTTGTCATCAATATTATGATGGAAATTCTTGTAACTCTATCATGTGATTTCTAATCATTGGCCATTTTTCATTTGCAGAAGAAAATCATGCCAGAGATATAGAAAGTTCTTATTTGAGACAGGAGCAAGAGAAGAAAAAGAAAATGCAGAAATATAAGGTGGGTATATTCTCTTTTCAGGTTCTTCTGTGATGGGAAATAAGTTTCCACTTGTACTTAAAAGTTGGCTGTCAGTTTTATTAATCTTTCTTACTTCCTCCCTCCCGATCTATAATATAAAATCCTTATTTCAACTAGTCTAATAATATATCTTGGATTGTTTTCCATTACAAGAAAATCCGGGAATTAAATTATCACTTGGTCACTTAGTAGTATTGGTTTCTTTGCAGTAAGGACTTGGATAGAGCCCCGATATTTTTGTATCAAATAGCTTCCCTCAAGAGTTGAATCTGCATCCTTGTGGTTGAAAATCTAAAAATCTTGCCAACGTTGCATACCCTTGTTTGGTTGCCTAGCACGAGCCATGAATTATATCGCTGCTAGCTTTCATTTCAACTTTGGCTTTTGATTACAGAGGCTAGTGGATGTGGTGCATTGTTGAATTTTTCTGTTAGTGTTAGAGATTAATATAAAAGATGTTGGGCCTTAACTATTAGCAATCTTTTAGCTCAATCAGGTTCTCAACATGGTTTCAAATCAGAGCCTCTATTACCAAGTTGTCCAGTGTTTAAATCCGAGCCACCCCCTTTGATGATTAAATACAACATACGGTATGGTGGGCCTGCATTGTACACTCTTCAAGCCTAGAGAGATCTGCTTGTGTGGGTTTGTTAGAGATAAAAGATGTTGGGCTTTAACTGTTAGCTTAAGCTTTTAGTTCAACCGGTTTCTCAACAAATAGGAATTGGATCGGTGTTGACTGTAACAAATCTGGTAAATATGCAGTTACAAGAACTAGAAATTTATGTGGTTGAGCTATTTTTGCCTATACCCACTGGCGAAGAGGAGCACATAATTCATTAGTAAATAGTTGATACAACAGTCAGAAGATTTTATCATTTTACCCAAGTTCATAACTCTCAAGTCTTATGAGACCCGAATGAGCAAACTACCCTTTCTCATATAGGGCTAAATCCTTCTCATAGTACCACACTTAAGGTCAAAGTTTTCAATTCTTATTCTAATTAGGAAAACCAAACTAAATAGGATTTTACTTTTTACACATACCTTCACATAATGCTTGAAAAATTTATTGCAAGATCTGTACAGAACATGTATTTTGCTCTAGATACTTTATTTTTCATGTCTTCTTCTTTTAGTTAACACTCTTCCCTGAAAAGATTATTTGTGATATTTCTTTTTATTTTTTTTGGTGTGTGCATAAAGATGCATGCACTTGCATCTGCAAATTGGCATGAATGCTAATTTTGAAACAAAGGGAACTGGGAGATTATGAGAGTACTATACTAATGCACGGAAAAAATAACTACAATTCTCGATGACTTTGTTGGTAAATTGTACATATGAACTAATGAGCACTAGATGTACTAGGAAAGAAAATGAATTAGAAATTGGGACAAGTAGCTCTACATGGTTTCTAGTTGATAATCACATTCCTATAATTTCAGTAAAGCCTCTTTAGAACAGCTGAAAACAATCTGAAGCTCTTCCCTTAAAAGCTCAAAAAGGTTGAAATTTGAATAAACATTCATGTCATAGTGAATTGAATGACAATCTTCATCTGTTGAAAATGTGTGTGTTTAGCGCGATTGGAGAACTTACTATGACCACTATTACGACTAAAAGAGAAAAAAAGTGGAAATCTTTTCTTAAACCAAACCCTTTTTAATTGTCATCGTAAATCATCAGTTTTGTGTTAAAGTTCAAGCTATATGACATTTCATGCATTTGTAGGGATGCTTTTTGTTTCCCCTCTGCAAAATAAAAAGGGTTTACATCAGAGATTTGTCAGTAGGATTTAATGGTCTCCTTATGCTTTCTTTTGTTTCTCTTAGATTTTTTTGAAGCTGTTTTTACTGTGCTTATGTTTAATTGTATGCGTATCATAGGAAATGTTGAAAACTAGAGCTGCTCTTCCAATTACTGGTTTGAAAGATGATATTTTGCAAAGCATGAAGGATAACAATTTTCTTGTTGTTTGTGGGGAAACCGGCTCAGGGAAAACTACCCAGGTATACATGTGTACTTATTTTGTCTCATCATGCTAACTTGGAGTGCACTTTGTTCCTTGTTAGAAAATGGGCTCACAACCTCCTGTTGATCGTTTATGCAGGTTCCGCAATATATATTAGATGATATGATAGAATCCGGATGTGGTGGACAGTGTAATATCATATGCACGCAACCAAGGAGAATAGCTGTGGGTACATGAATTTATTCACAAATGATTGATTCTTCGTCTTTTTCATCCATTTGACATTCTCTCCAGAACTTTGCAACCAAATAAAACGTAGATTTCCTTTGTTATAGTCATAGTTATTGAAAGCTCGACTCAGGCTCGCCTAGGCGCGCTTCAAGCAAGGCGCTGACCAGTGCGCCTTGCTTGAGCGAGGCGAGGCGATGTAGCAAAAGCGCTCGCTTTGGTCTCCTCGCCTGAGCCTTCTAGCTTCATCCAAGGCGCGCCTCAGGTGCAAAGCGATTCAATAGGATTTTTTTAAAAAATTTACCGTTTTTTTTTATTTATATAATTTATTAATATCTTAAATACCTAAATAAGAATACAAAGAGTCACATATATCAGAGTCCTAAATAAGAATATAGAGAGTCACATACAAATAGAAAACTAGAGAGAGAGGGACTGTTTAAGAGTATGCGACTAAGCCAGCCACCAACGTAAAGAAGAAAGAAAAACTCGACTATTTAAGACATTTAAGTTTGGTTAGACTTGAGATTTAAGATAATAGTTTTAGCAGCTATTCATTACTGACTTTTATATTACACCGGATAAAGGTGTTTTGGGACCCTTGAAATATCTGATGTAATTACTTTGAAATCATTATCTACCTTTTTCATGTTTTCAAATGTGCTACTATCCTACTATATTTGTTTAGTAGAGATTAGTACAAGAAGGGCTTATTGTGGTAGGGTAATGGGTTGACTTGTTTCAGGTGATGTGAGAAACTCCAACCATCCTCTCTATTTTACTCTCTAAAATACGATTTAAAAAAATACTTAAACTTAATTGTCTTGATTTTTCGTGCATGCTCCAACCACACTCTCTATTTCATTATTTTATTAATAAATATTATACACTAAATTTTAAACAAAAGAGAGATGAAGCAAGGAAGAGAGAGGAAAGAGAAAAATAATACATAGGGAACCTCTCATTCTCCTAAAATTTGAGGAGCCAAAATGACCCCTAAAAGTTTAGGGAGCCAACTCACATGGTTGGAGAAACATTCTCCGTATTCCACTCCCTATATTTAACTAAAAAATAGTGCTTTAGGGAGCCCTATTGGAGTTGCTAAGTAAGACCTTTTTAGAAAAAAATTTACTGTTTTTTTATTTGCTTTTATTTTTAATTTTTTGCTACAGAAAATTCATATCATTCTTGGTTTCATCTTTTCTTAGTGGGATTTTATTTTTCAATTGATTTGGTATTTGTTCTTACATGGGAAAAACATTATCTTCTGTGAAAACATTCATTCTGAAAGAGAAGGTCTTTTCACTTGCCTTTATTGAGTTGTTCCATTTCGATTTCGCTGCTGAATCTTGCATGGGCAAAAATTCATTTAAAATACCCTTTTTTTTTTCATAAAAAAACCCTACTTAGGATTACCTTTCTAAGTTAATGGGGAACCATGTAAGGTTCGCCAGCAGCAAAATTCTATCATTTCCTGTGGATAGCCTCATGATGTAAATCTCTAGATAAGACAACATTTAAAAGTATTATCTTTCATGCTGGATATCATCTCGATATCGTGCTATTGTTAAAGCAGTTGTGATATTATGAGATACAGTAATCTCATTGACTTGTATTCTATAATGAGAGTTATAAGGAAACACCAATATTAACAAAAAAGGTGGATCTGTTGTCCACACAACCTTAAAGCTGAAAACTTGTTCCTGAGGTCTGTGCATTCTCCAAAAGCTTTCTTCTATGGAGCCTTGTTTATGACTTCCCAATTCAATGGGTATAAACTTTTGTATGTAGCCTTGTTTATGACTTCCCAACTCAATGGGTATAAACTTTCTTAAATTTCTGTTAAGGGCTAGATGATAATTGAAGACAATAAGCTTGGCCATCTTCTTAGGAACTTCAGATTCTGGTCTGTATTTGTTGTAATGAACATTTGCTCATCTTTTTCAATGTAGACAGTTTCTTTGTTCAGTTTCTTCAAAATGGAATTAAAGGATAATGTGTATAAATCTTCTCCCATATATGTGGCTTGTTGTTATGTAATGTGAATACATCTTTTGATTTATACTTTCATGGTACATTAGGGACTATGGAGAAATAGTTTTCACTTCTGGAACCATAATTTGTGTGTCGCTGTATTGTAGGCTATATCTGTGGCTGAAAGAGTTGCTGAAGAGCGATGTGAACCCTCACCAGGTTCAAATGGCTCTCTGGTTGGCTATCAAGTTCGACTTGACAGTGCAAGGTTTTCATTTTCTTTCTTCTTTCTTATTGGTCTGTCTAATGAGCTTTTTATATGGTCTAAGAACTGTTATACCTATCGAGCAAAACTGCTTTTTATATTTGAAGTTCTATTCATTTAAATAGATTTCTGTGATCTTTATTTGTATACTTAATTAATTCTTTCTAGTGTCTGTTCTAATTGCAAATTGTGTGTTTGTGATTCTACATGGTGCTTATTCTAACAATCTATAGTTAAATCCTAAAAATGTGACCATTTCCTTCTGGATTAGGAAACTAACAGAAGTTTGCTGTTCCCACTATCCCAGCTGTGTTATTTCTTCATTTTTTGTTTTGGTCTTTTCTGGTTTAATTTTTGGGTAATGTGTGCCTCAAACAAACATATTGGTTTCAAAGTATTAGTTAACTCAAAATGGAATGAGTAATGCTAAAATACAAACCAAACCAAAAATGAATATTTCATGGTTGGGTTTCTTCAATTTCATGGGTACAATAGGCACAGCCCACCGCTTATTATGTGTTTTATAAGCCCGAACTTTATTGGTTTGTGAATATTAAGACCTAATTTAGTGGGATAAAGATCACAGAAATCTAACACATGGATCATGCTTCAAACCCAACAGGCTGATCATGACTCAATCCCCTGATATTTAAATATTTAATACATTTACCAAGAAGACTAGTTTGCTGTGTAGATAAATCAAGATTATATATGACAATAAAAAAATGATGTTTTTAGTAGATTTTCCTCTTCCAATTCCAATCGAGGATTTACTAATGCCATGAAGTACTACAATCCTAGATATAATATGACGAAGAGTCCAAAATCTGAGTCACAAAGAATAATTATCTAATTCCAGCTGGTCTCAATTTCTGAAGCAAGATAAGCTCTTTCACTTGGATTTGACCTGAATTCCTGGGTACAAATTTACTATAATTCCTGAAGTAACCACAACTTCTAAACACTTTCAACGATAGCAATATTTGGTGGAGGATCTTGTTGTTTTCTTATTGCACGTTTGTGGAAGTTGTCAACTTGCTTGTTGGCATAATCTTCTTTCTGAATGCTGAACTTTATTCTGCTTGTTTTTATTTTGTTAGGAATGAGAAAACAAAACTTCTCTTCTGCACAACAGGCATTCTTTTGAGGAAGCTTGCGGTAAGCTAGAGTCATAACTTTCTATTATCTTTCTAATCGGTTGTATATTGATCTGCTCAAATTGTGTTTAAATGCCAGCTTTTCATTTTTGTAATGTATTTTGTAGTTTCTCTCTCTCTCTCTCTCTGCTGAGTCCTAAAAGAGGTCCTTTATGCTGTGTTTCCGACAACGCACTTTGATGCGAGTTTCACTGCTTTGTACATATACTTTTTCAGAATGAATTTTCGAGTGTCAAAACTTTGTTGAAAATCCTTAAATACCAATTCTTTAACTTACACTGAGATACCATTTACATTTTTGTTGTAATTGTTCCTATATGGTTTTCCTGTTTAAATTCTTATTTGATCGAAATTTTTTGAAAAAACGTCATCTTAGATTTTGTTGGAAACCTAAAGCTGATCTTATTTTAAGATTCTAAACAGCCATGCGGATTTATTTTTTACAGGCTTTGCATGCATAAATTAACTCAATGTGACCTATACTATTTGCAGGGTGATAGAAATTTGACTGGAATTACTCATGTTATAGTTGATGAGGTGCATGAACGGTCACTTTTGGTAAGTGAAAGTTGGCAGGGATTATATTTTGATGACTAATTGTATGGGTTTGCTTCAATTTATCCTTCCATGTTTTTATTCTGTGCATATTGCTCGTTTCGTTTTAATCTATGCTTCCTGTTCAAGTTTGTCGATTTACAATGTTGCTTAGTGTCAAGAAGCTTGGTGAAATTTCTAGGTCTATTTCCATTGACTTCAGTAACTTGATGGTTTATATATTTATTTGTCTCTCACAATGGAGTACACGCCCGATCTCTTTATCAAGTGCATCATATCTTTTGATCTTAAAATAAATGGTACTTGTTATGTTGCTGTTATTCTAGTTTAGCTGTAGAGATTAGCATCCAATGTCATCTGTATCATAAAAAAGCTTGATGTCATAACTCATAATATATCTCCCAGCGACTGCGATCCCATGCACATATAATCAAGTGGTGGATTCCTTTGGGTAAATACATCAGATTCTGTATTTTAACGCTCTCTGAGTTCAATAGCCTCTGAATTTTCTATCCAATGATAGGCTCTTTTTCAACTGGTGCTTGAGTTGCTTAGCTAGAAAAAGGAAACCACTTCGTTAACTTATTTATGTCTTTTTCTTGATACATACATTTTGTATGATAATCATCTCTTATTCTTTTGCGATTTTACGGTTGTGAGAATTTCGAGTAGAATCAAAATTTTATATTTAAAAGGGAATTGCAGTTCACAATATTTAATCCTGATTTGTTTGACATGGCTGGGTTGACAATTTTATCTCTTATTTTGTTCTTATATCTATTTAATTTAAGGCATTTGAAACCAGCATTGGTAAATCGAGCCAGATGCCTAATCAACTAACAAAATACCACTGTTTTTACTTTTGATCCCCATGACAGGGTGATTTTCTGCTCATTGTTTTGAAGAGTCTGATAGATAAGCAGTCTGATCAAGGCACACCAACTCTTAAAGTTATTCTTATGTATGATTATTTATAGTTTTGGTCAAAAGAAAATGTTTTTCATTTAGTGTGTGCATGTTTTGTTTCTAATTGAGTGAATTCTATGCAGGTCAGCAACAGTCGATTCAAACTTATATTCACATTATTTTGGACATTGTCCTGTTCTTACAGCAAAAGGCCGTACGCACCCTGTGACAAACTATTTTCTTGAGGATATATATGAAAGCATAAACTATCGCTTGGCTTTAGATTCTCCTGCTGTTTTAAGAAACCAAACATCCACTTTAATGAAGGTGCGTCTACATTTTGATTCCACAACCAGATTTCAGATAGACATTTATTATATCTTTTTCTTCTTAAATATGTTTTCTTTTCCTTAGTTACCTAGTACTGAGAGTCCATCTTTTCTGATATTTCTCTTTCAAAGCTTTGATTTTTCTTTTCTTTTGTTGATTCTGAATACTGATAAATATTGAGATATATGGGGCTGATATGTGGCGCATGGCATGTCTTTTGACTGATAATGTGTTGTTCCTTGCAAAGAAAGGATTTGTCAGTTTCAAATTAACAATTAATTGTGATATATGTACACAGAATCTAATTTACATGGTCGGTCATGCCTACATTACATTCTATTCCTTAAGTTTTAAGTAATGATCACTTGAAAGCTTGTAGGTTAGTTACCAAAAAGGGATGAAGCATTTTGTTCAAACCTATTTCTGAAAGTGGAATGTATCAAGATAGACTATTGTGAAAGATCAACAGTCAATCAAGAGTCATTATTGTTTGTACAAATAAAAAATATATTGGAATGGTTATACCTGAAAAATGTCTGAACAAATTAACTATGTATTTATGTCATTTTTTTGAGGTTAAGTTTATTTATTATTTTTAATATACTTCTATTCTGTTTCTCTTGGACTCTGAATTATAAGTTGTACCTGCAGAATGGTCCAGTTAATAACCGTAGAGGAAAGAAGAATCTTGTCCTATCAGGATGGGGTGATGAGTCTTTGCTTGCAGAGGACTATGTCAATCCCAATTACATTTCAGGCAGCTATCAATCTTACAGCGAGCAAACACAACAGAACTTGGTAAGTGTTGTGTTTTTGAATGTCATAGGATTTATTTGTTGTATTTTTATCATTCTGTTTCATAGCATTTAGCGATCTCCCTTACAGAAAAGATTAAATGAAGATGTTATTGACTATGATCTTCTAGAAGACTTGATATGCCATGTTGATGAAACGTGTGATGAAGGTGCTATACTTGTCTTTTTGCCCGTGAGTTGATTCTGTAAATCTTTCTCATCATGAACATTTTGGTTTATGTTCCTTAGGTTCAATATTTGTGCCCTTTTGAATTCTAATAAGGTTCTGTCATCAGGGGGTGGCAGAAATTTACATGCTACATGACAGGTTAGCAGCTTCTTATCGTTTTGGTGGACAATCGTCTGAATGGATTCTCCCCTTGCATTCATCTATAGCTTCAAGTGATCAAAAGAAGGCGTTTCTGCGCCCTCCTGAAAACATTCGTAAGGTAACTTTTTGATGCCAATTATTATTGAATTTTTCTTTTCTAGTAAAGACTATCTTGAAATATATATAAGTATGCCTTTCCAGAAGTAAGGATTTTTCCATCAGTGCTTTGAAAATATTTATAAACTAAGATCTTTAATTTTTGTTAGTGTATCCATAGAAGTCTCTTACGGTTTGGCTGAGTTAAGGTTGGTTATCGTCTTAGAACTGAGTTTTCTTGTAATTGATATGCCGTGGAATAGTTGAACGAACTTTAGAAACATTAAAGGAAAAAAGCAACTGTTTACATTGTGAAGACCCTGAAGAGCTGAAAAAGGAACACCCTTTAATTAGGGGTACTAACTTCTTCAATTGTCCAAGCCATTCGCTAAGTGATTGGTCTTCTGGCCCATCCTTGCTAGAGAAGGCCATGACAGCAATTAGAACTTTAAGGATGGTGGGGGCTTACGCTCCCTCATTCTACTGCATCAGGTTTAAATAGTCATTCGTGGAATGAATGGTGGCGAGTCTCTCTCTCATACTTGTTCTCGCGTATGGTAGGTCTTAAAATCTCTAGTTTTGTTAAACTTACCAATTAGATTCAGTTCTTGTTTTTCCCTTGTGCTGTTGACATATAACATAATTGTTGCTACTTCTCTGGGTATCTTGAAGCCAAGTTATTATACACAAGGCTTAATGTACTGGCAAGCAGTATACTTAGCTGAACTGAGGCATTTGAGAATCTTGACCTCACACTGTGTATTACTAGAGCATAAACAATAGGTTTATCTCATTTGCTGAAGATTGATCTTCCTTTCTTCAAGAGATTCTTATATGCACGATATGTATTGCTAATCTAGATGATTGCAATTGCAAATTCCTAATCTTTCTTCTGAAATACCACTCAAATTGTGGTGTGAGGACATGGTGTTTCAGCTTTTTCCTCGATCATGTTGCATATTTCCATGCTCCAGTTGTCACCTATTAAGACATTCTTTGATAATTGCTACTTCAAATAATAGGTGTTATATCTTGTATTGCTTGGTAATATGCTAAATTTTTTCCGGCAAATAAAGGGTGTACCTCATAGGCGTGGACTTTTTTGGAAATTACTGTCTTGTTCTGTTACTGAGCATTTTGTATTTCAATGGAATTCATAGGCAGAAAATAAGGGGTGAAGAAAAGACAAGACATAATGATACTGAAAATAAACACAATGCTGTTCCATTTATATATATATATTTTTTTGGTTGTTAGTGTTGGGTCATTTTTGTAATGACACATTTCTAAAATTAAATGATTCTCTTTTCTTTTTTAATTTTTTTTCTCTGAACTGTCCTTTTTGCTTACGATTTTGAAAGTACAATATGGAAAACTTTATATGGTATTGAATGAGGCTCTGTCATGTTTGACTTTTGTTTTTATGGTTTGTAAATAGATCATAATCTTATTTCCATATAGTGCCATAAAAGAAGCAATATTATGACAGTTTCCTATTAGTGAATATTTATCTTTAATATTGAGAGTATTGAAATGCTTAGTATTTAGTCAAGCGGATTTTTGTTCTTACATTGGTTTCTCTATCTTCATATCTAAAATAAACGGAAATCATAAACAAAAATTCCAAGATACTGTCGTGAATATGTGTTCTTTAGATGTTATCTTCAACTGCCATATGTTTCTTAGATACGAATCTTCAACTACCAACTGAACCAATTGAAGGCTCCAAACCTTCTAATGAATGCATTTCCTATCTAATGGGTGCTAAAAATCTTAATCACTTTCTGATTGGCTTCTATTGAATTATTAATTTCACATTTTTTTGTTTTTAATGCAGGTTATTATAGCTACAAATATTGCAGAGACCAGTATAACAATAGATGATGTTGTTTACGTGATTGATTGTGGAAAACATAAGGAAAACCGTTATAATCCTCAAAAGGTCCGAACTTTTCTTTTCCTTTCCCAGCACTTTCTTATTTGTCATTGAATATGTCTAGTATCTTTTGTATGTATGCAATATGGGTAAATTACATCCATGGTACCTCAACTTTATTCTTATTTTCTTTATGACCTCTAAACATCAAAATCGGATACGAAAGTCCCTAAACTTTTCCCTTTGCTAACATAAAAATCTCGCAGGAAAGTAAATGACCTCAAAATGATAGTTGTCAATCCCAAAATGGAAGAGTCCAAGAACTGAAGTTGGTTAGAACCACATTTCCTATGGGACCATGTCTTCGATTTTCCAAAATTATATTTTTTGGTGCTTTCTCTCTTTAAGCAGTCACTTACTTTCTCCTAATTAAACAACACCTAAATGATCTCAAACCCAAAGGTTCTGGAATTGAAGTTGCTTAGAATTTCATTTTATTAGCTTTACAATCAGGCTGACATGCTATTCCAGTCGTCAAAGGTTAAGGGGGACTTTTATGTTGGTGAATGGCAAAGTTCAAGGACTTTGAAATAGACCATCATGGGATACAATGTAGATAAACTAACTACATGAAAATATTGATTTGGATGAACACTACAGTACATATATATAGACATTAGAGGGTAATAGACCCATGACGAACCCATGCTTTTACAGCTGGGTTTGTCTGCCCCACAATGTGCTAGGCTGTCAACTACCTTGCACCTACTCTTAACAGACTTTATGTCTACTTTTGAAGTTCAGTGGCCATAAAGAAAGGCCCAACTTGGGGGGCCGAGGGTATAGTTTACGCTATGCAATAATGAGTTGATAATCCATGGATCATGGAGGACACCATGCAGTTATTAGTCGAGTGATGGAGTTATAAAGAATATGTCGATAGGATGAAAACTTATTTGTCACAGGGTGCAATGTAGAAAACGTGGAATACAAAAATGGGACTGCTTGATGATAGAGAGCTTCAACAATCGACTCCTGAAGCGTTTTTAGGTGGATAACTCTCAATTGTCAGATGTTATAGATTGGAGTTCAACTGATTAGGGTATAAGAGAAGAGAGAAAGAGTTCTTACCATGCTAAATGAATTTTTGGAGGATAAGACATTCTCATATTCTAATGAAAGGATAAACTCTAGGAACAAATACAACTAACCAATAATGTAGCTACTCATATTTGCTGAGTAATTCTCTCAGTCAGTAAGAAAAATCTAGAAGTTAACAAATATGTTTGTATGACTACTTTAAGTTCTCTTTTCTCATGTTTGCATCTCTGCCCTTGGTTGGTAATACTCTTTTGTATCTCTGTTTTCTGAAATTCGCCCCAAATCCATTCTGTTAGCAAAATGCCTATCCGGTTTGTAAACAGAGAGACTAGCACAAAGACAGAGATGAGAACAGTTTGAATTTGTGTTTGAGCTCTAGGATATTTTGATATAACAACAAACGTTTTACTAAAAACTGTTCGTTTTACAGAATGGATATATACTAGTTTGTAAAGTTTAGGAGCTAGCTTGTCTTCATCTCTTACTTATCACACTAACTCAAGAATGGGATCACTTTCAGATGTTGGTTTTTTTTACTTTCTGGACTAACGTTTTACATGATTATCCGTTTCTTCTGTCTTAATAATTACACGAAAAGAAACAAGGTTCTGTACAAACAGAAAAATGTGTTGTCTGTTAATGCTCTTATGTAAAAGTGTAGCATGTTATAGTTTTCTTTCTTTCTATTTACTTACATCTTTTTATTGATATGATAAGACTAAGCTGCATATATTAATAGGATAACGAATACTCCCTCCGTCCCATAAATATATGTAAAATAACTAATTTCTACGTCCCATAAAATGTGCACAAAACTACCAACTTACTCTCACTTTACTAATATACCCCTATTTTAATATGGTGTAAGTTACTAAATATAGAATACATTAAATATTTTTTCATTAAAACACTACATTAATTGAGGGCATATAAGTAAAACATCAACAATATTTAATGTTGTCTTATATTTATGGGACGGGGGGAGTATCTAATATTGTTATGTTTTTGCAATCTATGGATGCACCCTTTTCTACTTCTGAACGTTAGCTATCTGTTTGGCCATTGAATGTTGACCTGTTTGTGGAGTCTAAGAAGTTCCATTGAATGCTTTAGAAATTGACAAGTATGGTTGAAGATTGGATATCTAAAGCAAACGCAAGGCAACGTCGAGGAAGAGCTGGACGTGTTAAACCTGGCATTTGCTTTTGTTTGTACACCCAGCATAGATTTGAGAAACTCATGCTTCCTTATCAGGTACTTTCTACTTGGGCCATTTTGTTGTCCCTGTCTTGATAATTTTCTTCTTTTTTTATATGTTTTCTTGTGACCACAACATGATAATGCATAGGTTCCTGAGATGCGTCGGATGCCATTGGTGGAGCTGTGTTTGCAAATTAAATTACTCTCACTGGGTCATATAAAGTCATTTTTATCCAAGGTAATTAAACTTGTTGCTGAGCCTTTAGTTCGAGATGTTTTAATTGGATCAGTTACAATTGTGATTGTTCGGATACAAATTTCAGGCTTTGGAACCTCCCAAGGATGAGGCCATGAACTCTGCAATTTCATTGTTATATGAGGTATCTATTGCTCAAAAAATGTCTGTAAGTTGTATAAACAGCGTAAGCTGTCGAGAAACTAACATTTAAAGAGAGATTGACTAACGTGGGAATGAAAAATTTCCAATTTTACAATTTGTGGAGGAAAATGAATACTAGTAAGTAACGGTACAAAAACTGAAGTCAAGAAAATGTCTGTAAGTTGTATTTATCAAGTAAACTATATGATCATTGGGTGAGTTCATATATATTTCACGAATTGTATTTGGTCCATCATGTAGACATAGGCTTTGACCTATTTTGCAGAATGTTTCAGACATATATTACTAGTTGTAGCTGGTATCAAGCTTAGGAAGTGGTAGTTGGAACAATGTATGGCATGGCATTGAAAATCAACTCTGGATAAAGTGGTCAAAGTTTAGTCGACCTAATTTTTGTGGAGATCAAAACATATGGGCATGTTTTAGTAGCTTGAGTCTTAAATTGAACAATTGTTGACACTGCATCAAAGCATTGATGACCTTTTATTGTGAGTTTAAGGTGCTCCTAGAGTTACTTTAGTTGTTATATTGATAATTGTAATAAGAGAGAGATGGAAAATGATTTGTGTATCGAGTCATATTTGAAAGGTATTTATACAAAGTATATTGTGAAAGTAGATTCTTCATTACTACATTGTCAAAATAATAATAAAAGCTACTCTACCAGCTTAAGCTTTTTGGTGAATTGATTGTCATGTTATTAGACCTTCTGAGTGCAAGTGATCTAGGCTTCACAGTCTGATAAATCCATTCATTAAATAGAATGTCAACAAATAGCAGGATGAGCTCGTGTTGTACATGCTTCAAGCCTGATGGCTATGTGCGGGGTTGTGTTAATTTTTTTAATTAAAGCTATTATTGGGTTCTTGATGTATTCAGTTTTGTAATCATAGCTTGAAGGCATTTGCTTTCGATAACAAAAAAATGCAGGGTTTTTTTAGAAGTGCAACTTCAAGACTGATGAGCATCTTTTGAGGATTTTGAAGTTACTGTTAGATCCTGTAAAAACAAAAAGATGGAGCTTTGGTTTATGTTACTGTTGTTACCTTGCATCTGGTTTATGTTTTGACCGTGTTGAAGTTGTGAACAAATACCCTCTATTTGGGCTTTTTTCAGGTTGGAGCTTTAGAAGGGGATGAAGAGTTGACACCTCTTGGGCATCATTTGGCAAAACTTCCTGTCGATGTATTGATTGGAAAGGTTTTCCTTAAAACATTATTCTTCCATATTTTATTAGAATACAGGCTTTACGAGTCTTGCGGCGGAATCTATATATTTTTGGGGATTCATGCATTTTCCCATGTCTACGTGTCATGATACAAAGATCCAGAAATCCAGTGAAACAATACATAGGACATCAGACAAAATCTCTATAAATAAAATGCAAGAATTTTCTGAACTGAACATTTCTACGTTTGAGTAGATGTCTTTGACAAAGCCTTTGTCATGTGTGAATGACATTCTTATGTATTTATTTACCCTGCTCCTGTCAAAATAATTTTTTTGTTTGCCTTCTCGATGCAATTGTCTACATCCCTAATTGTTGAAAAGATCACTTTTAACCTTGAAGTCTGAGTTCAGCTTACCACACTCTTTTTATTCTTTCTATTCTGACATTACTGTATATTGCTAAACTTAAAAGAACAACTGGTATGCTTTGATGCTACACTGGCTTAACCTCGTCTTGATGAAGAGCTCTTTAACTTATTATACTTGATTTAAGCCTTAAATTATATTTTGCTTGCAGAGAGGGTCGATCAGGCTTAGGTGGCCTTTTTCTTATTTTTTTCTGATTCAGTTGGATTCTGTAGCTACTGAATATCTTCAATTGAAAGGAATTTGAAAATTTTGCTTTTCAATAAACATCATTTGTATGTTTGCGACATGTTATTTTTCATTTTTTTTAAAACAGAAAATACAGTTTTAATAATTTTCCTTCATATATGCAGATGATGGTCTATGGTGCAATATTTGGTTGCCTGTCACCAATTCTCTCAATTTCTGCATTCCTTAGCTACAAGTCACCTTTTGTATACCCAAAAGATGAGGTCTCTCCAACATAGCATATCTTTTTTCTGTGTGCTCTCTTCGGAATATAAATTTTTGGTTCATTACTTTCTGTTTTGATCTTATTGCATAAATTTTAGAGGCAAAATGTTGAAAGAGCGAAACTTGTAATGATGACCGAGAAGCTAGATGGCTCAGATGATGCTACTGAGACTGAAAGGCAATCTGACCACATTGTAATGATGATCGCATACAAGAAATGGGAAAAGACTTTGCGTGAGGTTGGTCTTATTATGCATCAAGCTTTGTGTCTTTGATATTGTTTTTAAATCTGTTGCAAATGGGTATTGTGCCCAGTCTTTGTCGTAGCTAAGAGCTGATGCAATAGATTTTATAAACAAATTAAATCTTGGGTAGGGGTGTAAGATTAAATGATTTTTGAATTTGTGACACAAATATTCAATGGATTTATGATTACATAAATCCGTTGAATAGCCAGTTTGACATTGAGGTTAAACTGCACCTCGGAAAATCACCGTTGGAGGTCATTTTACAGATCTCAAATCAGCACATTAGAACTTTTTTTTGTTCAATTGCTCAAACAACATTATGAACTAACCAAAAGTCTTCTGTATGATTGTGGTGGCATAGTTTGAAAGTGCTTATAATGTCTCCCCAGGCAAATAATGTATCCAAATTCATGATTAACTTAGTTAAAAGAGATTATGCGAAGCTGTTTTTTCTAAAAGCTCCTCTACTTATGCTTTATCTTTCTTTCTTCCTTTCTTCTTTCTTTCTCATTGTGGATGAGTTAGAGGGCGTAAAACAAAATCATTCTGCATGTTGTATTTTCCAAAGAAGATTTAGAATTTTCCATGTAACGGGGTAAAAAATGCGGGATCATGCGCACCAATCAAACACAAGAACAAATTGTTTGATTGCACACAAGTAATTCACGGAAGTATAAGATGAAATCAGTCTAGTTTTTGTGACTTAAAAACATTAGAATGTGATTATATGAAATGAGGAAGTTTTGATCCCCATTTGATGTTCCAGTTTCTTTTGTTCCTGAGAAGTAATTTTTGTTTAGGAAGGACATTGATATTGCGAGGCTCGAACCTAAGTAATCTTCAAGTGAAGGGCATTAAAGTACTATTGGATCAAACCAAATATGTTGTAGATTAATATATTGTCATTGTTTTGTTTTAGCCAAGAAAGTGATCGGAGGGGTGGGATTTACACCCCTTATCTGAGGGCTTTTCAGCTTTCACGCTCTCCCCTCTTCCTAGGATTAGCTTGCTCCTCTTTCTGTTAAGCATGTGTCCTCACATGGGAAGAAATCATAGATTCATTGGCTGCTGTGCATAATTGTTACTAGTATTGCCTGTTATACTATCATGTCTCCAGTATTACTATGTATGATGAGTACAATATGCATGTTGACTAATGTTTAGAAGTTGACACTTGCAGAAGGGAGCTAAAGCTGCACTAAAATTTTGCTCTTCTAATTTTTTGAGCAGTTCTGTGATGTACATGATAAGGTTCGGTTTCTTTTGGTACCATTTGTTAATTTCATATGTTTGCTTTTACTTTTATGTGTTTAATCTTCGATATGAAATGAAAATAAGCTAGTTTGTACTTTATGGCACTTCCATTTGTATTAATCTTACTAACTTCCTTATTAGTAATACTTTACACTTTGGATACTGTCCAAGTTAGCTGCATGTTTCATGAATCATGTAAATTTATGGGCACATGGTTAGTTATTTTGTACAAAATGGAAGAAACTATTAAAATGCAGTCTTTTTTATATATTTTTTATGATTGTCATTGAAAATAATAAAAGCTATTTTGGAGCCTTACCTATCAGTTCGAGCTTTTAGGTCAATTGGGACAACTCTTATTTGAAAAATTAACATATTATTGCATCTTGCCTTTGATATATGCGTTAATTTTCAGAGACATGAGGATACAATTTGGAACATTGCTAGGAGACATTGGATTCATTAATCTTCCGAAGAATTATCGGGTACTGTTCCATGGCACTTCTTTTTGTTGATAGTGATGGGCAAACTAGCATCCTTACCTTCAGTTTTCTTTTTTGCAAAAATAGTTTGTTAACTCAAAGTCTGATTGTATTTCAGTGAAGCTTTATTATCATCTTCAATCAGTGTCCCTTTGTGTCATATTATTTTTCTTTTACTTTTTTGGTTAAAAGAAGTTATATTAATGAATTTAGCAACCATTTTTCTCTTCTCCCAGATTCTAGGAAAAGACAAGGAGAATGTTGATAGTTGGTTTTCTGACAAATCACAGCCGTTCAATATGTACTCACATTATATCTCACTTGTGAAGGTAGAACTCTTACTCCTTTTGTTTACTTTTGGTTACATAGTTGGAAAGAACTATATTCTTTAGCTCTTATTATGGCAATAGTGGAACAGAGAATATTGGAATTTTCTTTTTCCAATTATATTGATGTTTTTAATTATTCTCCATTACTTTGGTGCTAATTAACATTATATGATTAACCACTTACTGAAAAATTCACAGCATTTTCCTAGCTTTAGACTTGATTTTGAGAAATTCTTGCAGGCAATTCTATGTGCAGGATTGTATCCTAATGTGGCAGCTACTGAACAAGGCATCAGTGCATCAACAATGAACAGCCTTAGGCAGTGTACTGCACCTTTAACAAAAGGTCATCCAGTCTGGTATGACGGAAGAAGAGAGGTTCACATCCACCCTTCTTCCATCAACAGTAGCTTGAAAACGTTTCAGTACCCATTTTTGGTCTTCCTTGAAAAGGTATGCAGATATTTAAGCCGGTGGATTTTGTATAGTTTTCCATTCTATCTGAAATTGTTCTTTCTTGCATCTATTGCTCTGATCAGTACAATTTGTGGTATCAGTCCGTATCACATTGCACTTTTTTTTTTTTGGTGGGCAAGATTGAATTTTTTATGTGTTCCGCCTTTCTTCCCTCCGGCTTCCTTTGCACTTGTGTTTGGATGATACAACTAGTTAAGAAAACTTGGATGGCAGCAACAACCATTTTGAATATAGTGTATAAATTAGGAATGAAGCACTGCTGTGAATACTTCTTGAATCACCTAAATGCAAACCTGTCCTTTGCTCTGTTCTTTACACATCCAGCAACACTATTTTGGTTTTGGTAGGTTTGTTTATGAGTATTGGCATCTGCACTATAAACTCATATAATTTAACTATTGACGCGTGTTTATATGATATCGAAACACGTAAAATTTCTTCTAATGGCTGCCGGGTTTTCGAATGCCGACTTCCCCAGTTTTATATATTCATGCATGGAGTCTTGTTTATGGTCAACAGCATAACTTTTAAGTAACTATAAGCTGATGCAGTTGCGCTATTAAAATGCATATTTTCTTTTGATCTTTCAGGTTGAGACCAACAAAGTGTTCCTACGCGATACCACTATCATATCTCCATTCTCTATTTTACTTTTTGGTGGCTGTATTAACATTCAGCATCAGGTATACTTCTTTTTCTGTCACCAAAGACATAAATTCCTCTAAGAGTTATCCCCAGAAAATGTTGGGATCATTGAGCAGATGCTTGTTTTATCTTATTTAAAAAGTATGCATCTCGTTTAGTCTGTTCAGTTTGTGATTCAGAAAACCTGTGTAAATATTAGAAGCGTTATTCTGATAGTGTAGATAAAAATGTATTTCACTGTAAAAAACCAAAGCAGAGCTCAGCAAATAAGCTGTAGGGTTTCGTGCTGCCCTACAGTCTAAGATGTTCTGTAAGAACTGTTTTGTTATGCGATCATTTCTGGCATAAGTTTTTATCACGCATGAAGTTAATGTGACAGGTTAGTAGTTTTCTCCTCTTATAATCTTTGTTCCTAATGATATGCAGACAGGATTAGTGACTATAGATGGATGGTTAAAGGTAACAGCCCCAGCCCAATCAGCTGTCTTGTTTAAGGAACTCCGATCTGCTCTTCATTCCTTACTGAAGGAACTTATTCAAAAACCTAAGGTATTACTTATACTTTCTTTGTGCGGTTTGAGACTTCTGATGATTTACCCTTATGCATCGTGAATCCTGATTTATTATTTTGCATCCATCTATTAAACTAACCCCTCGTGTGCTAGAATCCATTTAAATTAAAGTGAAAACGTCCATTTTTACAACCCTTTCTGATGAAGAACCCGTCCATCTTAACATGAACAAAAGAAATGTTGCATCGTCGACTTTCCCTGACTGTTCTGGCTAATAGCTTTGTAAATTGTAATTCCTTCTGAATGTCTAAGCATCAAATGATACCATATATCATCTATCTTATTTCAGAATGCAACCATTGTTGATAACGAGGTAATCAGATCCATGGTCCAATTGTTGCTGGATGAACACAAATCCTCAAACTAAGCTGCAATATGAGCAAGGATCTATGCCGTTCCATATTGGTTGGATAGAATCCAATGGCTACAGCCTACTGAAGAAGTAATGGTCCTGAAACGAAACGGAGGAACCGTGAGTGGCTACTGAATCTTTGCGCAAGGTTTGTTCTCACCTGCAATTTAATAGAAAGCAACTCTTGATTGAACAACTAAATGTGCAATACCATTTTGATTAGATTAGATTACACAAGGTTACTAGTCCTCATAAAGAGATTCCCGAGAGGAGATGATGTTATGATAGTCTTTGGGGATTGATAGTTTTATGAAGGGACCTTGACTGGAAGGGAAGGAGTGTATGTAGTAGTTGTACATTAATTTCACCTTACACATATTTTATGTATTAATATACTTTTTACTTTCATTTGATGGCATACTGGTCGGTTCTATGCTGTGGAGGACTGAAATTAAACACCCCTCCGTTCCTCCTCATATCCTTAAGGATAGTGTTTGAGTCAGTCGGATAATGAAAAAGAGATACATAGGAATCCAAGTCCTGATTGACATTGCTTTTCCACTCTAAAGTGAGTTTGATAAATTGATAACTTTGACAGATCCATATGAATTCTTGAAACTGCTAATTAGATTTATCTCTTCTCCAATGTCCACATGACATGACCTACATTCATTTATAACCTAAAAACTCGTCTACCCTTCATCGATTTCCACGGATTTGCAAGCAAATTCTTATCAAATTAAAAGGCATATATCATATAACACTAAACATGATTCATATAAACTCTGTTGTATCCTCCACATTTCATATAATAATGTTTCTCTTTAACATTGAATGACAACATGAAACAGTAAGTTCTTTGCCACTAAGTTCTTTGCTTGTTTTTCTTGCAAAAACATGAAATACATGTCTTAATTCCATTCCGGAAAATTCGTTAAACAGAATTGCCAACAAGGTTGGAAAGAACTCCTATGAGATTTGAATGGTGCTTTTTTGGTTATGACTACAACAATGGAGCAAGACGGATGTTGTGGAGTGGGACCGGGACCGTGAGGCGCTTTGGATTAGAATTCAAATTGATTGGGTTTTTAGGTGTGTGTCTGTTTGAGATTTTTGGTTTTAGGAGTTGTGTAAATAAAAATGGACATAAATTATGAGTGGCATTCCTGTCCCCAAAAAAATTGTGCGGAATATGGAAATGTGTTGCGGTCCTCAAATCGTACCGGTTCCGTAAGATCAAGTCATGAATTTTTCAATGAGGACTAACAAGGATTATGGTATAACATATAAATTAAGGGAAATTTTATGGTTACTTTGTTTTTCACAAAGTAACTATTACTTTGTTTTGTCTACCATTAGATCATGGGTTAAAACCTAATCTAATGGTAAATAAGTCAAAGTACAAACAAAGTAGAGGAAAAACAAAGTAACCATAGCCTACACCATAAATTATTACTTATTTACCCAAAATATTGACACATTTTGATACATGAAATAATAGTTTTCGAGTGTAAAATAAATTTCTGGTTTCGGAGAGTAAATATGATAAAGTTTCGGTATAAAAGATTATTTAACTTTGAGAGCTAAATCAATCTTAAGCTGATTTGATTAAGAGTGGCAAAGTGTTGGAAGCAATTGATATTCAAAATTTGATTTGACAATTCTATTAGGAACAACTTGTCATAGACTGAAGTAATAATTAATAATATTCTATTCAAATACTCAAAACATTTAAAAAATCTTACAAATTCATATAATAATTACCGAAAACAATTAAATAACTATTAATTCAATATATATATTTATAAAAATATTTAATTGATTTTAAATTAATTTAATTATTTCATTTTAGAATAATAAAAATTGGAGTCTCGAATTGTAGTACAATAAAATTTTTTATTACGATAACAATAACAACACACACGACAGTTATTATAGAATTAAAATTACAACATACAACATAAAAAAAAACCTTAAATGAAAAATATAAGAAAAAACCACATTGAAAAATTATAAATAACGCACTATCCATATGGTGCTTTTTTCGGGTTGTTGAAGTCTAATATTCCATAGATGCTCGACGAGATCGTCCCTTAGCATGTGATGATTTGCTCTATTACGAATTCGTAAATCTGCTTCGATACGATCCTAAACATTATTAGGAGGTTCAGGCAAAACAACCAAATCATTAGGAACTATAGGTTCTTCCTCAGGATAGTCTCTTTGATAACTACCTCGCTCAGCCTCAACAATCATGTTATGAAAGATTATACATGTGTCTATGATGTCATGAAGTTTATCTTGATCTTAGAACATTACAGGTCCCCGAATGACATTAAAACGGGCTTGCAAAATCCTAAATGCCCGTTCCACATCCCTTAACTGGTCAGAGTCGAGTCCTTCGTATGAGCTTTTCCGTACATTTCCATTTTCTATCGTAGAAAACTGGAATATGCGAGCAATGGAGGTTGATATACTTCAACAACTCAGTGCAACCCATAATAATTACCGCGAGTTTAGCAGTGGGAACATACACAGATCTAATGCTCCTTGGAAGATGTTGCCAGATTATTATATTAAAGTCGTTGAAGAGAGTAGAGAGATATGAGAACTATTGCAGAGCGATTCACTAGAATAGGAACGACAAGAAAGAGAAAGGCGCGATTACGAGCAGTGGCTGGAAAACGAGGATTTCAGCCCACACATGAATGACTCACCGGAAATTTAATGTTCCTTATGTATTTTGCTTATGGTTTTTTTTAAGTGTGATGTATTTGATGAAGTTTTTTATTTTAAGTGTGATGTATTTTGATTAAGTTTTTAATTTTAGTGTGATGTATTTTGATTAAGTTTTTAATTTTAGTGTGATGTATTTGTTTTTAATTAAGTGTAATGTTATTTTTATTAAGTGTAATGTTATACCGACACACAACTGTTAACAAAGACATAAGGTTCACGCGTTTTACAGAGAATTAATAAGTTCTCTGAAAAAGTTGGCGCTAAACTCCAAATGAAAAAGTAAATATATAAATTCAAGACAATATATATAAAAAAACAATACAAATTCACGATCATGATTGAAAGACAACAAACATAAAAACGTAAACATAAATAATTAATCTAACAGATCGAGATATTTTGTTCTAATCTTTGAGCAAAGTTTCTCATAATCCCTCAACTGAGATGGAGTAAAAAGCCAGCAGTATTCCTTATCAGGGTATCTATATCTTTCTGCCTCATCAGCCATTAGTTTTGTTCCATTTTTTGTTGATGCATTGTTTCAATTCTATCCAAATCAAGGGGGATAGCTGCAAATTTCCCTTCTGTTTGCCTCTTAAGGCTGCCTTCTATGCTTTTACTCCTTCAGGTCGCTCTTTGATAGACGAATTTTCCTCACTTGAAGTATCACCACTGTCATCTTGACTGCTTTTTAATTTCGCTTTCCTGTGCCATTCTTCCCATTTACCGTGACCCGCTAGCAGTCTCCAACAGACATCATACGCAAATTTTTTCTTTTTTGAACATTGATTTCGCAACCTCTAATTGACGAGAATCATCAGATCCACTCTTACATTGATCATCCATAGTAGACATACACCCCACAAATAAATTTACATCTGCGCTAATGGCTGAAAATTTTACCACCGCAGTACGAACCTTCATAATCGGCGATGTATTGTTCGGCCTCCGCGGGTTGAATTGACCGATAATTTTTTACCAGAAGGTTCCCCCACATTGATTTTTTTCGATAATAGTATTCTCAGAAACATCAATAAAAGAACTGCATAAAATTTCTTCAAGCTCCGAATTAAACACATATGGTGGATCATTTGCTCCATTCACCTTCCCCTTGCCCTCATCATCACCATTGTTCGGTACCATATTTTCAAAATCAACCGGTCTAGGAGGTGGCGACTCCAAATTAATTGGAGCAACTCCATAATTAAATCCATGTGCTTAATTTTGAAAACCATATAGGTTGGGAAACTGATTCCCAAAATTTTCCATACGTTGATGAAACGACCCATAATTATTGTAGTAATTTTGCTGGGGTGGGTAGTTCATTGGGACATTTTCGTTGAAACATTGTGGTCGTTGAAAACCCGGAGACATTTGTGAATTTTCAGGGTTTTCACTGAGAATCTAAGAATTTTGGGAGTTTTGGTAAGAATATTAGTAATTTTGGTTACCCGAATATTAATTATTCGGGTATCCAAAACCATAAGAACCTTTATTCTGAGAATTTTGAGAGTTTTGGTAAGAATATTAGTAATTTTGGTTACCCGAATATTGACTATTCGGGTACTCGAAACCGTAAGAACCTTGATTTCTATCCATTTTTTGCTCAAAATAATAAATTGAATTTAAGACAAATACGATATGTGATTTTATATGAAAAACCAATCCATATATATAGGCAAAGTTTTTATTACCATTACACTAAAACAAAATTTAAATGAAGTAAAAAAAATGTCTAAACGGCTATATTTGATATGTAAAGTAAGTCAAAAAAAAAAAAAAAAACTCAAAATATTATCGTTAATTTAATAAATACAAATTTAATAAAGTAACTCAAAAAAAACAAAACTCAAAATCTTACCGTTAATTTAATAAATACAAATTTAATAAAGTAACTCCAAACGGAAATATTTGTTAAAATAAAACTGATTTCAGAAAACTGATTTCAAAAGGCAAGAATTAAAGTGGGAGGTGGGACCCTTGGTCGGCCACCTCCCACACTGAAGCGGACGGCGAGACGCGACAGATCTGGCGCGTCCTCGACACGCGCCAGATCTGGCCGTTTGTTTCAGTCCCTCGTCTTCCCTTGTTGGCGCATTATTTTTTCCTTTTTCTTTTCCTGTATGTGCTTCAAGTGATGAATCTCTCTTTTGAAGGACTTGTCATGGACTCCTTACACAATGGTGAAAGACAATATTTTGCTTTATGGACTTGTTGAAGCACCCCATTGTGGGTGCTCTTAATGTTTGCTATCTGATGTTTTTTTCATTTGTCCCTTGCTCATAGGCATTGGGTAGCTCGTATAGCTAATATAACTTTTTGTTCTAGCTTTTCTTGTAATGATGAGGTTGTCGTTGTTTGGTTTCCAGGTAGTAGTGTGTTTTTAATTAATATTATTTTTTAGGGTAAAGTAAAAATGCTTCATGCGGTTGCATGTTATATTAAAATAGAGTGATTTTTTTTCATTAAAAAACGAAAAGTGAAGTTTCATGAACTGTTAAGATGATGATATTTTAGATGGACATTCTCAAAATGATCATTAATCACCTTAAAATGGAAAATTTCAATAAATGATGATATTTTAAGCAATTGTAATCATGGAAATTTTCCTTTAGATAGAGGGTTGTGATAGACGATGTATTGGCGTGAAATATATGTTCTGTATATTGAATTAAGTTAAATGAAAGATTACACACACACACACACACACACACACACACACACACACATATATATATATATATATATTTACCCTATGTACAATTAGGGTTTACACAAGTTAGAAATAATTAGAATTCTACCTATACAAGGAGACTAACTAGAATAGAAGAATAATAAATGTTAACATCCCCCCGCAAACCGATGCCGCGATGTGACCATGAGGCGAGTGCGAAGCGTTTGAAAACGAGTAGTGGCAAGAGGTTTGGTGAGAATATCAGCGATCTGATTATCCGTGGAAATGAATCGGACCGCAAGAAATCCAGATTGAACACGTTCGCGAACAAAGTGATAGTCAAGTTCCATGTGCTTGGTGCGAGCATGAAAGACGGGATTAACCGTCAGGTAAATAGCACCAACATTATCACACCAGAGATTTATCGGTAAAGGTATAGGTTGACCGAGGTCTGTCAGTAAAGAACGCAGCCAAAGAAGCTCAGCGGTGGCATTAGCAATGGCTTTATATTCACTCTTAGTGGAGGAACGAGCAATGGTGGGTTGCTTGCGAGTATGCCACGACACTAAGGATTTTCCAATGTACACACAATAGGCGCCGGTAGAGCGACGGTCATCAGGACAACCACCCCAGTCACTAGCGGTATAGCAATGCATTATCTTGATAGGGGAGGAAGCGAAGACCAGACCATGATCCGGCATACCTTGGACATAGCGAAGGATGCGTTTGATGGCCTTCCAGTGCTCATCAGTGGGACAGTGCAGGAACTGACAGAGACGATTAACAGAGAATGAGATGTCCGGCCGAGTGACTGTGAGATACTGAAGTGCACCAATGATACTCCTATATTCAGTCGCATTAGTCAGTGGGCTCCCCGAAGCTTTGACTAGTGTGGGAGAGGTGGCCATTGACGACTGACAGGGCTTGTTATCAAGCATGTTTACACGCTCAAGAATATCGGTTACGTACTTAGCTTGACAAAGATGAATGCCAGACGGACCATACTGAATTTCAATGCCAAGAAAGTACGAAGCACGACCCAAGTTGCGAATCGGGAACTCTTTCTCTATCCAACTTATGGTGTCGTTGATCATAGTTGGAGACGAGCCAGTGATCAAGATGTCATCAACATAGCACAAGATGTACGTGACATCCTTGCCATGGCGATGCACAAACAGAGAGTTGTCAGCCAGAGACATGCGAAATCCCAAACTTTGAAGAAAAGTCTTAAGACGAGAGAACCACTCGTGAGGAGCCTGTTTCAGTCCATCGAGAGATTTTTTGAGACGACAAACATAGTCTGGACGATCAGGATTGCGAAAACCTTGAGGTTGCTCCATATAGATCGTCTCAGTGAGATTGCCATGTAAGAAGGCATTAGAGACATCCAATTGATTGATGAACCACTTGTTGGCTGCTGCAAAGGCAAAAACAGTGCGAATAGTGGTGGCCTTAACAACAGGACTGAAAGTTTCTTTATAATCAATGCCTGATTTTTGGTTGAAACCTCGAGCGACGAGACGAGCTTTGTAGCGTTCAACAGTACCATCCGCAAGAAGCTCTTTTCGAAATAACCATCGGCAAGTCACCAATTCACGATCATCTGGTCGCAGGACGAGTTTCCATGTACCATTATTAAGAAGTGCCTTCATTTCAGAAGACATAGCCGCACGCCATTCCGGGTGCTTATTTGCCTGAGTGAAACTGGTGGGAGTAACATCACCATGGGGGTGAGTGGCAGTGAGGCCACAAAGCGGCCTTGGGAATGAAGAGAAGAGTTACGGAGCTGCGTGGAGTGAGTGCGAAGAGGAGGAGGAGGAGGAGGAGAATGCGAAGGAGAGGTAGGAAACACTGAGGGAGAGGGAGTCTGACCAGGAGACGGGAGAGAAGGGGAGAGTGGAACAAGGGAAGAGTCCAACAAGGGAGAAGAGGAGGGTAGAAGAGAAGAAGGAGAAGAAGGATGAGGTGAAAGTGGGAGAGCAGAAGAGGAAGAGCCAGAACGGAGAGGGGAAGGGAGTGGAGATACAGAGGGAGAAGAGAGAGTTGAATCAGAGGAGGGTGAATGAGATGTGAGTGAAGGAGTAGGCAGTGGAAGAGAAGAATTAATGGGGGAAGAAGGTTCAGCAGATGGGTGAGAGGGAGAAGATGGGGAAGAGGAAGAAGGAGAGGAAGTGGAAGAAGGCTCGGCAGATGAGTTTAGATGAGAAGATGGAGAGGAGGAGGAAGGAGAAGGAGTGGAAGAAGAAGAAGAGGAATGGGGTGAAGAAGCAGTACCTGTTGCTGAGGCCACTGGAGAAGAGAGATGAAGAGTAAGTGTAGCATCCGAACTAGAGGTAGTGGTGTGGGAGTCAAAGGGAGGCGGTTGGCGAGCGGGGAACACGTCTTCACGGAACTCCACATGTTTGCAAACATACACCCGCTTGTTCACGAGATCTAAGTAAAGATCACCAGCATGATCCGGTGACGGGCCAAGATACACACATAATTTTGAGCGAAACGAAAATTTGTGTGTATTGTACGGATGAAGGAAAGGGAAAATTCCACACCCAAAGACTTTTAATTGATCATACTTGGGACGAGTGCGGAATAGGAGATATGGGGGACATTCATTGTGAAGAACACGAGAAGGAAGAATATTGATGAGTCTCATGCTATGAAGGACATCATAATTCCAAAAACATAGTGGTAAGGAAGCTTGCGCACGCAAGGTGAGACCAGTGTCAACAATGTGACAAATTTTGCGTTCAGCAATGCCATTTTGAGCGTGTGTGTGTGTGTGGACATGCAAGTTTGTGAATGATGCCATGCTGATGGAGAAAAGGACGGAGTTTTTGAAATTCGCCCCCAAAATCAGAGTGAAATTTTTTAACCTTAGCATAAAGTGATTTTCAATCATCGCATAAAAATTAGTGAAAACTTGATAGACATCACTTTTAAACTTCACACAAAACACCCAAGAGAAGCGAGTAAATTCATCAATGAAAACCACAAAATAACGATGTCCCAAAAAGGAGGGCTCAAGGGAAGGGCCCCAAACATTCGCATGAATAGTTTCAAAAGCAACCTTACTAGTTCGAATAAGAGAAGATAAATGTTTTCTAGATGACTTTCCTAAAGGACAAAAATTGCAGAGTTCTGAAGAACCTGCAGCTGAAAGTTTATTCTTGGACACCACCTAACGAACAGTAGGATCCTGATAGTGACCGAGACGAGCATGCTACTTGGAGTACGGTACCACCTCACCAACCAATGCCTCTTTCAAGTTCGGCGGAAGCACATACAATCCATCTCTACTGGGTCCTCGCAACAGGATTTCCTTGCTGATTGTGTCCTTTACAAGAAAGAAGTTTGGCCAAAATTCAAAGAAACAATTATTATCACGAGTAAATTGTTGTACAGAAAGTAGAGATTTACTGATTTTAGGTACAATTAGAACATCATTAAGCTTTAAATTTTGAATGTTGGAGTTACCAGTGTGAGTAATGGACAAACCTTGGCCATTTCCGAAGTAAGCAGTGTTGTCATACCCCATATATGGTGAAGGATGAGACACGTGACCCAGCATTGGGAGTCATTTGATGAGTGGCCCCTGTGTCAGGGTACCACGGCTGAGAAGCATCGCAGTAGTACGGATCAGAATCCATCTGCTGCCAGGCAAGGTGTGCCTGAGGGCAAGAGCCTCGATTGCGACCCCGACCCTGACCCCTGCCATGTCCAGATTGAGAGCCACCTATATTTTGCCTCTTCTCAGGGCATTTGTCAGACCAATGATTTACATCACCACAGTTAAAACAGTGACCCTGTTTCTTGACATTCTTTGAACCATGTGACTCAGGACCAGGTTTGACACTAATATTTGCACTCGGAACAACAGAAACAGACATGACAGACTCAGAGATGCTCCCACGAGACAATGTCTCAAAAGATATCAGCTCACTATACAAGGTGTGAGAGTCCACACTGGAATGTCGAGCAGTGAGAGTAGAGATAGTGGGGTGAAAGTCTTTGTGTACATTCATCATAATAAGGCCAGGAAACATATCATCCGGATAAGAGTTACCAGATGCAGCTAACTCATCCAACAAGACCCTAAGTTTGGTAAGATATTCCTCAATAGTGCCCCCCCTCCTGTTTGAGTTGACCAATATTTTGATGAATAGTAAGACGACGACTAGCAGACACGACACCATAAGTACGTTCTAGAATGATCCAAATTTGATGACAAGTGTGCAGACTATTGATCAAGGGACACACTTCTTCAGTGATGGAGTTCAAAAGGATAGCCTTAGTGGTGTTCTCAGTGTTTTCCCAAAGCTAAATATGCAGGACTGTGAGCAAAGTCCATATAATTAAATGAATTGTGCAATGTCATTGGGGGAGAAGGCAAAGGACTAATGACATGATCAAATAATTTTAAGGATTTTAGCGTAGCAACCATAATTGTTTTCCAGACCCTATAGTTCTGAGGTTTCAATTTAATATGAACAGGTACATTCACAGAATTTGGAACAGAAACATTACTGGAACTGACAGAACCAGACCTTGAGTACACATGTTCATTAATAGATTGAGTGGGGTACGTTACCGGGGCAGCCGTATGAGTCTGAAAAGATGTGTGAGGCCCAACAAAAGTTGCAGGGAGCTGCTGGGCCTGTGGAATTGTTTGCTGCCTCATTTGATGGCATGGATACATTTGGGCTTGAGGCCGAGGTGGCTGGCCCATGACAAGATGGCCCAAGCTTTGCCCATAGGGCTGTGAAGCATGCGTACCCATTTGTGGGTTTGCAGAAGCGAGCGGCGGGTGGAAGGGAGGCGGCTGAGGTCGCGGATGGTGGAGAGACGGCGGACAGGATGGGCCGGCGACGTGGTGGGGCAAGGTTCCAGCAGCAGCGAAGTGACCGGCGGTGGCAGCCGGCTGTCTAGCGAGATGTGGGTGCGAAGTGAAGCCCGACGGCGGCGGATTGGCACGAAGGAGGCCTGGACGTGGTGGTGCAATGTCGCCGGAGTGAAACGACGGCGGCGGAGGTCCCCAAGCACGGACCGACGGTCGAGTACCAATCAATGTAGAAGCAGAATAAGGGTGGGATTGTAATGAACCATTCGACATCATATTCGAATTGGTTTGAACGCCCGATTCAATGTCACCGGAGATATCGGTCGTGTGGATGGACACAGACCCGTCATGAAGGAATTCCGGCCAATTATCGGGATTGTATGGTGGGTTATAATTGTGTACAGGTGGTTGAAAAACATGGTTGTTGTTAACAGCAAAGGCGGGTGGTACAAACATGGCCGAAGAGGCCGGATCAGTAAAATAGGCATGAGAATTGGCGGCAGAATTGTGAGAATTTTCCGGTGGAGCGGTGCTAGCGTGGGACGCTACCGGATTTTGACCGGGAAACGGAAGCAATGGAGGTTCAGAACCTGAACCGACAAATGATACCATGATAGACGATGTATTGGCGTGAAATATATGTTCTGTATATTGAATTAAGTTAAATGAAAGATTACACACACACATATATATACCCTATGTACAATTAGGGTTTACACAACTTAGGAAGAATTAGAATTCTACCTATACAAGGAGACTAACTAAAATAGAAGAATAATAAATGTTAACAGGTTGTTGTCTACCGTCGGAGTGGTACTTCCAGCTTTTTGAGCTCATAGACAAAGGAAAAGGTATCATTCAACTAAGACACTTGAGGAAAGAAATAAAAGGTTCCACACGAGCTCTCGTTCTGCAACGTGATGGCAAGACCGACAAGAGATTGGCTTTGGGTGTTTCAAATTTTTAGGTCATTTCGGTGATGTTTGTTGAAGAGAAAAAAAGTAAACGTTTAGAAAAAGAAATGTTGAAGCTCGCAAAGGAAACTTGACTTCTAATATCTAATATGGAATACAACCTCACTAAAGTTGGACAAGAAATAATGTAGTGTTGAAAAAAAAAACTGTATGAAAGAAAGACAGATTAATTATTGAGCATGTAGAATTATTACTTTGCTTCTCTTTTATAATATCTTATATGATCAGACAAAACTCTTGCAAGTATTTATAATACCTTACATACTAATTAATGAGTGAATTATACTGCATTAAAATACATGCATCTCGTTAAAATTAGTTAAACTAATATACTAATTTTTATCTCTTCGACATTACTAATTATGCAATTGACCAACATATAAATTAAAGAGAATTTCATCTTTTAAAACACGGTTAACATTTTGGAATCTTATTTCCAAATGGTTCAAACCACAAACTCTTATTTGTACTATTTTAAACCAAACTAGGCATTTACCCGTGCGATGCACATGGCATTTTAATAATATAAATTTTTAAGATTTATTTATAATTTTTTAATAAGCATTTTTTCTAAATTTAATTTTATTATTTTATTTTGATTTTATTTGCAAAATTAATTTATAGTAAATTGAATTAGCTTAATTGTCAAGCGATGCTTAAACTTTCAGTTTTGTGCAAGATTTTTTTTTAATAAATGGAATATGTAATATCCTTTTGAAAGATATTTTCTTTTGTTTTGCTAAAAAGGCAAAAGGTAAAACAATGAGATTAAGAAAATCACTTTTAACATCAACTTTATTCCCAATTAAAGTCATAAGTATAACAGGAGTGTCGTACTATCATGTTTATGTAGCTCCTATAAGAAAATGAATGAAACAGTGTCATATAGAATGATCAAATTGACATACTGTTGAAAACCCAACTGAAACTATTGTGACATAGAAAGTAAAGTCTTCAATGATCATGTGTGGTCATAGAAAAACCAATCTGCATTACAAAATCCATAAAATTGTAACCATGTTTGGGTATAGTAAATAAAAAGAGATTCATCCATAAAGGAGATGGACTATCAAAATAAAACAAATGAAATTTAATAAATGACTTGCACAGAGTAGAACACTTCAAGAATAAATTGAAAGAATGATTGAAAAATACAAACCTCACTTTGAATCGAAAGGATATAAAAATTAGAACTAAAAGAGCACATTAAGAGAATGGAAGACATAAAAAAGAGAAATTAGATAATCAAAAGTTTAACTCAATAAAAAAAAATCAAGAATATAAGAAAGATATGATACCTTTAGCCACTTATCAAAAAGAGATTACCAACTAAGAAGAAAATAATACTCATATAAAAGTAGAACTTGAGAAGAACCGATCTGAAAAAGAGAATTCCCAACCTACGAAACAATCAATTTCTTCTCATTTTATTATGATATAATTAGAGAGATTTTTTTGAGATGTTTTAGGTATTATATAAAATGAGTAATAATTAGAGAGATTTTTGAAGATTCTCCTTTGATGCTAAACATAAAAGTTCCATCATTGATTTTTGTTAGAGTTTTATAGAACTCATGAACAAGATCGGGATATATTTTATCCCTGAGAGATAGGACTGACAACCAACCTTGGCTATTAAACCAATGTTTCAGAGGCAAATTTAGGGTTTCCAAAAACCCAGAATCTACGAACATGGCAGTTAGAAGAACTTTGCTACCACCGTCCTGATACACAGGTCTATTTCTAAAAGCTTACAGATTAAGTGTTACCTCTTTGTTGTCATTAGTATACATGCATTTTGGATCAATGGAGTTGGATGTGAAATCTCTAGTACGCATGGTACGATCCATAGCTTGTAAAACTGAGAGCTTTTTGATTTTTCCAGATTTTGAACGGGTTCTGATTGTAGTGGTTCTGGTGGCTTTGCTTTTGTTTTTCATCTTGTGAGATTGATAGAAGGCTTGAAGAAGAGATTTTTGATTTGATGGTGATAGATAGTCTATCATTTTGGCAGAGATAGGGGATATAGGGTGAATCAATCGTCAGTTCTAATGAAACGATCTCAGGAGATATTACACCCTTCCCTATGAAGGTACATGAACGTGCGAAGCCTCTTCACATTCTTTGTGAAATGGAGGAAAAGACGAATTACGTACCTGGTCCTTATTCTTTGCAACGCTTCAAATTCCGCCCAACGTTTTGCATTTAAGAGTGATTAACACACGGCAATTAATGAGGAGTGAAAAGAATGGGCCGGTGTTTCAATAACTTATTGGGCTTAATTGATTGAATTAGAATTTTACCAGACTCAGGCCCACACGTTTATCTCTTGTCAAATCAAAATATATGGTGTACTTGATTTATTTTTTTAATATATGGTTGAGATCAAATTTTTCATTAATCAAACATTAAGCTTAATTCAATCTTAACCATATCATTAAAGCACTTTAATCAAGTATGGGGTTGGTCATTCCCAATTCGTTACGTAAAATTGCAAATCGCTCTGAACTTAACGGTTTCGTAAAAATGTCGGCGATTTGATCTTGCGTTGAAACGAATTCTAGATTAATGACACCCTTTTGAATATGATCTCGTATGAAGTGATGCTTAATATCAATGTGCTTTACACGTGAGTGCTGACTGGGATTTTTACCCAAATTAATGGCACTTGTATTGTCACACTTTACGGGAACATGTTCAAAGGTTAAACCATAATCTTTCAAATGCTGTCTCATCCTCAAAATTTGAGTAACACAATTACCTACAGAAATATATTCTGCCTCAGTGGTAGATAGTGCTACTGAATTTTGCTTTTTGCTAGACCATGAGACCAAAGCATTCCCAAGAAAATGACACGTACCTGATGTACTCTTCCTCTTCAATCTACATCCAGCATAGTCAGCATCACTGTATCCAACAAGATTAATTTCTTTGCATTTTGGATACCACATACCTACATTTTGTGTTCCTCTCAAATATCTGAAAATCCTTTTGACTGCAGCATAGTGTGATTCCTTTGGATCTGATTGAAATCTAGCACATAGACATACATTGAATTGAATGTCAGGTCGACTGGCTGTAAGATACAGTAGTGACCCAATCATCCCTCTGTATTTCCTTATGTCTACTCTCTTGCCTTTTTCATCCTTCTTGATCTTCACAGCTGTGCTCATTGGAGTGTTCTCCTCATTGCAGTTCTCAAAATCAAACTTTTTCAGAAGCTCTCTGACATATTTTTCTTGATTAATAAAAATGCCTCGATTACCCTATTTAATCTGTAATCCTAAAAAGAAATTTAATTCGCCCATCATGTACATCTCAAATTCTTCACTCATTTCTTTTGCAAAGGATTCACACAAAGATTCATTAGTTGAGCCAAAAATAATATCATCAACATATATTTGCACAATCAACAAATGACCCTTTTCATATTTAATAAACAGAGTAATGTCAACTTTTCCTCTTTGAAATTCCTTTTTAATCAAGAAAGAGCTTAACCTATCATACGAAGCTCTAGGAGCTTGCTTCAAACCATTTAAAGCTTTTGACAGTTTAAAAACATGATCCGGAAGATCACAATCCTCAAAACCAGGAGGTTGTTTGACATAAACCTCTTCAGAAATAAAACCATTTAAAAAAGCACTTTTGACGTCCATTTGATAGAGTTTAAAGTCTTTATAACAAACATAAGCACATAGCATACGAATAGATTCTAATCTAGCAACTGGAGCATAAGTTTCATCAAAATCAATGCCTTCTTGTTGGTTGTAACCTTGGGCAACCAATCTAGCCTTATTTCTGGTAACATTTCCGGACTCATCTAACTTATTCCTAAAGACCCATTTAATTCTTATGATAGTCTTTCCTATTGGTGTAGGAACCAATGTCCATACATTGTTCCTTTTGAACTAGTCTAGTTCTTCTTGCATGGCAAGAATCCAGTTTTCATCATCTTCAGCTTCTTTAAAGCTTTTTGGTTCAAGTTCAGATACAAAGGCTACATTTCCAAAGTACTTTCTGAACTGTGCTCTAGTCATGACCTTTTCAGAAGGGTCATCAATAATGTCTTCCTGAGAATGATTTCTCAGAACTCTAATTTCCTTTGGAAGATCATTATTCTCTATTTTCTCTTCCCTAGGTACAGACTGTTCTGATGAAGATACATTTAGCTGAGGATTTTCAACTGATAATAGATCATCATTTATCTTTTCCACAGTTAAATTATTTTCATCGAAAACAACGTGGATAGACTCTTCTACCACTAGGTTTATCTTATTGAAAACTCTAAAAACTTTGCTAGATAACGAATATCCTAAGAAGATTCCTTCATCAGACTTTTCATCAAACTTTCCTAGTTGGTCTTTGTTGTTGTTGTGAATGAAACACTTAGAACCAAATATGTGAAAGTAGCTTATGTTGGGTTTTCTTCCTTTCCATAATTCATATGGAGTCTTTTTCAAGATGGGCCTGATTAAAGCTTTATTTAATATATAGCAAGCTGTGTTAGTAGCTTCAGCCCAAAAATACTTAGGAAGATTATTTTCACTTGTCATAGTTCTAGCCATTTCTTCCAACGTCCTATTTTTACGATACAACTCCATTTTGTTGCAGAGTTCTTGGGGCAGAAAACTCATGGTTTATCCCCGACTCATTACAGAATAGTTCAAAAGACTGGTTTTTGAACTCACCTCCATTATCACTTCTAATAGAAGAAAGTTTGACATTTCTGTCATTTTGGAGTTTCTTAACTAGGTGGACAAATTGGTCAAAGGTCTCATCTTTAGATGCTAGAAACAAGGTCCAAGTAAATCTGGAGTAGTCATCAATTATTACCAAAGCATACTTCTTGCCTCCTAGACTTGATGGTTGAATTGGACCAAACAAATCTAAGTGGAGTAATTCAAGTGGTCTATTAGTTGATACAACTCCTTTTAAGCTAAAAGAGCTTCTACTTTGTTTACCTTTTTGACATGCATCACAAATGTGATCTTTGTTAAAATTTATCTTAGGAAGACCTTTTACAAGTTCTTTCTTAGATAATTTCGAAATCAAGTGCATACTAGCATGTCCTAACCTTTTGTGCCACAACCAACTTTCATCATTATGTGAAACAAGGCATTTATCGTAAGATACATTATCCAGATTAAGCATATAAACATTTTCAACTCTTGGAATTGTGAATAAAACCTTGTCAGATTTTGCATCAAAAACTTCACAACTTTTAGAGTTGAAAACTACCTTCATACCTTTATCACATAGATGACTTACGCTTAGAAGATTGTATTTTAGTCCGTCGACCAAGGATACATCTTCAATGGATGGTTGTGAGCCAACTTGACCTTTACCTATCACTTGTCCTTTTCTTTCTCTCCAAAACTGACACTTCCACCATTAAAGGATTTCATTGAGGTGAACGCACTTTTATCACCAGTTATGTGTCTTGAGTAGGCACTGTCAACATACCACTGTTTTGACCTTTGTGTACCTCTCACGTGTCCCTGCAATTAATCACTTAGATTTAGGTACCCAACGTATCTTGGGTCCTGGTAGGTTAGCAGTAGACAATCTGGATACTTTCTTTTTCCAGATAAACTTTCCTTTATATTGACCCTTTCTAAACTTGCAATTTTTGATTAAGTGGTCATTATGATTACAATAATAACAGTTCTTAATTTTTTGAAGTATTAACTGTTTATTATTATAATCCTTCTTTTTCTTTGGTTTATCTGTAGTAAATCTTTCATGATAACCAGTGAAGCATCCAATCCCAGATCTATCATTACAAGATCGTTGGGAGCTAATAATATCATGAAGGATTTCTTTTCCCTTTGAAAAGCCTTTTATAATATGATCATCTTTTGCTTTTTGGTTTTTCAAAGTTTCTACCTCTTTGAGAATTTCAGCATTGCTAGTTTCTAGATTTTCAATTTTATCTAGCAATTCTGAGTTCTCCTTTTTGAGACTTTTATTTTCTTTCTTGCATTTTTTGAATTTTAGTAAAGTCTCAAAGAGGCATCATATAAATCACATTAAACAGCAATTAATTCTTCTTTTGACATAATACCAAAAGTTACCTCAGGAGATTCATCATCTCCATCATCTGAAGAATTTTCTGATTCATCTTTTGCCATGAAACATATGTGTGCAACTTCATCATCTTCCTCATCACTTGAAGATTCATCGTTATCGCTCCAAGTTGCAACCATAGCCCTTTTTTCCCTTCTCTTTCTTCTTGTTTTCATTCTTCAAGTTAGGACAGTTTGGCTTGATATGTCCTGGCTTATCACACTCAAAGCAAACAACGTTTTGAGAAGAGTCCTTTTTGAACTTATCGAAAGTTCTGGGCTCTTTGTGAAAGTTATTTTTAGGAAATTTCTTAAAGTTCTTTTTCAAGAACTTGTTGAATTTTCGAGTAAGTAATGCAATTTCCTCTTCAGATTCATTATCTGAACTTTCACTTACAATCTTAGCTTTTAATCCTTTGGATTTAAGCTTTCTTGCCTCGGGCTCTTTATCATTGACAGAAGACATTTTAATCTCGTGAGTAAGTAGAGATCCAATAAACTCATCATAAACATATGTGGATAGATCTCTAGCTTCATCAATAGCTGTCAATTTTGGATCCCAGGCTGAGTGCATTGTTCTCATTAATTTTTTAATTAGCTTCTCATCTTGAAAGGTTTTTCCAAGGGTTTTTAGATTATTTATGATGGTGGTAAACCTCATATTCATTTCTGAAATGGTTTCATTTACCTCCATCTTAAATAACTCATATTTGCGCATATAAAAATTTACCCTTAGATCCTTCTGCTTTTGAGTTCCTTCATATGTGACCTCAAGTTTGTCCCATATCTCTTTGGAACTCGTACACCCTGAAACACGATGATATTCGTTAGTATCTAAAGCACAATGTAGAATATTAATAGCTTTAGCATTTAACTGTAATTGCTTCCAATCATCGTTGTTGTACTCGGCGCATATACAAATTTACCCTTAAATCCTTTTGCTTTTGAGTTCCTTCATATGTAACCTCAAGTTTGTTCCATATCTCCTTGGCACTCGTACACCCTGAAACACGATGATATTTGTTAGTATCTAAAGCACAATGTAGAATATTAATAGCTTTAACATTTAACTGTTATTGCTTCCAATCATCGTCGTTGTACTCAGATTCAGTCTTGTCAATTTTTACACTATCAACTATTTTTGTGGGAATAGATGATCCGTCTTTAATAATTTTCCAAACGAAAATATCATTAGACTGAATAAAATTTCTCATCCTGTTTTTCTAGTAGGAGTATTTTACTCCATAAAATAGGGGTGGTCTAACTGTAGACTGTCCCTCAAGAATCATCTGTGTAGACATGTTTCCTGGAAAATTAATAGTTTTATTAGTCATTTTGAATCTCTCTAAAGTCGTTAAACTTTATAGGCAAAGAGATTAGCTCTGATACCAATTGTTGGCCCAAATTATGACTATATAAAGACTAGAGGGGGGGGGGGGGTGAAAAGGATTTATTACCTTTAAAATTATGATTTTCTCTTTAAAATAATTTGCCTATTAAATAATCAACATTTTGCGGAATATTTAGTTGATTAAAAGATGAGAGAAAATAATCGAGTTTAGCACAGATAATCACAAGCAATTATAGATAAAGCTTAAAGCAAAGCAAGTGATTAAAAGACAATAATAAAGAGAGTAGGGATAGAAGGATTAGACACAGAGCATTTATCCAGGTTCAGTCTCCTTGTGAGCCTAGTCCTGTCCCTGAGAGCACCTCTCGAGATTTTCCACTAAGGATTTCTTTACGGGTAGAAATCAAGCCTGAGACAGTTCTCACAATCCGAGACACTGCCAGCAAATACCTCTACCAGTATATACTCTCTCGAACTCCAAGCGTCGAGTGACTTCTCTTAGTTTTTCTCAAGCTCAACTAAGAAACTTATGGCACTTTTCAAAGCTCAGTGATAACCTCCTAAGCTTGCGGGTGCTTAAGAACATATATGCTTTTCAAGACTAAGCAAGAACCTCATTTACACTTTTATAAGGATCTAGTGTAAAACCCAAGATTAAACCCCACCGTTTAATCTTTTACAATGATTTTGAATGAAAGAATATAACACTCAAACTCCCGTTGTAATGGTTGAAGGAAAATATAATCAAAGCTTGCTTGAATAACTCGTGTTGATAGCTTTAATTCTCGGTTTGTTTTCCTAGCCTTCAACCTTCACTTCTCCAAGCTATTTATAGCCGAATGCTCTTCACGAATTCAAGAAGATGTAGCCGTTGTAAAGTGTAGTGTAGTCGCATCAAATCTCCATCTCTTCCATTAGGAGATTCTCTTACATTAGGAACCTTATCACCTTACATTAGGAACTTTATCTCTTACATTAGGAACCTTATCTCTTACATTAGGAGATTCTCTTTCATTAGGAACCTTATCACCTTACATTAGGAAGTTGTAAGAAAAGAGATCAAGGTACACATTTTCCATCACATCAAGATCTTGTATACGAAAAATGTGTAAATGTAGGGTGGATTTGATGAGATGTGTAAACTTGGTGATCAAGGAGTACTTTTGGCTGTAGGATCAAGATGATAGCACAAAATATTATTGAATCCTAGCCATTCATTTCTAGTTAACTTAAATCACCAATAAACTTATATCATTTGCATCATCTAAGCATGGATATCATATGAGTTCATTATATTCATATCACATGCATTCATCATCGTGAACATGGCAATCTCATACATAATATAGATGATGATATTATTAGATGGCAATATGACATAGTTTGTATGTATGTAAATATCTTAACCATGGCATAGCTTATGATAAACATATAAATCATGTTAAGTTCATATCATAAGATCTTAATGATATAGCATGTTAAGATATGTCATTTGATCACATAGAAAACCATAATCCATAGAAAAGATAAGTGTTTGATCATGGCATATCTTTTTAGTTCGTGGCATAAATATCATTTAAACATATTTTAGATTCATGTGAACATGTGATATTTAAGCCATTATAGATGTGATCATGACATGCATACATTCACACTTAATCATATACTTTAATTAAAGTAACTCTAGATAAGATAATAATTCTTATTTAAGCATTTCTAGAGTTAATCATATTCTTAGTATATAAAGTATATAATTAAGTTATTTTGTCACACACACACACACACACACATATATATATATATATATATATATATATATATATATATATATATATATATAGGGGAGGGATCACATGAAAATAGCTCTTAAATTGATAACTATTTAAAATGAGAATACCCTAAGACTATGTCATTTTATTGATAAAAGAGCAAAAAAACATGCAGCTGATGGAGGTGGGATTCGAACCACACGCTCCACCATCTTGGCATGCAAGCTCACCATTGCGACACGCCCTGTTATTGATTCTTATGCAGCTTTATTAAATATTATTGCAATACCTGTGTGTAGGCAGCCTCCACTCAATATTTGGTGTGGGTTGAATATTTAATCACATAAAATTACAAACTAAAAAAAATTTATGGCTTTATTTTTTTTAGTTGATACAAGATAAAATTATATAATAAGCGTGATTGCTCATATGGTCATGATTCATCAATATATGAAACAAAATATTAACCATATTATTATACTTATCCAAGGAAAAATACTATGATTCCCTTTTTTTTAAATTATCTCAGATTTACAATTCAATCATTTTGGACTCTTAGCACATTTATCACAGTGATCACTCATTTTAATTAATCAATTTCATTGTTTTTTAATTTTTTTCCTCTTTTCATTGAATTTCTTGTTTTTTATTTAGAAAAACAAGAAAAAAAAAACATATTTTAATGGTTAAAAACTCTAAAATAAATTATAAATCATGTAAATTAAATGTAAAATCATAATTTATAAATCTTAGGTCATAAAAAAACTCTAAATGACCAAAATTGAATATACATATATTCTAAACTACAATCTGTTATGTTCCACGATATAATACAAAAAAAGTCCATTCAAATTAATAGTAACAACCTAAACACTTATAACTAAATGACCAAAATTGAATATACATATATTCTAAACTACGAACTGTCATGTTCCACAATATAATACCAAAAAAAAGTCCATTCAAATTAATAGTAACAAACTAAACACTTATAACTAAATGACCAAAATTGAATATACATATATTCTATGCATTCCAAATTTATAAACTGTGTGTTCCATTGTATAAACTATGCATTCTAAACTTATAAACTCTGTGTTCCATGATATTTATCTTTGCATTGTAATTGCTTATATTATAATTTAACAATAATGTGACATGTATAAAATTCTTTGTTTTATTTGAATATAAAGTTAGATCGGTTATTGTATATAAATAAAAAAGTTACATCAAATTTTATTTAAAAAACCTCTATTTTAATTTATTTTTAGATAAAGTATCATATAAAATTGGTGATACTCGAACCCTAAATTGGTGAACCCGAAACCCTAAAGTGGTGAACACGTAACTCTAAGTTTTTAAATTTAAATCCTAAAATTGAACTCTAAACTACAAACTATAAACCCTAAACCGAAATAAGTGAACCCCAAACCTTAAAATTGTACCTTAATTCTACTTAATGAACCCTAAAATTGAGATCCTAAACATAAATCCTAATTATTAAACCCTAAAATTGAGATCATAAACGGTGAACTTGAAATTAGAATATAAACTTTGTACTTTAAGATATAAACTATATATGGATTCCAAATTTATAAACTGTGCGTTCCATTGAATAAACTATGCATTCTAAACTTATAAACTCTGTGTTCCAAAATATTTATCTCTGCATTGTAATTCTTTATATTCTAATTTAACAATAATGTGACATGTATAAAATTCTTTTTTTTTATGTGAATATAAAGTTAGACCGGTTATTGTATATAAATAAAAAAGTTAAATCAAATTTTATTTAAAAAAACTCCATTTTAAAATATTTTTAAATAAAGTATCACATAAAATTGGTGATACTCGAACCCTAAATTGGTGAATCCGAAAACCTAAAGTGGTGAACCCGTAACTCTAAGTTTTTAAATTTAAATCCTAAAATTGAACCTTAAACTACAAACTCTAAACCCTAAACCGAAATAAGTGAACCCCAAACCTTAAAATTGAACCTTAATTCTAATTAATGAACCCTAAAATTGAGATACTAAACATAAATCCTAATTTTTGAACCCTAAAATTAAGATCCTAAAGGCTAAACTCGAAATTAGAATATAAACTTTGTACGTTAAGATATAAACTATGCATTCCAAATTTATAAACTGTGTGTTCCATTGTATAAACTATAAACTCTGTGTTCCAGGATATTTATCTCTGCATTGTAATTCCTTATATTCTAATTTAAAAACAATGTGACATGTATAAATTTTTTTTTATGTGAATATAAAGTGTTATATATATTAGAATTGGGTTTATATTTTTGAATTTAGTTTTTTTTATGGTATAGGGTTTTAAATTTTGATTTTACATTGATTTTACGTGGTTTAGAATGTATTTTTTCAATTTGTAGCCATTAAAATATGTTTTCGCTTTGTTTTTTCGACTCATTTTTTAATAACAGTATGCTTAACATTTAAAACAGAGACTACAAAATTCAAAATGTATATAACATTACCGTACAAAAAATAAAACTAAAATCAGCATACCTTCCAAACTCGAAAGCGGTATGTTCCAAATTCTAAAACTTCGTTTTTACCTGGGCATGATGGATCTTAAAATGAGCGCCTCGACAATACCAGTGCAACAGTATAAAAAAATTTGAAATCGGAGTTCGGGAAAATGTTTTTGAATAAAAAGTAAACAAATGATGAGTCATCAACCCACTTTTCTCTCTCCTGAGTACCACACACATAAGATGAATTAAATGGGTAAATTTCCTTTTAGTCCCTCCCTTATAATGAAACTACGTAGTTTTTTGATGTGTTGTCACTTTAAAGAGTGTTCTCAATTAAAGGATGTGTTCTCACCCGATCCCTCTCATATATATTTATATATTTATATATATATAAATATATATGAGAGGGATCGGGTGAGAACACATCCTTTATATATATATATATATATATATATATATATATATATATATACATACATATATATGGAGAGGATCTAGTGAGAACCCTCCCACTTATGTGAGAATCAATCTTATGGTGAGAACCCCCCTAAACTACGTAGTTTCATTAAGGACCAAAGGGTATTTATCCCTTTTATTTTAATTAAAAATCTAGGAGAGAGAAAGGAGGGTAGTGATGAGTCATCATTTGTTTCTTCTTTATTAAAAAATGTTTTCTCGCTTATTCCGAACTCCGATTTCGAATATTTTTATATGGATGAACTCATATTGACGAGACGCTCATTTTAAGATCCATGAAGCCCGGGTAAAAACGACGTTTTCAATTTTAGAACATACAGCTTTAATTTTAGAACATGCGGTCTGGTTTCGTCTTTTTTAATTTCGTTGTTTTAAATAATGTTATAAACCTTCTAAACCTTGTATACTGTATTCTAAGAGTTCAACATAATGGTCTAAAAGATATTAGTTGATATCTGTAACATATTTGCATTGTTATTTGGCAAAAAGCATATTTAGGCCCCTGATCAATTCAAATTTTCTTGATTAAGCCCTTGATCATTTAAATAGATAGATTAGGCCCTTGATCAATGATTTTTGATTTCTTTAGACCCTTTATGGATGTCTCAGGTTATATAAATCCGTTAAATGCCACGTCACCCGCCACATATACCGCCACATCACATATATTTTTCCTAACAACATGCGACATCATCCCTCAACTAATTTTATATCACATTAATCCCTCAACTAATTTAACCTTAATGCCCAAAAAGCCCTAAATACTCAAAAAAAAATTTGATGAAGGTTTTTTTGAAATTCAATTTTTTTTTTTTGAGGGATTAATGCGATATAAAATTATGTGAGGGATGACGTGGCATTTTGTTAGGAAAAATATATGTGATGCGGCGGTATATGTGGCGGGTGACGTGGCATTTAACCAACTTATATAACTGAGACATCCAAAAAGGGTTTAAAGAAATCAAAAATCATTGATCAAGGGCCTAATCTATCTATTTAAATGATCAAGGGCTTAATAAAAAAAAATTGAATTGATCAGGGGCCTAAATATGCTTTTTTCCTTGTTATTTTATGATATATCGAATTTGCGACTCATAATTTAAAGCTAATGTACATGTTTACTAAATAACGTTACATGTGTTCGAAATTTTATAGTTTGTGTTTTATAATATTAGATGTGTTTGAAAAATAATAGTCTCTGTTTTGAAAAGTGAAGTACAATACTCTTTAAAGAGTTAAGCACAATGTTCTAAACGATGTTTGTTATGTTCTAAAATGTCATATATCTAAAAACTAAGTCATACAATCTAAACTGTAAGTCATATGTTCTACAATTAATTTCATGTATTTTTTAAAAATAGTATTATCTAAAGCTAATGAACATGTTTTTGATAATAATAACAATAATAATGAAAATATAATAAAGAATATGAGTCGCAAATTCGATATATTATAAATAAGAATGGAAATATGTTGCATATATCAACCAATATTTTTCAAAACATTACGTTGAACTTTTAGAATACAAAATATAAGGTTTAGAAGGTTTATAGCATTATTTAAAACACTGTATTATAAAAAAAGATGAAACCAGACCGTATGTTCTAAAATTGAAACTGTATGTTCTAAATCTAAAAACGTCGTTTTTACCTCGGCATCATGGATCTTAAAATGAACGCCTTGTAAATACCAGTCCATCCATATAAAAATATTCGAAATCGGAGTTCAGAATAGCCGGGAAAACATTTTTGAAGAAAATTGCAACAAACATTGTAGCTTGGTGGCAGAAAGTAATGAAGGTTTATATAGGAGTGCGTTGCACTTGTATCAATTAAAGCTGCTGGCCTAGTGGTAAGCAGCAACGCCTGGGAGTGTAGAGGCGCGGGTTCGATCCCTGCCGCCCACATTTCCTTTCTTTTTTTATCAAACACACTAACTAACTATCAAAACTACGTAATTTTGATGGGTTCTCACCATAAGAATGGTTATCACATAGGGGGTGGGTTCTCACTGGATCCCTCCCCTATATATATATATATATATATATATATATATATATATATATATATATAAAGCATAATATATAGGCTAAATACATCAAAACCCTCTTGAACTATATTATTTTCGCCAGTTTACACCCTCAACTATTTTTGGGTTCTATTTGCCCTCTGATCTAATTTTAAGTGGAACTATTTAACCCTCTGTCAGATCAAAACCAGTTGCACTAGGGTGTGTGTAACTCACACGCTTGACACATAAGCAAATAAGGATTAAAATGAATAACAACTAAACTTAAAGACTTAAAATGAAAATAAAATTAAACTTGGGAATAAAAAAAATAAAACATCCCTTTCCCTATCTTTCTAATTAAAAATCACGTCCTTCTCTCTCCCCTATATTCTGAAACCAATCCCTCCGCCCATCGCCGTGTCGCCTGTCGCCCAGCTGCTGTCACTTTTCCGCCGCATCCATTGCCTTCTCCGTCGCCGCCGCCGTCTTCACCATTCTTTCCGTTATTGTCACCATCTCAATTGCCATTTATGTCAACATCCGGTGATCGCCTCTGCTCATTTTTGTTGTGATTTATTTTCCCGTCTCTTTCTCTCTCTTTGGATATCCTTCTCTAATGAACATCTAGTTACTTAGTGTGTATCTAATTTTTGTTTTGTTGATTGATTGAATTTTGGTTATATTTGATCATGAGTGAGTTTAATTTTATATTATGCAATTTGATTTTGTTTTTGTTGGTTTTGATTTTGAGTAATTGCAAGTAGTTTGGATTTTGATAATTTACAGTTAGATTTTGCATCCTTCTCTTTGGGTGGATTTTTGTAAATTAAAAACTAAAATTGAAACAAACTTGAGGTTAAATTTTTGGATGGGTTTAAATTAATTTGGTTGGGTTTAGTTTGTTAGATTTGATTGGTTGTTGCAGTTTTGTTTTATGTTTTTTGGGGGTTTGATTTTATCTAATTTCCAGTAATCTAGGTGAGGAAGAAGGTAAGTTTGAATGAAAAGATGGTATTTTTGAGAAAATACAAAAGTAAAGGGATTTAAATGCATTTTTTTGGAAATATATGGTACTTTTTAGAGAAAGACTAAAGTATAGGGATTGTTTTGAATATATTTTGAGGACTAAACTGAAATTTTTTTAAAGCCACTTGCCTTAATTTCTCTCCCTTCCACGTAAGCTGCCACATCAGCTAAAAAGGGGCAATTAGTTCCACTTTAAATTAGATCAGGGGCCAAATAGAACCCAAAAATAGTTGAGAGTGTACGTGGCGAAAATAATATAGTTCAGGGAGGTGTGGATGTATTAAGCCTAATATATATAAAGCATAATATAAAAATCAAATATTAAATCAAGTAAACAAAATCAACTAGAGTGAAATAACACTGCGAACAAATAAAGTTACAATACTTACAAGAATATTTATAAGTATAAGAGATATACGAGAAAGATTGATCTTTAAGAGATTGAACACTTGTACATGATGTCTTAAATAGATAATGGCAAGCAGTTAAAAGGAAAAAGTTCTTTCATTAATAAAAATAAGATATTACAAGTTATAAATTTATACAGAGAAAACTAAGCTACTATCGAGGCTCTTGTAAAGGAACTGCGTTAAGAGGAACAGTTGGGATAGGCCCAAGATCATCTGCCTTTGGAAAAGAGTCATCGAGGTAAACCGGAGCATCTTTATCGTCTTCTGGAGGGTTTAGGTTAACTCAGAACTTTAAGTCCTCATTTGACATATCAGGGAACTTCTCCCTGATAGCCATGCAGAAACGAGTCTGGTACCTTGACATCCTCCAAAGCTTAGTCCTCTCCATCCTCTCGATGGTCTCTTTCCTTTTATGTCTCAGCTCAAGGTTCTTTTTCTTGACCACATCGAATCGATGGCTCCAGCCTCGAGCCTCTTCTCGGAATTTAATGCAATTGTTGAGAAGTTTAGTCTTCTCAGCTTTTTCTTGTTTTAGCGCATAGAGCGAGTTTGACCCTTGGGTAGCAAGCGCGACCACAAACTCACAAGTACGATCTTCGAAGTGTCTCTAGAGCTTGTTTGTTTTTCCTTCCCACTTGATCGTCTCGATCCTTGCATTATCTCTCTCGAGAAGGGCAGTTTTTTCCCTTCCTTGAGCTGCTAAGAGCTCGAGCCTGCAGGCAGCAAGCTCGTCTTCTTTTGACTCCAGCTCTTCCTCTGTTCTGGCCCATCTTTTGCTATACTCATCAAGGGATCGAGCTTGCGACTCGAAGCGATGGATGAGTGATGTGTGAGAATTATATATATATATTTCTCTATTTTAGCCTCCTTTTATACTTATTTATTTGCTTAAATTTATAATTAATCATTGCTTTTCCCTTAATTTGCTAAAGGTTTCGCTTAAGGATGCAATTGAATAACTTTGGAAGTTCGAGGACTAATCGGGATATTTGTCGCGGGCGTTTCTGTAAAAGGTCGAGAAGTCCAGGGACTAGTTCTGATCTTTGCCAAAGGAAACTTCTGGAATCTTCTGGAACCTTCCAGCTGTGATGAGGCAGATTTGTTGAAGGAGGGGAATGCCCCTTTTATCCTTGTGACTTGTGGTTAAACTCAATTGCTTAAATGCCACTTTAGTCTTTTATCACTTTAATACTTTTTAGGTCTTATCCTTTTGATGCTTTTTTTAGGGCAAACATTAGTACCCTATAAAAAGCATCTTTATGTTTTTGCTCAAAGTGTGTAACCTAGGGATCTCAACTCTTCTTCTTCAACCTCCCTTCTCTCTTACAAACTATTCAAGCTTTTGAGCTTTTTATCAATGGTGAACGAATTTCTTTCTCTTTTTGTCTCGGTTTTGACATCCTAAAGCATGAGTGAGTAGTCGTTTATGGGTGTGACGATGGGGAGGAGGCTTGCGGCTGTGACTATGTGATTTCGGGTGGTAAAGGTTTCTTTACTTGAGTTTTTCATAGATCTAAAGCTTACGAGTTCTAGTTGCAAATAGGACTTAGTAGATCTAGCATAGATCTTAGGAATAAGCTATGTTTTATCTCATTTTTGGAAGTAGATCCATGATATACTTAACATGTGGGTTAGATGGCTCTTCTTACATGCTAGTATATGTTGTTTTTATCATTTAGAGGAATCTTATGGTAAAAAGTCTTGTTGCTTCATGAAATATGTTGGTTAAGTCACTAACCATGCTTGATCTATATGTTTATGCTTATGTTTATGTCTTAGGAATAAGGTAAACATGAGAATATGTGAAGATAGGACCAAAACCCATGTATGAAACTGTTATTTGCCATTTCTGGAAATCACGTGACTTGCATGTGCTGTATGCCTGCGACCTTGACTCGCACATGTGCTTCCCTTGATATTTTATCGCAGCTGTGATCTTTTACTGTTTACTCTTTAGTTAACATAGTTATTAAAATCAATCTTAATTTGTGAAACCATTAGACTTTTAGGATTTAGACTTAGTAATATTGGTGTTAAACAATCCCTTGGGTTCGATATTTGGATCTTTAAATACCTCCACTTTATTACTTGAAATGATGAGTATACTTGCTCTTTTGCACGTGTAGTTTAATCGTGTCAATGAGTATGTTGGTGGAGGCCATAGCCTGGACAGAGTATGGAAAAAGTAGAGTTAGAAAAATTGAAGCACAAGTTACTTAAAGAATGAAGAAATTCATGTAAGTGTCATACCTTCACATCGCGGATGCGTGTGAGCTTGATTAGCTCCTTATACGTGAGGCACTTACTCATGTCACCTTCCTCAGGCACGAGGGATGCATAACACACATCCTCAGTGATCTCGGGAAGGTTCAGAGAGACCTTCTCAAAACGTGAGTTCCAGAACTGCAAATGGAAAGTGACATGTATAATAATAAGGTAATCAAGATTTAAAGAAGTAAAAAGTTGCAGAAAACTTACGTTGGAGAGCTGGAACTTTTTGTACAGCTCTCCATTGCTCGAGGACGAGAATTTATTATCTCGAGGCAATATGAGAGAGGCTCCCAGTTGCTCTTTTGTCTTTTAGATTTAGAGGAGTCTTTGGAACGTCCCTCTTCAGCTCGAGGTCGTTTTCCAGTGTCCACAGGTGCTCGAGATACCTCTATGGATTTTGATGATGCCCCTGGAGCAGAGGACTTGGTTTGTCTGGTTCGAGGTTTCTTCACTGGAGCAACATGGGGCAGCTCCTTAAAAAGTATTCTCTGTCCCAAAGGACAATCGTCCTCAGGGTCGGATGGGACACTGTCAACGACTAGCAAAGAATAAAGAAATGGGTTAAGTAGAATTCATACTTAAGTGAAACATGGAACAAACCGGTTCACGAGGTTACCTGGTGCAGTCGTTGGAGTATCGATGGTTGGTTTCGAGGCTAGAATCTCAGGTATCTGTTCGGACGCAAGTTCAAGAACCTCCTCGAGCATGGGCGCCTCAGGAACCATGACTCTCGGTACCCTGGGGGCTTTCTGGACTCTCGCCTTCTTTGCTTTTGAAACTAGGATGGCTCTGGGCACCTCGAATTGGCCAGATAACATCTCGACGCGATGCGCTGCAATGCGTTGTTTCAAAGTGAGTTTAGGAGCCATGGGAGACCTGCACAACAGAATATTTTATAAGTATGAGATAAAGAAATCTTACAACAATCTATGTTAGTGTCGATATCTTCTATACATAAGATCTTGTTAACTTATGGCGCTGGGAAGTAGTGGATTTTGCCCTGTTTATCCACACCGGCGATAGGCCTCCCACTCCTATATCGTGAGATAAACTCTTCCACATTAGGTTGAGTTGGAGGGTTGTATCTCAGAAGCATTTCAAAAGAATATTGCTCCTCATCAAAGAGTATAGCATCCTTCGAGGGGACCTTCCATGAACAAGGATCTGTGAGAAACTCGTTGAACTCTACCCTCCAGGGCCATGACAGATCTTCCAAGGTAGGGCCTAGCCAGATCCACTTTTGCTTGTAAGTACTATGCGAGGACGGCTTGTCACGAACGATGTTCTTTGGGCCACGTATCCAGTTGAAGGACACACAAGAATGTTTCGTTGCTTTCACTGGAAGGCGCATATGTTTGAAGAGATTTCCAGTGAGTAGGATGCCCAGATCCTCACAAACTCGAGCGAGAGCCAACATATCTAACCAAGAGTTAGGGACGATTTATGCCGGGCAGAGATTGAACTCATTAAGAATGTCAATTACCACCATAAGTCGTTCGAGGACAACGAATTTTTTCCCCTTCCCAGTATACATTCTGTCTTCAGCGGATGGGATTTTGCAGTCGAATTCCTTGAGTTCATGGAATTTATCTTTTAGAGCCTGGAGCATGTGTTGATTCCAGAGTCTAGAGCGCTCTTCCGGAAGAACAATATTCCACTCCCCTTGGCAAGGGATCAATGCTCTAGGAGCGACGGCTTGTGGGGCAGTATTGTTTGAGGGTCGAGGTTGAGGTGTAATTAAATCCATGGCCTCTCTAGAAATCTCGACCTCGTCGTCGGCCCAGTCGGCCATGATTTTGCGGCGTCTCCTTTGTAGGGCAGTAGGATCGTTTTGGGCGGCGTTAGGGTTAGAAGAAGAAGATGGGATAAACATTTAAAAGAGAATTAAGAAAGAAAATAAACTTACGGTAAGAAGGCGATTAAGATTTGCTGGGTTTTGGAGAATAAGATTGCGAGATTATCTGAAGTTTTGGAAGCGTAAAGTCTAAACTGTGCAAACGAAGGGGTTTTATAGACAGGGGTGTTTTGAAATATATAAACCTTTCATTTGTTTTGAGGGAAGTTAAGTTGAAACCACGCCTGTTGACAGGTGTAGGAAGTTTAAAGGCAGCGTGCGAAAGATTATGGTTGGACTTAATGACTTAAACCCACAGGCTTGATCTGTTTTATTTTTCATCTTGGGCATGTTTCATGGGCTTAGAAGAAAACAATTTATGTTTGGTTCATTTTGATGAACCCTAAGTGTTTTGATTATGTCCAAACGTTTCAGAAGATGAAAATTAAAATTCTCTTACATACGGTTTAATGTTGACTAACAATTTTTTAAGTTTGTATGTAAGTTACTCAGCAGGTGCTGAATGAACAATTTCTGGATTGCCTGGAAGACTCAGAAGAAACAAGAAAGCTGAAGACAGTGTTTTTAATGTTCAGAAGCTGGATGCTCCGCTCTGAAGTTATCGAAGTCTGTTAAAGCTCTCCTCAGAGGTCCATTGCAATCAGAAGATAAAACTCTACCAATTTGATCAGAAGCTTAGACAAATGGAATTAGCTTTCAGAAGCTAAGTCACGGGTTCTGTTTAGCATTTATTGTTCTGACAATTGCATTTAATGCAAGGCGCCAAAAGTTCAAAAAGCTGTTTTGAAGGAGCGCGCTTGTCTACTCAAAACGAAACCAGAATTTCCTTGTCTACCCTTTGTTGATCCAATTGAAGAATGTTTCCAGTCAACCTTATCTTCAACTTCAAATCTCTTACCGGATTTAGTTAAAGAACAAGGTTAACGGAATCAAAGTGTCTGAAGACCGTTTGAAGACATGACAGATTAACGGCTACAACAACTGATGTCATCTCTATTGAAGATTCAAATTCACCAACGGTCATCCTCATTCACTATAAATAGTAGCAAAGCTCCGCTGCATCATCTACGCGTGATAATCGAGCAAAATCTCAACGCACTGTTTGAACAAGAAAAACAGAGCACATTTTCCATTCTCAATCTTTCTTAGCGTAGCTTTAGTTAAAGTGAGAGGGTGAAGAAAAAACAAGTTCATAATAGGAATCTTGTAAACTGATATCATTTGTGATATTCAGTTAGATTTAGAGAGAAATCTAGTTGAGATTAGAGTTGGGTGAGAAATCCAGAAAACAGAGTTGTTGTTGTTCTGGTGGAAATCCTTTAACTCTTTTTAGGCTAGTCAGAACTAAGTGAGAAATTAGCTTATGTTCTGTTGATGTAAAGGAGCTTCTGAACTTGCCATAAAAGTTCTGAATAGTAGATTTAAAATCTCTGGTGGCTGCGACCTCAGGGGACAAGACGTAGTCACAGGACTTCTGTTGCGAACTTGGATAAATCGACTTGTTCATCAGGATCTCCTGAACTTCTTTCTCCCTCCTATACTTGTTATTTTTGCTTCTGTGTACTTGCTTATATTTAGTGCTGGAACAGATTTTCTCCTTATATCATTGTCTTTGTTCAGAAGACTGTCCAGAAGTTCTTAAACTCAGAACTTCTGTTGCTGAAAACAGTCTAACTGTGTTTAGGCAGAATTTCCCTCAGAAGCTGCTTCTGTAAGCCAGCCTCTGATTGTGAGGAAATTTGACTCTGAAAATTAAGTTTCTCTAAAAACTTAGAAATTTTCAGTTTGCAACTTAGACACCTATTCACCCCCTCTAGGTGATTTTGTTCTTGTTAGGGCCAACACATTTGTGACTCACCCCTGCAAGAGCTAATTTACACTTTTCGGTTCTGTTATCACCCAATATTTTACGTGCAATGCGGGGCAATAGGAACTTCCATTAAAGCCATGTAGGTCAAAGATGACCACGTTGAATAGTCTTACTTGCCACATAGACGTGCGTTGATAGTCAACGCTAGAAGATTCTCTCTCCCATGTGGACTCTATTTCCTTCTTAGTCTCCTAATTCGATTAGGAAAGAACAACTAAACAAGAATATGATCACCGACCTTAATGGACGGGATCCTTGATCAGTCCTAAATCAACTAGGATTCAGACTATAATATCTTGCCTATAAATTCATGAGATCTTTACAATATCAAGGTACATTATTCTCAATTCAAGCTCTGAGTTAAATATTTTTCGATCACGAATCTTTACTGACTTTAGCATCGGAGAGGAGTCACCGTCGACGGTCCCTTTTAGGCTAACATTTTCTATTTTGCAGGAAGCTAAAGCTGACATGGATTCAAGTTACCATTTCTGAGTAATAATTAGAAAATTAATTTCATTTCCTATTTTCTTGTCATATGCTAAATTTTTTAACTAGTAATATTTATTTTTACATTTTGTCTAATTTCATTTTTATGATTAGTCTAATTTTGCATTTTTCGAGAAGTTTTTTTTGAGTTGATTTGAATTATTTGGAGCTAATGTCTCATTTTTTTAGGCTTTTGAAATTTATTTTCAATTTGTTGTTCGAGACCTTCTAATAATAATTTTGCAAAGTTCTTTCTGAGTTGATTTGTGTTAGGATCGGGTGATTAATATAATTAAAATAGAGTAACGAGGATTAAAATCGAGCAATAAAAGAGACACCAAGATTTACGTGAAAAACCCTTTAGCAAGGGAAAAACCACGGCCTTCAAAATAGCTCCACTAATGAAATTAATGGGAATACAGGAGGGACTCTCTCAAGTACACCGGACTTGAGGTACACGACACTTTAAACAGAGAATTGGAACCGCTCAACACTCTCGAACCTCAACTCTCTCACACACTCTTTTGTAGGAAATGACTCTACAAAAGGAAGACCATTTGAACCCTCTAATTAGCTCTCAACTTTTTTTGTGATCATCCAAATGCCTCATGCCCCTCGCTATTTATAACCTTCATACAAAGTTCATGAAAAATCTAGATGTTTATATTTTGGCTCTCTCTAGAATTTTCTCCATATAATTCTTGCTAATTCTTCTAGATATTTATTAATCTAGCTTTTGCTATAAATTTCTTCAAACTACAAGATGTTCTTCAAATTGGCTGCACCCAACAATTTGAACCATTTAGAGCCAATGTCTCATTTTCCTGAACTTTTGATTTTTTTTTTTTATTGTTTGAACATTCTAATAGTAATTTATTGTTTTCTAAACTAAATTAATTTTTTACGGATCTCATTTACTCATTGATTTTATCATCGGTAATTGAGTATTTTTGTTTAAGATTATAAATTTTAAATTTATTCATTATACTAAATATATATTATAATTAATATGATTTGCAATTTCCTTTGATATTTACATTCTCATTATATCAATTCCTATATTTTTTTCCCGTTTATAATTAATTTCTTTATTAATTTTTTTTGTTAAGTTTTTTATTGTCTCTATATCTCTCCCTAACAGATTAGTTCTATGCAATATTTAGGATAATCATGTTATTTTATGGCACATATGTAAATTTAGTTTTAGAATGTGACTTTTTCTATGATATTATAATATTATAGTACAGTAAAACCTCTATAAATTAATACTCAATAAATTAATAACTCAATAAAATTAATAATTCGTCCAGTCCCAACTTGAGACCAGTGTAAAATTCGACATCAATCGATAAAATAATAAGATAATAACTTTTTTGAAATCCCAGTGTATATATATTAGTCCCAACAAAACTATAAATTAATAATTACTATAAACTTATATATATATATGTGTGTGTGTGATACACTTCAATATTATAAGATTGTCTAGTTAAAAATGAATCTATAGCCATTTGTTTTTGCTTGAACTTCAAATCTAATATTGATTTCATCTTTAACTCTCCTCATTACACTTAAGAGTTGGAGGTTTGTCTTCTCATATAGCAACAAAAAGTTGTGAAGAGTTGTTGCCGCTTACAATGAACTTGATAAATTCAATAACTTGTGAATGTAAAATTCGTCTAGCTAATATATATTGTAATTTGATTTTCCATCTCTAACTAAGTATATAGGATTTGAAAATTTGAAGGTCATACGTAAAATCTCTTTAAATTAATAAATTATTAATTTATCGATATAATAATATCTCACTAAATTAATAAAATATCTTAATCTCAACATTATTAATTTATAGAGTTTTTACTGTAGTCGTATAAATTTAATCGTACTAACTATATGTTAAAATTAAAATGAACAATATAATAATATCTAGAGAAAATAAATTAAAATTGTATTCCAAATTTCAAAATCCTGTGAACATTTAATAAAAAATAAATTATAAATTATAGTTTTATATTAATTACAATTATGTATTAAATTTAATTAAGTTATAGTTTAATTTTAAATTTTTTCATTTACTTTTTAATTATATTAATATATTGCACAAAATAGTAGATGCCTTGCACGGGGTTAAGGCTATGTTCTTTTGAACTATCAGCATTATTTTCAGCAACATTAAGGCTCCGTTTGGTGTTGCGGTTGCTGTTAGCTGTTGCGGTTAGATGTTGCGGTTAGCTGTTGCAGTTAGCTGTTGTTGTTTGTTGTTGCTGTTTGCTAATAGTTGTTGGATAATTAGTGTTTGGAAGAATTATAAAAACAGTTGCTGTTGACATGTGAAAAGACTTATACGGGTATACTATTTACCAATATAAATTAATAATAATATAAATTAAAAAAATAAGTTGGGGTAGTTTTGTCAAAGTCTACTTGTGGTTTAAAATACAAACTAGCGTTTCACGAAAAGCTCCAAATTGGAGCTTTTCACGAAACGCTCCGTTTTGGTTCCAAAACTCTAAATGCTGTAGTTCCAAAAATATAACCAAACACCTATTTGTGAGCATATTGGAACAAAAATGCAATATGCTCCTACGAAACGCTATATGCTCCCACGAAACGCTTTACCAAACGGGGCCTAAGTTCAGTTCAGTATAATTAAATTCAGTTCAGCAACATTAAGTTCAGTTCAGTTCAGCAATATTAAGTTCAGTTCAGTTCAATAGTATTTTGTTCAATTTTCAATTTAGTAACACTAAATTCAGTTCAATTTTAATTTATTATTATTATTGCTATTATTCATATCAATAAATATTTATTATTTATATATTATATATATAATCTTTTAATATTTATTAAAATTATAATTATTTGGTACAATTTGTTTATACAAAAAAATGTTATTATTTCTATTAACTTAAATAATTCTACTACATTTTATTTTTCTAATCGTTTTCTTTTATATGATACATGATCTCATCATCTTTGTCATCAGCATCATCATTTGCACCATGTAATTCTCAAATTTAGTGTGATATAACATTTCGCACTGGAAACATAGCGGTTTTACAATATGTATTAAGCATATTTGAATCCACCTTTCCATTATCATTCAGACCATATTGTATAATTGGTATTTCAAACGTGCATAAAGCGTGAAAATAGAAACAATAATCGACATTTGATACTTTTGTGACACTTGAAGCATATTGCAGAGCACTTTCCACATTTTTTTAACTATTCAAACATCATTTCTACATTCATTCTCAATGATGAATGTAAATCGTTCTAATGTTCTTCTATTCTCCTATGACATATGACATTTAATTACATGTTCTCTAATTGGTTACAAATATCCAAGAGTATTTGACGGTTATTGCATGTCGTGATTATTATTATTATTTGTTAAATTTAGTTTTAGTAATTTATTTTTCAATTCAGTTCAGTTTAGTAAAATTAAGTTCAGTTTGCAAAATTAAGTTCAGTTCAACATCATTCAGTTCAGTTCAGTGAACATTTTTGCTTTTTTCGGTTCAAAAGAACATGGCCTAAGACTAGTAATTTTACTTTTAAATAAAAATTACAATTAATCAAATCAGTTTGTGAGAATTCATGAACATATTCACAAGCTTATAAACGAGCTTGCTCATAAGCTACCAAGTCGAGCGTTGATCCCTACTAAAACTCGACTCATCTGCAAAGCGATCCCTAAAATCATGCTCATAAACAGCTCGTTTAGAAATTGAGACGAGTCGACTAATTTAGAGAGTTGTAGGCAAATTACATGTAGGTGGTGTTACGAGTGTGTGTACTTGTGGTTGTGTAGTGAGCTATGACTCCATTGATATAAGTCCTTCTTCTTCTCCGTGAAATCCCAAGTGAGGCAGCGGCAATGACCCGACACTCCTCCGTCATCCTCTTCATCTCTCTCCTCTCTTTCTCACTCCTCATCTCTCATCTCGTCGCCGATTCTCATTTCGAAGGATTTGACGGCGAAGATGAAGATTTCGTGGAGGATACTTCCGATTCCTTCAAACTTCCCGATCTACCCCTGACCCGCTCCGATGCTCCTCCATCTCCAAACCCAGATCCCATTTCACAAGACCCATCAAACCCATCTTCAGATTCTCAATCTGATCTCTCAAAACCCCCATCCACCACCACTACTTTTGAGTACTGGGATGAAGATGAATTTGAAGGTCTCCCTTTAAACAACCCCCCACCCGAAACCCCCAAAGCCCCCGAAAAAGAAATCCCCGATCTTGATCCGGTCCCTGTTCCGGTAAAGAAACAGTCTTTTGTTATTGAGATTGTGTGTGTGTCTTTCTTGGTTATTTTTGTTATCAATTACTTCACCGGGAAACGGGAGAATGAGAACTTGGCACTTGCTTGGGCTGCTAAATTTGCTGTTAAAGATTCTATCTTTGAGAAGAATTTTAGTCTTTTGGGTGTTGGAGAAGGCGATGATTCGCCTTTGTTGTTGAAAGAAGGGCAGAATGTGTTTAAATTTTATGCTAGCGGTCGTAGGTACTGTCAAGGGTTATTGGCTACCATGGAGTTGAAGAGTAGACACGATTTGATTTCGAGGATTTATAATATGATTGTTCCTTGTAAGGATGAGATTTCTTTTGAAGTGTATATGAATGATGATGCTATGGACCATGTTGTGTTTGCTCTGGCTAAGAAGAAGGCTGCCAAAGGGATGCATAAAGAGATTAGAGATTTGCAGAAGTTCGCGGCTGTAATGGGTCAACCCCCTAGTGGTAGGAAATGGGTACCGGACGAATTGGGAGTTATTTCTGAATCCAAGGAGGTTGCTGGAGATTTGATCACTGATACTGTGCTTGACCAGGTTACTTTCTTAATGAATGCTGTTTATACAATTCACATCTTGCATTCTTGGAATCTCTTAACAATAGCATCGTTGCAATTTGTGATGCCCGGTTTAGATTTGATGTTCTCTAGATTAGCATCAGTGTTTATATAGCTCAACTTCTGTTTTCCTTAAGAGTTGACTAATACTATACTTTCGAGCTACTTACATGAAAATAGACACTGGAAACCATTTTTATACAACATATAAGAAACAAGGAGTTTCCTTATTTATTTTTGCATTATGGAATTTTGTACAAGTTTTCGAGAGTTTTGGTTTCTGAAGCTATGAAATCAAAGTTCATGTGCAACATAAGTTTTGAGGCTATGATAATTCATATTTGATTCCTGGTTTTTTCTTTTTCTGTGATTTGTGTCCATAAGAGAGATTTGCAATGATACTTTGTGGTCATTTATGAGGATTTCGATCTGTATTTGAGGTTCAATGCAATTGTCTTTCTTACCTCGTCGTCATCCCATCGTATCTGTATTTTCATAAAGTTTGTGCTGCAAACATTATGCAAGTGCTGTATCTAACTATGTAATTGATGTCATTTTCATGATATCTTTCTAACCTTAGTTACGCCGCAACTACATGGAAACCATAGCTGTAATGGATTTAATATGTTGGTCATGTAATGCGGTTCTGTTATTTGACCTCTTAGGTGTTGTACGATTTTGGTTGGTTGTTTGTAGTTAGGGTCAATAGGAAAGGCTTTAGGAGGTTGTTTCTTTTTTTCATTGTTGTTGAATATGAATACCCTTGAGGTTTAAAGGGTGAACTGATTATTGGCATACGAGCTTGAATGAGTCTTAGCATTACTAGGCTGTTCTGTTCTATTTATCAACGTGTACTATTCAAATGATCCATTGGGTCCTTTGGTTGGCAATTTTTGTTATCAATTAATTACCCTCCCTAGCTGTATGCAAAGATCTAATATGATTAAGGAGGTAACTTGTCTTATCAGCTGTATGATTACGGTATAAAGTGAATTAAATTATGCTTCTTCAGGTTTTTGGTGAAAAAGCTTTTGAGAAATATGGAAAATATTTCATGTCCATGCATTTTTCTGATCAACACCCTGGAACCCACAAAAAGATGCTGTTGTTCAAGTTTGCTCTGGCTGATGCGAACAATATGGGTGATATGACTCGGTTGGTGGCTCTGGTCCCTTATTATATCGATCTTATCGGGCGCTACAAGTTGAGTTCTCAGGTAAATATATTTCATCTTTCCAATCAACTTTTAACACTTAATTAATTTTCACGGTCTTGAGAGGTGTGCTTTGCCTGGTGCAGGCTAAATCTAAAACAGAGGCAGCAAGGTCAAAAGCTGCGCATGAGGCATACAAAGAACTTCAAAGTGCAAGGCAAGAAGCATTGCAGAAAAAGAAGGCAGATAGGAAAAAGATGCTAGAGGAAGCTGAAGCAAAGCTTGGTGCTGAGGCTATTAGGAAGAAAGAAGCAAAAGAGCGTGCTCGGTCCATGAAGAAGGGAATGCCCAAAATTAAGATGACTCGTGCTCACTAGATTTTTTAAAAAATTCCCTTAGCAGGCATTCTAGAAGGTAGTTTTAGAATATCGGGACCTTAATCTTATAAAAACGATACTTGTCATCTCAGCCTTGGACAGGTTATCTTGATTCCTTCTGCTGATTGTGTACCGCAGCTAGTTGACAACTTTTTCCATCATTGATTTTGATACGGTACTTTCTTTTAGGAGACGAGAGACCTCTTCTTATTGGAATTGAACATTGCCATCTCTCACGAGTCTTTCAATTTTAAGCATCATATCGCTCTTATTTGAGCTACATTTTTCTCATTGGGACATTTTTTACTTGAGAGCTTGAATAATGTCAAGTGAGCACGGTGTAGGAATTATATTTTTTTTTTAAGAACAGAAAAAGCTAATTATGATTGTGAATATTATTGTAGTTTCTATGTAGAAGAACAATTACAAAATGTTGCAGAAGAAGATAAGGTTTATGGAGGAAAATGATCAATAATGTAATCAATATTATAAACTTCAACCAAGGGATATATACGTAATGTAATCAATAATGTATGCATGTGGGGAATCCAGTGAAAAGTCTAGGCAATATAGGAAATTCAATAACCTTTAATTAGAACACCTATAGTGGTTTCAAATCACTTTTTTTTTTGGTATTTGGTTTCAAATCACTTTAACTATATCATTATAACAACATTTCCTAATTAAAAATACTCTTAAAAAAAGTCTCTCTAATGAGAAAAAATAAAGTTTAAAGACACTTCATTGAATGTGTGACAAGTGTAAAAAACGGACCTACAAATATAAAAGTATTAGAACATCTCTAGTGGTCTTATAAAAGGACCAACTAACCAGGGGCGGACCCAGGATTCGAAGATTGGGAGAGCTAATTTTGAACCTAGCGTAGTTTTTTATTTTTATGTATGCGTATATACAAAAATGAAGTAGAGTTGATAAAATTAGAAGAAGAAAATGAATGATTTAATAAAGAAATTATTGTTAAAATTATAATTTGAACCTACCGTAGATTTTATTTTTTTTTATGTATGTGTATATACATAAATGAAGTAGACTTGATAAAATTAGGAGAAGAAAATGAATGATTTAATAAAGAAATTATTGTTAAAATTATAAAAAGAAAAAAAATGTAAAAATTGATAAAAATACATCAATAATAATACGAGAAAAAAGGATTGCATATAGTGAGATTTGAACCATGGTTTTTACATCTATGCACAACCCTTTTACCAACTCTACCACTCATTCACTTTGTCTATTTTATCATTTGTACAATAAATATACGTTATTTTGAGGGGGGCTAGTCGACACATCACCACTACTCATCTAACGATTGTGCCGGAACCAGGGGGCTAGCCGAAACATCACCACCCGAGCCCCTAGATGGGTCCGCCTCTGCAACTAACAAATTAAAAAAAATAAGAAAAGGCTATCAACCATTAGAGAAGTTAAAAAAGTTACCTTTCAATTTTGATCACCCTTGAAATTTGGAGGTATTCACCATGCTTATGTGGCAAATGCTAATTGATGCTTGAAGTTCACATAAATAAAAAGAGAGTGGATGAGAGAGAATGTCTTGCTTTTTTAACAGGCCGAATACACAAATAAACCCCCGAACTTGGCTCAATGTTGCTTTTGACCCCCAAACTTTCGATTGTACAAATACCCCCTCCAACTTTCTAAATGCTAACAAATAACCCCGAATTACTGAAATGATAGTAAATGCATGAATCAAACTCTCATAGTTGCGTAAATGACTTTAAAAAGAAAAAAAATCAATTAAAAAAATTAAAAACACAAAAAATAAAATACAAAAATTCAAATTTTTCTGGATAAGGGCTTATTATGGAATTTTTATTAAGCTTTTACATAATTTCATTTTCATTTTTTGAAATGAGAATTTGATATTTAAATGGAGAATTTGATTCTTGAATGAGGAATTTGATTTTTAAATTGGGACAAGAGGAATAAATGTAAGGTATTTTTTTGGCTTAATGTATTTGAACCCTTTAGCTTAATTTTTTTCGTCAGTTTGGATTTTGATTCTACATTGACGTTTTCATTTTAATTGAATTTCCTACTTTTTAAAGCCATTCACGCGCCTATGAGAGTTTGACTCACACATTTTGTTGTCATTTCAGCAATACGAGGTTATTTGTTACTCCCTCCATTTCTAAATATATAACGTTTTAGAAAATCAGAATATCTTTTTTTAGATGCCGTTTTCACTTTTCAAGAATGTTTAATTTAGTTTTTTGGTCCGAATATTGAATATTTATCTTGATTCATGTATTTTTTAATATTTTAATGTTTATTGACCGACCATTGTATGAGAGAGAATTTCTTTTTAAGTTAACAAATGCGAATTTATTAGTTTGAGATGCATTAATTGTGTTTCTTAATCTGTGTGAAAACTCTAAAACGACATATATTAAAAAACGGAGGGAGTAGCATTTTAGAAGTTGGAGGGGGTATTTGTTACAATGAAGAGTTGAGGGGGTCAGTAGCAACAATGAGCCAAGTTCAAAGGGTTATTTGTTAGCATAAAAAAGTTGGAGGGGGTATTTGTTACAATTGATAGTTTAGGGGGTCAGTAGCAACATTGAGCCAAGTTCAGCGGTTATTTGTGTATTCAGCCTTAATTCTATTATTTACAGTGATGGAGTAAAATTGTTTAAAGTTGTATCATTTGGTAAACATTATGTTTAAAATTGTTTTTAATATATATATATATATATATATATATATATATATATATATATATGAAAGTTAAATTCCCTCTTTCTGAGTAATTATAATACTAAAGTTTGATCTTATTCATTATTTAATTTATGGGTACTTTCTCTATTGTGCTTTCGATCGTTAATACTTCGGCTTAGTAAGTAGGTGTCATGTATGACTTTTGAAATTGAATAAGATATCGTTTCCACAACCGAAATACGATACCAAAAAGACATATATTATTAGACACAAAGTCCGCCTTTTATTATTGTCATTATTTAACTTTCAAAATTATGTATATTTAGTTGTTCCCGAATTGAATGATTTTTGTATTGCTACATTTTTTTTCTTCGAAAGATGGACATTTTACCGTCTAAATCAGCAAACTCTAAAACGTATATTACTTATATATCAGATTGTGGTAGAGGCACAAATACTACTCTCTTGGTTTCTTGATTTCTAAAACGATATCTTTTTAAGTTGCGAAATATGATTAAGATAACAATTAAACATCATTAAAACATATATTATCTTGTTAATGAAGTCTTTAGAGGCCTCACGACACAAGTGTACTATTGTTAGTCAACTTATGATGCAAAAAAATGAGTGTAAAAACAAACTTCAAGAAACGTTATTTCTAAAATATAGTTTTCAAAACATAGCTAAGAAATAGAAATCAAACTAAAATAAAATAAACACAAAGCACGTAAATATTATTAGAAAAAGTTTTCGTGCAATGTATTTGGCCATTGTGATCCCTAAATGGTCTCGTAAAAGGTAATATTAGAAAATAGGACTAAAAATGGAATGACAATAATTTTTTTGATATTTTGCGATTCGGATACAGAATATCGTTTGTCCATTTGTTATTTATACCAGGGCTGGGAGTAAGCTAGACGCATATCTATCTATCCATCGCTTGTTATTTTCACGAAATTCACCAAAAAACTACACGAAAGCTTTCGTTTTCTTTAATCTCCAACGATCATATATTCTCTCTTCTTTCATGATATTTGTTTTATGATGGCGGTAAGTCTGATGTTTGAATTCGGTTCTTGATGGCTTTTTATTTTTTGTTCTTGTTTCATTATTATTATTAACATTTTTTATAGGTTTTTTTTTTGTTTTTGTTTCATTACTATTATTAACGTTTTTTATATATGTTTTCTAATTTTCTTTGTATTTGAAAAGGAAATCGTTACATCAAAAGCTCGTGCTTAAAAGCGTGACGAACGTGACGAATTGTACGAATCTGGTGAAAGTGATTGCACATTATAGCTTGTAAGGTTTATCTCTTTAATTTAGTTAACTCGGTAACAAACTTGATTTTAGTTAAAATGGTCCTTGAATTGCAAATTTGATTTCACCCGAAACGTGCGAAACCTCACATTTACTTTGTTTGATATGTAGTAGCCGCTTAGCTATTGCTGGAAAACAGCAATGCGACTATTGCCACTGTAATCGAGGGATTTGCTCGTTTTCCTTCTATTTTTGATTTCAATCCTTTGTTTTTTTTGTATTTCTTTTAGTTTACGCGTCGTTAACATAAAATATGTATTAATTAAAAACCGGTTTCGTGGTAAAAAAATAAATTAAGAAGTAATTCCTTATCTTATATGGAATTCTGAAAATTTATTTTCTTTGCAATAATTTAAATGGTATAAGTTGTCACTTCCTATAATTGAAAATATGGACTAATATTGATTTGAAAAAATATAGTCCCAAAATAATTTGCATATTAGACTATAATGGAATCCAAGAATACTTTTTTGTCATTAGAAGGCACTAGACAATGTTCTCAAGATGCACGAAGCAAATTCAATTCGACTTGTGAAATAAAATCGTATCATGAGATGTTGAAGAAGGTGAATTCGCCTGTTTTGAATGGGCAAGAAAAGTTCATGGAATTAAACTAGTTAATCAATGAAAAAAAATATCATATTTGATTTCTATTATGAATTTGATATATATCGAGAAAATTCGAGAAATTCGGTTTTGAATTTGAATTTAATAGAAATTCTACATTCTAGATATAAAATTAAATGTATTTAACTTGAAATAACCAAAGAGTTCAACTATTTTGCATAGACAAGAAAAGTTCATTGAATTAAACTATTAAATCACCAAAAAAATATATCATATTTGGCAATTCATTTATGAACTTGACATAAAAGTAGAAAATCAAATCTGAAAAAATCTATTCTGAATTTAGATTTAATAGAAAATCTACATTTCTGATATAAAATTAAATGTAGTCGAACTCTTCTTCTTTGATGTCTCATTGTACGATCTTATTTCATAGTCGGATTGAATTTGCTTAGTGCATATTGGAAAGGTTATTTAGTATCTTGTAATAACCAAAAATACATTTTCAAGTTGACCATGAAGATTTCATTCTTCTGTGAAAAGTTATCATCTTTTCTACAGAAAAAACTATATGCGTACAATTTCAAAAAATTTAGACACTTTACCATATTTAATTTATTTTGTCTATTTCCTCAAAAAAAATAAAATTTATTTTGTCTATTGTTTTTCCTACCTCTTATCTTATGGAGTATATAATTATGTTAATTGTATTCATTTCTTTGAAAAATATTATTATTAAATGAAGGATAAATTAGTTATTGGTTAGATTAATTAAATGATAGTTTTATTTTATGAGAAAACAACAAAGCGTATTTAGAATGAAGAGAGTACTTAATACTCCCTCCATTCTGAATTAAATGTCTTTTTGGACAATGAATGAAATTCTGAATTAAAAGTCGTTTTGGATATTTTCTCACTTCATTTTCCATTTTACCTTAACTAATATGATAAATATATTTTGTAATTAGTAATAATTGAAAGAATATTAAATGAGTAGTTAGCAAGAGTATAATGATAAATTCAAGTCTTTCTTATTTTGAGCTTGATGTAAATTGTGAAAATCTGAGAAAATCCAGTTTGAATTTTGATTTAATATAAAATCTCATTCTAGACATAAAATTTAAATGCATTTACCTTAAAATAGGAAATGAATCTAAATTTCATATTGAAATGTAGATTTTTTTATAAAAGGCTGAATACACAAATAACTCTCCGAACTTGGCTCAATGTTGATACTGACCCCCTCAACTTTCGATTGTAACAAATATCTCCTCCAACTTTTTAATGTTAACAAATAACCCCCTGAACTTGGCTCATTGTTGCTACTGACCCCCTCAACTTTCAATCGTAACAAATACCCCCTCAAACTTTCTAAATGCTAACAAATTACCATGTATTGCTGAAATGACAGCAAAATGTGTCAGTCAAACTCTCACATGCGTGTGAATGCTTTTAAAAGTAGAAAAATCAATTAAAATAAAAACATCAAGGTAGATTCAAAAGCCAAACTGACGGTTTGGATTGATTTTAGGACATCTTAATTTTAGGTGTTTTGATTTGTTGAGATTGGGGTTCCGGATTGATTTTGGATTTTTAATTACTGTTGAAGAGATCAAATGTTGAGGAAGATGATATTTTTGAGAGAAAATATGAATCCTTACAGATTTTTACAAGGACCATAATTCAAACTTTTTTTAACCACTTGTCTCATTTTCTCTATAGTCCCCGTTTATCTGCCACGTAAGCCAAAAAGAGTCGAAAAGTACCACTTTTTTAATTACTTAAATGAGCAAATAAAACCCAAAAAAAGATTAGGGTGTAAACTGGCGAAAAAAATTAAGTTAAGGAGTGTAAATGCATTAAGCCAATAAAATACCTTACATTTATTCCTCCTATCCCAATTCAAAAATCAAATTCCACATTCAGTAATCAAATTTCCCATTCAATAATCAAATTTTCAATTCAAAAAATGAAATTAAAATTCTCTAAACGCTTAAATTTGAAGTACAATAAAAACTACATAGTAAGACCTTATCTAGAAAAATTTGAAATTTTGTATTTTATTTTTTATTTAAGTTACTTTTTATGTTTTTAATTTTTTTAATTGAATTTTCTTTTCTTTAAAGCCATTTACGCAACTATAAGAGTTTGAGTCATACATTTGTTGTCATTTGAGTAATTCAGGGTTATTTGTTAGCATTTAGAAAGTTGAAGGGGGTATTTGTTACAATTAAAAGTTTGGGGGGGAGGGGGGCAATAGCAACAACGAGTCAAGTTAAGAGTGTTATTTGTTAGAATTGAAAAGTTAGAGGGGGGTATTTGTTACAATCGAAAGTAGAGGGGATCAATAGCAACATTGAGCCAAGTTCAGGGAGTTATTTGTGTATTTAGACTTTTTAATATAAAATTATTTGTTGAGGTGAAAAAGTAATTATTAGTTACTTTAAAATAAAAAGATATCTAGTGGTATTATATTTTTTCAACCAATTTATTCATCCACATTATCAAATAACACTATTCTAAACCACTTTTCATTCAAAACACAACAACAAAACAATTTACTCTAGTGGTTCTCTTATTTATTGGTCTCACACATCATACAAAAATTTATTATATTAATTTATATCCATCAATCTTTCATATACTATAGTATTAATTATAGATATTATATTAGTTAAAGTAAATGTATGGAGCTCACAAAATACCCACTCAAATGAGACACCACTTCATTTGGATTGGTTGTTTTTTATGTTCTGTAATGGTGAATTAGTTATCAACATATTTTCACAATTTGCTAGTTTCATTTACCCAAACCACTAGAGTTGTTTAGAGAAGTTTTTGAGAAGAGTATTCACATTTGGAAGGCAATATGATAATAGTATATTCTTGGTGATGTGGCCATTGTTGGAAAGTTATGAGCTCTCTTAATAATTGTACATATCTAATGAGGGTCCTTAAATAAAGTTTAAGGTCTTGGTCTATTAATTTCTCTGATTTGAGTGTCTTTTCCATTTTAATGTTCTCACGTGTTGTAATATTTATTTTTTCACTGACATAGTCTATGGTCACTTTTTTTTTAGTTTATTTTGTTTTTACTTATCTTAATTAATTATCCAATGGAATATAAAACAAAGTAATACTAATGGTTACTTTTCTAAAAAATAAAATAAACATATAATTTCCTATTATTATATATTAAGTGCGGGTTTCACATCAAATAATAAAGAACACCATCTAAATTTAAAAGGTGATTAAAATTGAAAGGCGAATACTTTAACTTCTCTAGTGCTTAAAGGGTGTTTTAAAGTTGGTAAAATTGCAAATTGATCCTTAAAAACAACCACAAGAGATTTAAAGAATATTTGACAATGCCAAATTGGCTTACTTTATTTGTAAAATCAAAACTACGGAAAACATCTTACAACGATACTTGTTCCTAATGGTACTACCATATCCGCTCTAAAAGGATATGAGACGAGCATGAGATAATGTTACTCGTGATGGGTGCGGAACATATATGAGATTACCCCCGTGAGGATACCCAGTATCTATTACCTGAGATATATTTGATGGATAACGGGTAATGGGTACCCGCTAATCATCCCGTTTTATTGAAAAATATATAAATACACAGTGTATAAGTAGAATTCAAACCAAGGACCTTATAACATAAGTTCAATAGTTTTTTATAGTTTGAAACAATTTAGATTGTTTAGAATATTTGTTAAATTTGTGTATGAATTAATTATTTATGGATTTTTTTTATAGATTACTTATCTTGTTTAATTTGTAATTTATTATAATATATTATTTATAAACGGGTAATTGTATACCCGCGGGTAAGGGTATGTGATTTCAAAGTGTTATATCCGTTAGGGATGAGACGAATATTGGCGGTTTCAGATTAAACGGACAAGGGTATTTGAAACGGACAAAGGTATGAGAATTACACTACTTATGAATACCCTACCCATTGTCTTCCTTAATCGAAACTAATTACAGAAATGAAAATTAATGTGTGGGTTAAAAAAATAGTGTTCTTGGGTCATGCTAGAGTTATATTCCAGGATTTTTCCACTTATGTTTAATTTCTGCGGAAAAGATTTTTAAAATACAACTGAATGAGATGATCTTGAAGGTCTTGCAAAGTAGATGGTTCCAATATACAACATTACTTTTTTTACTTATTGATCTTTACTTAATTTGATAATTACATGTTATGTTGTAACAACTCCTATTGAAAAAGTAGAAATTTATGAAAAATGATTTGCACCACAAAATGTTAGATGACTTTCTTATATATGTTATATTTTTTGTGGCTGAACTTAATTGAATTGAATTGAATGAAATTGAACTGAACTGAATTGGTTAAATTAATTAGATTTGGCTGAATAAAGAAGAAATTTTGTTGAATTAGACTGAAATGAACTAAACGAAACTGAACTGAATTTTGTTGAAGTTAAACCAAAAGAGCAGAGCCTTATTAGGCACACTTTTAGAGATTATCAAATTCCTACTACTATTACGTAAATATCTCGAGCAGGTAGGGGTGTTCAAAACTGAACCGAACCGAAATAACCGACCGAACCGACCGAAATATATGTTAATTAATATAATATGTATATATATTAATATTAAGTTATTTTATATTTTATAATTAAAATCTTATTTTGGAATTTACAATTATATTTTACCTAAAAACTCTTCAATTCCTAAACAGTTATTTCACATAGATTTGTTAGATTTTGAGGGTCTGCAACTCTTTTATAGTGCTTGCTGAGATTCTCCAGAATGAAAAATGGATTGTCTTTTTTTTCTATAGTCTTTCTGTTATTATTTTACTTTTTTGGACAATACTTAAGGATTGGCTTGTTTAATTTTCTAAATACTATATTAAAGTTGGACTCGCTTTTACTGATGTCAGATTATTTCATACAAATATAATATATAAAATAGAGCAATATTATTCAGTTAAATCGAAAACCGAACTGAATAAACCGAATTATTTTCGGTGTATTCGGTTCGGTTTGAAAATAATACTCGGTTCGGTTCTTATTTTAAGCGTTATTCGGTTTTTAGTTATTTCGGTTCGGTTCGGTTATCGGACCGAACCGACCGATGCACACCCCTACGAGCAGGTAACCCCAATAGAAAGATTGAGAATCAAATTAAACCATTGTGTTTTTAGAACAGGTGAACTCTTAATAGCTACAATTATTACGGAAATGTTAAAATCTCCAAATTGTAGGGTTGAAATTGACCTAATATTATGTTGGGATAGTAGTCACGTGAATTTGATATGGCAGGTGGTTTACAAGTCGTAATCTAATCTCGGTAAACTTGAAAGCTATGGTTAGATGGAGTCTTAACTTGAAAACAAGTCTCTATTTCTTTAATCATATTTTGAAGTAAAAGCCAAGAAAGCAAACCCTCTTTTTATATCAAATATATTCCTCCCTTGTTTCGATCTCTGAATTCTTTCCTGCATGGAAACCAAAATGGAACCTCCCAAATTAGACTACAGCTCTTTAGTGGACACGTCCCGCCCTTTTTCGTCGGTAAAGGAAGCCGTGGCAGTCTTCGGAGAACGTATTCTGGTGGGAGAAATATACTCTCCGAAGCCCCTCTATATGGGTACTCCTGCTACTCCATCTGCTTGGTCATTTTGCTCTCCTAGAAACGAATGCGTAACTGAAATAGAAGAAGAAAACAATGTGTTAGGAACGTTGAAGAAGATGGAGGGAGAGCTAGAGGAAACAAAGAAGGAAGTGAAAATGCTAAAGGAAAGAGAACGGGAGACGGAAATAGCAGTGGCCTCTTTGAATGCTGAGCTGCATAAGAACATGTCTAAAATGGCTGAGGCTGAGGCTAAGCAGGCAGCAGCAGCTATGGCTAGAAGAAGGGTCAGTTTTCGAAACCAAGACGACGACGACGAAGAGGAAAACAACAAGAAGAAAATAACAAATGCATGGAGATTAAGTACTGCTCATACCAATGGAGATAAGGAGAATAAGTTAGCATATATTGGAAGAATGAAAGAGAAGAAGCAAAAGAAGAAGAAGCCAGTAATTCCTCTAGTGGGTGACTTTTTCTTACTGTTGAGGAGAAATAAAAAAGGGATAATGTCCAATCAAAATAACACTAGTCTTAATAATCCTCTTTATGGTTTTCTTTGATTACTTAGCTCTTTGATTTTATTTTCATGTTTGTTTCTATTTTTTATTCACTTTGCTGCTTTCTTTTTATGAATCCTTGTAGTTCCAGATATTCTGATTTTTTTTTATTTGTTTTTAAGAATGATATTTTGAAATTTATTCTTTGATTCATTCTTTGTCAAAAAATGTAAACCACTTCTTTTTACAAAAAGCTCATGTAAATTACATCACTTTATCCATTTTCATATTATTTTTATTTTTATTTATACTAGTTTTGCACACGCGTGGTCTAATAATTTTAAATATATTAATAAAGACAATATGTATATACTATATATATATATATGTACAGTCAGGCTATGGTGAGGGAGTGCCTCACTCACTATTCTAAGGGAGTTTTAGCTTTAATCTAGTTACCAAACAAAATACACCCACCTAATTAATTTAATGAATTTAAAGTAATAAAATCCTAATTTATTTTGTTTACAACTCTTCTAATTAGTATCCTAATTAAATCAAACTCTATTTTCCTAAATACTAATTAATTCAGGAATTAATTAATTAATCATATTATCACATAAGAATTACAGCAAATTGAATTTATTTCAACATTAATTTATAATTCTAATAGATTATCTGGGTTTCAATATTTTATGTGTAAATTTAACATAAATTATTTTAATATTAGAGTTTAGGGTTTATAAAGTTAGGATTTAGGATTTATGGGTTTAAAGTTGTTAGAGTCTAGGGTTTATAAAGTTGGGACTACGAGTTTATGATTGTTAGGGTTTAGGGTTTATAAAGTTCGGGTCTAGGAGTTTAGAATTATTTGAATCTAGGGTTGTTAGGGTTTATAAAATTAAGGACTACGGGTTTATGATTGTTAGGGTCTAGGGTTTATAAAGTTAGGGTCTAGGAGTTTAGAATTATTTGAATTTAGGGTTGTTAGGGTTTAAAAAATTAAGGACTACGGGTTTATGATTGTTAGAGTCTAGGGTTTATAAAGTTAAGGTCTAGGAGATTGAGTGAATAAATTAGAGAATTAATAATAGATTTTTGTTCTTTTAAATTAGATGGTTATTTTGTTTGGTAACTAGATTTAAACTAAAACTCCCTTAGAATAGTAAGTGAGGGAGTCCCTCACCATAGCCGGACTGTATATATATATATATATATATATATATATATATATATATATATATATATGAGAGGGATCACACGCAAACAAGGTTTAAGTTGAAAACACTTGTTATATGAGAACAGGTACGTAACGGCGTCGTTTTGGGTTGATAAACGCGGTGGCAAAAATGTAAATAACCAGCATCTCCAAATTAATGAGTAAAATGCCCATGATAGGAGTCGAACGCAGGTCACGTGGGAATCAACATATGCACAAGCTCCTTTGCCGCTAGGACACACCGCTTCCTCTGTGTATTTTCACATTTGCTTGCAATAAAAATCCTAGTGCACTCTGCTGATTTTATTTTATTAAAAAATAAACAAAGCATCTTGAATTCGCATTTTAATTACCATATCCTTGTCAGTTCCCACTTCGCCAAACACATTCAAAAAATAAGTGCCTAACATATTTGTTTATATTGTTAAACTCCATAGGTTATATAATAAAATTAAATACCTTTAGTTTATTATTATCTTATCACAAGAGTAACAACATTGATTTTATAAAAATGTAAAATAATGTGATTATAAAAATCTTAGTAATGTTTTTTTAAAATTTTCAAAACCCTTCTTCCCATTTAATGAATTAATGCACATATAATTTAATAATTTTTGTAGTCAATTTTTTAAACACTTATAAATAAATGACCAAAATTGAATATATATATATATATATATAAACACTTATAAATAAATGACCAAAATTGAATATATATATATATATATATATATATTCTAAACTACGAACTGTCATGTTCCATAATATAATTAAAAAAGAATCCATTCAAATTAATAGTAACAACCTAAACACATATAACTAAATGACCAAAATTGAATATACATAAATTCTAAACTACAAACTGTCATGTTCCACAATATAATTAAAAAAAAATTCATTCAAATTAATACTAACAACCTAAACACTTATAAATAAATGACCAAAACTGAATATACATAAATTCTAAACAACAAACTGTCATGTTCCACAATATAATACAAAAAAAGTCCATTCAAATTAATAGTAACAACCTAAACATTTATAACTAAATGACCAAAATTGAATATACATATATTCTAAACAACAAATTGTCATGTTCCACAATATAATACAAAAAAAAAATAAAATTCATTCAAATCCAATAATATTAACAACTTAAACACTTAAAACTAAATGACCAAAATTGAATACACATAAATTCTAAACTAGAAACTGTCATGTTCCACAATATAATTTAAAAAAACTCATTCAAATTGATACTAAAAACCTAAACACTTATAAATAAATGACCAAAATTGAATATACATATATTCTAAACTACAAACTGTCATTTCCACAATATAATACAAAAAAAGTCCATTCAAATTAATTGTAACAACCTAAACACTTATAACTAAATGATCAAAATTGAATACACATATATTCTAAACTACAAACTGTCATGTTCCACAATATAATACAAAAAAAAAAAATTCATTCAAATTAATAGTAACAACCTAAACACTTATAACTAAATGACCAAAATTGAATATGAATTCTAAACTACAAACTGTCATGCTCCACAATATAATACAAAAAAATTCATTCAAATTAATAGTAAAAGCCTAAACATTTATAACTAAATAACCAAAATTGAACATTAATTCTAATTAATGAACCCTAAAATTGAGATCCTAACATAAATCCTAATTATTGAACCCTAAAATTTAGATCCTAAACGCTAAACTCAAAATTAGATTATAAACTTTGTACTTTAAGTTATAAACTATGCATTCCAAATTTATAAACTGTGTGTTCCATTATATAAACTACGCATTCTAAACTTATAAACTCTGTGTTCCAGGATATTTATCTCTGCATTGTAATTCCTTATATTCTAATATAACAATAATGTGACATGTATAAAATTCCTTTTTTTAATGCGAATATAAATTTAGGCCGGTTATTGTATATAAATAAAAAAGTTAAATCAAATTTTATTTAAAAAGCGTCCATTTTAATATATTTTTAAATAAGTGAACCCCAAACCTTAAAATTGAACCTTAATTCTAATTAATGAACCCTAAAATTGAGATCCTAAGCATAAATCCTAATTATTGAACCCTAAAATTGAGATCCTAAACGCTAAACTAAAAATTAGAATATAAACTTTGTACTTAAGATATAAACTATGCATTCCAAATTTATAAACTGTGTGTTCCATTGTATAAACTACGCATTCTAAACTTATAAACTCTGTGTTCCAGGATATTTATCTCTACATTGTAATTCCTTATATTCTAATTTAAAAATAATGTGACATGTATGAAATTCTTTTTTTTATGTGAATATAAAGTGTTATATATATTAGAATTGGGTTTATATTTTTGAATTTGGTTTTTTTATGGTATAGGATTTACAAATTTTGATTTTACATTGATTTTACGTGGTTTAGAATGTATTTTTCCAATTTTTAACCATTAAAATATGTTTTCGCTTTGTTTTTTCGACTCTTTTTTTTTAATAACAGTATGCTTAACATTTAAAACAGAGACTACAAGATTCAGAATGTATATAACATTATCGTACAAAAAAATAAAACTAAAATCAGCATACCTTCCAAACTCGAGAGCCGTATGTTCCAGATTCTAAATCTTCGTTTTTGCCTGGGCATGATGGATCTTAAAATGAGTGCCTCGACAATACAAGTCCAACGGTATAAAAAAATTCGGAATCGGAGTCCGGTATAGCCGGGAAAACTTTTTTGAATAAAAAGTAAACAAATGATGACTCATCAGCCCACTTTTCTCCCGTGTGTTCTCACCCGATCTCTCTTCTATATATATATATATATAGGAGGGATCACACGCAAACAAGGTTTAAGTTGAGAACACTTAGTTATATGAGAACAACAGTGAAACGACGCCGTTTTGGACACATGGGACGCGGTGGCAATGTGGTAATTAATCAGAATTTCGCATTTATTCATCAATTAATCAGTAAAATGCCAACAACAAGATTCGAACCCACACCACCTTGCAACATGGCTGGCACATGCAACTCCCCTCACCGCTGGGACAAGTTGCTTCTGTCATGTATAATATTCTAACTAATATATAATTTCATATTTGTTTGGTAACCTTGCACTTTATTTTTTTTATTTTTGTTTTGGCTTTTTCCCACTCTTTTTTAACCTAATTTAAAATTCAAATTTTAATTTATAAGTTTATAAATAGTAAACGTTCAAAAATTGACTTTTACACTTACAATTCTCTAAAATAAATTGGTTATGAGATTTTAATTTTATTTTTTAGAGTTTTATTTATTAAATTTTATATATTTGTTTTATTTAAATTAGGTTTAAATCCTAAAATTAAACTCTAAACTAATTTATTATATAGTGTAGTTGTCTGCTAGCCTTACTTCATTGTTTCTTTTTTTACCCCCTCCTATTTTAGGATCCAAATATAAAATATAAATTCTAAACTTAAATTTATAAATTTTAATAATAACAACCTAAACAATTAAAACTAATTGACCAAAATTGGATATGCATTTTTTGAACCCACAATATGTCATGTTCAACAATATAATACAAAAAAAATACATTCAAATTAATAGTAACAACTTAAACACTTATAACTAAATGACAAAAATTGAATATACATAAATTCTAAACTACAAACTGTCATGTTCCACAATACAATTAAAAAAAATTCATTCAAATTAATACTAACAACCTAAACACTTATAAATAAATGACCAAAATTGAATATACATATATTCTAAACTACAAACTGTCGTGTTCCACAATATAATACAAAAAAAGTTCATTAAAAAAAGTCAATTCAAAATAATAGTAACAACCTAAATACTTATAACTAAATGACCAAAATTGAATATACATATATTCTAAACTACGAACTGTCATGTTCCACAATATAATACAAAAAAATTCATTCAAATTAATACTAACAACCTAAACACTTATAACTAAATGACCAAAATTGAATAAACATAAATTCTAAACAACAAACTGTCATGTTCCACAATATAATACAAAAAAAAGTCCATTCAAATTAATAGTAACAACCTAAACACTTATAACTAAATGACCAAAATTGAATATACATATATTCTAAACTACGAACTGTCATGTTCCACAATATAATACAAAAAAAAAGTCCATTCAAATTAGTAGTAACAACCTAAACACTTGTAACTAAATGACTAATATTGAATATACATAAATTCTAAACTACAAACTGTCATGTTCCACAATATAATTTCAAAAAAAGTTCATTCAAATTAATACTAACAACCTAAACACTTATAACTAAATGACCAAAATTGAATATACATATATTCCTAACTACGAACTGTCATGTTCCACAATATAATACAAAAAAAAAAATCCATTCAAATTAATAGTAACAACCTAAACACTTGTAACTAAATGACCAAAATTGAATATACATAAATTCTAAACTACAAACTGTCATGTTCCATAATATAATTACGAAAAAAGTTCATTCAAATTAATACTAACAACCTAAACACTTATAACTAAATGACCAAAATTGCATATACATATATTCTAAAGTGGTGAACTCATAACTCTAAGTTTTTAAATTTAAATCCTAAAATAGAACCCTAAACTACAAACTCTAAACCCTAAACCGAAATAAGTGAACCCCAAACCTTAAAATTGTACCTTAATTCTACTTAATGAACCCTAAAATTGAGATCCTAAACATAAATCCTAATTATTGAACCCTAAGCTTTAAATTCTAAATGTTAAACTCGAAATTAGAATATAAACTTTTTACTTTAAGATATAAACTACGCATTCCAAATTTATAAACTGTGCGTTCCATTGTATAAACTACGCATTCTAAACTTATAAACTCTGTGTTCCAAGATATTTATCTCTTCATTGTAATTCCTTATATTCTAATTTAACAATAATGTGACATGTATAAAATTCTTTTTTTATGTGAATATAAAGTATTATATATATTAGAATTAGGTTTATATTTTTGAATTTGGTTTTTTTATGGTATAGGGTTTATAAATTATGATTTTACATTGATTTTACGTGGTTTAGAATGTATTTTTCCAATTTTTAACCATTAAAATATGTTTTCGCTTTGTTTTTTCGACTCATTTTTTTAATAACAGTATGCTTACCAATAAAATAGAGACTACAAAATTCAGAATGTATATAACATTACAGTACAAAAAATAAAACTAAAATCAACATACTTTCCAAACTCGAAAGCGGTATGTTCCAAATTCTAAAACTTCGTTTTTACCTGGGCATGATGGATCTTAAAATGAGCGCCTCGACAATACCAGTCCAACGGTATAAAAAAATTCAAAATCGGAGTTCGGGATAGCCGGGAAAACGTTTTTGAATAAAAAGTAAACAAATGATGAGTCATCAACCGACCTTTCTCTCTCCTGACTACATACACACATAAGATGAATTAAATGGGTAAATTCTCTTTTAGTCCCTCCCCTTTAATGAAACTACGTAGTTTTGATGTGTTCTCACTTTAAGGAGTGTTCTCAATTTATGGAGGTGTTCTCACCCGATCCCTCTCCTATATATATATATATATATAAATTTGAATAGAAACCTCATGTTATAATTTTAACATATCCTCAAAATATGAAAACTAAATAATAAAAAGAAAATTCTCTAAAAAAAATTGAAAATAAATAAAAAAACAAGAGGTTAGAGTTTGAAAAGCACATGTTAAACGGTAAAATTAAGAGAGATTCTAGAATAGATCGTTGTACGGTGACATGGTGCACCAAGCGAATAAATGATTGACATATATGACTTCAACCAATCAAATTTTTACACCATGTAAATAATTAATAGCATATTTTGTAGTTTATTATTTATATAAATTTTAGATGACAAAGTAAAAACCTTAGACCCTAGAAAATAAATTCGAGACCTTCTATAAATCCTAAACCCTAATAGTTGTGACACATTCTTAAATTATTGATCCAGTGTATAGATTACGTGGTACACTGAGTGTATTCTAGAAATTTTCGTAAAATCAGACATTAGTTTCAGAATTCTTTTATTCCAATTCAATAAATTCTGAAAATTCAGAGTTTTAGCTTCCAATAATGTAAACGAACAAAAATGGAGATGTATTGAAATCCTGAGAACATTTCAAAAAAACTACCAATTTACTTCAATTTTGAAAATTCAGCCACTGCACACTTTTTTGGCTCAAGTTCACTCATGACCTCACATTGAAATGAATGTGGACATTATGAATGAAGTTTTCAAAGGTAGTTTTCAGGCCTTAGTTGGTGTCCAAACTTATAAATAAATACTCATCCTCTTAAAAATAAAAGTAAAAAAAAAACTAAAAGCAATCAACAAAACAAATTAATTTTGATCGATATCAATCAATTAATCCTTTTGTCAATTCCGGTCATATCTATGATCAATGCTCATTATAGAATTATCTTTATACTAGTTTTGGGGACTCATAAACATATAAATTTTAGAATTTTAAAATTTTGATCATTGACAATTTAAGTTTGCATTTCCCATAAAAGAAACAAAAATTAGAAAATATATCATTGTGCATAGGTTATAATATAATTAATTTTGTTAAAGAATCAATAGACATATTGTCTCAACCACGTGATTGTGGTGGCGTGATAAAAACTCTTCATTCCTTAATCAAAGATTCACGATTCGATTTTCACAATTAAAATCAATTACCATGTTTGCATACCGGGTGTCAAAAGTTATGTCATGTAGAAAAGAATTAATAAATTGGTTAACTTTTCCTTAAAAAATGGGGCAAAATATCACAAATTAAACAGAATTTCTATGGTCGATCAGGTCCATCATGTTGCAGTGATTCCTATTCAATAATAATTTGACAGTTAGTTGTACTCATATGATGAACCCTAAGTATTTTGATTATGTCCAAACGTTTCAGAAGATGAAAACTTTATACTCTCTTACATATAGTTTATTGTTGACTAATATTTTTTTAGTCTATGTGTAAGTTACTCAGCAGGTGCTGAATGAACAATCTCTGGATTGCCTTAAAAGACTCAGAAGGTCTCAATGCTGTTATCTATAAAAAATTAAAGATAATACATATATTAAAGACTAAATAAATATAATATATAAAGATAAAAATTGAAAGATAAGATATAAATATAATAAATACATAAAATAGAGAAATTTTATGGTTATTTTGTTTTTCAATAAATACCCGCTGCTTTGTTTTGTCCATCATTGCTTTGTTTTGTCCATCATTAAAGTACAAACAAAGTAAATATAAAATAAAGTAAATATACGCTAATAGAATATATTATAACAGTTGTGCTCACATGGTCAATGATTGACCAAATATAATTTGATCAATTACCGTTAAAGATAAAAATAGAAAGCTAAAAAAGAAATTAAGGAGAGAAAAATATAGATATGAATTCAGGTCCCTATTAAACATTTGAGATAGTATTTTAGTCATACTATTATCCTTTACTCTACCTTTTTCAATAGAGTAGCCTTGATTCTTGTCATCCTTAGATTTATAGTTCATAAAATCTGCAAATAAAAAAAGTAACACTTATTCAATTTTGGCATTAGCCCCACTACCACCACTAAGAAAAGGAATCTCCAATAAAATAGTTTTCCCTTTAAAATTATCTTCGCAAACCAACTATTAAACTGAAGCTCATTGATACTAAAAGAAAGAGAGCTAAATACTAGCTAAAAAAGCAGGAACAATATGCGAACTAAACGGGTTGTCATTAAGGCAAGCCTTACGAGCAAGCTCATGAGCAACCCCATGAGCAACCCCATTACCTAACCGCGGAACAAAATTAACCGAAAAATCACGTCGATCAATCATAAAACCTTTGATATCCTGAATAATCCCTCCATAATCAGATAAATCACACACTGAGGAGCCAACACTCGTAACCAGGCCAAGTGCATCGACCTCAAAGTCGATATTCTGCTGCCCAAGGGACATACACCAAGCCATCCCACTCCGAAGGGCCATTGCTTCTGCTAAATGGGGGGAGATCACCCCATTTTCGAAAGCACTGTAGCAAAAACGAACCCGACCCATGTCGTCCCTAAGAACTGCTCCAACACTAAACCGAGAACCATCCACCAAAATGGCAGCGTCAATGTTACATTTAAGCCGACCCGTTGTCGGCGGCCTCCATTTATTGTCTCGTCTCATCTGAGCAGCTTGCTCCGTCGGTCCCTTATTCCCAACAGTTTGCGTCGTTCGCCAGTCCTCCAGTCGTAACGCTGACTGGACAGCAATCGCCGGTGACCGGTGTCGTTTATTCCAGACCATATCATTTCGCAACCCCCAAATAGCCCACATGATACCACCGCCTGCCTGCAACACTCATCGCTTGGGCCATTAATACAGCGATCAAGAAACCAATCCTCAACGTAATCCCAATCAGGAGCCGACGCCAGGAAACCCGCTGCCTCCCAACATTGTCTTGCAACTGGACACCCCGAGAACAAATGCCAACTATATTCAACATCATTAGGGAAAAATACACAAGCAGTTGAGATGTCGATATGATGATCTCGAAGCCGTGTCCGCATCGGCAACAGTTTAGCCAAGAACTTCCACAAGAATAGTTGCACTTTTGGAGGAAGTCGTAACGCCCAGAACTTCGCCCATCCTGGATGATTCAGAGCAAAATTCTCTCCATCCGATAAAACCCGGTATCCTGACTTGGCCTAATAAATCCCATCCTTGGTATAATGCCAAATTAGTTTATCTGGTTGAGTAGAAGTGGGGATTACCATCTGTAAAATATTTGCAGCCTCAATAGGATTGAACCACCCTTCAATTTTACCCCTATCCCACAATCTTGAACCTGAGATAAAGAGATCCGCGACTTTTGCGTCTTCCGCGGCCAGAGCAGTCGGAGAACTAACCAAAAAAACCCCGTCATACCATGGCTCCTTCCACACCGATACACTATCGCCACGACCAATACGCCACCGAAAACCTTTCTTCAAGACATCAATAGAGTTTCACACGCTCCTCCAAACCATACTAGGATTTGTTCCCAATTTGGAGAAAAGGAAAGATCTTGAGTTAAAATATTTGGTTTTGAACAACATGCTAACCAACGTGTTTGGAGAACTAATGATTTTCCACCCTTGCTTCCCTAACAAAGATAAATTAAAGTTACAGAGATCGCGAAAACCAATCCCTCCCTTGTCTTTACGCACACACAATTTAGACCAACTAGCCCAATGAATATTTTTCTTTCCATCACTCTTCGAACCCCACCAAAACGAGTTCATCATCTTCTCCAATTCATCGCAAATTGACTTAGGGATTAAGAACGTACTCCTACAGAAAGTTGGTAAAGGTTGAGCCACAGATTTCAGTAGAACTTCTTTACCAGGTGATGATAAGAACCGTGAACTCCAAGAGAGAAATCTCTTCCTCAACCGATCTTTCAAGAAATTAAACATACTTGTCTTATCACGACCAATTAGAGAAGGCGGACCTAGATAACGACCCGTATCCAAAGCCGAGAAAACCTGCAACACATCCTGAATCTCCGCTTTAACCCCATCAGACACATTTTTACTAAAGAAGATCCCAGACTTATTGAGGTTAACAGATTGACCAGAAGTAGCTTCATAACTATTTAGAATCTCAAGCAAAGCTCGACTATCTTCAACTGTGGCCCTAAAAAATAGAAAACTATCATCAGCAAAAAACAAGTGAGAAACACTTGGAGCACCACTACACACCTGACAACCCCGAATCACCCCCTCCCTCTCGGCCCTAATAATTAACTGAAAAAGAACCTCAGCACAGAGGATAAACAAATAGGGTGATAAAGGGTCGCCTTGCCGTAAACCCCGCCCTGGAGAGATAGGGCCAATGTGTGATCCATTCAAAGAAATCATATAGGAAACTGACGACACACATAACATGATCCAATCCAACCACCGGTTACTAAAACCCATTCGCACCATTACAGCTCTCAGAAAACCCCAATCAACTCTATCATAAGCCTTACTAATATCAATTTTCAAAGCAACTTCGCCATCTCTCACCTTAGTATTCTTACTCATATAATGGATTGATTCGAAAGCAACCTGAACACTATCAATTAACGAACGACCTGGCACAAAAGCTGATTGACTTTCTGAAATAATATCTGGTAAAAATATCTTTAGACGATTAGCCATGACTTTAGCAATGAGCTTGTAAAGAACGTTGCATAACGATATAGGCCTTAGTTCGGTCATTCGAATAGGGTTATCAACTTTAGGAATGAGCACCACAATAGTATCGTTTAAATTAGCTGGGAACTCATTATGCTCAAGCCACCCCAAACAAGCTTTAACAATCTCATCACCAATATCATTCCAAAAGAACTGAAAAAACCCCGGGTTAAGACCGTCCGGACCAGGAGATTTATCCGGATGCATCTGAAAAATAGCAATCTTAAATTCCTCCGCAGAGAAAGGCGCATTCAAGCTAACATTCATCTCCTCAGTAACAACACAAGGAAGGACGTTCACCGTATCATAATTATCGACAAGAGAAGGAGAAAAAAGATTTTGAATACTCTTTCGCAATATCTCGCATAACATCCTTATCACTGCTTTCCACATTATTTCCATCACAAAGCTTCTCAATCTGATTTACCCGTTTACGAGCACTAACACACGTGTGAAAAAATTTCGAGTTTCGATCTCTGCCTTTAAGCCAAAACGCCTTAGCACGTTGCTTCCAATAAACTTCCTCTTGCTCAAGAAGTTGATTTAAATGAGTCCTGACAGCAAAGAAACGACCCACATCCTCCGGCTCCTCGCTATCCACGAACCGATCTAACAAACTTTTTTGACCAGGTATTTGCCTAGAAAATCTTCCCCAAAAATCATGACCCCACCCCTTCATCAACTCACGGCAACCATCCAATTTGGTCATAACAGCCAAAGACCGCCCAAACCTCCACTTATCCCTCAACTGTTGACCGAAATCACCCTCCAAAGTCCAAGCTTGCTCAAAACGAAATCTTGGCTTTCGAAAACCCCGAGAATTAACTATCGGCTCCAAAAGCAGCAGAGAATGGTCAGAATAACCAGCCACTAGATCAGTAAGAGGGTAACTTGGGAAACGATCACACCAGATACGTGAACCCAAGCATCTATCAAGTTTCTCGCGCACCCAGTGGTCCGTACCTTTACCACGATCCCAAGTAAAAGGGCTGCTGTAAGCACTGGTTTTCGAACCCGATGATGAAAGCAATCTATGAGCTCCTCGTCGCGCCAGCTGCTCAAGAACTGATACTCGTCGGAGAACGGATTATCTTTTCAGGGTCATAACCTGTTCCACCCGCTCCTCGGGACCATGAGTGTGGCACTTTCATGCTTAAGAGAAAATCCTCGATCATGAAATGATATACGGTCACAAGTACTATTCACTAGGGACCGTACGGTCACAACACTGTTTGTTGAGACCGTACGGTCACGAAGCATCTGACCGTACGGTCACTGCCACGTGGCAAATAGGAATCGAATCCTTATCTGCCATGTGGCTGACGGTCCAATGAAAACGTGTCACGTGTACTACATGCCAAACAAGTTTGGCCGGGTCTTACAAGGTCCGGCCGGGCCTTATAGGAAGCCCGACTCAGATCCAAATTTGGATCTGAGACGGGCAAACTAGTGATCGTACGGTCACTAAATGGTGACCGTACGGTCACAAGCTTGTGACCGTATGGTCACAAGTTACCCTATAAATACCCCCCGAATTTCTCATTCAATTGACCAACAAACACTCATTCTCCTCTCTCTCTCTCTAGCTCGTTCTAAAGCGATTCTTGACCCGATATAAGTTGCCTCTGTTGTTGCCTAAAATTGCCTCTGATACAGAAAAGAGTCGCTAAAAGTTCGAGCTCGAGAGTATTTTCCCGAAATATTCCCAGAAAAGGTCCTTACGACCACCAAAAATATACTTCCCCTTATTAAAAGTTCCCAACCCAGGCATTACTCGCAGTCTCGCTAGAGCTGATTAAGTCCTGTTCCTAGTTACCACTCCGGAGGACACCCTACACAACTTTGGCTCTCGAGGTTCCTCCCTGAAAAGGTCTCCGTTCTTCAACGAGCATCAGTCCGCAAGCAATCACTAGCACGCGACGAGGGTAAGCTTCTGAGGGTTTTGTACCGTGTCACCCGGCAGTTTACTGTCCAAATGTTTGCGCATTTTAATATTTCTGTGTGATAACCCTAAATGTCAAGATAATAAACTGTTAGGCTGTATTAAAGATCCTCTGGGTCTCTGGAATGTCGGAATTAATAAGTTGTATCCACGAACGTAAATAGAATCTCTTGTTTTAAAAACAATCGGTACAAACACCAGTTCGTACATTTTCCCGGTCGGCCGGGTGGCGACTCTAGTCAAAGAAGGCTAAAGCCGCTCTGAGCGACCACTTGCGCTCACAGCTGCCTCGCATGTGCAGATCAAAAAGAGATAATGCCGGGACAACTTCCATAAAGTTATCAATTAAAAGTTGGGGATAGGGCGCCGCCCCTCCTTTCTTCTCAATAGGGTCAAGCAGGCAATTAAAATCTCCAATAACAACCCAAGGAAGAATGGAATTCCCCGCCACTTATCTCAAGAGGGACCAAGAATCCCCGTGTCGGGCCCTGTCAACGAAGCCATAAAAGCCAATCAACCTCCAACTACCGTGGACTCTATCATTAATCTGCATCTCAATATGATGGTCCGAAAAAGTCAACACGTCAAGATCAATGCTCGACTTCCACATTACTCCCAAATCTCCACTCCAACTACGAACATCTACCGCGAAACACCCATCAAACGAAAACTTCACCCGTAACCCTTCCATACGATTTTTGTCAACCAAAGTCTCAATTAAAAACACTACTGACGGCTTGTGAACCTTGATAAGTTCACCCAAACACCGAACTGCCCGAGGGTTGCCGAGACCCCGACAGTTCCAGGCTAAACAATTCATAATGCCCGGCGGGTCTGATGTCCAGACCTCGCCTCATTAGATTTAGAGAAAACTGCACTATCCTTAGCAAAAGAAGGTGTAGCTTTCGAGTTAATATTTGATATTTGTGGGTTTCCCTCTAACTCTGAAAGGCTCCGCTTCCACTCATCGTGCATTGAGAGCTCATCCTCCTCCCCCATAGAATGTGAATCCTCCATACCATTCCCACTCCTTGATGCACGGCCAAAATTCTTTGGTAAATTCAACTTTAACACCACCCAACAAATTACTTCTCCCTCCCCCAGGCTCGCGCAAATACTTGGCTGCCTCATACTCCCCTGATCTCCAAATAGGTGCCCTAAGCCAAGATCCCCACTCCATTATGATATCTTTAGCAGCAACACTAAATCGCTTACTACAAAATTTCTCAATGTGATCGATAATCCCGCAAATATAACACAAGTTCCCTAGTCTCTCATATTTAAAGTTAATATAAGAGGGTTCTGCATTATCCTGTGACACCTTTTTCCAACGTTTCAGTGGCTTTTGCACAGGGAGTAAAATCCTAATTCTCATATATTGACGTCGCATACTAGAATTATTAAACTTATCATATTCCAAGAAACCACCCAGGAAATCGCCAACTCCTTTTCCTATCTTTTCAAACATGCAACCCAAAGGTAAATCATAAACTTGCACCCAAATAGGGCAACAGTCCGAGTTCGTATTCTCAGGGAAAGTTCCCTGCTTCCACTCGCTCCATACAAGCATATTATTATCAAATGACCACAGACCTCCCTCGAGCATCTGATCACGGTCCACCTGATGGTAAATCTCGAAAAGAAACAGATTTTTCTCGAGTTCAGAGATTGCAAGACCTTCTTTTGGACGCCATACGATTGCTAACTGTTTTTTCATCGCTCCAACATTCACCTGCTTTTCAGTTAAAAATCGTTCGACCATAGATAACCCGTTATTTGCACTTGTCGAGGCCGTAACCCCTCCCCCCTCCTCCAAGATTCATCTCGATCTCTTCCTCATCCAACAACGTTAAGCCTTCCAAACCCTCCATCGTAAGTTGAGTGCAGCACACACCAGCCACAAAAAGCGTAGACAGTATACGATCAATCTCTCACAGCAAAACTGAAGAGGCTAAAACTCTTACCCTACAATACCTAACTTAGGGTTTCGCACGAAGAGACTCTTTTATCTATGCTTTTCTTATTGGATCATGTTTTATATGAATTCTTAAAACAATAAATCTTACAAAGAAAATAAATATTATAATTCATGTTTCCATTAAATAATAATATTATAATTCATGTGCAACATTGTTTTAAGGAACCAATACTGGTTCACTTGCCTACTCATACTATGTACTACAAAATGAATGGTTAAAATGTAATTAATTAGAAAAGATAAAATTTTACAATAGACAATTAAATTTTGTAATATACTCCCTCTGTTCTCAAATAGAGAAATTATACTATGTGCCGGACATACCACGTCATCAATCCTACGTGGTATGCCCAAACCATTAATCACATGACATGTGTATAAAAATGAATAACTCATATTAACAATTCATTAAAGATAATAACAAGGCAAATAAGACAAAAAAATCTAACAATTAATGTAATTAATTATTAACCACTCTCCTCCTGCGTTCCACTCTTCTTCTCCACCTCAACTTCACGTTCTTGTTCTTCTTCATCACTATCTTCAATGGCTACATGGTATTCTTTAACAAATGCTTTGTAGAATTCTTTGATTATGACTTTCTTATCCGAATGTTTTCTTCCTATTTCCCTCATCCGATTCAAATCTTAATTTCTTGCCCAGAATTAAGATTTTATCAATTCCATTTTCAGATCATGCTCATCCCTCTTCTTATGTAATTGAGCGTTAATTACCTACTCCATTCCTTAGAATCATAATTAAATTTTCAACAGATGATTAATTGAGACTTGAGTATGTTAATTTTAAAAGCCAAATCTAGTTTGAAGGTAACTAAACATGGCTAGATGCGAAGCAGCAGAGTGAAGGAGAGTAGTGGTGAATACTAAATAGTAATTAGGTTTACATGAAATTGAGGTGGAGAAGAAGAATGGGACGGAGGAGGAGGAGAGTGGTTAATAATTAATTACATTAATTGCTAGATTTTTTGCCTTATTTGTCTTGTTATTATCTTTAAAGAATTGTTAATATGAGTTGTTCATTTTTATACACATGTCATGTAGTTAATTGTTTAGGCATACCACGTAGGATTGATGACGTGGTATGCCCGACACATAGTATAATTTCTCTCTCAAATATATATCGTTTTGATGAAAAAAGTCAATAATTAAAAATACCATTAACTATGTCATATAAATACTAATATACCCCAAATCTGATTATGCATAATACTATTTGGATTTCTTTCTCAAAACCCTAGCCATCAAAGAAGTTTTCTTTGTTCATTCAAGTTTTTGGGTTTGTTTGCCCTAACAAGAACATAATCACCTAGAGGGGGGTGAATAGGTGTCTAAGTCCTAAACTGAAAAGTCCTAAGTTTTTGAGAAACTCAGTTTTCAGAGTCAAATTTCCTCAGAGTCAGAGGCTAGCTTAAGGAAGCAGCTTCTGAGGGAAATTTTGCCTAAACACAGCAAGACTGTTTTCAGCAACATAAGTTAAGAGTTAACAAACTTTTGGACAATCTTTTGAACAAAGACAATGATATAAAGAGTAAATCTGTTTCAGCACTAAATATAGGCAAGTACACAGAAGCAAATAAACAAGTATAAGAGGGAGAAAGAAGTTCAGGAGATCCTGATGAACAATTCGATTTATCCAAGTTCGCCACAGAGGTCCTGTGACTACGTCTTGTCCCCTGAGGTCGCAGCCACTAGAGATTTTAAATCTACTATTCAGAAGCTCCTTTACAGTAACAAAACATAAGCTAATTTCTCACTTAGTTCTGACTAGCCTAAAAAGAGTTAAAGGACTTCCACCAGAACAACAACACTCTGTTTTCTGTATTTCTCACCCAACTCTAATCTCAACTAGATTTCTCTCTAAATCTAACTGAATATCACAAACGATATCAGTTTACAAGATTCCTATTATGAACTTGTTTTTCTTCACTCTCTCACTTTAACTAACGCTATGCTAAGAAAGATTGAGAATGGAAAAAGTGCTCTGTTTTCTTGAATAGAACAGTGATTTGAGATTTTTCTCGATAATCACGCGTAGATGATGCAGTGGAGCTTGGCTACAATTTATAGTGAATGAGGATGACCGTTGGTGAATTTGAATCTTCAAAAGAGATGACATCAGTTGTTGTAGCCGTTAATCTGTCAAGTCTTCAAACGGTCTTCAAACACTTTGATTTCGTTAACCTTGTTCTTTAACTAAATCCGGTAAGTGTTTGAAGTTGAAGGAGAGGTTGACTGGAAACATTCTTCAATTGGATCAACAAGGGGTAGACAAGGAAATTCTGGTTTTGTTTTGAGTAGACAAGCGCGCTCCTTCAAAACAGCTTTTTGAACTTTTGGCGCCTTGCATTAAATGCAATTGTCAGAGCAATAAATGCTGAACATAACCCGTGACTTAGCTTCTGAAAGCTAATTCATTTAGTCTAAGCTTCTGATCGAATTGGGAGAATTTATCTTCTGATTGCAGTGGACCTCTGAGGAGAGCTGTAACAGACTTCAATAACTTCAGAGCGGAGCATCCAGCTTCTGAACATTAAATTACTGTCTTCAGCTTTCTCGTTTCTTCTGAGTCTTCCAGGCAATCCAGAGATTCTTCATTCTGCACCTGCTGAGAAACTTACACACAAATAACAAAAATTGTTAGTCAACATTAAAGCGTATGTAAGAAAATTTTCAAATTTCATCTTCTGAAACGTTTGGACATAATCAAAACACTTAGGGTTCATCAGGGTTTTCTTCTAGCTTTTAGCTGGAAGATAAGCCCCTTCTTCATTTTAGTTTGTTTTCTCTTTATCGAATAAAACTTTTATTCATCTTTTTATTATGGTTAATTTGATAGTTTTTTTGTTTATCCACATTTATGAGTGTATTGGTATGTCCACCTTATGAGTGGTATTGTTTTGTCCACCTTTATGAGTGGTTATCTAAATTTCTTAGAATATGCGGTTCATTTGACGAAAGTTCTTTTTATTCCGAAAGCACTTAGTTGAACAAATGGTTGGTCTGATGTTAGTTATAGTATAAAAATCAATTTGTATGGTCGACCAAATAATGTGAAAATCAATTAAGGTAAATAAAAGTTTGACTCTTTGTTTTTGAGAGGGAATTTTATTCATATCAATTTCCCATATATTCTGTCAAACAAAAAAAATTCTCATATGTACAAATTCTAAACGTTCAAAATCAAAACAAAACTAATTTCGCACAAGATTGTGTTCCTCCTGCATATATATCAATTCTCCATTTGAATACACACACTTAATAATATCACCTTATTAAACAAACATCAATTAAAAAGAAATGCAGTAAGAGAAATCATGATACATTAGAGACCAAATAAGTTAAATAATGTGGGGAAAAACATAACCTGAGACGACTAATCCTTGATATGGAACTAAGTTTATTGTTTGCTAGACATCTACTTAAATGCTAATTTAACCATACGAAATATATCAACAACTTTCTGCTTGAAAATGAGTTGAGCATGGTTGTTTTTATTGTTTTTTCTAATTATAAATGATAACTTTCAACATTATACCTGAGAAAAAAAAAGAATTTTATTATGTATCAATTGTCTTTCAACTAATCCAAAAATTGTTGGCCCTAACAAGAACAGAATCACCTAGAGGGGGGTGAATAGCTGTCTAAGTTGTAAATTGAGAATTTCTAAGTTTTTGAAGAAACTTAATTCTCAGAGTCAAATTTCCTCGGAATCAGAGGCTAGCTCACAGAAGCAGCTTCTGAGGGAAATTCTGCCTAAACACAGTTAAACTGTTTTCAGCAACAGAAGTTATGAGTTTAAGAACTTCTGGACAGTCTTCTGAACAAAGACAATGATATAAAGAGAAAATCTGTTTCAGCACTAAATATAAGCAAGTACACAGAAGCAAAAATAACAAGTATAAGAGGGAGAAAGAAGTTCAGGACATCCTCATGAACAAGTCGATTTATCCAAGTTCGCCACAGAAGTCCTGTGACTACGTCTTGTCCCCTGAGGTCGCAGCCACCAGAGATTTTAAATCTACTATTCAGAACTTTTATGGCAAGTTCAGAAGCTCCTTTACATCAACAGAACATAAGCTAATTTCTCACTTAGTTCTGACTAGCCTAAAAAGAGTTAAAGGATTTCCACCAGAACAACAACAACTCTGTTTTCTGGATTTCTCACCCAACTCTAATCTCAACTAGATTTCTCTCTAAATCTAACTGAATATCACAAACGATATCAGTTTACAAGATTCCTATTATGAACTTGTTTTTCTTCACTCACTCACTTTAACTAAAGCTATGCTAAGAAAGATTGAGAATGAAAAATATGCTCTGTTTTTCTTGTACAAACAGTGCGTTGAGATTTTGCTCAATAATCACGCGTGGATGATGCAGTGGAGCTTGGCTACTATTTATAGTGAATGAGCATGACCGTTGGTGAATTTGAATCTTCAAAAAAAATGACATCAGTTGTTGTAGCCGTTAATCTGTCATGTCTTCAAACAGTCTTCAAACACTTTGATTCTGTTAACCTTGTTCTTTAACTAAATCCGGTAAGAGATTTGAAGTTGAAGATAAGGTTGACTGGAAACATTCTTCAATTGGATCAACAAAGGGTAGACAAGGAAATTCTGGTTTCGTTTTGAGTAGACAAGCGCGCTCCTTCAAAACAGCTTTTTGAACTTTTGGCGCCTTGCATTAAATGCAGTTGTCAGAGCAATAAATGCTAAACAGAACCCGTGACTTAGCTTCTGAAAGCTAATTCCATTTGTCTAAGCTTCTGATCAAATTGGTAGAGAATATCTTCTGATTGCAATGGACCTCTGAGGAGAGCTTTAACAGACTTCGATAACTTCAGACCGGAGCATCCAGCTTCTGAACATTAAAAACACTGTCTTCAGCTTTCTCGTTTCTTCTGAGTATTCCAGGCAATCCAGAAATTCTTCATTCAGCACCTGCTGAGTAACTTACATACAAACTTAACAAAAATTGTTAGTCAACATTAAGTGTATGTAAAGAGTATTTTAATTTTCATGTTCTGAAACGTTTGGACATAATCAAAACACTTAGGGTTCATCAAAAATTACATAGAACACAAAATAAGCTATGACAAAAAGAGTCCATACAAATAGAATGAGAAGTGCACTATTAAAGAATGTCAAAAGAGCCAAATAAAATTGGTTCTCAATCCTATTTGTTAATAGATATAGTTTAGATATATGGTTGTACCATTTTTGTTAGGACTTTGGTATAAGGGTTTATGATAATAAGAAAATATTCAAATGAAGAACATCACAAATAAGCAAATAAAATCAAAACCTCTAAAAATCATGAAGTCATGAATAAAAGAATTAAATTCCTTGGACCTACACATGAAAATGAAAAGCGGTAGATCAAGATGACAACACATCATTTTAGAAGGGCAAGAAACTATGTCCTTCAAAGATCGCATAACCTAAACAACAAAAACCAAAAGCATGAACAGATTAGAACAATCCTTCAAATTAGAAGCTAAGGTAAATACATAAATATAATTAAACTAACAAATGGTGAGGAAGAGAAGGAAAAAATGAAGAAGATGAGAGAAATATAAATAGAAGAGAGACAATAAAATCGAATAGAAAGCAAATCAACATTAATTAACGTAATGAATGAGGGAATTAACAAAGATTAAGGAGATCCTCATCAATTGTTTAGATTTGAAAGATTAAGGAAATTTGAAATGAGGATGAAATAAAAAATGAGATACCATATGAAAAAAATAATCAATTAACTTACCGTAAAACAAAAACTTTCTATAAAACAATTATTATTATTATTATTATTATTTTAATACATAAAAGACGTGGTGCTACCACATACGCACTAAAATGTATGAATTATTTGGGAAGTGACACCTCATCACTATAATTAAAAATGTTTATAAAATATAAGAAAATGTCAAAACTTTAAAAATAATGTTGAATAAGAAAATACGTTCGGATATATAAGTTTTGGCAAAACAAAAAGGTTCGGGCATATATTATGATTAGAACTAAAAGCATATGAGCTTTTTTCTTAATTAATATAACCGAATAAATTATACAATTATCATAAATTACGATTGGATTTGAAATTAATTACACAATTGATGAAATAGGAAGAAATTATATAAAATTATGGTAATAATATTTTTTCATACTTTTAATCTATTCTTGTACCTAAGAAATTCATATTATCTATAAATTATATATGAGTATTTCCTAAAAGACAAAAAGTAAAAGAGTTGGAATTTTTTATATTTAAAAGAAATAGTAAAGTTTTGAAATAGCAAGTTTTTCATGATTGTCATTATTTGTTTACCATTTTAATGTGATATGTTTTGTTTCCTTATTAATTTGATTTTCATATGAAAATCATCAATTAATTAATAAGTGATAGTATATTTAAATGTTTATTTATTTATTTAATAATTTCCATATATTGAGAGTGAATTAAGGAGAGCATGCCACATAAGATTTGTGAAGAGAGAATTAAGGAGAAGACGACACGTGGCATCATTGTTAGAGGTTTAAATATATACTAGTCTTTGGCCCGTGCTATGCACGGATTGTGAAAACATACTTTTGGAAGTATTGTATTAACTTTCTAAGAAATTTTATTACAGTACATGTCCAATGGACCCGATCAATAAACATGTGTCACTTGTACACATTATTTCCTTTACAGCAATCATTTCATTTGGTCGTTCATAGTAGAATTTCTCCAAATTTATTATCTAAATATCATATGGACCTACGGTGGACAATATAAAAAGAATTCAAAATGCATAATATATAAATATTACTCTATTTTTTAAAAAATAATGTCTATTACACAAATTATTTTTATTTTATAAAATATATTTTATTGGGTTTAGATATATATTATATGAAATATAAACTTTATATATCTTTCCAAGTGGATGTTATGAATTTTTTTATTTAAATTACAATATAAAAATTGATATTTTAACGGCTAAACTATAAATAGAGTTCATTAACAACTTTATAACTTCTTAAAGAAAAGAAGCTTGCAAAATGATTAAACATAAATTTTGCATAAACGATTTACTGTTTTATAAAAAATGTTTAACAACTGGATTTTTTGTATATTTAATTTGTGATATCACCTCCTATACATTAATAATTGTCATTTAGATTATTAACGTATAGGTAAAATCGACAATTAAATCTTTCGTATAATTAGAATAAAAGTTTTGTTTGGTACTTTTTTACAACTTTGGTCCCGTTCTTTATGGCTGAAATAAACTGCTTCTTGAATTGAGTGAAATTTGAATTTTTAAGAAATATGAAATGTTGAGCCTTTGAGAAATAAGGTAAATTAAGACATGAGTTCTCGAAATTTGAATTTTTGAGAAAAAAAATCTAACAAAATAAATGTAATTTGATTGATTGGTTTAACTAATTAGGAATAACTTGAAAGAAAATATGATAATACGTTTTGGGCAATATAAAATGATTTAGATGATAAATGAATAATTAGAATTTTAACATCTTTTTTTATTTCAATAGCATAACATGTTAATATTTGGTTAAAAAAATATGTGAATATTTAATTAATGAAAAATTATGGTGGTGACAAATTAGCTATACTAAGAGTAAAATAAGGGGAGCTTGATATGTAGGATGATTGTTAGAGTCTTAAACATATTATATATAGATTTTCAGCTAATGACAATGATTTCAAATTTACAGGACTTGGTACAATTGTTTTAGGCGAGATTTTGCCTCAGTACAAAAATAGTAAACTAAAAAGAATAATAAAAAAAAGAAAATAATGCAAATAGTAAAGATTTGTAGAATGTTATTATGAGAAATTTTTGTTTCCGTGTACCACCAATAATGCAAAAACTTGTTAGGCCAAAGTAAAGATTTTATTTTACTTTTCCTTATTTTATATTACTAATAATATATAGATTTAATCAATTAATTTGTTTTCTTAAATTCGAATATAACCTTAATCAGTATTACTGTTTGTCTAACAAAATAAAAACTTGTTTCCTTACTTCATAAATCTTTTTCTAATCTATTGTAATTGGAAAAGGATAAGCAATTACAGGAGTGAGAAATGACATAGTTGCTCCTTTAATATAATACTATATCAAAGAATCCATGTAAATAACGCATTTAATTTATTAAAATTCAACTTTCTATTTTCTTAGTATGCATCTCAAAGAATAGGAGTGATTTATTAAATTCAAATCATCAATTTGTAATTTCTAGCAATAAGACTGGATGTATATCAACAACCAATGTATTTCTTCAACTAACTTAAAAAGGATTGTTTTATGCCTTTCATAAACACATGAATAGTAGATGCATCATAAGTGGTTACATCCCTTCTATAAAATGTTAGAAATTTCAGTCAATTAGTAGGACAAAAAGAATTAATTACTTTTAATAAGGATGCGATTATTGTCTCTTCATATATCTCAAAATAAAGCTTTTCTTTATAGTATAAGCTTATGTTTTTAAGTACTATATAAGCACAGAAGACAATAGAAAAACATTAGGTAATGGCTTAGTTTTAAAAGAAGAAGATTGTTCATCAAAAAAAAAAAGAAGAAGATTGGAACAAAATAAACATTTCTCAAATTGATGTACAAATTGCTTAGATTTTGAGTTTTACAACTGAATAATACTTAGTCATTCAATTTAAATATTATTTATAATTGAAGGATAAAGTCAATTTCATCTTAAAACAAAAAAGAAGAGCATAATCACCAAGCTAAGTGCATTATGAGAGGATAACAAATAAAAATTACATCTTATCTAAGGATATTAGTTTTGCATATTAGGCTTATTCTTTTATCATTTGAGAGGAAAACATAATCTTGTAGCAAAACATTAACGCGTGGGATGCCACCAATAACCCAAAATCTTTGATTCAACAATGGAGTTAAAGATGAAGAAGATGAATCTGTTTGTTGGTTTGATGTTGATGATCATGACTTTCTCCCGTTCAATCTACATCTACAACCATAATCATAGATGGATTTATCCATTAAGATGCTTTTGAAAGCCTATGTAAATGAAATTTATGTTCGAGAAAAAGAAATAAGAAGAATATATTTCCAAAAATGTATAAATAAGTAAATAAAATTGTAAGGAAAGTTACAAATAAACAAAACATCACACACTTCTTTGTTCAAAATTAAGTTAATCTCAATCTCCCTTACTGTAATCACTGAATGATTAACAACTCAACCCCGCTATGAATCTGCTAAAAATGGTTTCTCAACTGTAATAGTTTTTTGTCTCCAAAGCTTATCTAAGAATGAAGCACTTTCCAGAGTCTTATAATTCTAACTTTGACCTTCCACTTGTCCTTTTTTTATATCTTAAATGAAATCAAAAGTTCTACCCATCTAAAAAATCAAGGTTAAAAGGTACATGACAATAATTAAAAAAATATAGTCAATAACATTCACAAACTATATTACTTAAAAAAACGGACATTATATTTATGATGTTGATCAATAGCTAAATATAAAAGTAACAGTAATAAAATTTATAATATAAATTTAAGATATATTGGTTTTCATACAAAAAAGTTGTGAAGCAAGCTAACCTTAATAAGAAAAAAAAAAAAAGACAATTCTAGATGTGAGAATGTCTTGATTCAAAGGTATATATAGATGCTACACAGAGTGAAAAATAGTTATAAATAAGAAAAAAATCTAATGCATTAACTACAAATTATTACATTTATTTTTTCTTATATTACTAACTTGCCCTTAAAAAAATTTTCATTAGTTACTAATTAATTAAGAATGATATATTGATTAGCTTTACATATATTTTGACCATCCATACGCCATCTCTATCAAATATAAAATTAAGGCAAAAAGCATCTTGAGGCCCCTGATCTTTCATCGTACGGTGCATTAAGTCCTTGATCTTTCGTTTGAACACATTAAGCCCTTGATCTTTTATTTTTGGTTCTATCAAGCCCATATCTAATAAAATTGGATGATTTGTTAACTTTGACAAATTAATAAGATCAAAATATTGTGGCATAATTACAAATCTAGCCCGTTTAGGAGAGTTCATTAATATATGTGATTCACTTTGCTTTTTACTTACATTTCCAGACAATATTGTCTTTTTCAAATTGACAATTAATTTTCCCGCCTATTCGAATGTAGTAACGCCGCACATTCTTTCTCAAACGTTTCTCTTTGTCTCTTCTTTTATTTTTCATCTTAGCTCTTCTCTTTGATTCCGACCCCACAAATTAAGGCCAAATTCTTGATGACTGAAAATTACTAAAGCACATTTACTGAAAAGAAATTACCGAACTGAAATGAAGAACCGATAAGTACTAATAAAGGCATAAAGAACATGGTCAAACATCATTTATTAAATTTCATCCATGTTTTCATTCTCTTCAATTTCACTTTTGAAATGACTAGAAAATGAGCAAAACAACGACAATAAATACTGATTTTTTTGTTCATTTTTAAAAAAAATTGTTGAATAATTTATTGAAAATTCAATCAATTGTAATTAATTAGGTATCACAATATTTCAATTGGTCTTATTAATTTGTGAAAATTAACAAATCATCCAATTTTGTTAGATGAGGACTTGATAGAACCAAATATAAATGATCAAGGGCCTTATGTATCCAAATAAAAGATCAAGGACTTAATGCACCGAAAAGGATAAGATCAGGGGCCTCAAGATGCTTTTTGCCTAAAATTAATTAATTAGATCCTCTCTTTAAAAAAATGTATTTAATTGGATTCTCTTATTATTCTTTTAATATCATCTTACCTTATTAACTAATATTATGATTAATCAGAAATAATTAAAAAACGGAAAAAACATTTAAGTTGCAATCTAGATAATTAAATTATACATTGACACATAGGATTATTAAGAGTGAAAAAAAGGAAAAATTTATACAATTAAATAATTCTAAAATCTAAGAAATTGACACCTCATCCTAAACGTTACTCCTTTATAAGGTAAGATGATCAATCTATATATAAAAAAGTAACAGTAATAAAATTGAGAAGCAAGTTAACCTTAATAAGAATAAAAAATAATAATTCGAGATGTGAGAATGTCTTCATGCAAAAGTATATATAGACGTTGAAGAGAGTGAAAAATATTTATAAATAAGAAAAAAAATCTAATACATTAACTATAATGTACAATAGCTAAGTTTTTTATTGGATCCACTAAATTTTATTCATTAGCTAAATTTGCTTCATTAAGGTGTCGTGTACACTAAGTTTATAAATTAACTAATATTAGTTGTAAGGTTGAAAATTTAGCTGCTAATGAATTAATTAGATTCAGTGTGTTTTTTTCTAATTTAGTATCATACATTATAATGACTATTATGAATTAGTAAATAATAAATTGTAAGATTGAGATTTATTAGGAAAAAACGTATTGTAATAACTAATCAATTGGATTTTATGCTCTCAAAATGAAATAATTTAATTTAATTACGTAAAATGAAATATTTTATGGATTGTGAGAACATAAAAATTGGTAAGTAATTTTTCTTAAGTGATATTTTAAAGGAGAACATATTAAAACAATGTATTTTAATCAATGTCGTGCATTTAAGCTCTATTTTTTGAATGAGAACATATTAAAATCCATATTTACCTATGTGTCAATGTCGTAATTTTTTTCCTATATTGGTATTTTACCTTATTTATTAACATTAGAAATTAATTAGAAATAACTAAAAATGGAAACAAAATATTACATTTAAATTATAACTTAAATCATGAAATCTTACATTAGGAAAATTAAAATAATTAAATAATTCTAAATTCTAAGAAAATGACACATAGGATATTTTTGGAGTGAAATGAGGACGAATTGACACCTCATCCTAAACGTTACTCCTTTATATTATATATAGACTAGAAGTTGCCCTCGCTATGCTTCGGGTAGCGGAGGGTAAAATTTGTTCGAAAATTGGAAAGGCAACCACTATAAAGCAAATGACAATTGTTAATATCCAATATAATGTATGGAAAATAGGTAGGAATATAAAACAATAAACACTGACATTGCAGTCCATAATACTTAGCTATAGTAGATTACTAATGTTTATGATATTGAAATGGAAATAGTTTTTATTGGATGAAGGTCTTTGATTTGATAGCTGCTCGATTGAACCACATTCTGCAAATATGGAAAGACATTTTGGTTAGTTTTTGGTAGAAAGTAAGAGAGCTAACTTTTAATAACTTACTTGTTGTATTGTTTGGGAATATTATGCTACTTAGGAGATAGTTTTGAGGGAGTTGTGGCAATCCTGCAAATGACATTAGTAAGTAAGAATCGTACAAAAGTGGAATCTAATAAATTTAGAAATGTAATTTTACTCGATGCAACGCTTCTTGTTTGTTTTCACAGCATTGTGTAGGTTCGGTGCAGCAGTTTCTTTGTCAAATTGGAGGTTTTTTTGGGTTGATTAAGCAATATCAGGTCCAACAGCTTCTTTGTCAAATTGGAGGGCTTTTCCAGTTGATCCGGCAGTAGCAAGGGCAGTAAGATGTGTAGCACGCTTGGATAGCGGACTGGGAATTTCCTTTTTAGGAGTAAGCAAAAGGTCTTTGAAGACATATGTGGCTTTAAAAGTTATGTATGTCAGATCAACAACTAAATTGCTTAGTTGAATCTGAAAAACATGTTCGCTTCCGTACAATTTGGCTAACGCTGGTGGGACTTCATATCTTTCTTTGAAACTATTGGCTAAAGCAGATGTATGTATCCCAATCATATCAGCCGCTAAATTCCCAAAAAGAATGAAAACCGCAGAACCTGTATTGTCTTCTACAATCATTTTGACCATGTACCTAATGTCAATAATGTTATTGTTAGGATATATGTTCACTCTAAAAATTGTGATCTTATGGATGGAATAAGAGGGTGCAGACCATGGCACTAGCAATGAGTCGATAAAAGTGCAATTTTTACACCACAACTTGTCTTCCATATTCCGAACACTACCTTTGCACCTTGGGCAAGCTCGATACCACCACCCTTCTGAAGTGTCAACCTTCTTAATTTTAGCTTTGCACGTATATTTAATGCCCTACATGTGTGGGATGGAAAGCAAGAAAAGGTAGTTTTCAATTTTCAACAAATTATCATAGGCTACATCTGTTGAAGTATGAATTTAAGTTGATGAGCACCTTGCTTGTATGAATATCAACTTCAAGCAACTCATATATGGTTTTTTGATTCAATCCTTTTTCAGCTTCAATGCTGGTTGTCTGAAGGAGAGTAGGAACTGTCTTTGCAAGCACAGGGTATGGCTTTGGAGCACTGAGGTTCATGCGAAATAGAAATAATCAGGTTTTGTTACCAAAATAATAATGAATTAACTTGAAATTGAAAATTATGTACTTGTCTAGGAGGTCCCAAATCTCTTGAATTGAAGGGTTCACGTAGACTTTGGTTGCTACAGAACTTGTGAGTGTGAATCCATCTAGCAATAGAAAGTAAACACTTAACAATGGAAAGTAATACACCTAACAAAATGCATTAGTTTGAAAAGCTAATCTACTACGATTTACCGTTGAAAGTTTTGGGTGTCATGGTTAAAAAAGCCACTACAACAGGTTTGTTTGTTGCAAGTTGTATGATTTGATCTTCAGGAAAGTTGGTGGCCATTTGTTGCAATAGTGTGACATGCAGCTCATTGCCACTACAACTATATAGTAAGATCAGATTGCAGTATAATAAAAAAACGACAATAACAAAATAAAAGTTGTAAGTTTGAAAGTATACTCGGAATTTTGCAAGCAAATATCGCGCTTATCTTTAATTTGATCATAAGAGCGAACTTGTTGCATCCCACCAATTTTGGTCACCAATCCATATGTATCTACACTTTGTCATTTGCACGTGCCACACTAATTAATTAGTAGCAGAAGAGGTTCAAAAACAATGTATGTTGAAATGCAGATTTCTTACCAATTACGTAGTCGACCATGTCTACTCGTTCATCAATTTCACTGAACGTGAGGAAATTGAAGGTGTCAAATAGGATTTCTGTGACTACATCATTGGTCTCTTTAATATATGTGTTGGCTGGGAACCGAAGTCGGACAGGATGTGTTGAAACACGATAAGTTTTCAGTAAAGAAGTAATGTTAAATCCAGATATATGGTAGACGTGCCCTTCCAATATTTGTGGATGTATGCGATCAGCAACATCAATCGGAGCAGTGGCTAGGATAGTGTCGCCCTGTTATTATGATACAAAATCACCATGTTATTCTTGAAAGACAAATGGAAATATAGAGTCAATTGTGTGGTACATAAGCTTACATGTTCATCTATCAAAAGAAGTCCGAAACTGAAAATTTGTCCAGCTTTCCGAGGGCTAACAAAATCCCAAGACCTAGCAACGCGTACTTTGATGCAAATGGCTTTACTTTCCTTAGTGATATCTCGAATTGGAGTGTAAGCGACATCTGCCCCTGTAGTTGAAGAAAAAGAAAAATTGTTATGTTGTAAAAGAATTGAATTAGCTCTAAATTGGTTAAATCAAGTGGCATGTATCGGTTAAACTTGTAAAGATTTCGCTATAGACGACATTTTTTGTGAATTTTGGGTATGTTAATTGGTTAGTGGTGTTTAACAATTCTCTATAATTCTCATTCGACTCATGTATCATGATCTTCACATTTAAACTGTTTGTCGCGCGGGAAAGAGCCACGTACAGTTGACCGTGTGTGAAAACTGGTTGTGTGAGAAACAATCCTACTTGTTTTAAGGTTTGGCCTTGGCTTTTATTAATTGTCATACTGTAACAAATTTTGATTGGAAATTGGCGTCTTTGTAATATAAAAGGCATTTGCGTATCTGAGTGATTTAACGTGATTCTAGGAATGAATACAATTTTCCCACAAAAAGAGCCTGTTAAAATAATTGCTTCTACTACTCTATCACCTAGATGTTTTATCATTAGTCTTGTACCATTACAAAGTCTCGAGGCAGGATTAATATTGCGGAGTAACATAATGGGGGCGTCGACTTTAAGGGCAAGTTCATGATTTGGAAATCCGAATGGGTTGATGGAATTTAAAAATTCTATTGGATATAGTGTCTCTAGTTCTTCTAAATTCATACATTTTTTACACATAGGGTCATAACTATATTATGTACGGGCAGTGCCTAGTACTAATTGTAATATGCGGTCACTAATTTCTTTAGTTGTTTCATTTCGAGGAGTAACTATTGCTCTTTCTTTTAAACATCTTAAGTCTTTGTAATTTGTAGTGAAGTTGGGGTAAGTATCTTGAATGATTGTTAACATGGGGTCATGCGTTGGTAGTGATACCAAATTATCGGGTAATGATATCCAATTTTCTTCTTTATCAATTGAAGGGTTCGAATGTAATTCTACTTCTCCATCACCTAATGCTAATAACCATTGCCCAGAAGTTTGATATGTTCATGATTAAAATGGTTGTGGGAATCTTGCAATCGCATGTTCGCATCTAATGTAAATATGTTTACGAATTTCCACAAATAAGAATTGGTAATAGATGGATCGAGTATGTCTTCTTTAGAACCATTTGGAATAACTGGTAAAATTTGCCTAAAATCTCCACCTAAAATTATTGTTTTTCCCCCAAATGGTAGTGTGTCAACATCATCATTTGTGCTAGGCAAAACATCACGCAGTGTCCTATCTAAACCTTCAAAACAGTGTCGGTGGCACATAAGTGATGTAACACCTAACCCATAAACATAATATTAACTATATTCCACACATAACAAACAACATATATTACATAAATTCAAAAACAAGTAATATATTTTTTTATCTTTTTACACATATATTCACACGTGTACACACCTATATATATTACATGTATGGACATATGATACAATTGAACTATATAACACAAAACTTTATTTATTCTACATGCTGGAGTGATGAGAGGGTGTGAGACTGAATCAGCCAACCGACCTTTGATCCATGCTATCTACAAGTCTTTACTCTTCTAACTGCAACCTTCAGCTACTACACCACTAACTGAAAAATATAGCGATTTATATGAGTCGCCACTCAATGAATAAAAACAAGCTATGAATCAGTAAATCACACACATTCACAAAAATACAATCTCAACATACATTATGCATATGCAAATGATAAGCTTCTTTAATAATGTTGTGGCACCACTAGTCAGTCACTTCCCCGGGGATCAAGTAATAAGTAATTGATATCACGTGTATTACTGTACATCCTTGTAATCATGTATTTTGACCTTTCGGTCCAAGTAATCAAGTAATCTATACGACCATATAGGTCCAAGTAATCCATGTAATTGACCATAAAGGTCCAAGTATTCCATGTATTTATTAGTGCTTGAACTAATATGCCACAACGTTTATTTACGTTTAATGCAAGATATACACACTATGAATTACAGTCACAAGTAATTTCAATAAGTATCCTTTCATATCAAAAGATATTAGCAACAATTCACAAGATCACCAAAGTATCAACTCATAACAACATTTGCAATCAATCCATCAGGTAATCTCAACAAGTAACAAGTATCCACAAATAGCAGTTATTACAAGTAATCCATCAAATAGGCATCATCTCAAAACATATCAAGAAACAATATTTCACAACATCATAAAAATTGTTGGCCCTATCAAGAACAGAATCACCTAGAGGGGGGTGAATAGGTGTCAAAATTGAAAACTGAAAAATTCTAAGTTTTTCGGGAAACTTAATTTTCAGAGTCAAATTTCCTCAGAGTCAGAAGCGAGCTTACAGAAGTTGCCTCTGAGGGAAATTCTGCCTAAACACAGTTAGACTGTTTTCAGCAACAAAAGTTCTGATTTGAGAACTTCTGGACAGTCTTCTGAACAAAGACAATGATACTTTAGAGAAAATCTGTTTCAGCACTAAATATGAACAAGTACACAGAAGCAAAAATAACAAGTATAAGAGGGAGAAAGAAGTTCAGGAGATCCTGATTGAACAATTCGATTTATCCAAGTTCGCCACAGAAGTCCTGTGACTACGTCTTGTCCCCTGAGGTCGCAGCCTACAGAGATTTTATAAATCCATTATTCAGAACTTTTATGGCAAGTTCAGAAGCTCCTTTACATCAACAGAACTTAAGCTAATTTCTCACTTAGTTCTGACTAGCCTAAAAAGAGTTAAAGGATTTCCACCAGAACAAACAATACTCTGTTTTCTGGATTTCTCACCCAACTCTAATCTCAACTAGATTTCTCTCTAAATCTAACTGAATATCACAAACGATATCAGTTTACAAGATTCCTATTATAAACTTGTTTTTCTTCACTCTCTCACTTTAACTAAGACTAAGTTAAGAAAGATCGAGAATGGGAAGTGGTGCTCTGTTTTTCTTGTTAAAACAGTGCGTTGAGATTTTGCTCGATGATCACGCGTATATTGATGCTTTGGAGCTTGGCTACTATTTATAGTGAATGAGGATGACCGTTGGTGAATTTGAATCTTCAATAGAGATGACATCAGTTGTTGTAGCCGTTAATTTGTCAAGTCTTCAAACGGTCTTCAAACACTATGATTCCGTTATCCTTGTTCTTTAACTCAATCCGGTAAGTGATTTGAAATCAAAGATGAGGTTGACTGGAATCATTCTTCAATTGGATCAACAAAGGGTAGACAAGGAAATTCTGGTTTCTCTTGAACAGACAAGCGCGCTCCATCAAAACAACTTTTTGAACTTTTGGCGCCTTGCATTAAATGCACTTGTCAGAGCATTAAATGCTATCCAGAACTCGTGACTAAGCTTCTGATCAAATTGGTAAAAGAACTCCTGAATGCAAAGAACATCTGAGGAGAGCTTTTAGCAGACTTCGGCTTCAGAGCGGAGCATCCAGCTTCTGAATTATTGAAACTCTGACTTTAGCAAACGGATCTTCTGAGTCCTTTAGGCAATCCAGAAATGATTCATTCAGCACCTGCTGAGTAACTTACACATAGACTAAGTAGAAAAATATTAGTCAACAATAAGCTATATGTAAGAGAGTATTAAGTTTTCATCTTCTGAAACGATTGGACATAATCAAAATACTTAGGGTTCATCATTCTCCCCCATTTTGGTTATGGACAAACCGTGGTCAGAAGGTAACAGAAAACATGAGGTTGAGAAAATGACTTCCTGATACAAATGTTTCATAACTTCTGAGTAAATTAACTCCCCCATTTTAGTGTAAATGGTGAACTTCAGCAATCTGTATAAACTTAGAAATGACTTAAGATCAAGTTGTTAGATTTAGTGAAGTATAATTTACTAAGTCACAAAGAAACATAAGCAAAAAGTAAGTAGTCAGAGACACAAGAATGTATAAGAAAGATTCAGTGTATATAAAATCATCAGAAGAGAACAAATGAAACAAGATAATCAGAAGAGCAGAAAAAGTCCTAAGACAAAAGCTACCCAACCCAGAACCTAGCTAAGAAGCTTAAGTCCTAATAAGATTACAAGTTCCTAGGTTTCTTCTGAGGAGGAGGAACACCTCTAGATCCTTCAGCAACACCCTGTCTCTTAACACCAGTATTGAGACCACTCTGCTGACCAGACTTCTCCCCCGTTTGACCAGAACCAACAGGAATACCCAAAGCACCTTGAGAGTCCAATTTTTGCTGAACTTTCATTGCAGTAGAATATTGCTGAGGAGTTGGCCTCACAGTGTTGATCATATCCATTCTTCTTCTGAAATCAGCATCAATGGTCTTCATATGATCAAAAGTCTGACCAGACATAGGTCGCTGTTTCTGAACGTCTTCCAGAAGAAGCTTGATCAACCGATTGTTAGCATACACAGCAGCAGTGAGATGCTCATTCTGAATATAAGTCTGTCCTCGAACAAACCTATTGCAATTGTGAAGAGTCTTCTCTTGTTCACGTGCTTGAGTGTGCATAACTTTCAGTAGTTCAGTAAGCTCAGCAATCTGTGCGTTCTGAGCAGATACAGCAGACTCAATGTTGGAGAGTCGATTGTTGAGATCAGGAGTGATGTCATATACAATCTTAGCAGTCCCGGAAGATGATGAACCTTGAGCAGAAGATCTCACTTCTCTCAGAATGTGATTGGCAGTACTTTGCAGGTCATCAATCTTACTTGGGAGCATCTTCTCATGAGCCTCATAATGCTCGTTTGCTTCCTTGACTTCTTCTGTCAATATCTCCAAATTCTCATTGACCTTCAGAGAAGAAGCAAGAGCAATGTTGTCCAATGAAGGAAGAGTCAGAGCTAATTCTCTTACTTTGTACAGCTCATCATATATAGCTAGATGAAGTGAAGAAAGATTGCGTATGTAGACAGAAGGATCCTGCATTTGAAGCATAGTCATGAGCTGCAGGTTCTGAGCTTTCAAAGATTGTAATTCTTGCAGCACAATGCCCTGAGCATACATGTCAGCAGCAGAAGTCCTTTGCCCCATACCAGCAAATCTGTTCAGCAATTCATCAGAGCCACTCTGACTCATTCTTCTCAACTCCTCAACATTGGGAGCACCACCAGCTTCGGATACACCAGAAGCTCTGCCCATGAAACTAAAACTACCAAATCTGGTATCCAGATCATCTCGATTCATGTGCTTGCGTAGGAAGTCATAATTGGATGACAACCCAGCAAAGCAGGAAGTAGTGGAGGAGGTAGTTAAGGGATCACACACAGGAGGTGCATGTCCAGAAGTTGAGAGTGGAGGAATTTGAGTGGTTGAGGAAGGGATTGTATGAGTGGAGGAGGAAGAAATGGTAGTTGAGATGGATGGTAGTGTGGATGGTAGTGAGAAAGATGGAGCAGTAAATCCAATTGATGGACTTACAGAGGAAGTATGAATGGAAGAGGTAGTGGATGTGGCTATGGAGTCTGTGAAAATGGGAGCAGTGTTTAGATTCACTTCTGAAAAGGATCCAGAAGGAGGAATAATTGGAGGAGGTACAACTTCAGAAGTTGAAGTTGTAAGAGGAATGGAAGTAAGAGATTCACTCACTTCTGTGACAAAAGGTAGTGAAGGAGATGGATGAGGAGTGTGAGTGGGAGATGAGATAACCTGTTCAGAGGAGTTTGGATCAAACATAGAAATGGGCTCAACAAAGATATGAGCCATTCTGATCAGTGTTTCAGAGGCATCCCTATCACCAGGGTTTCTTCCTTGATTCAGAAGAATGTTGTCAATGAAGTTTTCATCATCAACATTCTCAACAAACTGTTTGGCATCCTGAAGAACCTCTTCATCTTCTGGTTCACTCTCTTTTGACAGCTCTTCAATCAGAGGAGCATCAACATCCTCTTCAGCAGACATCTCCATCATGTCTTCATCAGCAGCTTCTGGTTCCTCAACAACAGAATCCTCTAATTCAGCACTGGGGGCAACAACGAAGTCCTTTTTCCTCAGAGACCTTCGTTTTGCAACAGCCTTCCTTCCGATCCTAGTAGAGAGAGAGATATTCTCAAGTATCCGAGTGGACAGAGAGATATTCTCAAGTTTCTCACCTTCTTCTGAAGCCTCAACTTCCTTTGAGAACTCCGCATCCTCAAGTTCAGCAGCACATGCTATAAGTCTTGCATCGGCCTTAGCCTTTGCAGCAATTTCTCTTTCAGCTGCTAACTTATCCTCAGCTTCCTTCTTCTTTCTTTTCTCATCAGCAAGAGCCACAACTCTTGCAACTTTTTCAGCTTCAGCAGCCTTCTCTCTTTCAGCAAGGCGTGCGTCCTCAGCATCCTGAGCTTCCTTGTCAGAAACATCCTTCGGTTTCTCAGCAACGATCTTGCCAGAAGGTTCAACACTGATTGTTGTTTGAACCATAGTGGGAAGAGGTTCTGAGACAACCACCTTCTCAACAGTCAGGACCAACTTACTTGATCCTTTCTTTCCTTTGCCCTTTCTGGCAGCTTTCTTACCTTTCTGCACAGTTGCCTCAACAATTTCCTTCTGAGCAATACTCACAGAGGAGCCCTTCTCATTCTTCTTCAGAGTCACACCAAAGTTAAGGTTCCTGAAGGTATGCATCTTCAGAACCGTACTCCTACTTGTAACACCTTCTCCTGAAACCACAACAGAGGCTGCCTCAAACAACCTAGTCAGGAGTGAGCCATAAGCTAATGCACTCACGGTAGTCACATTCTTCATCTGCCTTATCAGCATGGCAGGGAGATTGATCTTCTTCTGATTGACCAGATGCCACATAAAAACTCTTTCCCTGTTGGAAACTCCATTAACCCCTCCAGCCTTCGGAAGGAACACATTTGTTGTAAGATAGTGTGCCCACCTCTGGTGCTGAGTGAGCCAAGTGGCATAAGTTTCCTTGGCACTGAGATCTGGTCTGGCCCAGTTTGCTTCTGAAAAACCATCTGCTGAACCATCATCACCTATGATGATTCCTTCATCATCAATACCGATCACTTGAGAAATAGAAGCCCTGCTGACCTCAATCTCAATTTCCCCGACTTCTGAGTGTAGAACATCCTCCTCATTAGAAAAGAAATGGAGGTTCTGATAGAATTCGGTGACTAACTTAGGATAAATGAATTCATCGAGAGAAACGAAAGAATTCCAGTTTTGAGCGCTAAGCCATTTTGAGATAGGTTCAGTGGATTTAACTTCATCATCTAGGAACCTAGAGGTGAATACCCAGCAGTTGAGAGAGCCACAAAGGTTTGCTTCTTGCTATGCCAGGAGACTAGGCACTCCCCCAGAAAATGACAACCACCAGAAGTGCTGACCCTTTTCAATTTATCCCTACCATAGTCAGAGTCTGTGTATCCTATAGGAGTGAAATCAGAACTACAGGGATACCACAAACCAGCTTCTGGTGTGCCTTTAAGATATCTGAGAATTCTTTTGACAGCAACATCATGAATTTCTCTTGGCTTTGATTGATATCTAGCACAAAAACACACAACAAAATGTATATCTGGCCTGCTGGCTGTTAGGTATAAAAGAGAACCAATCATACCTCTGTAGGTTTTTATATCTACAGGTTTACCAGCTTTCTCTTCATCATCAATGTCTTTGCTGACATCCATTAAAATATCAACAACATTAGAGTCCATCATGCCAAATTTCTTCAGCACTTCTCTAGTGTACTTGGCTTGATTGATAAACACACCATCATTACTTTGCTTGATCTGAAGTCCTAAGAAGAAGGTTAATTCTCCCATCATAGACATTTCAAACTCAGCCTTCATGTGGTCACTGAACTCTCTGCACAAAGATTCATTAGTGGCACCAAATATAATATCATCAACATATACCTGAGCTATAAGGATATCCTTGTTCTTCTTCAGAGTGAACAGAGTTGTATCAACACAGCCTTTGACAAATCCCTTAGACAGAAGGAACTTTGTCAGTCTCTCATACCAAGCTCTGGGAGCTTGTTTCAGTCCATACAAGGCTTTCTTCAGCTTGTACACATGATCAGGAAACTTAGGATCTTCAAAACCAGGGGGTTGAGACACATAGACTTCCTCATCAATGTAACCATTCAAGAATGCACTTTTCACATCCATTTGAAAAAGCTTAAAACCTTTGTATGATGCAAAAGCACATAAGATTCTAATGGCTTCTAATCTTGCAACAGGAGCAAAAGTTTCACCATAATCTATGCCTTCTTGCTGACTGTAACCTTGAGCAACAAGTCTTGCCTTGTTCCTCACAACATTTCCAAATTCATCAAGCTTGTTCTTCAGAACCCATCTAGTTCCAACAACCTTTATGTTGTTAGGTCTGGGAACCAAAGTCCAAACTTCTGACCTTTTGAACTGGTCAAGTTCTTCTTGCATTGCCACTAACCAGGAGTCATCATCAGCAGCTTCATAGAAGTCCTTGGGTTCCAGAAGTGACACAAAAGCCACATTCCCCATGTATCTTCTGAGCTGAGCTCTGGTCATGACAGGATTATGAACAGACTCAATTATGTTCTCTAAGGAATGATTCCTATGAGTTCTAACTTCTCTTGGTACATCCATTGAGTCTTCTGAAACTTGTTCATCATTTGTTGAATCATATATAGGAGCATCTTCTGGAAGGAAGTTGTCTTCTGGAGTAGGATTCTCTTCTTGAGCTTGTTCAGCAACAGGAGGAACTACTTCAGTAGCTCTGGGAGAAACATCTTCTTCTACATCAGAAGATGTAACTTCAAGAGCTTGAACTACATCTTCATCAGGAGCTCTACTATCTGCAGGGTTAGTCTCATCAAACTGTACATGAACAGATTCATCTAAAGTTTGAGTCCTCTTATTAAAAACCTTATATGCTTTACTATGTGTTGAGTAACCAAGAAAAATGGCCTCATCTGCCTTTGAATCAAACTTTGAAAGATATTCTTTTGTATTCAAAACATAGCACTTACAACCAAAGGTTCTGAAATATCCTATTTTAGGCTTTCGACCTTTCCAGAGTTCATAAGGGGTCTTGTTCAGAATGCTTCTGATTAGCACTCTATTCAGAACATAGCAAGCTGTGTTAACAGCTTCTCCCCAAAAGTACTTAGGAAGCCTTCTTTCATTGATCATAGTTCGGGCAATCTCAACCAGAGTTCTATTCTTTCTTTCAACTACCCCATTTTGTTGAGGAGTTATGGGAGCAGAAAAGTTATGATCAATTCCCTTGGTTTCACAGAATTCTTCAAACCTAAAGTTTTTGAATTCTCCACCATTATCACTTCTGATATGAACAACCTTTTCATTCCTTTCATTCTCAAGTTTCTTTATCAGAACTGAGAAACATCCAAGTGACTCATCTTTGCTAGACAGCAAGATAACCCAAGTGAATCTTGAATAGTCATCTACAATGACAAAGGCATACTTCTTTCCACCCATGCTCATTGGTTGAACAGGGCCAAAAAGGTCCATATGAAGTAATTCCAAAGGTCTTTTAGTTGAAATGACTTTCTTAGTTTTAAAAGAGCTTCTGGATTGTTTACCAGATTGGCAAGCATTGCATAAATGATTCTTTTTAAAACTAATTTCAGGCAGACCCTCAACCAATTAATTTCTAGCTACTTTGGCCAGAAGGTCCATGCTCACATGAGCAAGTCTTCTATGCCAGAGCCAGGAGGTATCCTCTTTGGACATCAAGCATATATTTTTGCAAAGATTCTCAAGGTTCAGCATGAAAACATTTTCAACTCTAGGAGCAGTTAGAATAACTTCCCTTGACTTACTGTCCGAGATTTTACATCCAGAGGAGCTGAAGACAACATCTCTACCTTTATCACACAGTTGTGCAACACTCAAAAGATTGAACTTCAGACCTCTGACTAGGGAGACATCTTCGATCGGAGGATTAGTTCCTATGGATCCAGAACCAAGTATCCTTCCTTTCTGAGCATCTCCAAAGCTGACTTTTCCACCTCTTTTAGGATCAAATGTGATGAATGCTTTTTCATCACCTGTCATATGCCTTGAGCACCCACTGTCAATGTACCACAGCTTTGACATTGATGGAGCACTCAGAGCCACCTGCAACACAATCAATTAGTGACAGGTACCCAATCCTTATTGGGTCCTTCAGAGTTAGATTTCTCTTCAGCAGGTTTTAATGATATCTCAGATTGCAAGAGGTTTTTAATATGGTACTTGCAATCCTTCAACCAGTGACCATCACTCTTGCAAAGCTTGCAAAAGGGAGGGTTCTTGGATCTTTCCCTTTGCTTCTTGGGAGATTTCTTCTTCTTCTGAGAAGGACCAACATCTTCAGAGGCTATAACAGCACTCTCAGAGGTGCCAACATTAGGAGGAGAAGCTATCTCTTTCAGAAGAGAGGGAGTGACAGGTTTCTTCTTCTTCTTCTGGGGTTTATCACTTCCCAGAGGCAGCTTTTCCTTGCCTTTGGCTTTAGAGCCATTAGGAGGAGTGCTAAACTGTTTACACAGTTTTTCTTCTAACATTTTCATGTCAGAATAAACTTGAGTAAACCTAAGAAACTTGTCAGCCTCACTCTTGTCCAATTTCCTTTTCAGGTACTTGAACATACTATAGAGTTCTTCAAGAGAATCAAAGATATTTTTTTCAGAAGATATGTTTACCTCGGAATCATATGTAGCTTCAGGAGGTGCGGAAGTTTCTCCTGTGACATCTTCAGAAGTTGGCTCATCAATAGCCATAAAACAGATCTGAGCTTGCTCTTCCTTTTCTTCAGGATCACTACTGGTCTCAGAGTCTGACCAAGCAGCCAGCATAGCTTTCTTGAACTTCTTCTTATCTTTCTTCAGCTCCGGACAGTTAGGCTTAATGTGTCCCGGTTGCTGACATCCATAGCACACAATAGGCTTATTTGGATCTCTCTTGAACTTTTCACCAGAATCAGGAGTTTTCTTGTCAAAGCTCCTGAAAGGCTTCTTGTAGTTTCCACCTCTGCCTTTTCTAAAGGCTTTCTTGAACTTCCTGGTCAGCATAGCCAGTTCCTCATCTTCAGAGGATTATTCAGAAGATTCTGCTTTCAGGACTACTCTTTTTCCTTCTGACCTCTCTCTTAGGTCATGATTCTTTAATGACATCTCATGAGTAATTAGAGACCCAATGAGCTCATCATACAAGTAATAGCTCAAATCCTGAACTTCTTCAATAGCAGTCTTCTTGGCTTGCCAAGACCTTGGTAAGCTTCTGACAATCTTCTTCACTCGATCAGATTCTTCAATGTCTTTTCCTAAACTCTTCAAGTCATTGACTATCTTGGTGAATCTAGAGTTCATATCTGAAATAGATTCTTTATCAAGTATTTCAAATAACTCATATTCTCTCATGAGTTGGTTGACTTTAGATTGCTTCACTTTTCCTGTTCCTTCATATGTGACTTCCAGCTTGTTCCAAATATCCTGTGCAGTTTCACAAGAAGAAACTTTGTTATATTCAGTAGCTGTAAGTGCACAATGCAACATATTTATTGCTGAAGCATTAGTTTGGAGTTTTTTTAGAATGTCATCTGTGTATTCTCTCTGAGGAATAACAACATTTCCTAAACCTTGTTCCATTCTGGTAGGAATGAAATCACCATTAGTGATGACATACCAAGCACTCATGTTCAGAGCTTGGATGAAGTACATCATCCTTTTCTTCCAGTATGAGTAGTTGTTGCCATTGAATAATGGAGGTCTAAGTAGTGGAAGAACCTTCTGGAACTATGAAGTGAGAAGAATTCTCAGGCTGGTGTCTACTAGCCATCTCTATTGATTCTGATAGGATCTTACACTTAGATTGTTAGATCTTTAGTAAATATGCGAAGTGACCTTCGCTCTGATACCACTTGTTGGCCCTATCAAGAACAGAATCACCTAGAGGGGGGTGAATAGGTGTCAAAGTTGAAAACTGAAAAATTCTAAATTTTTCGGGAAACTTAATTTTCAGAGTCAAATTTCCTCAGAGTCAGAAGCAAGCTTACAGAAGTTGCCTCTGAGGGAAATTCTGCCTAAACACAGTTAGACTGTTTTCAGCAACAGAAGTTCTGATTTGAGAACTTCTGGACAGTCTTCTGAACAAAGACAATGATACTTTAGAGAAAATCTATTTCAACACTAAATATGAACAAGTACACAGAAGCAAAAATAACAAGTATAAGAGGGAGAAAGAAGTTCAGGAGATCCTGATTGAACAATTCGATTTATCCAAGTTCGCCACAGAAGTCTTGTGACTACGTCTTGTCCCCTGAGGTCGCAGCCTACAGAGATTTTATAAATCCACTATTCAGAACTTTTATGGCAAGTTCAGAAGCTCCTTTACATCAACAGAACTTAAGCTAATTTCTCACTTAGTTCTGACTAGCCTAAAAAGAGTTAAAGGATTTCCTATTAGGAAGAACTTAAGCTAAGTTCACCCAACTCTAATCTCAACTAGATTTCTCTCTAAATCTAACTGAATATCACAAACGATATCAGTTTACAAGATTCCTATTATGAACTTGTTTTTCTTCACTCTCTCACTTTAACTAAGACTAAGTTAAGAAAGATCGAGAATGGGAAGTGGTGCTCTGTTTTTCTTGTTAAAACAGTGCGTTGAGATTTTGCTCGATGATCACGCATATATTGATGCTTTGGAGCTTGGCTACTATTTATAGTGAATGAGGATGACCGTTGGTGAATTTGAATCTTCAATAGAGACGACATCAGTTGTTGTAGCCGTTAATTTGTCAAGTCTTCAAACGGTCTTCAAACACTATGATTCCGTTATCCTTGTTCTTTAACTCAATCCGGTAAGTGATTTGAAATCAAAGATGAGGTTGAGTGGAATCATTCTTCAATTGGATCAACAAAGGGTAGACAAGGAAATTCTGGTTTCTCTTGAACAGACAAGCGCGCTCCATCAAAACAGCTTTTTGAACTTTTGGCGCCTTGCATTAAATGCACTTGTCAGAGCATTAAATGCTATCCAGAACCCGTGACTAAGCTTCTGATCAAATTGGTAAAAGAACTTCTGAATGCAAAGAACATCTGAGGAGAGCTTTTAGCAGACTTCGGCTTCAGAGCGGAGCATCCAGCTTCTGAATTATTGAAACTCTGACTTTAGCAAACGGATCTTCTGAGTCCTTTAGGCAATCCAGAAATGATTCATTCAGCACCTGCTGAGTAACTTACACATAGACTAAGTAGAAAAATATTAGTCAACAATAAGCTATATGTAAGAGAGTATTAAGTTTTCATCTTCTGAAACGATTGGACATAATCAAAATACTTAGGGTTCATCAAAAATATCCACACATATCAACACTTTCCTCCACAATTTATAACCAATTTATTCATATCATGTTTATACTCACAACTAAGCCGTCAATTCCCTTCACGGCGGTTTGTACCTTCCTCCAGAATAACTTCAATATTCTAAGTACCTATAAATATCAGTTAACATATAAAATTAACAAACATATTCCTGATTACCAAGTCCAACTTCCTTAATCTTCTTTTCTTTCATAAAACTTTCAATAACAATTAACATGTACGAGTTTTACTAATGCACTTATAACTCAAGAGTCAAGTTCAGGTGAGACACCCCCCTTATGGTGTGACAACTAGCCACGCGGTGGCAATTTTGTAATAAAATGACACGGTGGCAATTTTGTAAATAATGTGTCAGCAGCCAAAAAACATAAAACTGCGCCGTTTTTATTGGAACAAACACGCATCCCTAAGAAACCAAAATACCGTCGTACTTCCAGCTGCAAACAAACTTCTGCAGTCTTGATTTCTTAATAATCAAACAAAAATCCGATTCTAAGGAGACAACTTTGATAGAAAAAAACAATGGATGACGAAAACAATGGTAGTTCCACAACAATTGTTCAGTTTACTCCTACACCTGAAACAATACCAATTTTGACATCAATCAGAACAAAACAAATAGAATCACAAAATCAATCTGATATTACATCATCAACATGTACTTCTCTACATTTCATTTATTTTCATTGTGTATTTTTGCTGCAATGGAACATCAAGTGTGATGCTTGTTTCAAAATCGTGTGATACTTGTTTCAAAATTGTGTGATGTTTGTTTCAAAATTTTGTGATGCTTGTTCCAAGACTATGTGTTGCTTGTTCCAAAACAATCTTATTGCTTGAATGCAGGTATAATTTCATTGGATGATGAAAACAATGGCAGTTCCACAGCAATTGTTCCGTTTACTCCTACACCTGAAACAATACCAGTTTTGACACCAAATGGAACAAAAGAATGGATTCCTATTTGCTCAAATGAATTGAAACCTGCAGAAGGGATGACATTTGACAGCTTAGATATAGGGATTCAATTTTACAAGTCATATGTTGCCGCTGCTGGGTTTTGTACAAGGAAATCAACATCAAGGAAAAGAAAGGATAACCCTGAAATTGTGAAAGAACAGTTCTTTGTCTGTAACAAAGCTGGTTACAAAAGAAACAAAAACTTTGCCAAACAAAGAAGGAAAAGACCATTCACCCGAGTTGGATGTGGTGCGAAAATGATAATAAAGATGCAGACTGATGGGAAGTATGAAGTTACAGTGTTTAAAGAAAGGCATAACCATGAGCTTTACACACCAAGTTGTCTACAATATCAAAAAGAAGGAAGGAGTATGGGCATCCTTCTAAAGAAGATGGTGTTTAATAATCGAAGGTTAATGTTGGACTTGTGAGAAATTTTAGACAAGCTAAAGAGTTATTTGGTGGTTATGAAAATATTGGTGCATCAAAATCTGATTTCAAGAACTTTCAAAGAGACTTGAAAGCCTATATTAAAGGATTAGATGCACAAATGTTTATTGACAACTTCAAAGTTAAACAATCAGTGTCTACTGGATTCTTTTTCGAATATGAATTAGATAAAGATGGCCGTCTATGTAGAGTTTTATGGGCAGATGCAACTTGCAGAAGAAACTATGCTCTTTACGGTGATATGGTATCATTTGATACCACCTATTCAACAAACAGGTAATATATTCTTGATGAACCCTATGTGTTTTGATTATGTACAAACGTTTCAGAAGATGAAAACTTAATACTCCCTTACATATAGTTTACTGTTGACTAATATTTTTGTTTACTTAGTCTATGTGTAAGTTACTCAGCAGGTGCTGAATGAATCATTTTTGAATTGCCTAAAGGACTCAGAAGATCTGTTTGCTGAAGTCAGAGTTTCAATAATTCAGAAGCTGGATACTCCGCTCTGAAGCCGAAGTCTGCTAAAGGTCTCCTCAGAAGTTCTTTGCAATCAGAAGTTTTGCCAATTTGATCAGAAGTATAGACAACTGGAAATTAGCTTCTGAAAGCTTAGTCACGGGTTCTGTTTGAGCATTTAATGCTCTGACACTTGCATTCAATGCAAGGCGCCAAAAGCTCAAAAAGCTGTTTTAATGGAGCGCGCTTGTCTGTTCAAAAGAAACCAGAATTTCCTTGTCTACCCTTTGTTGATCCAATTGAAGAATGATTCCACTCAATCTCATCTTTGATTTCAAATCACTTACCGGATTGAGTTAAAGAACAAGGATAACGGAATCAAAGTGTTTGAAGACCGTTTGAAGACTTGACAAATTAACGGCTACAACAACTGACGTCATCCCGAAAAACTTAGAATTTTTCAATTTTCAACTTTGACACCTATTCACCCCCCTCTAGGTGATTCTGTTCTTGATAGGGCCAACAATTCTGTTGTTCCAAAACGAAAATGCAATTGTTTCAACATATGAATCTGATGTTTCGAAATAAAACACTCTTGTTCCAAAACTGATTTGGTAATTTTGTCATTTTCCCATTAACAGGTATAAAATGGTATTCGGTCCATTTACTGGAATTGACAATCACAAAAGGTGTATTACCTTTGCAGCTTGTTTACTATCTAATGAAGACATTGCATCATTTGAATGGACATTTAAAACATTTTTGAAAGCGATGCACAACAACGAACCAAATTGCCTCATCACAGACCAAGATCCAGCGATGATGGCTGCAATAAAAAATGTCTTTGATAAGACAGAACATAGGCTTTGTATGTGGCATATTATGAAGAAAATGCCTGAAAAGATAGGTAATACAATAGTTTACTATGTTATTCCAAAAAACCTATGCTTTTTAAATTTCAGAAAAAGTCTCTAACAACTGTTATTTTTGACAGGGCGTGCAATGACATATGAATCAGAATTTTTTGATAAGATTAACAAATGTGTTTGGAATGTGGAAACAAAGCCAAAAGATTTTGAGAAACAATGGCAAGAAGTGATTTCAGAATATAATTTGCAAGAACATGATTGGTTGAAACGCATGTATGAAAAAAGAAGGATTTGGATACCTGCCTATTTCAGAGACTGTTTTCTTTCAGGGTTAATGAGAACAACATCAAGGTCGGAAAGTGAAAATCATTTTTTCACTAGTTTCACAAATCCACATTTAACTCTTGTTGAATTTAACATGTGGTTTGAGACTGCAATGGAAGGACAAAGATATGCACAAGGGCAGAATGACAACAACAACAAACACTCAAAGCCTGTGTGCAGGACCCCAATGAAAATTGAGCAGCATGCATCAGAAGTGTATACATCAACAGTTTTCTATGAATTACAAAAACAGGTTATTTCTGCTTCATTCTATTGTGGATTCAAAAGCATGATTGTAGACAACAATTTATCAATAATAACAGTGATGGAAAAGGATCAAACAGAGCATCAAGTAGTCTATAAAGAAAATGACAATGACACTACATGTTCCTGCAAGAAGTTTATAAGAGTAGGAATCCCTTGCAGACATATGATTATGGTCTGGAAGCATAGAATGCTCGACAACATTCCTCAACAATATGTCTTGAACAGATGGACAATATTAGCAGCAAAAACTTCAAGGTTGTACATGGAAGGAAATGATATAGATGAGTGTGCTCGAGTGATGGATAAGAAAAGATTGATAAACACTTTGTGGTCTGAGATGCATATGTGTGTGAGTTTAGCAGAAGGTGATGCAGAAAACCTCACCAATCTAGTCGAAAATGTTAAAAAGATAAGGACAGATTTGGAAGCAAAGAACATAACAGACAACAGTGGTAAATCTTCTAGCAAAAAGCAAGACATTGAGATGTTGATTGGAACAAGCCTGCCTGCATAAAAGAACCTCAAGTCTCCAAGAATAAAGGAACTGGAGTACAACTTACAAACAGTCAGAAAAGATTGAAGGGAGCTAGAGAGCAAGCAATTGAGAAATCAAATAAAAGGCAAAGAACATGCCAAAGATGTATGAAGTTGGGTCATCATGATATCAGAACATGTAAAAAACTCGAGGAATTAGAGAAAGCAAAACAACAAAAATAGATATGCTGTAGTTTCTGCAATTTCTTTTATATTTCAGTGATTGTTTCAAAATCATTAAGCACTTGTTTCAAATTTGATATGCAGTTGTTTCTGCTATGAATTCCTTTGTTATTTTTAAATTTTAATTCAATGTGATATGTTCTTCCATATCATCTGTTCTTCCAACAAGGATTATATGGCTTGTTTCAAAACTAAACTACGTTGTTTCAAAACTAAACTACGTTGTTTCACAACTAAACTAGGTTGTTTCAAAAAAAATGCAGCCAGCATATAGAAAACAAACTTTATTATATTTAATAAAAAGGAAAAATACAAAATACATAATTAATAGAAAAAAAAGAAACGTAAAATCACAAAAAAAAAAACAAAAAAAACACTCAGAGTGTTTTCTTCAATTTCTTGATCAATTCATCTTTTCGTTCCACCTTCTTCTTTAGCTCATTATTCTCAGCCCATACTTTCTCCAAGTACGAATCAAGCTTGTCAAAGAAGAAAGACATTGAAGACTTCATAACATGAATCTTCCGGAAAATCTCATGTTTATCCTTCTTGCGAAATGCATTCTGGACATCTTCAATGAGACCAAGAGATTCTGCTGGAATATTCAGTTTCTCATCAATCACTTGCATCCCATCTGTCTGCCTGAAGCAGACAAAAGCTCCCAAGAGATCTCCATAACTTGCTTCAGAACTTGTTTGAGAACCAAATTCCTTCATTTCCCCACTACTGCTGCTTCCACTCATTTTGTTTTTTATTAAAGAAGAATGGATGAAGATAGATTGTGTTGATAGGAACAATTTATAGAGAAACAATTAAGAGTTTTCAAACGGTAATAATATTCAAAATAACCCACCAATGAAAATAATTATCCAGTTGGCAATAATCAATGGTCCTAAGCCATGCATGTTTTACATTTAATTTAAATTTAAATCTGCAAATTAATTTAAATATGCAAATTAATTTAAATTTCTTTATTAATTTAAATTTCTTTAAAATGGAACTGGATTGTTCCGATACAAATTTTTAATAACTATACTGTTTTAGTTAATGAAACATTATTAAAAAAAAGGAGTATATAATAAACTTTTTTATATTAAAAAAAAATACAAAATACATTAATTAAAAAAAAGGAAAAAAAACTAAGAAATAAAAAAAAAAAAAAAAATTTAATAAAGTTCTTCAGTTTCTTCATCAAGGCCTCCCGCTCTGCAATCTTCTTCTTCAAATCATGATTTTCATCCCATAGCTTGTCCAAGTAAATATCAAGCTTATCACAAAAGAAAGAAGCTGTAGACTCATGCCCTGAATCTTCCGAAAGATTTCATCTTTATCCTTCGTGCGAAATGCACTCTGGATTTTTTGGATGAAATCGACAGACTCAAATGGAATCTTCAGCTTGTCATCCATTTTCTGCATTTGTGTGGTTGCCCTGAAGGCGTTACTAAGAACCTCCCTTTCATCTCCACTCCGTGGAGATCTCGATGGAGAAAGAGATCTCTTTCTTTTCCCTTTACTGCTGCTACCACTCATTATAATGTATGTAATAGAAAACTTAAAGAAGAAGAGATGAAGATTAAAAAAAACTATGCAACAATTTATAGGAAAAAAAATTGGAGAACTGAATCGTTTATTCATGGAGGGAAAATAACCCACCAATGAAAACAGAGCAATTTAAAAAAAACCCACCAATCAAACCATGCAGTTAACACAATCATTTAAGTGGGCAATAATTGCACTTAAACAATACGTGTGGTATAATTAGAACTGCCTCTTCAAATTCTAATTTTACATACTTTGCAAAATTTAAAATACCTGTAACACCATCAATAATAAAACTACCATTAAACGAATATCTTGTTGTTGCAAAAAATACTTCGCTATTGTTTCAACCGAATATTAATTTGAAACAACCATAGAAAAATTAAAAAAATCAAAAGTGTTAATTATATTTCATTAGAAACAACAGAATATTATTTTGAAACAACACAGTATTAATTTGAAACAACCGAATATTAATTTGAAACAACCATAGAAAAATTAAAATGTAAACATTACAACTGAAAATCTTTACAAAATCATTCATTCTAATCCAGTAAAAACTTAAAATCAGCTTCAACAAACCAATTTAATGACTGTTCATCAAGAGTGTCAATCATCAAAAATTTTGGACTCAATAAGATCCTATGAGAAAATTCAATTCGCAACTTCTTCAAGTTTGGATCCTACAGAAATAATAGAAAATTATAAGCAAAAAAGATTACTTATAGAAAAAAGAAACAATAAAACAGTAATTACCTCAAGATTTTTAGTGAGTCCAATGTCCCATTTTGTTTCAAGTTCTCCCTCATATGACTCCATGTGCTTCATGAGATAAATTCGACAATCAACATGGTTGTCCTTATTCCTCCACTTCATTTTCACTACATTAACACTGTATTCAGACAACTCATCTCTGGAAACTCTATCAGGTCCGTACAGAAAAAGAGCAAACATTTTAAGCTGCATAATGAAAACAACAATCTTATAAGGACAACTTTACATATCAGAAGATCAGAACAAGAATATACAAAAGCAGTAATTACAACATACCAATATTTCTGGCATATTCCCATACTTAACTCTCCATGTTGTTCTTGGAGGAAGTGGGCGATTATCAATAATATCTATTCTCTTTGATATATTATTGATAACAAGCAAATAGTAGTGTGCAGCATGTATTACTGGAAAGAATATCTGGTAAAAGCAAAATAGATAAGTATTTCAACATAAAAACATACTGAAAATATATTCCAACAAGAATTATATGGCTTGTTTCAAAACTAAACTAGGTTGTTTCAAAACTAAACTAGTTGTTCCGAGACATATCAAATATATTTTTATAAGCTTACCAAGTCATAACCAAGCAAACTTTGAATTCCAGCAGCTGAAATACCATTTTCAAGCCGTTGTCTAAAACGTTTTTTCCTCGCATCCTGTTGAGCAAAACCTGTACTATTTCCTTAGAAAACAGCATAACCTACACAAAACATAAAAAAAAAGGTAGCAACAACAACTATAATAGAAATAAATCACAAACTTTAAAAATTAGGCAACATACAAAAGCCATCGCACTAAAAAAGAATCTTTTCACTCTTGGTTTCTTCCTCCCCAACTCAATGTGGTTCAAAATACTAGACCATGCATCCACAACATTACTAACAACAAGTTGTCTATCAGAAAGTGACAAAATCTCTTCTTGATTTATAACATTTGATTCATCAGCATAAACTTGATTCTCACTTCAAAAACAAAACAAAAAAGGATTAGAATACAACAGTGAAACAGGAGCATACAACAGTTTATAAAATAATAGATTAAAGTTGTTACCACTTCTTCACATCTCGCAGTGCATACTCAATAATTCTCCTATCTCTTTTTCTCATATTCAGAACTAAGAATGCATTGTTTGCAATGAAAGGAGAACGCAAGTACTGCGATACTTTAACATTTCTCTTCAAACGTTGTTCAGCCCCCTTATTCCTATTGAAATAAAGGAGATTAAAAACGCTTCATTTTGTTGTTTCAAACAAAAACACAGAAAGTTACAAATAATACACTTCAAAATAAAATAAAAACTTACACTCTGCTATCACCGTAGAGAATAAGACCAGTCTCATGAACAGTGTTAGCCCATTCACGACGAATAATATTCAGCACTTCTTTTGAGTATGCACCCTTAACACCTGGCTTCTTAAACTACAGTAAGAAAATACATTATAAAATAATGAAATAAAATTACAAATTAATAAATAAACAAAAAAACAAAAATGAAATTATACCAACGTATCAATTGTGTAATCCTTTTCAAACACAATATCACGCATGTACTTCAAAATGTAATAGCCACAACTTTTATCATCTGTCTGCCTTGCAAAACCCTACAAAACATAGTTAGCATGAAGAAATGTTTAAAAACTTCTCCAAAAATGACTTATGTTGTTCCAAAATGAACTTCTTGATAAGAAAAAGACAACTATCCACACTTACCGCAAGTGAGACCCACCTAACTTTATAATTATCTTCAAAACCAAAGAATGACCGTACATCTCTACAAAAACAAAATCATTTATAAGTTGAAACCATGTAAATAAAAAAACTTTTTTACAGCTTTATTGTTAAACTTACTTGTTAACAACAATCGACCATGAATCTCTTGCTGATAACAGACGATTCTTAACAGGATCTATCCAGTTGACAACCTTGTTCTTAAGGTCAACTACTGTCAATGTCCAATGACGACTAAACAAAAACATAAAAAATTAGCATACCTAAGTTACATTATTAATAACATAAAATATTCAAGTACAAATTACATACTTTGTGTTTTGAGGTATAAAAAGGATAGCTTCCCTGCCACACATGTCAAATCTCTTTCTAAGTAACAAAGATCTCTGCTCATCAGATTGAACAATCAAACTACAGGTCCTGTTTGGATCTACCATGCAAAACACCTTCTCCTTCTCCATCTCTTTCAATTGATCATACAAGTATCTGCAAAACAAAATACACAAAGAAAACCACTAAACAGTAAGAAAAATGCTAATAATGATAAAAGAACAATATAACAGTTCATTAATAACTTACGCCATGTAAAAAATAATTGTAGATGACCCAATCTCATCCATATCAACAAACGCACGCACATCCTTCCGCAAAATAGTGGCAGTCACTTGACAACCAAACACATGCTCACCATGTTGGCCCTAACAAGAACAGAATCACCTAGAGGGGGGTGAATAGGTGTCTAAGTTGAAAACTGAAATTTTCTAAGTTTTGCAAGAAACTTAAATTTCAGAGCCAAATTTCCTCAGAGTCAGAGGCAAGCTTACAGAAGCAGCTTCTGAGGGAAATTCTGCCTAAACACAGTTAGACTGTTTTCAGCAACAGAAGTTATGAGTTAAAGAACTTCTGGACAATCTTCTGAACAAAGACAATGATAAAAAAGAGACAATCTGTTTCAGCACTGAATATAAACAAGCACACAAAAGCAAAAGTAACAAGTATAAGAGGGAGAAAGAAGTTTAGGAGATTCTGATGAACACGTCGATTTATACAAGTTCGCCACAGAAGTTCTGTGACTACGTCTTGTCCCCTGAGGTCGCAGCCACCAAAGATTTTAAATCTACTATTCAGAACTTTTATGGCAAGTTCATAAGCTCCTTTACATTAACAGAACTTAAGCTAATTTCTCACTTAGTTCTGACTAGCCTAAAAAGAGTTAAAGGATTTTCACCAGAACAACAACACTCTGTTTTCTGGATTTCTCACCCAACTCTAATCTCAACTAGATTTCTCTCTAAATCTAACTGAATATCACAAACGATATCAGTTTACAAGATTCCTATTATGAACTTGTTTTTCTTCACTCTCACACTTTAACTAAGACTACGCTAAGGAAGATTGAGAATGGAAAATGTGCTCTGTTTTTCTTGTTCAAACAGTGCGTTGAGATTTTGCTCGATTATCACACGTAGTTGATGTAGTGGAGCTTGGCTACTATTTATAGTGAATGAGGATGACCGTTGGTGAAATTTGAATCTTCAAAGGAGATGACATCAGTTGTTGTAGCCGTTAATTTGTGAAATCTTCAAACGGTCTTCAAACACTTTGATTCTGTTAACCTTGTTCTTTAACTAAATCCGGTAAGTGATTTGAAGTTGAAGATAAGATTGACTGGAAACATTCTTCAATTGGATCAACAAAGGGTAGACAAGGAAATTCTGGTTTCGCTTTGAGTAGACAAGCGCTCTCCTTCAAAACAGCTTTTTGAACTTTTGGCGCCTTGCATTAAATGCAAGTGTCAGAGCAATAAATGCTCGGCAGAACCCGTGACTTAGCTTCTGAAAGCTAATTCCAATTGTCTAGACTTCTGATCGAATTGGTAAAACCTCTGATTGCAAAGAACCTCTGAGGAGAGCTTTAACAGACTTCGTAGCTTCAGAGCGGAATATCCAGCTTCTGATCTTTGAACCACTGTCTTCAGCTTTCGGAACTTCTGAGTCCTTTAGGCAATCCAGAAATATTTCATTCAGCACCTACTGAGTAACTTACATACAAACTAAACAAAAATTATTAGTCAACAATAAACCGTATGTAAGGGAATTTTAATTTTCATCTTCTGAAACGTTTGGACATAATCAAAACACTTAGGGTTCATCACACCAAAATTTGACCAAACAGTTTTTCCAGTCCTTATATTAGCATTAAACCAACTACAAAATTCTTCTAATTCCTCTGGCAGGTCTTCTGGAATTGATTCCAGATCTACAACATCATCATCAATCTGAACCACTTCATCACCATCATCATCATTTGTAATTTCATCTACTTTCCTATAAAAAAACAAAAGGATATAACATCAAACATTAATCAACAAAAATATAATAAAAAAAGAATTTATGTCACATACATTATCCCAGCATCAGCATCAGCATCTTCTACAGCAGGACTACTACTCTTATCCTTATCAACATCACCAGCTTCTACAGCAACACTAGTAAAACAAAACAACAAGCTACACTCAGAAACACAACTTAAAAGTTCCAACATAAAATTAAGTTGTTTCAACTTACGTTGGTATCACATCAGCAGCAACATCAACATCTTCAGAACCACAACTCTTATCATTATCTTTATCAACTTGTTCATCACAAATGATATTATTCACTTCACCACCACTAATTATACAAAAAAAAAATGCACAATCTTATTGTTTCAAAAAACAAAGAGGTTGTTTCAAAATAAAAAATGATTGTTCCAAAACAAAAATGAATTCTTACAAAGGATCTTCAAAAGAATTGTCAAGACCAACACAACTCTTCTCCTTATTTTTATCAGCACAAGGATCAACAATATCAGCAGCTTTATCAAATCCATCAGCATTCTCAGTACCTTCTTCCGCCTCTAATGATGTACAAAGCAAATCAAAAGAAATAAAAGAAGTCATACCAAGAGATTATAAGAATCAGCTGAGCCTCCTTCAGTACAATTAACATTTTCTTCACTGTTCTCTTCCATCTTACCATGTTCTTCCCTCCTCTTCTCATTATTGTAACTCTTATTTACTCTCTCGATCTTTCTTTCTCTTACATTTGGAGAATTAGAATCCAATTCCAATGTACTCAACACTATACCATTCCCAACAGTACCATCTCGTAATTCAGTCTTCATTCTTTCTTTCATCAAACTCGTATTCCACGCTGAAGTAAGTGGACAAATCCCAGGAGTTACACTATCTCCTTTTTGTAGACGATCACAATAACATATCTAACAAAAACAAAAATAATTCAATTATTCAAACAGATAACAAGAATGCTACTACGCTGACAAAATTGTTCCAAAATAGAAAACCACTTGTTTCAAAACTAGAACCTGTTTGTTCCAACAAACAAACACATTGAACCAAACGGAAAAAATAAAAACTTACCAGAATGAATGGAAGTGGGCCAGTGAAAAAAGAGACACCTCTTTGATATTCACGAATGCTTTTAAACAAATGCTTAAAAGCATACTTGTACCAATCAAATTTAGCTATCTCCCCAACATCCATGCAGCTAAACAAAAACTTATGAAACAACTGCATATTCTGAGTTGACCTTATACAACAGTTGACAGCAACAACAATGAAATTCTAAATGAAGTCATCACAAACTTGCTTCTTTTTCAATTCATTAAGCTTCGCAAAAGGCAATGGGCTTATGGTGTGACAACCCACTTATGGTGTGATAACCCACTTATGGTGTGACAACTGATTTCAAGCGGTGGCAATTTTGTAATTATTTTGAAAATTGAGTGCGCGCGGGCGGGGTATTATTGTAACTTCACGACATCATATAAACGCTTTTTTTTTCTTTCTTCTCCTTTTACTGTAGCACGATCCTTCTACTGTAGCACGATTGTCTGTTACAGTTTTTGAACGTTTACACATTATTGTTGTTGTGCCGATTGTCTCTGATCGTGTATACATTCTCAATATTTGCGGTTAGTTTTCTGTATTCTTCTCATGTTTTTTATTCTACTTCATTTTTGTTGTGTTTCATTTTTGTTTTGTTTTCTGCCCTAATTTGTGTGTTTTGCAGAATCGTTGAAATATGTCTAAAAATACTAGCAATGAAGTGTTTCCTTGTAATGTCGTCGATCCTCATTTGCTTGCTGATATTAATTCTCAGTATCTTGAAGAGGGGACATCAATTAGGTACTTTTTATAATAGTTGTTTTTTTGGGTACAATCGTTGTCTTTTTTGAAACATTCGATTATTATTTTGGATCATCGTTGTTACACGTTTTGTTGGTACAACCGTTGTTTGTTTTGGAACAGACGATTACTAATTTGGATCAACTTTTGTATTTCCTTGTTTTGTAGTAAAAGAGGGCAAAAAATGTTGACTGTTTCAGTTATTGAACTAGTAGAAGAGGAAATTGATGATGATATTACTCTTAGGAATTTTATTGTAAAGAAGAGGAAATTGACAAGTGTTTCAGTTACTGAAGCAGAAAATAGAATTCAAAGTGCTGGTGTAGTTGGAGGAGAAGGTGTTGATGCATTAAAAGGATGTAATAATGATTATAGCGATGATAGTTTTAATATTTCTGTTAAAGGTATGGATTCCTTTGAAGATCCTGCTGATGATGAAGATGTTTCTGGTGACAATGTCAATAATAGAATTGTTCCCTTTGTTCCAAAGAGAAGTCTTCGTCATCAGGTGAAGAAGGAGAAATTGGTAGTGGTTAAATCTGTGAAGAAGAAGCAGAAAAAAGAGGTTGTTGTTTCAAAGCCTAGGTATGGTGGTAAAAGAGTTGAGGATTCTTCTGTGAGTGTTCCAGTTTTTAGTGGTAAAACTCTGAACCAGAGGATTCGTCCAAAGGCGTTTATGGAGTTTGTAAAGTCTCTTTCTGATGCTCATAAAGAAGCTATTAGGAAAATAGGTTTTGGGGGGTTGTTGGCATTAGATATTGGGAAGCACAATAATCCTTTTGCAACAATTCTTGTGCGCCATATTGATGCAGATAGATGCAGTTTTGTCTTTCCAAGAGGGTTGGAAATAAGGTTGTGTGAAGCAGATATTGAGGCAGTTTATGGGTTGCCTAGTGGGGGGAATCAAATTATAGAAGGCCATGAAGATGGTGATGGTATTTCAGAGAGGTGGATGGCTTTTCTGAGTACTTGGAGGAGTCAATTCAGTTTGACTTCTGGTTCTCCTACTAATTCTGAGCCTTTCTCTATAACTCAAAACCTATAACTCCTTTTGATAATTCTTTTTGGACCTTAAACTAGACATACCGTATTAGAATATATCCAAAAATCAGATTCATATGAATTATAAATACAATAAATGGTAGAACTTTCAATCGGACCCCGTTACAGCCCATATGCGAAACAGGACACATACGCTTGTTTATGAATTTACTCGAAAACTATTAACTCTATGATAACCAAACTTTACAGAGAGGTCCGTAACACATAGATAATCAACTTTCGTTTTTACACTTTCCTCAGAATCGAACCATAAGGTGTCTTAAATTAGGAAGTAAGAAGCATGTAAGGTGCAGACATCCCTTTCGATCCAGCCGGACGGATGTGAACTTATCTCCTGGCATACTTACCCAAATAGCACCAAACCAATTCTGGATACTCAGTTAAGACATAAACTCACAACTTTATAGTTTTTCACTTTCTCAAAATAGGATTCTAAACACACGAAATAGAGCTCACAAAAACTATGAAACTGCTTACCTTCTTGTTCTCTTCTTCTTCTTCTCTCTCTCTCTCTCTCTCTCTCTCTCTCTCTCTCTCTCTCTCTCTCTCTCTCTCTCTCTCTCTCTCTCTCTCTCTCTCTCTCTCAAGAATTATGGAGAACTTCAGAATATTCAACTCCTCTCATCCTTATCAATCATATATGGAACATAATTATCACTTATAGCATGAAATTACTTAATCATCCACAACAATTCTCTTATGTACAACTATATCCCCATCATCTTAATACTATTGTTATGGTTTTCTTATTACTAATATTGCTACTAACACTTACTAAACATACTTATAGCATACTTATAACCATTCACGTCCCCACTTTACACTTTTCTAACGACTCACTTAATCCTTATACCATCAAGACACCATTTACCCTTATTTCCGACATTTACCACGTGTTTAATGACATGTAAGATGCAAAGTTATTTCTAATAACTCTAACTAATGGCATGTAATATATACATGTATAAATGTTATGCAATGCACAAATTCGAGATGTTACAGGTGCTTCATCCCAAATGATGAGAGAGGTTTCTTTTATTAGGTTTGCAAGATTTGTTCCTTTTTTAATGTTACAATTTGAATAGCTAGTAATATCTAATGGTATTTTGAAACGTGAATGAGCTGTTCGACCGCCAAGTAAGAGAAGAGCCGTTATACCAGAGGAAGCGACTGCCAATACAATTTTGGCTTGGCTTCGCAATTTTGCCATGATGGTCTCATACAAATACGTCTTTCATGTACCACCGTAACCTTAGTATCAACATCTGTTGACGGGGCACTCTCGGCTTCAGTATTATGTAACGGATTGGCAGCATTTGTTGGTGTGCCCTAGTTCTAGGCATAGTTATTTGTTGATGTATTGTACTTTTGTTGATTGTACTATACATTTGTTTTATGGAATAAAAGGCATTAATTCATTCAGTCAATATATCTTGTATTATATGCTCTGTATGAAGTATCCATTGATTGTATATCATAAATTACCAGAAGCTAGTTCTACTCATGGGAATGAATAGAACGTAAAGCTTTTACGAACAGGATATGTACACGTGTACAGGATATGTTTGTAGGTACGTATGACCAATACGGGACTTGGTCGATCCACTTTAGAAGGCACATGGTGGGAGTGTCATTGCCCTTCTATAAATGTAGATCTCTTTTATCTGTCGACCTGATTTCAATATAGTATTGAATGAGGAATCTGACTAGATTTGACATACGCCTAACAGGTCTGTAAAAGGATGCCAAATACGGGTATGATTGGTCTAGTCAGTGAACTGATTAATACTGATAGTTGAAGTGAAGGGATTACCACTCACTCCATAAGTGAGATGATATCATTAGGCCACTCGATGAGTTGAACTGAGAAATGTGTGGCCACACTCAGATAAGCTGGTTACTTATCTGTTCTTCAGTTAACTCTAGATCGAGAAATATCTCAAGCTTTAGAGGATGACATCCACCATGCCTCATGCTTGATATATCGATATGCATGGTAAGAGATATTAGAGAATACTACAGGGTATCTATCTGTAGGAGATGGACTAACACTGTAATCAATTGGTGACTGATATGGTCTAGGCAACTCTCTATCAGTCATTGAGCTAATTGATTATGGCCCACAGGATCGTGCACACTAGACACTGAGACTTGTACTCGGAGAACTAATACATGTAGTGTATTTGTGATGAACTTATTATTAGTTGTTAACTAATAATGTTAATTGATTAATTGTTCTGATTGGAACAAGTTAATTGATTGCATGGAGGGATTAATTATTCAATCGGGTTAATTTATTAAGCGATTGATTAATTAGATTTTCTTTAGGGGTTAGTATGTGATTAATTATAACCTAATTGATGTTAATTGAATCTATTGTATTCTATTGTGGTACAATCAGATTAATTAAGTTAATGCAGGTACTGAAACTGTAATTAGTCGACATACTATAAATTAATCCTAATCGATTGAAACCCTAGACTTTCTGACACAGAAAATCGAAACCCTAATCCCCTCTACTGCAAGTGGCCGGCCGAACTCCCTAGAGTGATCCCGGAGTCTCTGTTCATCGTTCTTCGTGCCTTTTGCGAGTACCTGTTCACTGTAGGTGTCGTGCACGTGATTTTGGCGGAACCTCCGATCGTGCGGTTCGTCCATCTCTCTCAGAGGGATTCCATGTGAGTGACTAATGTAGTAATCACGTTAATTAAACTAATAACATTGAATCAATGATAAAGATCAAGTGTAATCTGATCAATGATTTTAAAATCGTCTTTTTCTCGCTTCCGCTGCGCGACTCTGATCGTTGATCAGGTTCCAACAGCATTCACATCATTTGACCGTGAAGAAGCTGCTTTGTTAACATTCTTACTATTAGCAACGTTGTCATTTCCCTTGAAACAATTTATGGGTTCAGGAACCACACTCAAGGGATTGCATGCACGGTGGTGGATAGGCTGGTAGAAGAAGAGTTTTGAACAACAGGGGGAGCGCTATTGTCATTGAGTAGAACATCGGCTAGGAACATGTTTGGATCGAAATCAGGGAGCGGATCGAGGGCCAAAGCCATGGGATCTGCTGGGAACGACACTAAAGTGTTGAGATTGGGCTCAACAATAGCATACCATGACTTGTAAACAAAAAGTTCTTTGTAATTAAAATCCTCCACAGTAAAAGACTAAATCGTAGCGAGGTACTCAATGAGCTGCAGGGCTGCTAAGTTACACGCATTTAGAACATCCACGGAACTAACAGCCATAAAATTCCTCACCTCACCCATACCGTTTGGGTTGATAACATTAGCAAATAGGGAGCAATAGTAGATATTTTCAACAGGGCTGTAGTCATCAGTAAAATGGGGCATAGGTTGGTTGAGGGGAGAAAGAAAACATGGCAGCAGTTCCGCAAAGGGTAAAGTTATAGTCATCATCTGAAAAAAGGGTTGAGAAGGACATCAGTATTAAGTGAAAACAAAGTGGTGTTTAAAAATCAATGCTAATAATATGCAAAGTACAGTTTCAGTAAAAACAAACCACCCCCCCCCCCCTGAAATACATCGGCTGGTGTATAAATTGTTAACAAAACTTAAACTTTAACAGACTATTCATGTGAGAATATGCTGGGGTTTCAGTGGCAGCGTGGTCCCTACATGAGTGAAGCAAGAGGAGTGGTAATTTGGACTGTTTAACCCAAATTAAGCTTACTCTACTAATAGGGATGAAATATCCCTATCTTGTCGGGTTATTTACGGTGTATTTTAGTGTCATTTTACTTTAGTTATTTTACTTTCTTATTAGTTTATGACATTTTGTGAATAAAGTAGCTCTCATTTGCTTATTATGAATTTCTCTCCATAAAAGATTATTTTTCACCTAAAAAGTGCTAAATTGATTAAAGTTTATTTTGGATGTAGGTCTCCACTTTGAAGATGGGAGCTCCCTCATGATGGTATTTGACAAGCGCATCAATTAGAGTGTATTGGAGCTAATTAAGAGCAAAGAAACCAAAGAGAAGTCATTAATCCATAAAAATCCAAGGTTTTAAGCCAATAATTCTCGAAATACAGCTCGACACGCCGTGTCCAGGCCCCCACACGTCGTGTCATTCAAAGTCAATGGGTCAACACGCGTTTAAAAAGGAGAAAAAAGCTGAAAAATGGGTCCACACGCCGTGTCATCATGGTCACACGTCGTGTCCACCTGTTCCAGATTGGTCCAACTAAGTTCCAGTAGAGGCGGTCACTTGGGAGCCAATTTCGAAGCTCTTCCAATCTGAATCTCGAAAAATGCAAAACTACAAGTTTGTGTATCTATGTCTTATGGTTCAACTTCAATTTGAATCGTCCAAATCGAAGGTCGTATGAGGCATTTATGGGCAGATTACTAAAGGTCGTCAAATCTAGAATGTTGTCGGTCAAAACGTGTTTTCTAGAACGGCGTGTCACTCTGATTCCAGGAATGTGAACATGCATTTTGAAGATTCCCATGTGCAATTGTCTTTTCCATTTGTTCCCATTGAATGTTGGTATCCAAAAATTTGTATAAATAGGGGTGTATTTCACCATAGAATGCATCCCTCTTCACTTGTGTTTAGTTCCATTTAGTTGTTATTTCAATTCTCCATTTAGTTTGTAAGAAGAGGTGATCCAAACACCAAATTTTCATGTTCTATTTCACCTCTTTGCAAAGTTTGTAATTCAATTCCATCAATACAAAGTTCATTTTCTTACTTTCATCCATTATATATCATCTTCAAGCTTGACAAAGAGATTCCTCTCCAAGGACATAAGCGACGATCGTGTGTCCGGTGTAGTGCGATAAAAGGGAGTAGCTAAACTTTTATCTCGCTAAACTAGTTTTGACCCGTCTATGTGCTAGACTCGGTAGTATCATCTTGTTTCTTTACATAGTTTATACAATAGTTTTGTATAAATTAGTATGTTTGATTTATCATCATCATATGCTTCTTTTATGTTTATTTATGAATACTTGATATGAACTTGACATTTCTACCGGATTTATATAGGTGTTGCCCCCACCGGAAGTGACGAGCCGGAAACCGTAGATATTGACGACATCACGGAACTTAAAGGGCCCTAGTTTCTAAGTCCATTAGAGACACTTAACCTTGAAATTATAGGATTAACTAATTGTGTACTTACGAGTTTATACGTGTTTATAAACATCATAAAAAGCTAGCTATGATAGTTTGATTAATCTTAAGACTATTTTATCTTTATTGTTGTATGAAACTTACCATCACCATTTCGTGCTAAGGAATATGGAAAGTAGTGTTTGTGTGTTGTAAGTTAGGAGTAGACTAATAGTCACCAAAACTCTAAAGTATAAATTCGCTTAGATAACAACCCGAAACCAAGTAGTTTGATACTTATTGGTATAAATCCCGTGGATTCGATACCCGGACTTAACCCCCGGATTATTACTTGATAACGATAGGGTACACTTGTCCTCTAATTGTAGGCCTTTTTTGTAGCACTAGCTCGAGGCCGCATCATCTACCCTGCATACCGGAAGCTAAGAATGCATGGTTGGGTGTTTCTGACTGTCAGAAACTGATTATAGGTGTAGTAGTAACTTTTGAAGAAGAAAGTTACCTTTCTTGCTGGTGAACAGGGGGGAAAGTGTCACAATTTGGAGGGCAATAAGCATTTTGGGATAAAACCAGTCCATACATATTTATTTGTGGAAATGAAACATGAATCCCAATTTATAGTGTCAGGAATGTAGTTGGGAGTAAGCTAGTAGTCATTGTGTATCAGACATATAGAGTCCTAAACAACCCCTGAATTAAATTAAATATGAGAGAGGTAAGAGTAAACTAAACAATACTAACAACATCAAGTAACACTGTAGTTATATTAATTTGTGGCAGTAGAGTCACTCAGAATTTAATAATGGTAGTTGTGCAACTTTATTTCTAACCATTAGTAACACTACAGTTATATTAATTTGAAGTGACAATACAGATGGAAGCAAAAGCAATAGTGTAATTAAATTAAACTCAATAAAAATAAACACTCCGTAGAAGGACCATGTTCAAAATGCCAAGCAAAATCCTGCAACAAACACTCATCTATGGTCCTTTAATAATTTTCAAACCGATATCTGTAAATACCCCATGGCTTTCGAATTTTCGAGAACGAACAATCAGAAAGCAGCAAAACAAAACAACTTTGCATGATATATTTTGCGACAGTAAAGGGCAATATCAATTAATCACAGAGTTGCTTAGGACTTGCAGATCAAGTAACAGAAGGCAAGTGACCAAATAAAAACAACGGCAGGAATTATAAACATTCTAGCACATTAATCTTACATGTAAGCCAACATTGCAGGAATTCAAAGACCATAAATACATGAAAGAAAAAAATAACAAACATGAGCGGAATTCTGTAATTTGAAGATGGACATTTTAATTTTTTAAATGCTGCGTAAAACTGCTAAACATCGCAAATGAGGAAAATTAGAAACCGGCTACTTCAATAGATGTACTAATTAATGGAAATAGATAACACAAAAGATCCAAATGCAAACTCAAGAATACATATAACCCACAATCTTATATATAAATTACATATTTCAAAAAGGCTACCTTTTGGCCTTGTCACTCCTTTGGATTTGCACAATTGCTTCCTCCCATCTTACTGCATATAATTCAACCAATTAATTTGAATTAGTATTGCCATTGTCAGAAACCCAAATTCGAGATGTAGGTATTCTAATATAACCATTTGACACCATTTGCTATACATGTATACATATGTTATCATATTCATGTAAGATTGTATAAATATGTATGGAATATTGTCTTTGTAATAATTCAATGTTAAATCTAAGTTTATGTATTCCATAACTAATTAGGTGCCCCATGCCAGATGCATTTCATTCATTTATCCACAGACAATCACCATTCTAGGGTGAACGCATATAACAGTTAGAACTCTACTAAATTCACATATACCCCAAATGAGTAATGATGAGACAAAAAGCGATGACGTATTAGATATTTTAAAGAAACTACCTTCGATCCTTGGAGGCCATTTATTCTTGCAGAACTGGTTATCCCCACTTTAGGTATATCAGCCAGTGTAGTTGGACCTATTCCAAACAATTGCGTTGGATTAGCATTGCGAATGAAAATCAATAAACAACGCATTAGATTTTTGAAGAGGGGACCTTGTTTCGCTGCAGATGATATAGTTTAGCAGAAGAGGCGACACCCGATTGTTGTGACGACCTCTTTGTAGCTATTAATTTGTACCTTTCTTGCAAGTAGTTTTTTAAAAAAAAACTTCAATTAGCATTATAACAGCTATTCCAACCAATTAAGTGGCATATTAAACATGTTGAAGAGCCTACCTTGAGTTTGTGCATTCATTTGGTTTTGCTGAACTGAGTAGCCCCACTCCATGAAACAACTTCCTTAAAAAGCAAAGTTGCACTGTTGCAGAACGTATTGGATACAGCCAACTCCAGTTAGCATTGCAACAAACGAAAAGAAAGACAACCACCTATTAGAGAATTTGAACAGCCACCTAATGCCGTTGGAACACATACAGTTTTCAGAAGTGTTAAATCCGAAATCATACAAACTCTTCCTCATAACACACCTAACTTGCTGGAACACCTATTTCAAACAAATAAACTTTAATTAGTATTGATACTGGTAGTAGAAAGCCTGAGATGCAAGTAAAGTATGCCAGCATCCCTTTGAAACTGGATTTAGTATTGCTATTGCAAGAAATGCTCCTAATTCAACCAATTAAGTCGAATTAATATTTCTATTGTCTATAGCGTTGTCACACCATCAGAAGACGAATAAAATCTAACAAAGAATAGCAATCAGAGCAAACAAACCTTAGGCATAACAGATTTTTCCCTGGGAACCTCCAGGTACACTGAAACTTCAATAATGAGATTGAAGAGAAATCAGTAAGCAGAAAGTGGATATTTTGACCTGAAGAAGTTTTATGTTGAGGGTTAAAAAGGAGACGGAAAGTTGTATAAAGAATGAAAATCTTTAGTATGTACCTCAGAGGTGTGACCCTCTGTAAAGCCAGAAAAACATGAGAAGTCATGAGAAGTCTCCAGCCAAGACACTAGAATAAGACACCTTCAAAAACAAAACCCCCGTCACCCACACGCAAACACAAAGGAAAAACTATGAGAGCAATAAAAGAATGTTCCCAGCAAACGCACTCACCGGGAGAAGGTAAATGATTGTCGACTGAAGCTCAAACGTCAGAGCTGGAATATTAGCTGCACCTGTAACAAAAGACATTAGAAATAATAGAGAAGTGAAAAAATAACCACTAACAGAGAAAACATGAGGAGGAAAGAAGATGTTGAGTTTCCCATAAATAGAGAATTATTTTTTTGTTCGATTTGTGGACGCTTACGATTTAAACTGAATGACAGTGTATTGAAGATAGGGTGGCCGATTGGGAGTTATGCCTCCCTTTGACGGCATGTAGATTAGAAATAATACAAACCCCCACATAACCACGAACAGAAAAATCGATAGAAAGGCAAGAGGATTACCTTTTTTGCAAGGATTGATCCCGGCCACAGGCAAAACGCAGAGAAGCCGTACAAAAGGCAGTCGAGGGCGGAGAATCTAAACTTAACTAAAAGAGAGGAAAAGGCGAAGGTATAAGGAGAAGGAGAAGAACTTCGTGGGCGGTGAAGAAGGAAGCAACAAAGCTGAAAATGTCGTAATGTCCTCTTACATACTGATACGGTGCCGTTTTTGGTGCAGAGGTAAAAGGGATGTTAAATTAATGGAGCCCAAACGTGCGAGGAAAGCCCCAAAAAAAGCCCTTCAGAAGGCCCTAAGACCAGATAAAAAAAGACATGAATACCCCTTGGCTGAAAAAGCCAAATACGAAAACACCCCTTAAAAGCAAGGGAACAGTAATGAAATTGCAAGATAAATTGGGAAGAAATGGAAAAATAGCTCCAATTTGGATGCTCACTTCATTCCATTTTAAAAGCTTTAGATTAATACTGATTATAAAAGGTACTTAATTTGGACAGATATGAGAAAACCATACTTAATTTTGTTCTCATTTTCATATTATATTGCCTATCTATTTTACAATTATTCGTGAATCATGTATTGATAATCGGTTTCTGGTTAATTGTCGGATACGTAAATTAATACTTAATTTTCTAGTTGATTGTTATGAAGGTTTGGATAATGCAAAAAGAGAAAGCCTTAGGAACACAATGCTTTCTCTAAATTGATTTTTCTTATGAAGGTTTGCCATTTTATTCAGTTGGAAATTTCAAATGTAGAGTTCAGACATGATGGAAATGGAGAAAGAAAGATGTAGTATATGTGCCCATCTGATCTGATCTCATCTTATCTCATCTCATCTCATCTCATCTCATCTCATCTTATATGTTGCTAATGATCATCATACTTAGAGTTTCAGATTAATACATCTCTTCTGTTGATTTCTTAGATAGCAGGTTTAATGTCTTAATTATGTTAGATTTCAAAACTCCTTTAACATGTCTTCAATGTTTTTGTTTCACTTCCAGCTTCCAAATGTTTTATATCTCTTTACAATACTGAGGTGCCAATGCAGACCAAACGTGGTCAGGATTTTGTTCATCTCGAACTTCAAGCTTGTCGACACTGAAATCTGTGGATTGTGGGTTTAACCCTCACAACCTCCAAAAGTGAAAATTGTTTGTAAATAATCTAATTAGGTTTTAAATTACTAACGAAATTGAAGAAAAAGTAATACTCATATACTACTCATATAATCTCTAATTAGTTTTTTTATTCTTTCAACTTTCTAATTTTCAAAATCTAAACTATTTCTTTTTTGAAAAATAACTCACAGCTTTTGTGTGTATCCACAATAAATTATAGACTAGTCGAATACCCGCGCGATGCTCGAGGTTTAAATATATTGGTTTTTTTTTCCTTTGATTAGTTTTTGTGCGTGTGATTTTTTTATTTGTATGTTTGCAAAATTTTCATATTTATGTTTTTTATTCATGGAATTAAGTATTTTTTTTTATTTTATTATATAGTGTTATATGAAATTTTATTTTTTACTCTATTTTAAATATTTATTAGCATTGAAACCGACCGGGTAAAGGCTTTTTAATGGCTCTTTAGTTCCATTATAAACCAATAAGGACGGTATGTAACATCGAATAGAACAAACATAATAATTGTGAAAAAATATTGTTAGAGATTACATCAATTTAGTTTTTCTTTATTAATAATGTGTGAGTTGGAAGGTTAGGAGTTCAAAAATTTCACGATAATCGATTTTCAAAAAAAATTAGAATTTGATTTATGCAACTAAGTATAGTTAAGTGAATAATTAAGGTAATTAAAATTAGGCTTAATAGGGGGATAACCCCCTTAACTTGGACCAAATTGACAAGTGACACCCCGAACTTTCAATTGTAACAGAAATCCCATTGAACTTGTAAAATCGTATGAACTAACCCCAAATTGATGACATGGCAGGGAAAGTGAGATTCAAACTCTTAGGGGCGCGTAAAAGGGTAAAAAAACGAAAAAAAATACAAACTAAAAACATTAGAAAAACATAAAAAAATTAAAAATCAATTAACCCTTCATTCTCTCTCTCTCATGTTCTTCATTTTCATCTTATTCATTTTTATTCTTTCTTTTCCTTCTTCTCCTTCTTCTTCTTCTTCTTCTTCTTTTTCTTTTCTTTTCCTTTTTCTTTGTTTCCAGATTCGGAAATCTGGAAAATATGAAAATATTTCAGTTTTCCGAAATCTGGAACTTCTGGAAATTTCCAGATTTCCGACGGAATTTCGACGGAAATTTGAAAGTTTCCAAACTCCGTCGGAAATCTGGAATCTGGAAAATTTCCAGATTTCGTTTCCAGATTTTCGAATCAAAGAAAAAAGAAAGAAAAAAGAAGAAGAAGTAAAGGAAAGAATCAGAATCAAGAACAAGAAAGAATGAAAATGAAGAACAAGAGAGAGAAAATGAAAAATTATTTTTTATTTAATTTCTTTTCTTATTTTTTTAAATTTCATTAATTTTTTCTATACATGTGGCATTTGACTTTTCAACAACCAATGTCATGTTGCTACGTGTCGTGCGTGTAGTCCACATTTTGGCTGCAATTATAACATGTCGGATATGGGGGTTAATTGTTACAATTGATAGTTTTTACGAGGTTAATTGTTCAATTTTATAAGTTCAAGGGGATTTTTGTTACAATTGAAAGTTCGGGGTATCACTTGTCAATTTGGTCCAAGTTGAGAGGATTATCTCACTATTAAACTTTAAAATTAAAACACTAGTTTTATACATAGAAGAAAGAAAACATATTTCAAAGCAAAAAAAAAGAAAAAGAATTAAAACCCTTGTATATTATATTGGAAAGTAGACCTGTTCATGGGTCGGATCGGCTCGGGCTCGGGCCGGGCTTAATCGGGCCTAACATATAAATGTTATGCCCAAGCCCAGCCCCACCTGCGCAATTTAAGGATCGGGCTCGGGCTGGGCTCAGCCCAAGAAGAAAACATTAATCCGAGGCCAAACCCAGCCCGTCCAACTTTTTTTTTATAATAAAATAATAATAAAATTAATAATTAGATATACTGCTTTTTTTATCATAATATATAATAATAAGATTATGTTTTATAAATAGACCACAAACACGATTTAAAACAACACACAAAGAGAGATATAATTTTATAAGTTGAAGAGAATTGTCGTATTTTCAAGAATGTCATATAAAAACATTTCATCCTCCAAAAAACAAGGAGTTTCCAAAATTAAAAGTATCTAAATCCAGAATAACCTCATAAATTACAAAATTAGGAGATCAAAAAACTACATAGTGTTATCTCAAATATCAACCCAAAAAGTATCATCTTCCAAAAAGAACCCAAAAAATATCCTCCATCAAGTTCTCAAACAGTATCATCATCTCCAAAAAGATCACAAAAAATTATCATCATCTAAAAAAAGTTCCAAAAAGTATCATCTTATATCCACAAAGTCTACATGTTCTCTTCAACCCTGATCAACCTGCCATTAAAAAACACAAACATTAATTAATAATTGCAATTAAAGTAATCAATAAATTTAAAATTTAAAACATGAAGTAAATAAATTATGTCAACATTTAAACTGTGAAAAGTACCTAAAACAAATCCAGTTCACAATCTTTGCCTTCTTCCACATCCGATCCATCATCACTAGAGCTTTCAAGATTGTCCTTCTAAATTGTTTGTTCATCTACATGTTTAAATTGTAAAGGAATTGAAAAATTGTAAAAAAAAAAACTCAGATTATCAAGTTTGGTAAACATAGATAATTTGCAAAGAAATTTGAACTTTTTACATGCAGCTTTAATCCAAACTCTAAGGCAAATAACAGCTTGAATGGTATTAGATTTCAAAGAACTTTGAGTGCTTGTAATAGTTTTACCACCAATGTTAAATGCAAATTCGGATGCAACGGTACTAACCGGAATCGACAAAAGATCACAAGCCATTTTTGCTAGTTCAGGATATCGCATTGAGCTTTTATTCCAAAAATCTAAGACGTCCAAATCCTCATTAAAATCTCGAGTTGGCTCGGCCAAAAAAAGATCTACTTGCGACTTTTGAACAATATTAGATGTCTCGGATACAAAAGTAGAATAATCATTGAAAACTCATCATTACCAACACCAACAGAAGCATTGGTTGTTGTTTTGACACTAGAAATATCTGGGCTCTTGTATTCATCAAATCGCATATGCAATGTAGCAACAATTTTCTGGACATAAACAGCACTAGCATCTCTTCCATAAATCTTATTGTCACGAGGAATACCTACGTGCTTTTAAGGGCAAGTGTACCCATCGTTCAAGTAATAAAGTAAGTATTAGGGACTCGGATTATCGTACCCAAGGGATCGGGCTAAACTAAAGTTACTAACTTTCAGTCTCAAAAGTCTAATGGAGTCACAAGTATTGATTTTGAGTGATTAAAAACTATGAATCTAAAGCAGGTTGATATAACAGAAATATAAAAAGGCACACAGGCTACAAGTGTCTGGATCTGGATTTCTGTAAACAACAAAGACTATTCTAACAATAAAGGTTCGGCCTTTCCCACAAATATCTCTTCCCAGCTCGTTTCCAAGCCTAAGAGTCGATAACTTAGTAGATCTAGCAAAGTTATTTGATCTAGATCTACTAAGGAATGTGTTGTCTTAGGGTTTTACTAAAAAGTTTCCTTAAATAGTAAATGACCAACATACAAATATACCAAGATTTCTCTAAACCACAAAAGCATGCATCTTTAGATCTAATCCATACAATAAACCACAAGATAGCTCATTTCTAAGCTTCACTAATGATTTAGGAGGTTTGTTTGCAACCAAACCTCACCCTAAGCATAGATCTAAGAAAATCGAAGTTAAAAAAATATTACCATAAGTAGAAACCTTTCCCAAAGCCACGATCCGTCACCTTTCACTCGCGGCCCATGCTAAAGACTACTCACTCATGTTAAATGAGTTCACAATCTCCATGGAAATGTAAAAAGCAAAACTTGAAAACATCAAACTAAAGGAAGAAGAAGAAGTGGGAGATTCGGATCCCAAATCAATATTGAAAAGACTAAAGAAAAATTACTATATTAGGAACTAAGTAAAAAGAAAGTTGTTGCAACCTAATATCTAACATAAAAGTAGTGCATAAAAGTTGATTGTTGCACACCCAAAAGCAAAAGAAAACATTGCCTTAAATAGGGAGACAAGGGTGGCAACCCTAGAAAAGGCAAAAGACTAAAATGACCTTAAAAGTTTAGGTCACAAATACCCTTAAACTGAAAAGTTAAATATTCAAATTGTTGATGGTTTTAACAGAATTGCCACTAGGGCAAGGTGGCATTCCACCCCTTCATGAATCTTTGCACAGCCTCCTCTGCTCCAAAGTCCTAGCCTGCATTATACACAGCCTGGATCACAGCCTTCGTGCTCCACTAGTCCGACAGCAGTCTACAAGGCTCCAATTCACCAATAAGGCCTTCAATGCCTAAGTTCAAAGCTTTGATGCACAATTGAGCGAAATCTGCACTAAACTTCCATGAGAAAGACTTTCAAGAATATAAACATGCAAGAATATAGGCTAAAAAGAGTAGAAAAACTACGTAAATATTAGGCTTATCAATTCCCCCACACTAAGCTAGTGTGTGTCCCCACGCACGAAGATTAGACAATTAAAACCTTTTAAGCACATAGGCCTTAGATCCCCCTAAAAGCAATACTTTCGACCCATGTCTCCCTTCCCTACTTACTACAGTTTTGAGCCAAGGAAGTTAGATCAGTCAACGACAATTTTAGCCCTAAGCTAACTTTAACAACCGCACCCTACGCTTTCGAATGGAAACTTAATTTTGCTAACCCGACTAGAATAATTTACAAAATTTACAACTTTAAGCTTTCACTTGCATTTCCCTTAGTACCAATTAGTTTCAGATTTTAGTCTCTTTTTTTATTCGGTCAAGGGCAAACAACTTGGTTGTCTCGTATTGGTCATACGTACTCCCAAGCTTACACCTGATCACCTTATCAAAATGCTTTGCATACTCATACCAATTGGCATAGGAGTAGGATGACTGAGTTTTTAGCATATTGGCTAGATTTTATTTACATTTCACTTTATTTATTGGCTTTGTTTCACCAATTTTTCAAAACAGTTTCATTCCACACAAGTTTATTTTCATCAAAGCTTCACAATTTGGGCTCCATTCTACTAAGCAGGGTTGGATTGTTAAAGTCTACTTAAACCTAAACTAAACATTTGACTAAACTAGCTTTCTCTAATCAAAAGACAGTAGTAGCCTAGGCAGCATGCAGACATAGTCCTTACTTTGGAATCCCTAAAGTTAAGCAATTAAAAAGCTGTAAAAGTTATCACCAATTATGCAGGGTGCACTAACTAGGAGTCATGCAAATTGACAAACTTAAACATCATGCAATTTCCAACAATTTAAAACTTCTAACTTAGCATATTTACAAAGTATAAACATAAAAATATTGCAGCACAAAATTTCCACCACAGTTAACCACGGCAGCAGCACCATTCATAATTAAGCAGCTCCAAAAGATATTCACATGGTTCGAAAACATACCAAATTGGAGGTTGCACAAAAATCAAGTCATGTTGTGGCATTAGGATCCTCCTCATGAGAGGGGTCCTGGGATGGCTTAACTAGAGTGGTCTCTTGCTCAAGGGCAGTGTTCAAAGAAGGCACAGGAGACTGCGCAGGCTTCAAAGTCCCAGTCGCAGGGTCAGACTGGAAAAGCGCAGCCTTTGCAGAGTGATACACAGGCTCCTCAGGGGCATCTTCCTTCACATCCTCCGCCAGCGGTGAGGTTGGATTAGACTGCGATTTGGCATTGGAAGTTGCAGGCTTTGCTGGGACCTCCCTGTTCACAGGTTGCGATTGCTCAAAAGCAACCATGTTCAACTTTGCAACCTGCGAACTCAGGTGTGCAATCTGCTCCTGCATGTTCATGAACTGCTCTCCAATCTGCTCAAGGGTCATCGTACACCACATTTCAATTCTGGAAGGGCCAGACTCATCCGTAGCCTCAAATCTCATGGGAGAAAATTGGCGGGGCACACTCTCCGGGCGACTAACTGGTTTCTTCGCAGCCCTCGTCTCAACCATCTTCTTTTTCATCCCAAGCCTGCGCACTGCAGTTCCTCATCAGCATATACTCACCAGTGGCTTCATCCACATAGTACAGCCCTATCCTAGAAAACATGTTCAAGTCGAAGGGTGTTCTATAGATAGGGGCAGACAATTCAGCTTCATGGATCGCAGGCTTGAATGCCGAAAGATTCTTGGCAATCCTGGTTACAACTGTGCCCAACAGAAGCGCATAGTCCTTTGAAAAGGTGCCAGACAACGAGTTGGCAAACCACCAGCCTACATTCACTCTAAATCCCTCCTCCGAGCATCACAACAAGAAAAGATCCCCATTTGAAATCGGGGCAGCATTTGACTTTCGCCCAAGCAATGAAAAGGCTATATACCTGTGAAGGTATTTCAAGGCCGGGACATGGATGTTGATGGATTTGGATTTCCCCGCCTTGAAGGGCTTGGTGTCATTTGCAATCTTCTCCCAGAATGCCACATGGTCAAACCTAGGGTGCTTATCCATCAAAGTGCTCAAATAACCAGGGGACTTGAGTTCCTTCTCGTCGATGAACCCACAGTGGACATTGAAGTCCCCTAGTGTATCATCGGAGGAGCGTGAAAGCACCTTGTAAGAGAAGAAATCCTCGTCACCATTTGTGGAGGAGACAATCTTGAAAGACGAGATAAACTGGATGGTGAGTTCTGGGTATGCAGGGTCATCAATTTTCACGAATTTCATCAATCTGAGGGCTTCAACTCTCTTCTTCACTTCGGCCTCAAGGCTTATCATCTCAAGCACGTCCCAGTTAATGGCTCTCGCAGACTGGACTGGAAGTTTGTTGAAAAAGTTGAAACGAGAAATTTGGCCGGGATCAGAGAAGTTAAACATCCGGCGAACGAAGTCGGTGATGGCGCTAGAAAGTTCAAGTTCGACAGCCTCGAGTTTGGGCTTTTTGATCTTACTGTCGGAGGCAGCGGTGGCGAGGCGAGTGGATTGACGTTTAGCAGCGGGCTTAGTCATGGTGTTTTCTGGAAAATGGGATTTGAGAAGAGTTAGGAAAATTTGGGGAATTTGGGGGTTAGGTTTTATGTGTTGTGTTTGCGTAGAAAGGTATGGAGAAGGTGATGGTAAATTAGGAGAGAAGTGGAGAGACGGTTGAGATGAAAGAGGGGGTGTGAAGATGATGTGTAAGAAAAAGAAGGGTTGTGATTGGTGGGGTGAAAAGGTGGAAGAATAACCGTGCCCTTGAAATTCCAACAATACCCCTCAACTCCTCTCTCCTCATTAACCGGTTGAAACACGCGTGGGCTTGAGCGGTTGGGCCAACATTCAAATTTGAATTTTTCTCATTCTTTCCCAAATTAGGCCTGTGCAAAAGAAGAAGCAAAACCTAGGCAAAATATATTTCCTAAACTATTCTAAGGTTAGAACTAAAAACAAAAGATAATTAAAGACTAGAATTAAAGTAGCTTAAATCATGCAATACTTTTCAGGAAATTGAAAGAGATTACACAACTAAGGCAATATCAACAAGCATAGCAACAAAGATTCCACAATTTAGGACTCAAAAATCGAAAATTTGGGTGTAATTTATGTCGACCGAAACTTGCCTAAAATACCATAAAGACATGCAATTCCCTCCCCCACACTTAAGTTGTGCATTGTCCTCAATGAACGAAATATGAATGAAAAAGGATGGATGAAATGGAATTTTAGCAAGGACAACAACAAATGCAGAGTGAAATTTCATCAAGTAAAGCAAAGATGTAGGCTACGACGGACAAAACATATATACAAAGGGTATTGCTGCTCCATTGGGTGCAAGGAGCGGGCACAGAGATGTAGGGTACATCTCAGGGGGGTTCCAAAAATCTTATGGATGCAATGGCAGCATGAGGTGGAGAGGAATAAAAAGGTTTGACCCTATGTTCGTTCACTTTAAAACGTGCACCCTCAGAGCCATGAAGCTCTACTGCACCATGTGGAAAAGCTTGTACCACAATGTAGGGTCCAGACCATTTGGATTTCAACTTTCCCGGAAAAAGTCTCAAACGGGAATTGAATAAAATTAAAGGACTTGTTGGCCTGGGAAAAACTTTTTCCTAGTAAGCGTTTGGTCATGCATGAGTTTGGTTTTGTCTTTGTACATCTTACTGTTCTCGTAGGCACACAACCTAAATTCTTCCAACTCGCAGAGTTGAAGCTGCCTAAGCTCACCCACAGCCTGTGCATCAAAGTTGAGAAACTTGATTGCCCAGTAGGCTTTGTGTTCCAGTTCAACGGGGAGATAGCAGGCTTTGCCATAGAGCAGCCTAAAGGGGGACATCCCAATGGGTGTCTTAAAGGCTGTGCAGTATGCCCACAAGGCATTATCAAAGAACTTTGACCAATCTTTTCTTGCAACTCCTACGGTCTTCTCTAGAATACGCTTAATTTCTCAATTAGAGATTTCAGCTTGCCCATTAGTTTCGGGGTGATAAGGTGTTGCAACTTTATGAGTCACCCCAAACTTAGTCAAAAGTTTCTCAAATTGAGCATTGCAAAAGTGGGTCCTTTGGTCACTGACAATAGCACGTGGGACTCCAAACCTAGCAAAAAGTTGTTTGAGATGTTTCACTACAATCCTAGCATCATTGGTTACGCATGCAAAGGCTTCTACCCATTTGGACACGCAGTCTACCATGAGCAGAATATATTTGAAACCAAATGAGCTTAGGAAGGGGCCCATGAAATCAATACCCCAGACATCAAAGACTTCACAAACAAGGATACTAGTCAAGGGCATTTCATGTTTCGTAGAGATATTACCTGTGCGTTGGCACTGTGCGCAAGCTGCAACAAACTGGTGAGCATCTTTAAAGATTGAAGGCCAATAAAAGCCACTTTGCAAAACCTTTGCAGCTGTTCTTTGTGCTCCAAAGTGTCCACCAGCATCTTTAGCATGACAATGCTCTAAGATGGAGACACTTTCCTCCTTTGTCACACCTACGGATGATTGAATCCGCACAAAGCTTGAACAAGTATGGATCTTCCCATATGTAATTTTTTACATCGAATAGAAACTTTTTTCTCTTATGGTAATCCATGTCATGGGGGATAACACTACAAGACAAGTAGTTAGCATAATTAGCAAACCAAGGAAAGGTAAAAGATTGTACCATGAAAAGTTTTTCATCAGGGAACAACTCTTGGATTGCTATCTCAGAATCGCAGGCTACGTCTTGTAGTCTTGACAAGTGGTCTGCAGCAAGATTTTCCGTACCCTTCTTGTCACGGATCTCAACATCAAACTCTTGAAGTAGCAGCAGCCAACGTATGAGACGTGGCTTTGCATCCTGCTTTGTCATTAAATACTTCAACGCTGAGTAGTCTGTGTAGACTACGACTTTGGACAATAATAGGTAGGACCGGAATTTGTCGAAGGCAAACACCACAACTAGCAACTCTTTCTCAGTGGTTGTGTAATTCTGTTGGGCCTCGTTCATTGTCTTGCTTGCATAGTGAATAGGCTTGAAATGCTTATCCACTCTTTGTCCCAAAACTGCTCCTACGCAATAATCACTTGCGTCACACATCATCTCGAAGGGGATGTCCCATTTGTTGGCCCTATCAAGAATAGAATCACCTAGAGGGGGGTGAATAGGTGTCAAAGTTGAAAACTGAAAATTTCTAAGTTTTTCGGGAAACTTAATTTTCAGAGTCAAATTTCCTCAGAGTCAGAAGCTAGCTTACAGAAGTTGCTTCTGAGGGAAATTCTGCCTAAACACAGTTAGACTGTTTTCAGCAACAGAAGTTCTGATTTGAGAACTTCTGGACAGTCTTCTGAACAAAGACAGTGATACTTTAGAGAAAATCTGTTTCAGCACTAAATATAAGCAAGTACACAGAAGCAAAAATAACAAGTATAAGAGGGAGAAAGAAGTTCAGGAGATCCTGATTGAACAATTCGATTTATCCAAGTTCGCCACAGAAGTCCTGTGACTACGTCTTGTCCCCTGAGGTCGCAGCCTACAGAGATTTTATAAATCCACTATTCAGAACTTTTATGGCAAGTTCAGAAGCTCCTTTACATCAACAGAACTTAAGCTAATTTCTCACTTAGTTCTGACTAGTCTAAAAAGAGTTAAAGGATTTCCACCAGAACAAACAATACTCTGTTTTCTGGATTTCTCACCCAACTCTAATCTCAACTAGATTTCTCTCTTTAAATCTAACTGAATATCACAAACGATATCAGTTTACAAGATTCCTATTATGAACTTGTTTTTCTTCACTCTCTCACTTTAACTAAGACTATGCTAAGAAAGATTGAGAATGGAAAGTGTTGCTCTGTTTTTCTTGTTAAAACAGTGCGTTGAGATTTTGCTCGATAATCACGCGTATGTTGATGCTTTGGAGCTTGGCTACTATTTATAGTGAATGAAGATGACCGTTGGTGAGTTTGATTCTTCAAAAGAGATGACATCAGTTGTTGTAGCCGTTAATTTGTCAAATCTTCAAACGGTCTTCAAACACTTTGATTCCGTTATCCTTGTTCTTTAACTCAATCCGGTAAGAGATTTGAAATCAAAGATGAAGTTGACTGGAATCATTCTTCAATTGGATCAACAAAGGGTAGACAAGGAAATTCTGGTTTCTTTTGAACAGACAGGCGCGCTCCATCAAAACAGCTTTTTGAACTTTTGGCGCCTTGCATCGAATGCAAGTGTCAGAGCAATAAATGCTCAAACAAAACCCGTGACTAAGCCTTCAGAAGCAAATTTCCAGTTGTCTAGACTTCTGATCAAATTGGCAAAACTTCTGATTGCAAAGAACATCTGAGGAGAGCTTTAGCAGACTTCGGCTTCAGAGCGGAGCATCCAGCTTCTGAATTATTGAAACTCTGACTTAAGCAAACAGATCTTCTGAGTCCTTTAGGCAATCCGGAAATGATTCATTCAGCACCTGCTGAGTAACTTACACATAGACTAAGTAGAAAAAATATTAGTCAACAATAAACTATATGTAAGAGAGTATTAAGTTTTCATCTTCTGAAACGTTTGGACATAATCAAAACACATAGGGTTCATCATTCTCCCCCATTTTGGTTATGGACAAACCGTGGTCAGAAGGTAACAGAAAACATGAGGTTTAGAAAATGACTTCCTGATTCAAATGTTTCATAACTTGTGAGTAAATTAACTCCCCCATTTTAGTGTAAATGGTGAACTTCAGCAATCTGTATAAACTTAGAAATGACTTAAGATCAAGTTGTTAGATTTAATGAAGTATAATTTACTAAGTCACAAAGAAACATAAGCAATAAGTCAGTAGTCAGAGACATAAGAATGTATAAGAAGGATTCAGTGTATATAAAATCATCAGAAGACACCATATGAAACAAAATAATCAGAAGAGCAGAAAAAGTCCTAAGACAAAAACTACCCAACCCAGAACCTAGCTAAGAAGCTTAAGTCCTAAAAGATTACAAGTTCCTAGGTTTCTTCTGAGGAGGAGGAACACCACTAGAACCTTCAGCAGCACTTGATCTCTTAACACCAGTATTAAGACCACTCTTCTGACCAGACTTCTCCCCCGTTTGACCAGAACCAAGAGCAACACCCAGAGCACCCTGAGATTTCAATTTTTGCTGAACATTCAGTGCAGTCTGATATTGCTGAGGAGTTGGCCTCACAGTGTTGATCATATCCATTCTTCTTCTGAAATCATCATCAATGGTCTTCATATGATCAAAAGTCTGACCAGACATGGGTCGTTGTTTCTGAACGTCTTCCACAAGGAGCTTGATCAACCGATTGTTAGCATACACAGCAGCAGTGAGATGCTCATTCTGAATAGAAGTCTGCCCTCGAACAAACCTATAGCAATTGTGAAGAGTCTTCTCTTGTTCACGTGCTTGAGTGTGCATAACCTTCAGAAGTTCAGTAAGCTCAGCAATCTGTGCGTTCTGAGCATATACAGCAGACTCAATGTTGGAGAGCCGATTGTTGAGATCAGGAGTGATGTCATATACAATCCTTGCAGCCCCGGAAGATGATGAACCTTGAGCAAAAGATTTCACTTCTCTCAGAATATGATTGGCAGTACTTTGCAGGTCATCAATCTTACTTGGGAGCATCTTTTCATGAGCCTCATAATGCTCGTTTGCTTCCTTGACTTCTTCTGTCAATATCTCCAAATTCTCATTGACCTTCAGAGAAGAAGCAAGAGCAATGTTGTCCAATGAAGGAAGAGTCAGAGCTAATTCTCTTAATTTGTACAGCTCTTCATAGGTAGCTAGATGAAGTGTAGAAAGATTGCGTATGTAGATAGAAGGATCCTGCATTTGAAGCATAGTCATGAGCTGCAGGTTCTGAGCTTTCAAGGTGTGTAGTTTTTGCAGCACAATGCCCTGAGCATACATGTCAGCAGCAGAAGTCATTTGCCCCATACCAGCAAATCTGTTCAGCAATTCATCAGAGCCACTCTGACTCATTCTTCTCAACTCCTCAACACTGGGAGCACCACCAGCTTCGGATACACCAGAAGCTCTTCCCATGAAACCAAAACTGCCGAATCTGTTATCCAGATCATCTCGATTCATATGCTTGCGTAGGAAGTCATAATTGGATGACAACCCAGCAAAGCAAGAAGTAGTGGAGGAGTTAGTTAAGGGATCACACACAGGAGGTGCATGTCCAGAGGTTGAGAGTGGAGGGATTTGAGTGTTAGAGGAAGGGATTGTATGTGAGGTTGAGGAAGAGATGGTAGTTGAGATGGATGGTAGTGTGGATGGTAGTGAGAAAGATGGAGCAGTAAATCCAATTGATGGACTTACAGAGGAAGTATGAATGGAGGAGGTAGTGGATGTGGCTATGGAATCTGTGAAAATTGGAGCAGTGTTTAGATTCACTTCTGAAAAGGATCCAGAAGGAGGAATAGTTTGAGGGGGTACAACTTCAGAAGTTGAAGTTGTAGGAGGAATGGAAGTGTGAGATTCACCAACTTCTGTGACAGAAGGTAGTGAAGGAGATGGATGAAGAGTACAAGGAGAGGATGGATGAGAAGTACGAAGTGGAGATGGAATAACCTGATTAGAGAGGTTTGGATCAAATGTGGAGATAGGTTCAGCAAACACATGAGCCATTCTGAACAGAGTTTCAGAGGCATCTCTTTCACCAGGATTTCTCCCTTGTCCCAGAAGAACATTGTCTAGAAAATCATCAGTGTTGATGTTTTCAGCAAAATTCATAGCATTCTGAATGATAGTATCAGGTTCTTGATCACTATCTTTAGTCAGTTCTTCAATAATAGGGGCATCAACATCCTTTTCAGCAGACATATCCATCATGTCTTCGTCATCAACCAAGTCCTCTTTTTCAGGAATTGATTCTTCCAGTTCAGTACTCGTAGCAATATAGAAGTCCTTTTTGATCAGAGACCTTCTCTTTGCTGACATCTTCTTCTTGGGGATTCTTCTGGATAGAGGAATATCTTCAGAGTCCTCATCCTCTTCAGTAGCCTTTGTACTTATCCGAGTAGAGAGGGAGATATTCTCAAGTTCTTCTCCTTCTTCTGAAGCCTCAACATTCTTTGAGAACTCCACATTCTCAAGTTCAGCAGCACATGCAATGATTCTTGCATCGGCCTTAGCCTTTGCAACAATTTCTCTTTCAGCTGCTAACTTATCTTCTGCTTCCTTCTGCTTTCTTTTCTTATCAGCAAGAGCCACAACCCTTGCAACCTTCTCAGCTTCAGCAGCCTTCTCTCTTTCAGCAAGGCGTGCGTCCTCAGCATCCTGAGCTTCCTTCTCATAAATATCCTTAGGTTTCTCAGCAACGATCTTGCCAGAGGGTTCAACACTGATTGTTGTTTGAACCATCGTGGGAAGAGGTTCTGACACAACCACTTTCTCAACAGTCAGGACCAACTTACTTGATCCTTTCTTTCCCTTGCCCTTTATGGCAGCATTCTTTCCTTTCTGTACAGCAGCCTCAACAGTTTCCTTCTGAGCAATACTCACAGAGGAGCCCTTCTCATTCTTCTTCGGAGTCACACCAAAGTTAAGGTTCCTGAAGGTATGCATCTTCAGAACCGTACTCCTACTTGTAACACCTTCTCCTGAAACCACAACAGAGGCTGCCTCAAGCAACCTAGTCAGGAGTGAGCCATAAGCTAATGCACTCACGGTAGTCACATTTTTCATCTGCCTTATCAGCATGGCAGGAAGATTGATCTTCTTCTGATTGACCAGATGCCACATAAATACCCTTTCCCTGTTGGAAACACCATTAACCCCTCCAGCCTTCGGAAGGAACACATTAGTTGTAAGATAGTGTGCCCACCTCTGGTGCTGAGTGAGCCAAGTGGCATAAGTTTCCTTGGCACTTAGATCTGGTCTGGCCCAGTTAGCTTCTGAAAAGCCATCTGCTGAACCATCATCACCTATGATGATTCCTTCATCATCAATACCGATCACTTGAGAAATAGAAGCCCTGCTGACCTCAATCTCTACTTCTCCGACTTCCGAGTGTAGAGCATCCTCCTCCTTAGAAAAGAAATGGAGGTTTTGATAGAATTCGGTGACTAACTTAGGGTAGATGAATTCATCGAGAGAAACGAATGAATTCCTGTTTTGAGCGCTAAGCCATTTGGAGATAGGTTCAGTGGATTTAACTTCATCATCTAGGAACCTAGAGGTGAATACCCTAGATTCGCTAACTTTCTTCTTGGATTCAGTGGTAAAGATGTGAGTAACAGTGATTTCTTGAGCCATAGTTGAAGATATAAGAGATTAGGTTAAGAATTTTGAGAGAAGAGAACACAGAAAATCTATGGAAATTCTAATAGCAGAGAAAATGAGAGTAAAAACTTCTAAGTATGGAAAACCCCTATTTATACCCAAACAAGGAAACCGTTCCAATTCAAAAAGCAAATACACACCGTTTAAAAGGGAACAGATAACCGTTAACCACAGAACAACGCCGTAAAATGCAGTAGATAACGCATGCTTAAATGTCAAATCATGATTAGAATTAATTATCACTTAATTATCTCAAACGATTAATCACTTAAGACACACAGAAATAATTAAACTAAATTACTGAAGTGGATAAGTCATACCAATGCCTTCTCGTAGGTTGCTGAAAGAAATACCAGCCAGAGGCTTAGTAAACATGTCAGCAAGATTCTCTTCAGAGGGAACATGAGTAATGATAATATCCTTCTTCAGAACATGATCTCTCAGAAAGTGATGCCTAATATGAACATGCTTCATCCTGCTGTGTTGAATAGGATTCTTTGAAAGATCAATTGCACTCTTGTTATCACAGAAGATTGTAATTGTTCCAGGGATTACTCCATAGTCAGCAATTTGTTGCTTAATCCAGAGCATCTGAGAAACACAACTTCCAGCAGCAACATACTCAGCTTCAGCAGTTGAGAGAGCCACATAGGTTTGCTTCTTGCTATGCCAGGAGACTAGGCACTCCCCCAGAAAATGACAACCACCAGAAGTGCTGACCCTTTTCAATTTATCTCTACCATAGTCAGAGTCTGTGTATCCTATAAGAGTAAAATCAGAACTACAGGGATACCACAAACCAGCTTCTGGTGTGCCTTTAAGATATCTGAGAATTCTTTTGACAGCAACATCATGAATCTCTCTAGGCTTTGATTGATATCTAGCACAAAAACACACAGCAAAATGTATATCTGGCCTGCTGGCTGTTAGGTATAAAAGAGAACCAATCATACCTCTGTAGGTTTTTATATCTACAGGTTTACCAGCTTTCTCTTCATCATCAATGTCTTTGCTGACATCCATTGGAATATCAACAGCATTAGAGTCCATCATGCCAAATTTCTTCAGCACTTCTCTAGTGTACTTGGCTTGATTGATAAACACACCATCATTACTTTGCTTGATCTGAAGTCCTAAGAAGAAGGTTAATTCTCCCATCATAGACATTTCAAACTCAGCCTTCATGTGGTACTGAACTCTCTACACAAAGATTCATTAGTAGCACCAAATATAATATCATCAACATATACCTGAGCTATAAGGATATCCTTGTTCTTCTTCAGAGTGAACAGAGTTGTATCAACACAGCCTCTGACAAATCCCTTAGACAGAAGGAACTTTGTCAGTCTCTCATACCAAGCTCTGGGAGCTTGTTTCAGTCCATACAATGCTTTCTTCAACTTGTACACATGATCAGGAAACTTAGGATCTTCAAAACCAGGGGGTTGAGACACATAGACTTCCTCATCAATGTAACCATTCAAGAATGCACTTTTCACATCCATTTGAAAGAGCTTGAAACCTTTGTATGATGTAAAAGCACACAAGATTCTAATGGCTTCTAATCTTGCAACAGGAGCAAAAGTTTCACCATAATCTATGCCTTCTTGCTGACTGTAACCTTGAGCAACAAGTCTTGCCTTGTTCCTCACAACACTTCCAAATTCATCAAGCTTGTTCTTCAGAACCCATCTAGTTCCAACAACCTTTATGTTGTTAGGTCTGGGAACCAAAGTCCAAACTTCTGACCTTTTGAACTGGTCAAGTTCTTCTTGCATTGCCATTAACCAGGAGTCATCATCAGCAGCTTCATAGAAGTCCTTGGGTTCCAGAAGTGACAAAAGCCACATTCCCCATGTATCTTCTGAGCTGAGCTCTGGTCATGACAAGATTATGAACAGAGTCAATTATGTTCTCTAAGGAATGATTCCTATGAGTTCTAACTTCTCTTGGTACATCCAATGAGTCTTCTGAAACTTGTTCATCATTTGTTGAATCATAAATAGGAGCATCTTCTGGCAGGAAGTTGACTTCTGGAGTGGGATTCACTTCTTGAGCTTGTTCAGCAACAGGAGGAACCACTTCAGCAACTCTGGGAGAAACATCTTCTTCTACATCAGGAGATGTAACTTCAGGAGCTTGAACTACATCTTCATCAGGAGCTCTACTATCTGCAGGGTTAGTCTCATCAAACTGTACATGAACAAATTCATCTAGAGTTTGAGTCCTCTTATTAAAAACCCTATATGCTTTACTATGTGTTGAGTAACCAAGAAAAATGGCCTCATCTGCCTTTAAATCAAACTTTGAAAGATATTCTTTTGTATTCAAAACATAACACTTACAACCAAAGGTTCTGAAATAACCTATTTTAGGCTTTCGACCTTTCCAGAGTTCATAAGGGGTTTTGTTCAGAATGCTTCTGATTAGCACTCTATTCAGAACATAGCAAGCTGTGTTCACAGCTTCTCCCTAAAAGTACTTAGGAAGCCTTCTTTCATTGATCATAGTTCTGGAAATCTCAACCAGAGTTCTATTCTTCCTTTCAACTACCCCATTTTGTTGAGGAGTTCTGGGAGCAGAAAAGTTATGATCAATTCCCTTGGTTTCACAGAATTCTTCAAACCTAAAGTTTTTGAATTCTCCACCATTATCACTTCTGATATGAACAACCTTTTCATTCCTTTCATTCTCAAGTTTCTTTATCAGAACTGAGAAGCATCCAAGTGACTCATCTTTGCTAGACAGCAAGATGACCCAAGTGAATCTTGAATAGTCATCTACAGTGACAAAGGCATACTTCTTTCCACCCATGCTCATTGGTTGAACAGGGCCAAAAAGATCCATATGAAGTAATTCCAAAGGTCTTTTAGTTGAAATGACTTTCTTAGTTTTAAAAGAGCTTCTGGATTGTTTACCAGATTGGCAAGCATTGCATAAATGGTTCTTTTTAAAACTAATTTCAGGCAGACCCTCAACCAATTGATTTCTAGCTACTTTGGCCATAAGATCCATGCTCACATGAGCAAGTCTTCTATGCCAGAGCCAGGAGGTATCCTCTTTGGACATCAAGCATATATTTTTGCAAAGATTCTCAAGATTCAGCATGAAAACATTTTCAACTCTAGGAGCAGTTAGAATAACTCCCCTTGACTTACTGTCCAAGATTTTACATCCAGAGGAGCTGAAGACAACATCTCTACCTTTATCACACAGTTGTGCAACACTCAGGAGATTGAACTTCAGGCCTCTGACTAGGGAGACATCTTCGATCGGAGGATTTGTTCCTATAGATCCAGAACCAAGTATCCTTCCTTTCTGAGCATCTCCAAAGCTGACTTTTCCACCTCTTTTAGGATCAAATGTGATGAATGCTTTTTCATCACCTGTCATATGCCTTGAGCACCCACTGTCAATGTACCACAGCTTTGACATTGATGGAGCACTCAGAGCCACCTGCAACACAATCAATTAGTGACAGGTACCCAATCCTTATTGGGTCCTTCAGAGTTAGATTTCTCTTCAGCAGGTTTTAATGATATCTCAGATTGCAAGAGGTTTTTAATATGGTACTTGCAATCCTTCAACCAGTGACCATCACTCTTGCAAAGCTTACAAAACGGAGGGTTCTTGGATCTTTCCCTTTGCTTCTTGGGAGATTTCTTCTTCTTCTTCTGAGAAGGACCAACATCTTCAGAGGCTATAACAGCACTCTCAGAGGTACCAACATCAGGAGGAGAAGCTATCTCTTTCAGAAGAGAGGGAGTGACAGGTTTCTTCTTCTTCTGGGGTTTATCACTTCCCAGAGGCAGCTTTTCCTTGCCTTTGGCTTTAGAGCCATCAGCAGGAGTGCTGAACTGTTTACACAGTTTTTCTTCTAACACTTTCATGTCAGAATAAACTTGAGTAAACCTAAGAAACTTGTCAGCCTCACTCTTGTCCAATTTCCTTTTCAGGTACTTGAACATACTATAGAGTTCTTCAAGAGAATCAAAGATATTTTGTTCAGAAGATATGTTTACCTTGGAATCATATGTAGCTTCAGGAGGTGCGGAAGTTTCTCCTGTGACATCTTCAGAAGTTGGCTCATCAATAGCCATAAAACAAATCTGAGCTTGCTCTTCCTTTTCTTCAGGATCACTGCTGGTCTCAGAGTTTGACCAGGCAGCCAGCATAGCTTTCTTGAACTTTTTCTTATCTTTCTTCAGCTTCGGGCAGTTAGGCTTAATGTGCCCCGGTTGCTGACATCCATAGCACACAATAGGCTTGTTTGGATCTCTCTTGAACTTTTCACCAGAATCAGGAGTTTTCTTGTCAAAGCTCCTGAACGGCTTCTTGTAGTTTCCACCTCTGCCTTTTCTAAAGGCCTTCTTGAACTTCCTGGTCAGCATAGCCAGTTCCTCATCTTCAGAGGATTCTTCAGAAGATTCTGCTTTCAGGACTACTCTTTTTCCTTCTGACCTTTCTCTTAGGTCATGATTCTTTAATGACATCTCATGAGTAATCAGAGACCCAATGAGCTCATCATACAAGTAATAGCTCAAATCCTGAACTTCTTCAATAGCAGTCTTCTTGGCTTGCCAAGACCTTGGTAAGCTTCTGACAATCTTCTTCACTCGATCAGATTCTTCGATGTCTTTTCCTAAACTCTTCAAGTCATTGACTATCTTGGTGAATCTAGAGTTCATATCTGAAATAGATTCTTTATCAAGCATTTCAAATAACTCATATTCTCTCATGAGTTGGTTGACTTTAGATTGCTTCACTTTTCCTGTTCCTTCATATGTGACTTCCAGCTTGTTCCAAATGTCCTGTGCAGTTTCACAAGAAGAAACTTTGTTATATTCAGTAGCTGTAAGTGCACAATGCAACATATTTATTGCTGAAGCATTAGTTTGGAATGTCATCTGTGTATTCTCTCTGAGGAATAACAACATTCCCTAAACCTTGTTCCATTCTGGTAGGAATGAAATCACCATCAGTGATGACATACCAAACACTTATGTTCTGAGCTTGGATGAAGTACATCATCCTTTTCTTCTAGTATGAGTAGTTGTTGCCATTAAATAATGGAAGTCTAGTAGTGGAAGAACCTTCTGGAACTATGAAGTGAGAAGAATTCTCAGGCTGGTGTCTACTAGCCATCTCTATTGATTCTGAAATGATCTTACACTTAGATTGTTAGATCTTTAGTAAATATGCGAAGTAACCTGGCTCTGATACCACTTGTTGGCCCTATCAAGAACAGAATCACCTAGAGGGGGGTGAATAGGTGTCAAAGTTGAAAACTGAAAATTTCTAAGTTTTTCGGGAAACTTAATTTTCAGAGTCAAATTTCCTCAGAGTCAGAAGCTAGCTTACAGAAGTTGCTTCTGAGGGAAATTCTGCCTAAACACAGTTAGACTGTTTTCAGCAACAGAAGTTCTGATTTGAGAACTTCTGGACAGTCTTCTGAACAAAGACAATGATACTTTAGAGAAAATTTGTTTCAGCACTAAATATAAGCAAGTACACAGAAGCAAAAATAACAAGTATAAGAGGGAGAAAGAAGTTCAGGAGATCCTGATTGAACAATTCGATTTATCCAAGTTCGCCACAGAAGTCCTGTGACTACGTCTTGTCCCCTGAGGTCGCAGCCTACAGAGATTTTATAAATCCACTATTCAGAACTTTTATGGCAAGTTCAGAAGCTCCTTTACATCAACAGAACTTAAGCTAATTTCTCACTTAGTTCTGACTAGTCTAAAAAGAGTTAAAGGATTTCCACCAGAACAAACAATACTCTGTTTTCTGGATTTCTCACCCAACTCTAATCTCAACTAGATTTCTCTCTTTAAATCTAACTGAATATCACAAACGATATCAGTTTACAAGATTCCTATATCTAAATGACGCCTCAAGTGCGAGGTGGCATTTTTTGATGGAGCAGAAAACACATACTTACAATACTTGCAAACAGCTTTAGTGATACCCGAATTCTTGTCTTTGATTTTAGTGAAGTGCTCCCACACATCTGATGTTTGCTTTGGTCTTTTTGATGCAGGTTGGCCATTTTCAACCTCAATAACTTCTGTTGCAGTTTGAGCATTTGGAACATCGACCCTCATTGTGGTTTGAGGGTTCAAAACATCAGTTGTTGTTGTAGTTTGAGGGTTTGGGGCAACTTCAGATTGAGCATTTGGTGGACTTGCAATACCAGTGCTAGCAATCTACAATTTAGGAATTCAAAGTTAGTCTGAATCTATGTAAATTACAAGGTAAATTAAAAAAATCAACAAGGCAGATTTTTTATAATAACACTATGACATATAAAAGATAATTACAATAAGTATTAAACACAGAATGTTAGACAATTGATAAACAAAATGCAAATATTAAAATTTTGACATGAACATGTCTATTTGACATGAATAGGTCTATATTTAATGAATTATTTCTTAAGAATGACTATAAATCAAATGTAAAAGGAGTGATAAAGATTATACCTTTGTTGTCAAAACTTCAGATTCAAGAGATTTCTCCATTGTTAGGGACACTTGAGCTTCAAGAGATGACTGCATATTAATGTTTGCTAAGTAAATTAGTTGAAGTGATAACAGTAACTAAAAAAAATGAGAAAATGATTCAAAGATAAGAAATTAGTTCAAAAATTACTGATTTTAGTTCATGACTTTATTTAAGCAATATTTCTCTTATTTTTTTAACTAAACTGTCAACAAATAGATATAGATTAAAAAAAATAGGAAATCATCGTGACCATTTGTACATTTACAAATCTGTAACTCATTAACTATAAGCAAAACCATAGCTTAAGAATAAACATTCCAAAAACCATAAGTTCTAAACTAAAGTTAAACAATAAAAAATAAAGCCTTAAGAAAATGCAAGAATAAACAAACACACAAAGAAAAATTCAGAAATCTACCAAAAAATAAACAAGAAAGATAACTTACTACTGATGGTGAATCAAGGGTGAATGTCGAAGCAAAAACAACTGATAAGCAGAGAGCAAAGACAAGAATAGAAGATCTAAGGGATGAACAACAATAATAAAAGATCTAAAGGTAAATGAAATATGATATCAAAGTCTCAAAGGTGTGTAAAAAATGGGAGGAAGATGAAGAGATAAAGTTTCATTTTGGAGGCGGCTAAAAACAAGCGTTAATGAGTAATTGGGAAACCTTAGTATAAACATTGTGTATATATAGCCCATAAGGTCACAATTGTAAACTCATAGAAACCCTACACATTACACATATCCATAATCTTCTTTTTGTGAAAAAATTAATTCTATTAAATCAATTAGCAATATGAAAAGTTCCCTCAATAAAAAAAATAGGGAATATGAAAAGTCAAATAAATACTAGGAATATATCTATATACGTGGCGTAAAAAAATGAATTTGCTTACAGTTATTTTTTTAAGTGGTACTCTTAACATATTTGTTAAACCTTCACTAATTATAACTTATAATAAGTATAATTAATTTATTTATATTTAAACTTCGGGCCGGGTCGGGTTAGATTGGATTTTTTAGCTAAATCCTAAGCCCAACTCAACTTATGTTCGGGCTTAGACGGGCTTAGACCAAGTCGGGTCAAATTAAAAATACATATGTCCAAGTCCAACCCATTGAGTGCGGGTTTGAACGGGCCGGGCGGGTCAATGGGTTGTTGATCAGGTCTATTGAAAAGTGAGTAATAATTATAATGTGTCCTATATAAGTATTAGTAGGAGTTGTATATATCTTTAACAAAATACACTATTTATTTAAAATCTAAAATTAATAAAATAAAAGGATTGAAAACTTATAACTCGCTAAAAAATGGCTTAGTGTAAAGATTTAAATACAAATATCATGATTAACAAATATAAAAATTAAAAGAAAAACAGAAAATGAAAACATATAGAGGGGACATTGAATAAATGTAAAGTAGACAATAAATACACACAATGATTTTTACGAAATAAATTTTAAATTGATAAAGACAAAAATACAAAGAAAATATCAAATTATTTTTATTTTTTTTATTATCCTAAAAAAACTTGATATTTTCACTATTGCCCTCTCTGCTTGCATGAAAAAATAATGTCTTCGCTTCTTTCACTCCATATTTTCCTTCCTTCCCCATCTTCATCCTTTGTTGCTGTTTGCATTGTTTACATTAACCATTAAGTTAAACTAAATAATAATACAAGAAAAAAAATAAAAATAATTATATAAAACGAAATTGAAAAATAAAGAGCAATAATTGGCAAGTTGACAATTGCATTATTTGGTTCTGGCAAAACATGTTGGCCAAATTGATGAACTTGTTTTCATGTTATTTTGCCAAAATGTATAGCTGGAAGACTTAATTGGTTTCATACCAAGTTGAAGTGTAATTTTGCTATATAAGCCATTGTAAGATGCAGAGAAATGTGAGTAGGAGGAGTGTGAGAGTGTAGAAGAGAAAATGTGAGGCTTACAGAGAAGTCTCTTGTGGAGGTTATTGAGAGCAAATGTGGGGAGTGATATAGAGTGTTTTGGGAAATACTCGGGTGTAGAAATTCGTAGGAATGTTCTCGGGTTAGAGGTTTCCATAAACTCTCTTGTATTTGTTCCAGCTCCAATAATGAAGTTATCTCCTCTCCCGTGTTTTTTCCCGTTGGGGTTTTCCACGTAAAATATCTGTGTTTATTTCATATTGTGTTTGAGTTGTCAGTAATTTCTATTCCGCCTATCAAGCTTGAATAATCAATACTAAATTCGATCCTCAATTTCCTAACAACATCTACTTTTACAATATTCTTCGAATTGTTTTTTCTAAACCAAATTGTTAATTATTACACACCTTCGGATGTAGGGTGCCGACGGCTCCAAGCTCGGTGGTCGCGGAGGCGGTTATGGTGGCACCAAATGCTCCTCTTTCCATCCTCCTCCTCTGGCCCGTCGATAAAGAGTGTTGAAGCTCAAGGAGGTATTGCCAGGATTTATAAGATTTATTTTTTATAACCAAAGGTTCAAGTCTTCAAGAGTTTTCAGTTTTGTAACTAAGGAGGAGATAAATGTTTTAATTTTCTTTTGCAAAATAAAGAGCTTGTCTTTTGAAGATTTTATAATAGGAGAAGGGAAGATATTAATTATCATCTTTTTTACATTTTCCAAATATATGAAGATATATGGAAGAGCTTTATGGGTATCATTGAGCACAACTATTATAATTATAATAGATTCTCTGCATTGCACAGGTATTAGGTATGAAATTCATCATCACTTTATACTTTATAGGATGTTTGATATAAGAGTCAAATAATAATCAAACCATTACATTCAAATTCCATGGTAACATTGAAAATACATCAAAAAAATTAAGAGTAAAGTTGTACTATCCTACGCCATAGAAGTTAATCTACAATTATCAAATATAGAGTAGAAAAAATTCAAATAATCTCCATTTTTTTCTTTTAAATATATTTTTATTAAAGTGTTGTTACTTAATCGACTGAGCCAGAATCTCAAACTGATATTTAAAACTAACACTATCTTTTATATTAATCTCCGACACACCCTTTACGCGAATGTTACTTACGCTTGAAGCGTGTACAAAATCGGCCCAATTCACCATGTTTTGAATTCAACAAATATCGACATTGTCAGAAATCGAACTTAGGATTCGATTGTAGAGATTTTGATACCATGTTATTTAACCGATTAACCTAAAAATTTGAGTTGATAATTAAAATTAACAATATCTTTCATACTAATCTCTACTGATAATAACTAAGGTCTTGTTCTTTTTTACTTATATTCAGCACATTTTAGCAATTTCAGTTTAGTTTAGTTCAACAATTTCAGTTTTATTCAGCAATTTCATTCAGAAATTTCAATTCAGTTCACTAATTTCAATTATATTAAGTAGTTTCAGTTCAGTTCAATAATTTCAATTCTATTCAACAATTTCAATTCAGTCCAGCTTTTTTCTATTCAATAAAAAAGAACGGCCCTAAAATCATTAGGCGAATGCTTCTCTCAAAAAGTAAGTAATTGAATGGAAACAAAACTAGTGAGGGGTCTATATGATGGGCTTAAAAAGCCCAAACAATGGTGGAATACAACCATGATAAAAAAGCATTTGATTTGAGTTTTGATTGACCATTCGCGTGCTTCAGTTAATAAATTCTGAATTCAAATCAACACAAGCAGCAGATCATAGTAAACGATGAGTCCAAAAGCAAGATCAAAGGGAAAGCCACGAGGACGAACTCCGGCGACCGCCGAGCGCGGCGGCGGCGGCGGCGAAAAACCAGAATACCTAAGCAACGAGTCAAAGGTAGAAGTAAGCAGCGATGAAGAAGGGTTTAAAGGAGCTTGGTTCAAAGCCAAGATCGTCACAAACTCAAACAACAAACACAAAAAAAGAAACCAAGTGTTTGTTGAGTACGAGGATTTACTCGCCTCGGATTCTAACCCAAATGTAGCATTGATTGAAGCTATGGACACTTCATTCATCCGCCCTGTTCCTCCCCCGCCTCAAAGTGATCAGAAGTACGAGGTGTACGATGTTGTCGATGCTTTCCACCGTGATGGATGGTGGAAAGGGGTTGTGAGTAATGTGGAAGTATTGAAAGATGACATAAGAAGGTACATTGTGGTTTTTGAAACCCCACCTGAGAGAATCTCGTTTAGGGGTTTGGATTTGAGGTTTCACTTGGATTGGTCTCATGGACAATGGCTTGGACCACATAAGCAAATGGTGGGTAACCCTTCTTTTTTTAATCAAAAGGTTGGTACTTTATGCATTTCATGCATGTGGGTGTTTAATTCGTAAGTGGATGGATACAGACACTTCTTTTTATTAGCGTTTTGGTACATTTTTTGCTTGTTTACATTTTCGTATGTCTCTAAACCATGTCTGTGTTCGCGCATCATAGGTCAAATTTCTTCTTCGGCTGAATGCATCGACCCCGACAATTCTTTTTATTAGCGTTTGCCGATTTTGAAATTACATTTCTTGCATGTCTTCATTTTTGTGTCTCTAAACCGTGTTCGTGTCCGTGCATCATAGGTTAAATTTCTTCTTGGGCTGACTGCATCGACCCCTTTTTTTGATAAATCTTTTTTTGATAAATTAGAAGGAGCAGGATTCGAACTCTTGTCTCTCCCTATTCACACATTGCTGAGTGTACCAATTGGGTGGTATTGACCCCTAATATTGACCCCTAATATTTACAATAACCACCTACTTTCTATGCCAATCCCATTTTTCTAAAAATAATAATATATTGTGTGGGATCCAAGATCAAGGAGGGACATGAGTTTGAGGATAATGGATTGTCTTTTTGTCACTTTCACCAACTGCATGCAAGGGTTAATAATTCACTTTAACCAAGTTTAGAACTAAAACCAAATTCAGGGGTCTATAATATAATTCAAGTTAACCATGTTTAGGTATCAATAAGTTGAGTCATTTTAACCAAGATCTGGGGTTAATGAGTATCATTTTTAGTAAATTCATTAGTTAATAGTTCATTTTTAGTAAGTTCATGATGTCTTTTCTCATTTTGGTCTACTGATGTATTTAGCTTAGCCACCTCCTGATTAAAATGATGAGTAAAATAAGGATGAAGTTCAGTAAATTCTGTTCTTTTATACCTTTAAACAAAATGAGGTGGAGGAGGAGGAGGAGGTTTAGTAATTTATGAATGTATTTATGATGCCATTTTTTACTCTGCAAAGTCTACTTCATGCTTCAATAAGGACTTTACTTGCATTCATGCATGCATTTTCTCCACATTGTTACTTAAAATCTCATACACATGACTCATTTTTGTTTAATTGATCCTTCATAGAGAATGAATGGGCTACAAATTGCCAAAGGAATGGATGTTGAAGTCAATTTCGACAGAGAAAATCTCGAAGATGCTTGGTCCCCGGCAACTGTTACTGATGAAGTTGGCTTCAATTCTTTCGAAGTGGAGTATGATCATAACCATTCCAAAGAAACCATTGATTCATTCCATATTCGAATTCGCCCTCCTAAGTTGGTGGTCGAAAAATTTAACATCTTGGAAGGTGTAGATGCTTACCATGATTCTTGTTGGAAGATGGCTACCATTCAGAAAATTCTCACAGACGGAAGATATTGTGTCCTTTTGAAGTCTGAAGATAAGGAGATAGAGTTGAGACAGTCCGACATAAGGCCGCACCTACATTTGACCAATGGCAAATGGACTAGTTTGAGCTACAGGGTATAATTCTTTCATTTTCTTTCGTTCGATTTGGTCATTCATTCTAATTTAATGTTTCAGACTAATTTAACCGTTAAATTGATATTCAAGCTGATCTTATGAGCAAAGTTGAAGGAACAAATGAAGCAAAGTTGCTGTCTTTCTTGCATTTTTCTTATAGTATGATTATTGCAAGCTTATTTATACACTAACATTGCCATTAATCAAATCATGATACATATTTTGGCACCATTTATGGCTTTGACACTGTCTTCATTGCTTGCGAAGTTAAACATCTGTCTTCATATGCTCTTTCGTTAAGAGGAAAAAATCATTTCTCGAGAAGCCAATTCTAGTCATATAGAGTTTCGAGTTTGAAACACCATCGGTTCTGTATTTCGTTGTTAATGGTTTGTCTGAAAAACCTTGATGACTGATGAGGCTGTTCCTTATCTAGCACAATGAGAAGTTTACTATTTAGCAGCTTAGAGTTCGAGTCTTTTGTTTTGATGACAACATTTTGTAAGTTGGTATATCAGAATAACAACTGAGACATTTGAGTTTGTTTCAGGAAATACCAGATGGTGCACTGTGTGAAGAACAATCGGCACTTATTGATAATACTGCAAAACACTCGGAAGGGAAATCTTCTGTTAAGAAGTTGAGGAAAAAGTCAACCCCTCTTAGTAAAAGCCCAAACAGTAATAAACTAAACAAGACTCCTCCTGAAAGTGAGGAGACACTTGCAAGCGATTCCCGGAAGTCTGCCAGTAGTTTATCTCCCGAAGATTTTCATCCAATCTCAACGTTAATAAAGTCATCCAACCGTTTATCTCCTGGAAATTCTCATCCAGTTTCGACAGTAATGAAGTCAGCAGAAGAAGTCACAGGCTCGTTGTCTGATCAGGGTGCAAATCTACCAGTTGTGGGATCTAGCAGTCGGAACAAGGGAATGAACATCGTAAGTTTACCACATGATCTTTCTTTAACTTTATTACTGTTCGAATAATTGGCTACATATAAAAACGAATTGAAATGGTGCGTAAACATTTCAACTAAGATAGTATTCATTGCCGACGTGAATGAATTTATATGTATTCTAAGTATTTCAACAGATTGTTTATTGTCTATTGATTCAATGGTTTTGTTATATACTTGGTAAAACAGAGTTTTGTTATTGATTTCTTTTCTATGTTCCTAATGTTCGTACGAGTATGCATTACATGTTAAGATTGCTTTTGTTATGAATGAAGGACTCTAAGCAACAAGAACAAGAAGCTGGGCATGAAAGTGGAAAGGCAATGTCCTCGAAGAGGAAAAGTCCTGAAGAAGATGGACAGAAGGAAAATGGGAAGGTAGTGTCCTCAAAGAGGCAAAGTCCTCAAGAAGGTAGACAGGAAAAGGGAAAGGCGATGCTCTCAAAGAGGCAAATTACTCGATGTCCTCAAGAGGCTGGACAGGAAAGTAGAAAGGAAGAATTCTTAAAGAGGCAACGTCCTGAAAAAGCTGGAGAGGAAAATGGAAACGCAACGTCCGCAAAAAGGCGAAGTCCTCAAAGTCGTCAAGAAGCTGGAAATGAAATTGGGAAGGCAATTGTTGATTCTGTTATGAGTGAGCAAGTTCCTGCTGCAGGTAAACACCACATATATAACTCATACATATATGTTAAATATTCATTTTGGAAAAGCTAATGTTTTACAGCTGGAGAAGACAAACAAAATACAGATTCTGCTGAAACCACCAATCAGATACTGTATATGAATAATGGCATTTCTCATACTCGATTGCCTACATTTTCTGGCCCATATGCTGAAAATTCTTCCCATCTTCCTCATGAGGTATTTCTGAGCCAGTTATCAAAAACAACATTAACAATAAAGCACAGAAATTAGAGAACAACTTGTGGAAACTATTGATTGTGATATTTTTCCTTTAATTTGTTGGACAGGAGCTTGATATTCAAAAGGAGAGTAAAGATAAAGGTGCTGAGATATCACCTCAATAATTGCTACATAATTGTGTATGGAAAGTCTAAGCTATTTGATTTCATACAGGTGAAGAACACAATGTTTCTGAAGGCACTGCAAGCAAAATGGACACTGAAGTCTGTGTAGGTATGGATAGAATTAATGTTGTCGTATTGGTATCAATTAAGGTTGAGTTAAGTGAAAGTGACTTGTAGTCGTTTAAGCTATGGTGTTTCTGATTCAAAAAAAGGTGATATTGCTTGGTCGAATATTGTATTGATACTTACTAACTCAGTCTTGTGTCTGTATGTGAATTGCAGACCACACAACAGAAGTGGGTGCATCTTGTGACACAGTCAATGGTGATCTAGCTCTATCTACGTGCCTTCCAAGTAATAATCTATCATGATTGTGGACCATCAACATATTACATTTTTTATGTTGATACTAACTAAAGTCAGTCTTCTGTTTTCTATGTGAATTGCAGACCACACAACAAATGTGAAGGTGGGAGCATCCTGTGACATAGTCAATGGTGATGATCTACCTCTATCACCATGCCTCGGAAGTATATATCATCTCTCTCATGATTTATGATGACTAACATATTAATTATTTTTGTGATTTTGGACTAGCTTGCTGAAATATGATTATGTTTCAGGGGATGTTCAAGCAAGCAGTCAGCTACTAGTGCAGGAGCAGCAAGAGTTGCCTTTCGCAAAGACCGCATCTCTTTGGCAGCATGTTGAGTCGCTACAAGTTTTCAAATGGCTGCCACAAAAACCACATTTTAGTCCTTTATTGAAACACGTGGAGGAAGTACGTGAAGGATTTGCTATTGGTAATATGTTGAACTTCGCTTGTTTGGTGGACAACACGTTGAAGTTGACAATTGATAAGCCTACAAGTGTTTTCGACGGCTATTCAAAAGCTCTTAGTGACCTTGAAATGCATGGATTTGATGTTAAGCCAGTGGTAGATCGAATCAACAAGTTGTTGGCCATCAAAATTAGGGAAGAAGAGGTGAAAAATCAATCAAAAGATTTAGATAGTGAGATTGCGGAATATGATAGTGAGAGAGGGAAGTTAGGGGAAGAAATGAATGCTCTTGAGGAAAGGATTAGGGAGTTAGAGGAACAACATGCTATGAAAATGGTGGAGAAGGTGACCAAGGATTCAGAAAGCAACCGTCTAAAAAAGAATGCGAATAAATTAAAAGAAGAATTGTTGGATATGAAGCTAGATTTCGAAACTGAAGTTGGTGCGCCGTGGTAGTTTTGTAGTTACGAAACACTGGTAATATAATGTAAGAATGGTAGTACGGGTAGTAGTAGTGTTATGTTATGTTCTTTTAGGAAGTACTAGTGTTGTTAATGTAGAGTTCAGAAATGATGGAAATGGAGAAAGAAAGATGTATATATGTGCCCATCTGATCTCATCTCATCTCATCTCTTCTTATCTGTTGACAATGATCATCCTACTTAGAGTTTCAGATTAATACAGCTCTTCTGTTGATTTCTTAGATAGCAGGTTTAATGTCTTAATTATGTTAAGAGTTCAAACCTCCTTTAACAGCTCTTCTGTGTTACTGTTTCACTTCCAGCTTACAAATTTTTTATATCTCTTTACAATGCTGAGGTGCCAATGCAGACCAAACCTGGTCAGAATTTTATTCATCTTGAACTTGAAGCTTGTCGACACTGAATTTTTTGCTCAGCTCTAGCTCAGGATAAGTTTGGCTTGAGCTCTAACTTCTCAAGCCCATCTCAAAGCTTGTCGAGCCTAAAATTCTTCGTTTGGCTTGAGCACTCGAAAAAATCTTGCGAATTAGCTCGATTTCAATGTTTTGATTTTATTGGTTATTATCTAATTTCAGTCTTTTAATTAAGAAAATACCAATTTTAAACTTAAACCAAATTCCACATATAATTTACAACAAATTTTAACAAAGCTTTAATATAATTCGAATTTAACAAAGTTCTCATATAATTCAAATTTACAGCAAATTTTATGGTTTTACATTTACAACAAATTTAAAAGTAATAAATTACATTTAGTAATTGAAAAATAGGTAAAAACCGAGCTTGCTTGTGAAATTTTGAGCTGAATCTTATGAAGTTTGGGCCCAAGTTGATTAATGCTTGAGATCCTGAACTTGAGTTCAGGTCTTGAAAGAACTCTAGACTCTTCACTATTTGAGAAGCATTTATAAAACATATTCCTTGGTTATCAGTAGCTCTTTGATCTTAATTAAATGCTCTAATAAAAAGTAGGTCTATTAATTGAATGAAGTTTAGACTTTTTGATTAAGATCAAACGATGACTGATCAACTATAAATTGATCAGTTATTGACCAAGGGAATGAGACTCTAAAACATAATAACTTTTTTGGTATCTTCATTTTAAATGTTCATTTGTTTGAAGAATTTATACTTTTTAAAGGTAAATTGCACCACAGGTACCTAAACTATGCTCCTTTTCCCAAACAGGTACCTAAAAACTATTTTTCCTCATCTAAGTACCCAAATTATCGATAACCGCTCAAATAAGTACCTAGTGACCTCCTATTGCCAATTTCCCCCAAGTCAACGATAGTCAACGCCGGTTCGCCCAACTTTAACCTGGTCCGACCCAAAGTTAAAAAAACCCAAAACTGGAAAAGTCCTTTTTACCCTCAAATTTTTTTTCCCTCTCAAAACCTCCAGCACTCCAACTCCCAACACAACGGTTCTCTCTCCTCCCTCAGCTCTCTCTCCTCGAAATCGCATGCTTTCTCTCTCATCTCCTATTCTCTCTCTTACATTAATTTTTTGAAATTTGAGATGTAAAAAAAACCGCAAATCAACAAATAGAATCGGTCTCAAACCTTTCACGATTCCTAACTGTTAAAACTGACCAGGAGGAAGAACATAGATCATATGAAAACGAAGAAGAAATTCCAGTCGACTAAGAAATAACACATACCGTGAGAAAACGAAGTAGAAAATCCAAGAACCGAAGAAGAAAACGGTGAGAGTCAGTTTCTCTCTCTCTCTCTCTCTCTTTGTTATAATGCCCATTTTTTTTCTTTACTTTGTACATTTGCCCACTTTATATACAATACTGAGAAGGAATTTTTTGGGTTTAGGGCTTAAAGTGGACCACTGAAGTGTCCAATCTTACTTTCAAAGAATCTCTGGACCACATTGTTTGGAAGTTTCGAAAATGGCCAATATTCAATATGTGATGGTGCCAGGTGAGTTTTGTTTACTAATTTATAAAGTATGTAAGAAATTTATGGTGTTTAGTGTCTTTATAATAATGGTGGAGGTTCAGTGGTTGGTGCATGTTGTTATGGGGGAAATAAATGTCCATGGAAAAGGGGTTATTGTCTGGAATCCATTGGTTTGGGTCTGACTTTTGTGTTAAAATAATAGTAGTTTGGTTGTGGTAGTATTATATAGGTTAAAATGTGTTAAATGTGTTCCTTTGTGGTGACATTGTTTGCCTTTTGTGACTTATAATAGAATATAATATGCATTTGTTTTATATCTTGTAGCCAAGAGTGAGTTCAACTCATTTTGCCTTTCCATACGTTATGGTGGAAAAATGAAGGCGAACATGTATGCTGGGGGGAGATGTCACTTATGGAAAAAATGTCATTATGACACCATATCACTGATATGTATTGATAGAAGGTTAAAGTCTATAGGACAAAAAGGTAGATTGCAGTATTGGTGGAAGAGTTACGAGGGAGGGTACATTAAGAAAGACTTGCAATTGCTAGGGAGCGACATGGATGTTCTTAACATGGCTAGAGTTGGAAGTCCGTCCACAGAAATACTATTGTATGTGAAAAGAGTTTCAGTCCTTGAAGTTCAAAGACTTGTTACACAGATGAGAGAAATGAACGAACGTCATGGCTGTGTAATTGAAGAACTTGATGAGGATGGAAATGTAATGGGTGAGGCTGATGTTCGTGAAGAGCCTATGATGATGGGGAATATGGTACATTTTGAGGATGAAGAAGATTGAGAGGATGCTGACTTTTTTGGTGGAGCAGGTTTAGGGTATTACTTTCCAAGTGATGTTGATATGCCAGAGCATGAAGGGAATGAGGGTGAAGAAGAACAAGTTAATGAGGTGGAAGAAGAACAAGTGAATGATGGGGAAGATATGAATTTAGGAGAGGATGATGAAATACATGGTGGGATAGATAATGAGAATGTAGGTGTACATGAAGAGCAAGCACAAAATGTGAATTTAGGGGAGGATGATTGTTGCGTTATTTCTGCAAGTGCACAGTTTCGCATATATAAAAAGATCGTACCCAGAGAGATGGAACGATATACTTAAACTTTCTCTTACTCGCGTTCGTTTTCTTTTCAAAAATAGTTAAAACGATAATCCTTATTGATTTGGTTGAATAAAACACAACTTACTGTACCATTCACGTATAACATATACTTTAAGTCACCAAACGCACATGTTTGGATTTCTATTCATTCTAAAGGCAAAGACAACAATTCATTTAAGCACGTAAACACAATATTGAATAATCTTAATATACTTAAATTAATCTCGATATAACTTATTCCGATCTCTCGATACATGCAAACAAGTTAACCACATATGAACATCAATTATACACTAACCGAACCTATTCGTATTAATCTTATGACCGACTACAATCACACATGTAAAACTAGATTATAACCTAAGCAACCGAACCTATTCATATCACAAGATTATAAGTTAATGAAAAACACAAGTTTATATAATTAGTAACTATTTTGATGTAAATATCTTACTTAACATGCAAACTTATTAATTCAAGAACATAAGCATATGAAGAACATTAATCTCTTAATAAACTCAATATCATATTCATACAAGATGTAAACAGAAAATCAAAGTTGGACAGAACATAAACAAGTAAAAGAAATCAGCGGTATCAATCCTTTTTACTCTACTCGGAAGGCGTGTCAAGCCTCGGGGCGTTCTTGCTCGGATTTCCTTCGATGAACGGATGACCAAAGTTGATCTCTCGATCTAAACTACAATGCCTTATGAAAGAAACGAAATCTTACTGAGTTTCTGATCTGAATACTCCGCTGGAACTATGTATGTTGGGCGAATTTACGGGTAATGGTGTACGGGAAATGTAAGTAAGTATTTAGCGTTTCTTTCTTGTAAATTTTGTCAACCATCCGAATTTCAGACAAGGATGGTGTATTTATAGGCACCAAGAGGTGTGTTTCAAAGGGTTACAACCTTTAAGGAATGGTCGTGTCCGTGGGAAAGGTGTACGACCTTTCGGAAGGGTTGTATGGATAAGAACGACGAAGGAAATCCATTTCTGAAGATTCTGACACCCGGCGCGCCAGAGGCAAGTTTTGCCTCTACAGAGACAAGGCCAAAAACATGAGCAGCGCGCCAGAGGCAATCCTTGCCTCTGGCGTGCAACCTGTAGGTTGCACATCTCGAGTCTTTTCTTCGATTTTCCAACTTAAGCTTACACGTAACTTCTCCGCATGACCTTGCATGAACTTGTATGAACTCACATGACTTCTATTGCTCGCTTTTGGCTCGAACTAACATCAAATTGCTATGTTTTCATAAGATTGAGCTGAGAACATCAAAACAAACACAAAGTAGTGAAATTGCCCCTATCCTAGATATTTCTAAGCTAAATGAGCTAAAACTATATGAAATGTTATGAAAAATATACGAAATACATAGCTAAATTAAGTACATTTTGGACTTAACAAATCCCCACAGTTAAACTTTTGCTTGTCCTCAAGCAAATAAAGGATCTAACTTAAGTTTACCTCTATCAACTTCCCAAAGTAGTCATTATATTAACCTAACCTTATATGAAAATCAATTTGTTATTCTAACATCTTGTTTTGATGACTTAATTAAATAAATTTTTTTATATTATGCTCCATAATATGACAAAATGATTTTAATCATATACTATATACTTAAATGTTTATATAACTCTAGATTATTTATTAAAAGATATTTCAACGAGCTTTAAAAAGAAATATCTAGAGTTATCCCGAGAAAGTATATGATTTAACTTTTGATCTTACGTGCTCTAACTTATGCCATATTTACTTGAGATCAATAGTTTTTATATATGTATGCCATGAACTTAATTGTGTGAATATGAAATATATTGTGGACTAACTTTACGAAGTTCATAAATTCTACGACATCTCTACTTCACTAATATTTCCGGTAAATACATACTTGCCATGATGTTGATTAAACATATTTATCATCCATATTTCTAACAATATTGATACATTTTATTGATGATAATATATGTATGTATGGAATTCGATATTGGTGTTTAATGTCTTACAAAATATGTTCATCTCAAGGATTAATCTACACCATCCAAATTACATCTTGATCTTCATCCTACGGCTACGGTTTGAACTTGTTCAACAAGTTTGAGATCCCATCAAAACAACTCATGTTGTACCTTCAAAGCTCTCTCAACCTCTCCTTTATGCACGAAAACCGAGGTATCTATGCAAGAGAGGAAGCTTTAGTCAACAAGTCAAGAAAGTACACTTACAAGTGAAATAAAGGTGACTTAAAGTTGACATTTGATGGAGATAAAGTTGTCATACGAAATGACATTGCTTCCAACGGCTAAGTGAAGATTTGTTGTTCAAATTCGGACACCAATGACTCTATTTCAGCTTATATAGCCGGGAAGTTCAACAGTTGAAGGCAAGGAAAAACATCGAGAATTAAAGCTATCATACGAGAGATATCAAAGCTTTGATTAATATTTTCCTTCAACTGTATTAAGAGAGTTTGAGTGTAATATTACTTAATTCAAAAAGATATAGTAAAGATTAAACGGTGGGGTTTAATCTGGATTTTACACTAGATCCTTATAAAAGTGTAAAAGGTTCTTAATCACCCGTCAGCTTATGAGAGGTTAACACTGAGCCTTGAAAGTGTCATAAGTTTCTTAGTTGAGCTTGAGAAAAACTAAGAGAAGTCACTCGACGCTTGGAGTTCGAGAGAGTAAATACTAATAGAGGTATTTGCTGGCAGTGTCTCGGATTGTGAGAACTGTCTCAGGCTTGATTTCTTCCCGTAAAGAAATCATAGTGGAAAATCTCGAGAGGTTCTCTCGGGGACAGGATTAGGCTCACAAGGAGACCGAACCTGGATAAATAACTGTGTCAAATCCTTCTATCCCTAATCTCTTTATTATTGCTATTTAATCACTTGCTCTGCATTTAATTATATATTATTAACTGCTTGTGATTAATCGTGTTTAAACTGCTTATACTCTTATTTCTTTTAAACAACTGTTTCTTCCGCAAAACTTTTTGAACTGTTGTTTATTTTAATAGACAAAATATTTAAGAGTATATTAAGTTATTTTAAAAAGCAATAAATCTTATTTACCCCCCTTCTAGTCTTTATATAGTCATATTTGGGCCAACAATTGGTATCAGAGTCAATCTCTTTGCCTATAAAGTCTAACAACTTTAGAGAGATTCGTAAATGACTAACAAGACTATTAATTTTCCAGGGAACATGTCTACACAGATGATTCCTGAGGGACAGTCTACAGTTAGACCGCCCCTATTTTATGGAGTAAATTACTCCTATTGGAAAAATAGGATGAGAAATTTTATTCAGTCTTCCGATATTTTTGTTTGGAAAAATATTAGAGATGGTTCAACTATTCTCACAAAAATAGTTGACGGTGTCAAAATAGGAAAGACTGAATCTGAATACACTGATGAGGACTGGGAACAGTTGCAATTAAATACTAAAGCTATTAATATTTTACATTGTGCTTTAGATACTTGTTGGCCCTATTAAGAACAGAATCACCTAGAGGGGGGTGAATAGGTGTCAAAGTAGAAAACTGATAATTTCTAAGTTTTTAGAGAAACTTAAATTTCAGAGTCAAATTTCCTCAGAGTCAGAAGCTAGCTTACAGAAGTTGCTTCTGAGGGAAATTCTGCCTAAACACAGTTAGACTGTTTTCAGCAACAGAAGTTCTGATTGAAGAACTTCTGGACAGTCTTCTGAACAAAGACAATGATACTTTAGAGAAAATCTGTTTCAGCACTAAATATGAACAAGTACACAGAGGCAAAAATAACAAGTATAAGAGGGAGAAAGAAGTTCAGGAGATCCTGATTGAACAATTCGATTTATCCAAGTTCGCCACAGAAGTCCTGTGACTACGTCTTGTCCCCTGAGGTCGCAGCCTACAGAGATTTTATAAATCCACTATTCAGAACTTTTATGGCAAGTTCAGAAGCTCCTTTACATCAACAGAACTTAAGCTAATTTCTCACTTAGTTCTGACTAGCCTAAAAAGAGTTAAAGGATTTCCACCAGAACAAACAACAACTCTGTTTTCTGGATTTCTCACCCAACTCTAATCTCAACTAGATTTCTCTCTTTAAATCTAACTGAAGATCACAAACGATCTCAGTTTACAAGATTCCTATTATGAACTTGTTTTTCTTCACTCTCTCACTTTAACTAAGACTATGCTAAGAAAGATTGAGAATGGGAAGTGTTGCTCTGTTTTTCTAGTTAGAACAGTGCGTTGAGATTTTGCTCGATGATCATGCGTGTCTTGATGCATTGGAGCTTGGCTACTATTTATAGTGAGTGAAGATGACCGTTGGTGAGTTTGAAACTTCAAAGGAGATGACATCAAATGTTGTAGCCGTTAATTTGTCAAATCTTCAAACGGTCTTCAAACACTTTGATTCCGTTATCCTTGTTCTTTAACTAAATCCGGTAAGTGATTTGAAATCAAAGACGAGGTTGACTGGAATCATTCTTCAATTTGATCAACAAAGGGTAGACATGGAAATTCTGGTTTCTTTTAAACAGACAGGCGCGCTCCACCAAAACAGCTTTTTGAACTTTTGGCGCCTTGCATTAAATGCACTTGTCAGAGCATTAAATGCTATCCAGAACCCGTGACTTTAGCTTTCAGAAGCTAATTTCTAGTTGACTAGACTTCTGATCACAATTGGCAAAACTTCTGATTGCAAGGAACTTCTGAGGAGAGCTGTAGCAGACTTCGGCTTCAGAGCGGAGGAATCCAGCTTCTGAATTGTTGAAACTCTGACTTCAGCAACTGATCTTCTGAGTTCTTTAGGCAATCTAGAAACGATTCATTCAGCAACTGCTGAGAAACTTACACATAGACTAAAGCAAAAGTATTAGTCAACAATAAACTATATGTAAGATAGTATTAGGTTATCATCTTCTGAAACGTTTGGACATAATCAAAACATTTAGGGTTCATCATTCTCCCCCATTTTGGTTATGGACAAACCGTGGTCAGAAGGTAATAGAAAACATGAGGTTTAGAAAATGACTTCCTGATGCAAATGTTTCATAACTTCTGAGTAAATCAACTCCCCCATTTTAGTGTAAATGGTGAACTTCAGCAATCTGTATAAACTTAAAGAAAGACTTAAGATCAAGTTGTTAGATTTGATGAAGTGTAATTTACTAAGTCAAAAAGAAACATAAGCAAAAAGTAAGAAGTCAGATACGCAAGAGAGTATAAGAAAGATTCAGTGTGTATAAATTCATTCAGAAGACAGCATAAGAAACAAAATAATCAAAAGAGCAGAAAAAGTCCTAAGACAAAAACTACCCAACCCAGAACCTAGCTAAGAAGCATAAGTCCTAAAAGATTACAAGTTCCTAGGTTTCTTCTGAGGAGGAGGAACAACACTGGAACCTTCGGCAGCACTTGATCTCTTCTGACCAGACTTCTCCCCCGTTTGACCAGAACCAAGAGCAACACCCAGAGCACCTTGAGATTTCAATTTTTGTTGAACATTCAGTGCAGTCTGATATTGCTGAGGGGTTGGTCTCACAGTATTGATCAGATCCATTCGTCTTCTGAAGTCATCATCAATGGTCTTCATATGATCAAAGGTCTGACCAGACATAGGTCGCTGTCTCTGAACATCTTCCAGAAGGAGCTTGATCAACCTATTGTTAGCATACACAGCAGCAGTAAGATGCTCATTCTGAATATAAGTCTGTCCTCGAACAAACCTATAACAATTATGAAGAGTCTTCTCTTGTTCTCGTGCTTGAGTGTGCATAACCTACAGAAGTTCAGTAAGCTCAGCAGTCTGTGCGTTCTGAGCAGATACAGCAGACTCAATGTTGGAGAGTCGATTGTTGAGATCAGGAGTGATGTCATATACAATCTTAGCAGCCCCAGAAGATGATGAACCTTGAGCAGAAGATTTCACTTCTCTCAGAATGTGATTGGCAGTACTTTGCAGGTCATCAATCTTACTTGGGAGCATCTTCTCATGAGCCTCATAATGCTCGTTTGCTTCCTTGACTTCTTCTGTCAATATCTCCAGATTCTCATTGACCTTCTGAGAAGAAGCAAGAGCAATATTATCCAATGAAGGAAGAGTCAGAGCTAGTTCTCTCGATTTGTACAGCTCTTCATAGGTAGCTAGATGAAGTGTAGAAAGATTGCGTATGTAAACAGAAGGATCCTGCATTTGAAGCATAGTCATGAGCTGCAGGTTCTGAGCTTTCAAAGAATGCAATTCTTGCAGCACAATGCCCTGAGCATACATGTCAGCAGCAGAGGTCCTTTGCCCCATACCAGCAAATCTATTCAGCAGTTCATCAGAGCCACTCTGACTCATTCTTCTCAACTCTTCAACACTGGGGGCACCTCCAGCTTCGGAAATACCAGAAGCTCTGCCCATGAAACCAAAACTACCAAACCTGGTATCCAGATCATCCCGATTCATGTGTTTGCGCAGGAAGTCATAGTTGGATGACAACCCAGCAAAACAAGAAGTAGTGGAGGAGGTAGTTAAGGGATCACACACAGGAGGTGTATGTCCAGAAGTTGAGAGAGGAGGAATTTGAGTGTTTGAGGAAGGGATGGCATTGGTGGTAGAGGAAGAAATGGTAGGGGAAATGGAAGGTAAAGTAGATGGTAGTGAGAAAGATGGAGCAGTAAATCCAATTGATGGACTTACAGAGGAGGAAGGAATAGAAGAGGTAGTGGATGTGGATATAGAGTCTGTGAAAATGGGAGCAGTGTTTAAATTCACTTCTGAAAAGGATCCAGAAGGAGGAATGATTGAAGGAGGTACAACCTCAGAGGTTGAAGTTGTAGGAGGAATGGAAGTTTGGGAACCACTCACTTCTGTGACAGAAGGGAGTGAAGGAGATTGATGAGGAGTAAGAGTGGGAGAAGAGATGACCTGGTCAGAGTTTGGATCAAACATTGAGATGGGCTCAGCAAAGATGTGAGCCATCCTGATCAGTGTTTCAGAGGCGTCCCTTTCACCAGGGTTTCTTCCTTGATTCAGAAGAATGTTGTCAATGAAGTTTTCATCATCAACATTCTCAACAAATTGTTTTGCATTCTGAAGAACCTCTTCATCTTCTGGTTCACTCTCTTCTGACAGCTCTTCAATCAGAGGAGCATCAACATTCTCTTCATCAGACATCTCTGATAAGTCTTTATCAGCATCTTCCGGTTCCTGAGTAACAGGATCTTCTAATTCAGCACTGGAGGCAACAACGAAGTCCTTTTTCTTCAGCAACCTTCGTTTTGCAACAGCCTTCTTTCCAATCCTGGTAGAGAGAGAGATATTCTCAATTATCCGAGAGGACAGAGAGATATTCTCAAGATTCTCTCCTTCTTCTGAAGCCTCAACTTCCTTTGAGAACTCCGCATCCTGAAGTTCAGCAGCACATGCTATAAGTCTTGCATCGGCCTTAGCCTTTGCAGCAATTTCTCTCTCAGCAGCTAACTGATCCTCCGCTTCCTTCTTCTTTCTTTTCTCTTCAGCAAGAGCCACAACTCTTGCAACTTTTTCAGCTTCAGCAGCCTTCTCTTTCTCAGCAAGGCGTGCTTCCTCAGCATCCTGAGCTTCCTTCTCAGGAACATCCTTTGGCTTCTCAGCAACAATCTTGCCAGAGGGTTCAACATTGATTGTTGTTTCAACCATCGTGGGAAGAGGTTCTGAGACAACCACCTTCTCAACAGTCAGGACCAACTTGCTTGATCCTTTCTTTCCCTTGCCCTTCTTGGCAGCATTCTTTCCTTTCTGCACAGTAGCTTCCATAATTTCCTTCTGAGCAATACTCACAGAGGAGCCCTTCTCAATCTTCTTCGGAGTCACACCAAAACTCAGGTTCCTGAAGGTATGCATCTTCAGAACCGTACTCCTACTAGTAACACCTTCTCCTGAAACAACAACAGAGGCTGCCTCAAACAACCTCGTCAGGAGTGAGCCATATGCTAATGCACTCACGGTCGTTACATTCTTCATCTGCCTTATCAACATGGCAGGTAAATTAATTTTCTTCTGGTTGACCAGATGCCACATGAAAACCCTTTCCCTGTTGGAAACCCCATTGACTCCTCCAGCCTTCGGAAGAAAGACATTTGTAGTCAAATAGTGTGCCCACCTCTGGTGCTGAGTCAACCAGGTGGCATACGTTTCCTTGGCATTCAGATCTGGCCTAGCCCAGTTGGCTTCAGTAAAACCATCTGCTGAACCATCATCACCAATGATGATTCCTTCATCATCAATCCCTATCACTTGAGAAATGGAAGCCCTGCTGACTTCGATCTCAACTTCCCCGACTTCAGAATGTAGGACATCCTCCTCATTAGAAAAGAAATGAAGGTTCTGATAGAATTCTGTGACTAACTTAGGATAAATGAATTCATCGAGAGAAACGAATGAATTCCAGTTTTGAGCGCTAAGCCAGTGAGAAATAGGTTCAGTCGATTTAACTTCATCATCTAGGAACCTAGAGGTGAATACCCTAGATTCGCTAACCTTCTTTTGTGATTCAGTGGAGAAGATGTGAGTGACAGTGATTTCTTGAGCCATTTTTGAAGATATAAGAAATTAGGTTAAGATTTTAGAGAGAAGAGAACACAGAAAAATCTATGGAAATTCTAATGGTCAAAGAAAATGAGAGTAAAAACTTCTAAGTATGGAAAACCCTTATTTATACCCAAACACAGAAACCGTTCCAATTCAAAAAGCAAATACACACCGTTTAAAAGGGAACAGATAACCGTTAACCACAGAACAGCGCCGTAATATGCAGTAGATAACGCATGCTTAAGTGTCAAATCATGATTAGAATTAATTATAACTTAATTATCTCAAACGATTAATCACTTAAGACATACAGAAATAATTAATCTAAGTTATTGAAGTGGATAAGTCATACCAATGCCTTCTCGTAAGTTGCTGAAAGAATTACCAGCCAGAGGCTTAGTAAACATGTCAGCAAGATTTTCTTCAGAGGGAACATGAGTAATGATAATATCCTTCTTCAGAACATGATCTCTCAGAAAGTGATGCCTAATATGAACATGCTTCATCCTGCTGTGCTGAATAGGGTTCTTTGAAAGATCAATTGCACTCTTGTTATCACAGTAGATTGTAATTGTTCCAGGGATGATTCCATAGTCAGCAATTTGTTGCTTGATCCAGAGCATCTGAGAAACACAACTTCCAGCAGCAACATACTCAGCTTCAGCAGTTGAGAGAGCCACAGAGGTTTGCTTCTTGCTATGCCAGGAGACTAGGCACTCCCCCAGAAAATGACAACCACCAGAAGTGCTGACCCTTTTCAATTTATCTCTACCATAGTCAGAGCCTGTGTATCCTATAGGAGTGAAATCAGAACTACAGGGATACCACAAACCAGCTTCTGGTGTGCCTTTAAGATATCTGAGAATTCTTTTGACAGCAACATCATGAATTTCTCTTGGCTTTGATTGATATCTAGCACAAAAACACACAGCAAAATGTATATCTGGCCTGCTGGCGGTTAGGTATAAAAGAGAACCAATCATACCTCTGTAGGTTTTTATATCTACAGGTTTACCAGCTTTCTCTTCATCATCAATGTCTTTGCTGACATCCATTGGAATATCAACAGCATTAGAGTCCATCATGCCAAATTTCTTCAGCACTTCTCTAGTGTACTTGGCTTGATTGATAAACACACCATCATTACTTTGCTTGATCTGAAGTCCTAAGAAGAAGGTTAATTCTCCCATCATAGACATTTCAAACTCAGCCTTCATGTGGTCACTGAACTCTCTGCACAAAGATTCATTAGTAGCACCAAATATAATATCATCAACATATACCTGAGCTATAAGGATATCCTTGTTCTTCTTCAGAGTGAACAGAGTTGTATCAACACAGCCTCTGACAAATCCCTTAGACAGAAGGAACTTTGTCAGTCTCTCATACCAAGCTCTGGGAGCTTGTTTCAGTCCATACAATGCTTTCTTCAGCTTAAATACATGATCAGGAAACTTAGGATCTTCAAAACCAGGAGGTTGAGACACATAGACTTCCTCATCAATGTAACCATTCAGGAATGCACTTTTCACATCCATTTGAAAGAGCTTAAAACCTTTGTATGATGCAAAAGCACATAAGATTCTAATGGCTTCTAATCTTGCAACAGGAGCAAAAGTTTCACCATAATCTATGCCTTCTTGCTGACTGTAACCTTGAGCAACAAGTCTTGCCTTGTTCCTCACAACATTTCCAAACTCATCAAGCTTGTTCTTCAGAACCCATCTAGTTCCAACAACCTTTATGTTGTTAGGTCTGGGAACCAAAGTCCAAACTTCTGACCTTTTGAACTGGTCAAGTTCTTCTTGCATTGCCATTAACCAGGAGTCATCATCAGCAGCTTCATAGAAGTCCTTGGGTTCAAGAAGTGACACAAAAGCCACATTCCCCATGTATCTTCTGAGCTGAGCTCTGGTCATGACAGGATTATGAACATAGTCAATAATGTTCTCTAAGGAATGATTCCTATGAGTTCTAACTTCTCTTGGTACATCCAATGAGTCTTCTGAAACCTGTTCATCATTTGTTGAATCATATATAGGAGCATCTTCTGGAAGGAAGTTGACTTCTGGAGTAGGATTCTCATCTTGAGCTTGTGTTCAGCAACAGGAGGAACCACTTCAGCAGCTCTGGGAGAAACATCTTCTTCTTCAACAGGAGATGTAACTTCAGGAGCTTGAACTACATCTTCATCAGGAGCTCTACTATCTGCAGGGTTAGTCTCATCAAACTGTACATGAACAGATTCATCTAAAGTTTGAGTCCTCTTATTAAAAACCCTATATGCTTTACTATGTGTTGAGTAACCAAGAAAAATGGCCTCATCTTCCTTTGAATCAAACTTTGAAAGATATTCTTTTGTATTCAAAACATAACACTTACAACCAAAGGTTCTGAAGTAACCTATTTTAGGCTTTCGACCTTTCCAGAGTTCATAAGGGGTCTTGTTCAGAATGCTTCTGATTAGCACTCTATTCAGAACATAGCAAGCTGTGTTCACAGCTTCTCCCCAAAAGTACTTAGGAAGCCTTTTTTCATTGATCATAGTTCTGGCTATCTCAACCAGAGTTCTATTCTTCCTTTCAACTACCCCATTTTGTTGAGGAGTTCTGGGAGCAGAAAAGTTATGATCAATTCCCTTGGTTTCACAGAATTCTTCAAACCTAAAGTTTTTGAATTCTCCACCATTATCACTTCTGATATGGACAACCTTTTCATTCCTTTCATTCTCAAGTTTCTTTATCAGAACTGAGAAACATCCAAGTGACTCATCTTTGCTAGACAGCAAGATGACCCAAGTGAATCTTGAATAGTCATCTACAATGACAAAGGCATACTTCTTTCCACCCATGCTCATTGGTTGAACAGGGCCAAAAAGATCCATATGAAGTAATTCCAAAGGTCTTTTAGTTGAAATGACTTTCTTAGTTTTAAAAGAGCTTCTAGATTGTTTACCAGATTGGCAAGCATTGCATAAATGGTTCTTTTTAAAACTAATTTCAGGCAGACCCTCAACCAATTGATTTCTAGCTACTTTGGCCAGAAGGTCCATGCTCACATGAGCAAGTCTTCTATGCCAGAGCCAGGAGGTATCCTCTTTGGACATCAAGCATATATTTTTGCAAAGATTCTCAAGATTCAGCATGAAAACATTTTCAACTCTAGGAGCAGTTAGAATAACTTCCCTTGACTTACTGTCTAAGATTTTACATCCAGAGGAGCTGAAGACAACATCTCTACCTTTATCACACAGTTGTGCAACACTCAGGAGATTGAACTTCAGGCCTCTGACTAGGGAGACATCTTCGATCGGAGGATTAGTTCCTATGGATCCAGAACCAAGTATCCTACCTTTCTGAGCATCTCCAAAGCTGACTTTTCCACCTCTTTTAGGATCAAATGTGATGAATGCTTTTTCATCACCTGTCATATGCCTTGAGCACCCACTGTCAATGTACCACAGCTTTGACATTGATGGAGCACTCAGAGCCACCTGCAACACAATCAATTAGTGACAGGTACCCAATCCTTATTGGGTCCTTCAGAGTTAGATTTCTCTTCAGCAGGTTTTAATGATATCTCAGATTGCAAGAGGTTTTTAATATGGTACTTGCAATCCTTCAACCAGTGACCATCACTCTTGCAAAGTTTGCAAAAGGGAGGGTTCTTGGATCTTTCCCTTTGCTTCCTGGGAGATTTCTTCTTCTTCTGAGAAGGACCAATATCTTCAGAGGCTATACCAGCATTCTCAGAGGTACCAACATCAGGAGGAGAAGCTATCTCTTTCAGAAGAGAGGGAGTGACAGGTTTCTTCTTCTTCTGGGGTTTATCACTTCCCAGAGGCAGCTTTTCCTTACCTTTGACTTTAGAGCCATCAGCAGAAGTGCTGAACTGTTTACACAGTTTTTCTTCTAACATTTTCATGTCAGAATAAACTTGAGTAAACCTAAGAAACTTGTCAGCCTCACTCTTGTCCAATTTCCTTTTCAGGTACTTGAACATACTATAGAGTTCTTCAAGAGAATCAAAGATATTTTGTTCAGAAGATATGTTTACCTCAGAATCATAAGTAGCTTCAGGAGGTGCGGAAGTTTCTCCTGTGACATCTTCAGAGGTTGGCTCTTCCTTTTCTTCAGGATCACTGCTGGTCTCAGAGTCTGACCAGGCAGCCAGCATAGCTTTCTTGAACTTCTTCTTATCTTTCTTCAGCTCCGGACAGTTAGGCTTAATGTGTCCCGGTTGCTGACATCCATAGCACACAATTGGCATGTTTGGATCTCTCTTGAACTTTTCACCAGAATCAGGAGTTTTCTTATCAAAGCTCCTGAAAGGCTTCTTGTAGTTTCCACCTCTGCCTTTCTTAAAGGCCTTCTTGAACTTCCTGGTCAGCATAGCCAGTTCCTCATCTTCAGAGGATTCTTCAGAAGATTCTGCTTTCAGGACTACTCTTTTTCCTTCTGACCTTTCTCTTAGGTCATGATTCTTTAATGACATCTCATGGGTAATTAGAGACCCAATGAGCTCATCATACAAGTAATAGCTCAAATCCTGAACTTCTTCAATAGCAGTCTTCTTGGCTTGCCAAGACCTTGGTAAGCTTCTGACAATCTTCTTCACTCGATCAGATTCTTCAATATCCTTTCCTAAACTCTTCAAGTCATTGACTATCTTGGTGAATCTAGAGTTCATATCTGAAATAGATTCTTTATCAAGCATTTCAAATAACTCATATTCTCTCATGAGTTGGTTGACTTTAGATTGCTTCACTTTTCCAGTTCCTTCATATGTGACTTCTAGCTTGTTCCAAATATCATGTGCAGTTTCACAAGAAGAAACTTTGTTATATTCAGTAGCTGTAAGTGCACAATGCAACATATTTATTGCTGAAGCATTAGTTTGGAGTTTTTCAGAATGTCATCTGTGTATTCTCTCTGAGGAATAACAACATTCCCTAAACCTTGTTCCATTCTGGTGGGAATGAAATCACCATTAGTGATGACATACCAAGCACTCATGTTCTGAGCTTGGATGAAGTACATCATCCTTTTCTTCCAGTATGAGTAGTTGTTGCCATTAAATAATGGAGGTCTAGTAGTAGAAGAACCTTCTGGAACTATGAAGTGAGAAGAATTCTCAGGCTGGTGTCTACTAGCCATCTCTATTGATTCTGATAGGATCTTACACTTAGATTGTTAGATCTTTAGTAAATATGCGAAGTGACCTTCGCTCTGATACCACTTGTTGGCCCTATTAAGAACAGAATCACCTAGAGGGGGGTGAATAGGTGTCAAAGTAGAAAACTGATAATTTCTAAGTTTTTAGAGAAACTTAAATTTCAGAGTCAAATTTCCTCAGAGTCAGAAGCTAGCTTACAAAAGTTGCTTTTGAGGGAAATTCTGCCTAAACACAGTTAGACTGTTTTCAGCAACAGAAGTTCTGATTGAAGAACTTGTGGACAGTCTTCTGAACAAAGACAATGATACTTTAGAGAAAATCTGTTTCAGCACTAAATATGAACAAGTACACAGAGGCAAAAATAACAAGTATAAGAGGGAGAAAGAAGTTCAGGAGATCCTGATTGAACAATTCGATTTATCCAAGTTCGCCACATAAGTCCTGTGACTACGTCTTGTCCCCTGAGGTCGCAGCCTACAGAGATTTTATAAATCCACTATTCAGAACTTTTATGGCAAGTTCAGAAGCTCCTTTACATCAACATAACTTAAGCTAATTTCTCACTTAGTTCTGACTAGCCTAAAAAGAGTTAAAGGATTTCCACCAGAACAAACAACAACTCTGTTTTCTGGATTTCTCACCCAACTCTAATCTCAACTAGATTTCTCTCTTTAAATCTAACTGAAGATCACAAACGATCTCAGTTTACAAGATTCCTATTATGAACTTGTTTTTCTTCACTCTCTCACTTTAACTAAGACTATGCTAAGAAAGATTGAGAATGGGAAGTGTTGCTCTGTTTTTCTAGTTAGAACCGTGCGTTGAGATTTTGCTCGATGATCATGCGTGTCTTGATGCATTGGAGCTTGGCTACTATTTATAGTGAGTGAAGATGACCGTTGGTGAGTTTGAAACTTCAAAGGAGATGACATCAAATGTTGTAGCCGTTAATTTGTCAAATCTCCAAACGGTCTTCAAACACTTTGATTCCGTTATCCTTGTTCTTTAACTAAATCCGGTAAGTGATTTGAAATCAAAGACGAGGTTGACTGGAATCATTCTTCAATTTGATCAACAAAGGGTAGACATGGAAATTCTGGTTTCTTTTAAACAGACAGGCGCGCTCCACCAAAACAGCTTTTTGAACTTTTGGCGCCTTGCATTAAATGCACTTGTCAGAGCATTAAATGCTATCCAGAACCCGTGACTTTAGCTTTCAGAAGCTAATTTCTAGTTGACTAGACTTCTGATCACAATTGGCAAAACTTCTGATTGCAAGGAACTTCTGAGGAGAGCTGTAGCAGACTTCGGCTTCAGAGCGGAGGAATCCAGCTTCTGAATTGTTGAAACTCTGACTTCAGCAACTGATCTTCTGAGTTCTTTAGGCAATCTAGAAACGATTCATTCAGCAACTGCTGAGAAACTTACACATAGACTAAAGCAAAAGTATTAGTCAACAATAAACTATATGTAAGATAGTATTAGGTTATCATCTTCTGAAACGTTTGGACATAATCAAAACACTTAGGGTTCATCAATACTAATGAATATCATCGTGTTTCAGGATGTGCAAATGCGAAGGAGATATGGGATAAACTAGAGGTCACATATGAAGGGACACAAAAACAAAAGGATCTAAGGGTATGCGCGAATATGAGTTATTTAAGATGGAGGTAAACGAAACCATTTCAGAAATGAATACGAGGTTTACCGCCATCATAAATAACCTAAAAGCCCTTGGAAAAACCTTTCAAGATGAGGAGCTAATTAAAAAATTAATGAGAACAATGCCCTCAGTCTGGGATCCTAAATTGATAGCGATTGACGAGGCTAGAGATCTATCCACTTATGGTTATGATGAATTCATCGGATCTCTACTCACTCATGAGTTAAAAATGTCATCTGTCAATGATAAAGAACCCGAGACAAGAAAGCTTAAATCCACAGGATTAAAAGCTAAGGTTGTAAGTGAAAGTTCAGATGATGAATCTGAAGAGGAAATTGCTTTACTCACTCGAAAATTTAACAAATTCTTGAAAAAAAGAATTTTCGAAAATTTCCTAAAAATAACTTTCACAAAGAGCCCAGAACTTCTGATAAGTTCAAAAAGGACTCTTCTCAAGATGTTGTTTGTTTTGAGTGTGATAAGCCAGGACATATCAAGCCAAACTGTCCTAACTTGAAGAATCAAAACAAGAAAAAGGAGAAGGGTAAACGGGCTATTGATGGCAACTTGGAGTGATAGTGATGAATCTTCAAGTGATGAAGAAGATGACGAAGTTGCTCACATTTGTTTCATGGCAAAAGAAGAACTGTCCGAAAATTCATCAGACAACTGTGAAGATGAATCCCCCGAGGTAACTTTCAGTTTTATGTCTAAAGTTGAATTAATTTCTGTTTGCTGTGAATTATATGATACCTCCATTGAGACTCTAATGAAATTCAAAAAATGCAAGAAAGAAAATAAGAGTCTTAAAAGAGAAAACTCAGAATTACTAGACAAAGTGAAATTTCTAGAAACGAGTAATTCTGAAATTCTCAGTGAGGTACAAACCCTGAAAAACCAAAAAATAAAAGATGATCAAATCATAAATGGTTTTTCAAAGGGTAAGGAAATTCTTCATGATATTATAAACTCCCAAAGAAGTCATAATGACAGATCTGGGATTGGATGTTATAGTGAAAATCATGAAAAATTTGCTAAAGATAAACCAAAGAAAAAGAAGGATTACAACAAACAGTTAAAGACTAAAAAGGTCAAGAACTGTTATTATTGTAATCATACTGACCATACTATTAAAAATTGCAAATTCAAAAATGGTCAATATAAAGGAAAGTTTATCTGGGTTAAGAAAGTGTCAAGATTGTCTGCTGCTAACTTACCAGGGCCCAAAATTAATTGGGTACCTAAGTCTAACTAATTAATTGCAGGGACACATGAGAGGCACACAAAGGTCAAAACAGTGGTATGTTGACAGTGCCTGCTCAAGACACATGACTGGTGAAAAGAATGCATTCACCTCAATTAAATCTTATAGTGGAGGAAGTGTTAGTTTTGGAGATAAAAGAAAAGGACAAGTAATAGGAAAAGGTCAAGTTGGTGCTCAACCATCCATTGAAGATGTATATTTGGTCGACGGGCTAAAATACAATCTTCTGAGTGTAAGTCATCTATGTGATAAAGGTATGAAGGTAGTTTTCAACTCCAAAAGCTGTGAAGTTTTTGATGCAAAATCTGACAAGGTTTTATTCACAGTTCCAAGAGTTGAAAATGTTTATATGCTTAATCTTGATAAAGTATCTTACGATAAATGCATTGTTTCACATAATGATGAGAGTTGGTTGTGGCACAAAAGGTTAGGACATACTAGTATGTACTTAATTTCTAAATTATCTAAGAAAGAACTTGTAAAAGGTCTTCCTAAGATAAGTTTCAACAAAGATCACATTTGTGATGCATGTCAAAAAGGTAAACAGACTAGGAGCTCTTTTAGCTTAAAAGGAATTGTATCAACTAGTAGACCACTTGAATTACTTCACCTAGATTTGTTTGGACCAATCCAACCATCAAGCCTAGGAGGAAAGAAGTATGCTTTGGTAGTAGTTGATGACTATTCTAGATGTACCTGGACCTTATTTTTAGCATCTAAGGATGAAACCTTTGACCAATTTGTCCAACTTGTCAAGAAACTCCAAAACGACAGAAATGTCAAATTGTCCTCTATTAGAAGTGATAATGGCGGTGAGTTCAAAAATCAGTCTTTTGAACTGTTTTGTAATGAGTCGGGGATTAACCATATGTTTTCTGCCCCAAGAACTCCTCAACAAAATGAAGTTGTAGAACGTAAGAATAGGACGTTGGAAGAAATGGCTAGAACTATGATAAGTGAAAGTAATCTTCCTAAATACTTTTGGGCCGAAGCTACTAACAGTACAGCTTGCTATATATTGAATAGAGCTTTGATCAGGCCCATTTTGAAGAAGACTCCTTATGAGTTATGGAAAAGAAGAAAGCCTAATATAAGCTACTTTCACATATTTGGTTCTAGGTGTTTCATTCATAACAACAACAAAGACAAACTAGGAAAGTTTGATGAAAAGTCTGATGAAGGAATTTTTCTAGGATATTCCTTATCAAGTAAGGCTTATAGAGTTTTCAATAAAAGAAACCTAGTTGTAGAAGAGTCTGTTCATGTTGTCTTTGATGAAAATAACTTAACTGTGGAAAGGATAAATGATGATTTATTATTTGTTGAAAGTCCTCAGTTAAATGCTTCTAGAACAGTCTGTACCTAGAATTGAGAATAATGATCTTCCCAAGGAAATTAGAGTTCTAAGAAATCATTCTAAGGAAGACATTATTGATGACCCTTTTAAAAAGGTCATGACTAGAGCCCAGTTCACAAAATACTTTGGAAATGTTGCCTTTGTATCTGAACTTGAACCTAAAAGCTTCAAAGAAGCTCAAGATGATGAGATTTGGATTCTCGCCATGCAAGAAGAACTAGACCAGTTCAAGAGGAACAATGTGTGGACATTAGTTCCAAGACCATTAGGAAAGACCATCATAGGAACTAAGTGGGTCTTTAGAAATAAGTTAGATGAGTCAAGTTGTGTCACTAGGAATAAAGCTAGGTTGGTTGCACAAGGGTATAACCAACAAGAAGGTATAGATTTTGATGAGACTTATGCTCCAGTTGCTAGGTTAGAGTCTATACGTATGCTTTGTGCTTTTGCTTGCTGCAAAGGTTTTAAACTCTATCAAATGGATGTCAAAAGTGCTTTTCTAAATGGCTTTATTTCTGAGGAAGTTTATGTTAAACAACCTCCTCCTGGTTTTGAGGATTCTGACTTTCCGGATCATATTTTTAAACTCTCAAAAGCTTTATATGGTTTGAAAAAAGCCCCTCGTGCTTGGTATGAAAGAGTGAGTACTTTCTTGATTAAACAAAATTTCCAAAGAGGAAAAGTTGATATCACTTTGTTTACTAAATATGAAAATGGTCATTTGTTGATTGTGCAAATATATGTCGATGATATTATTTTTGGATCAACTAATGAATCTTTGTGTGAAACCTTTGCAAGAGAAATGAGCAATGAATTTGAGATGTCCATGATGGGCGAGTTAAATTTCTTCTTAGGTTTACAGATTAAACAAAGTAAAACAGGTATCTTCATCAATCAAGGAAAGTATGTCAGAGAGCTTTTGAAAAAGTTTGAGTTTGACAACTGCAATGAAGAAAAAGTTCCTATGAGCACAGCTGTAAAGATCAAGAAAGATGAGAATGGCAAGAGTGTAGACATAAGGAAATACAGAGGAATGATTTGGTCTTTACTGTATCTTACAGCTAGTAGACCTGATATTCAATTCAGTGTATGTCTATGTGCCAGGTATCAATCTGATCCTAAAGAATCTCACTATACAACAGTAAAAAGAATTTTCAGATATCTCAAAGGAACAGAAAATGTCAGTCTATGGTATCCAAGGTGTAAAGATACAAAACTTGTTGGATATAGTGACGCTGACTATGCAGGTTGCAGGTTAGAGAGAAAGAGTACCTCAAGTACGTGTCAATTTTTGGGAAATGCTTTAGTCTCATGGTCCAGCAAAAAGCAAAACTCTGTAGCAATATCTACCACTGAGGCAGAATATATTTCTGCGGGGAATTGTGTTGCTCAGATTTTATGGATGAGACAGCATTTGAAGGATTATGGTCTTACTTTCGACCATGTCCCCGTTAAATGTGATAATACTAGTGCAATTAATTTGGGTAAAAATCTCAGTCAACATTCAAAGGCTAAGCACATAGATATTAAACACCATTTCATACGGGACCATATTCAAAAGGGAGATATTAATCTTGAATTCGTTCCTACGGAAGATCAAATCGCTGACATTTTTACTAAACCTTTAAGTTCAGAGTGATTTGCTATCTTATGTAACGAATTAGGAATGACTAATCCTATACTTGAATAAAATATTGTGTTAAGAATACAAGTTGTTTAATTTGAATAAATTAACTACTTTTAATCCTAACCATACTTTAGTCAAAGATATGAAAAGAGTTGATTTGATTTGTGTAAGTATTAGGTGTACTTAACCTATTCTCTAGCAAAGCCCATTAGCTTAAAACTTCACAAAACTGGCCCAATTTCCTTTAAATCAATTTTAAGGCCTGGATTTAGTTAACCGTACAAGCTAATTAGGGATACAATCACAAAGAATTTGAGATAATAGGGACTGTAAGTGATATTTGTCTTCCCTCTAAAACTGAAAGAACTTGAACGGTCGCCTATGTCTGTTTGTTGCACCGTATTGGGAAGAGAATCGGTCACTTCAGACACCTCCGCCGATTGAAAAGTACCTATACCTATACTTTCACAATGATCAATATTCTGATAACGTCCTTTCCTACATCCAAAGATAGATCACTTCAACTTTCTGTCAAAATGAAAAACAAACCGGAATTCAAACCCTCGAAATCATCTGCCATTAGAACCCGGTCTAGAAGTTTAAGGATTAACGAAGGATTGCTGTCGGAAATCATGTCGAGGAGTGATCGAATGAGAGACATTATGACTAACTCCATTAATCCAAATGTCTGCAACGAGGTAATTCTAAACCCATTTCTACCAAGTAAGAGACCTATCTATAATGATGTACATGATAGAAGGATTCTGAAATCCAATTACTTAGATTTAGGGTTTCTGAAATCACTGAACTTGTCTTTGAAACATTGGTTTAAGAGTCAAGATTGGTTGTGCTTAGTGTCTCAAAGGGATAAAATATATCCCAACCTTGTATATGAGTTCTATGAATCTCTGACTGAGATTGATAGTGGAACTTTTTCTGCCAAGGTGAAAGGAAAAGAACTCATAGTTGATGATATTATATTAGATTCAATTCTCAACATTCAATACTCTGGAAAACGGATTTCCAGACATAATCATGCATTATCTATAGGAAATTACAACTATCATGCTTTTATCAGAAAAATATTCAAGTTTAGTTGTGATGAACAAATTCCTTATGTGCTTAGGAGAACTAAATTAGAATCTAACTTGGAAGCCCTGCATTATGTCTTGTCCAGAATCATAACTCCAATTAGGAGTAATGTAGGTCTATTAACTGCATTTGATGTTCATTTGATATGGAATATTACACATTATGTCAATGTTAGTTTTCCATATATTATGCTTGAACATATGTCCAGTCTTAGGAAGAAAGATGAATTGCCCTATGCTATGATCTTAACTTCTGTGTTTAGATACTTTGATATCAACCTTAAACCTGAACCACAGTTTGCCCTCTCAAAATGCATATCTAGACAATAATTTCATAAAATGTTCTCAAGGAACAAAGATAAAGATGAGAGGAGAGATTTCATTAAGAAAATGCATGTTCAGAAAATTTCCAAGGTTAGAATGAGGAAAGCATCTAAAACCAGAACTGTTAGGAGTCTCATAGAGTCACCCAAATCCTTTATGTTTATTGATTATGAGTCAGCCCTAGAGTTTAGAGAATTATCTCCTTGTTGTAGTTTAAATTCTCTTTATGAACATGAGCTATTTTTGCAGAGAAAGAAAGGGAAGATGTCTGATCTGGAGAAAGAGGAAGCAGAGCAGAATCCCTTACTCACTAAGGAAGAATTGAAGTTGCTAAAGAGCATGTCCTCTAACTTGGATTCTTCTGCATGGAAGTCTGATTTTGTGCTGCCTAACTGTCCTGTTTATGTTGATGTAGATGAGTATCAACAGGTTCATCCAGAGTCCACTCCATTGTTCTACTCACAATACAATCTGAACTCAGATTTTCTGGAGAATGTTGAACCTAGGACTGCATCCCATCCTTCTCCTGAGCAGCTGGTAAAGCTTGGAAATCAACTTGCTGAAATGTTCAAAGCAGTGAACAACACAGTGCATACATTGGATTCCCACTCCAAATTCTTGGCATCAACAATGGCTCAAGCAAACATTGTTTCTCAGAGGATTGCCAAGCAGCAGCTTGAGATGGAAGGAGCTTTTCAGAATCTATCTGTTAGGATTGACTCCATGTGCACTTACATGAAAGAAAGAAATCAGATTCAAGAAGCTGCAATGAGGGAGATGACTGGAAAACTAGATAGTCAGAATACCAAGATATTTGCAATCCAGAAAGATGTCAGGATGGTCCTAGCTGATGTTGACAAGCTGGATTCAGATCTTCAAATCATCAGGGCTGAACTTGTTGATCAAAATGAAGCTCTTGCTACCATTCCTGGAATTGTTATTAATGAACAAGATGAGCCTCCTACCTCTTCTGAAATTCCATCATCCGCATCTGCTAATTCTGGTTATGCTTCAGTTCATCCTCAGACATCATGATCAGTCCTCCTATCTTACTCTACTATCTATCTATCATCCTTCTAAACTTTAGATAATTTTAAAACTGCTATCTAACCTCTAACAGTTTAAGGAGTTTTAGAAGTATCTGTTTTGGATCCTTACATTCTGGATGATGTTTTCTTTTGTAACCTATGAGAGGTTACTATATATATGCATGAATGCTTCTCTATCTGCTGTCTTCTTTTTTGCAGGTACTTCAGATGGCATTTATGACATGTTTGCCCTGTCATTAACTATCCTCTGATAGTTGCTTGTCTTGACAGGATAGCTATGCATGCTAGATATCAATACTTGCTTAAGATTAACTGTTTTCATGCTTGATTCTATGAATCTGACATTTTAATTGCACGAATAGTTTAACTTAAGCTCTTTTTGGTGTCTTTCAAAAAGGGGGAGAAGTTACACTGTTTTTTATGACATTCCATGGATTACTGAAATAGTTTTGAATCTTATGCCATGCTTAGCTCGAGTGTTTGATGTTTTATGCTAGAATTGCTTAAAGGCCTTTTATCTTAAGTATAAGCTCTGAATTAAAAGAAAGCCTTTTTCATTTCTGTGGGCCTAAAATATTTTGTCACATAAAGAGCCCAAACTTTTTAATGGATCTATATCTCAGGGGGAGAGCCTAGATCTCAGGGGGAGCCGAGTATATAAAAACCCGTGCTATTTTGCAAGCCATCAAAAAGGGAGAGATTGTTATTCTAACATCTTGTTTTGATGACTTAATTAAATTAATGGTTTTATATTATGCTCCATAATATGACAAAATGATTTTAATCATATACTATATACTTAAATGTTTATATAACTCTAGATTATTTATTAAAAGATATTTCAATGAGCTTTAAAAAGAAATATCTAGAGTTATTCCGAGAAAGTATATGATTTAACTTTTGATCTTACGTGCTCTAACTTATGCCATATTTACTTGAGATCAATAGTTTTTATGTATGTATGCCATGAACTTAATTGTGTGAATATGAGATATATTGTGGACTAACTTTACGAAGTTCATAAATTCTACGACATCTCTACTTCACTAATATTTCCAGTAAATACATACTTGCCATGATGTTGATTAAACATATTAATCATCCATATTTCTAACAATATTGATACATTTTATTGATGATAATATATGTATGTATGGAATTCGAAATTGGTGTTTAATGTCTTACAAAATATGTTCATCTCAAGGATTAATCTACACCATCCAAATTCCATCTTGATCTTCAGCCTACGGCTATGGTTTGAACTTGTTCAACAAGTTTGAAATCCCATCAAGACAACTCATGTTGTACCTTCAAAGCTCTCTCAACCTCTCCTTTATGCACGAAAACCGAGGTATCTATGCAAGATAGGAAGCTTTAGTCAACAAATCAAGAAAGTACACTTACAAGTGAAATAAAGGTGACTTAAAGTTGACATTTGATGGAGATAAAGTTGTCATTTGAAATGACATTGCTTCCAATGGCTAAGTGAAGATTTGTTGTTCAAATTCGGACACCAACGACTCTATTTCAGCTTATAAATAGCCGGGAAGTTCAACAGTTGAAGGCAAGGAAAAACATCGAGAATTAAAGCTATCATACTAGAGATATCAAAGCTTTGATTAATATTTTCCTTCAACTGTATTAAGAGAGTTTGAGTGTAATTTATTTCATTCAAAAAGATACAGTAAAGATTAAACGGTGGGGTTTAATCTGGGTTTTACACTAGATCTTTATAAAAGTGTAAAAGGTTCTTAAGCACCCGTAAGCTTAGGAGAGGTTAACACTGAGCCTTGAAAGTGTCATAAGTTTCTTAGTTGAGCTTGAGAAAAACTAAGAGAAGTCACTCGACGCTTGGAGTTCGAGAGAGTAAATACTGGTAGAGGTATTTGTTGGCAGTGTCTCGGATTGTGAGAACTGTCTCAGGCTTGATTTCTTCTCGTAAAGAAATCATAGTAGGAAATCTCGAGAGGTTCACTTGGGGACAGGATTAGGCTCACAAGGAGACTAAACCTGGATAAATAACTGTGTCAAATCCTTCTATCCCTAATCTCTTTATTATTTCTATTTAATCACTTGCTCTACATTTAATTATATATTATTAACTTCTTGTGATTAATCGTGTTTAAACTGCTTATACTCTTATTTCTTTTAAACAACTGTTTGTTCCGCAAAACTTTTTGAACTGTTGTTTATTTTAATAGGCAAAATATTTAAGAGTATATTAAGTTATTTTAAAAAGCAATAAATCCTATTCACCCCCCCCCCTCTAGTCTTTATATAGTCATATTTGGGCCAACACAATTAACTTTGATCAAGCAAAACTTTATCGAGAATGTTAATATGCGTTCATAATGAAGTCATACGATTATAAAAACCTTTAAGACTATCATCCATTCTTGACGTATTTTATATAAGGCTTTCGGGACAAAGTGAGCACGCATGTTTTGATTTTTATTGTTTGAAGGCATATCTAGGTATCTTTATTTTTCTTCTGGCTTTAATTTGTCAAGTAAATATTTCCTAGTCACGTCCTTGATAAGGGTGGTCGAGACCGTGACTTATGAGTTAAAATACCGACGTAAGAATCATGTTTTCCTCTTAAGAGGTCACGTCCTTGATATGGGTGGACTAGACCGTGACATTAAACTTCAACATACCAATAATTATACCTCTAGACTCTAGCTTGACGTTCCTTTCGTACCTCGCTCGAGCCATGGGTGGACTCGAACATGGCCAAAAGTTCGCAACTTGACACTTTCCTAATAAACAAAGTATTTGAGCAAGAAAATTTTTAGATACCCTCAACCTATATTAACTTTAAATCAACATGTATTATGGCTATAGTTTCCCTAATGACCTCATTTTTATTTAATCTCGAGATGGATTTCAAGTCAAGATATTTGCATATCTTTTAGATAATATGACGTTCCATATGAGATTGCATAAAAACCTTGGTTTAGACATAAAGAAAAGAACATAATAAAAACTTTAGTATAAGATTTGAGGTACTTAATCCTTGTGTAGGGGAAATGTAAAAGTGACTTGAAATTATTTCTTTTTCGTCAACTATCATTTTTTTGCATACGTTTTCTTTTTCCTATTTTATCATTTGGTAGACATTCTACTAGTCATGAGAATAAATGCATGAATTTATGTATGTCAATCTTAACTAAGGCATTTTTATTGCAAAAATGTCACTATTGGAAAAATTTAAATTTTTGACAAAAATCCACATGAATAATAAATTAGTATAGGAAAAACTAAGGAAAACGTACCACCTCCCTACACTTAGTGGAAACTATGTCCTCATAGTTCGGAAACTAAAAGATTAAAATGTAAGTTAAAAATATAAGATAACTAAAAACATAAAAAAATTAAAAGATTAAATTAGTTCTTCATTAAGCATAAATAAAATAAAGAAAAGAAAATTACTAAAATTAAAGACTAAGCTAAACTAAAAATTAAAATTAAAACTTGAAATAAAATAAAGTAAAGAAATAAAAACTTGATCTTCGGTCTTGGACTTGAACTCGGTTCTTCAATCACGAGGAGGAGAGTAGTTCGGTGAGTCGGAAGTGAACTTGTAGTCGAGGTAATCTACAAGTCGGGTCTTGAATCCATGTTGATTCTCCAAGCAAAGATTAATTGAGGTTTGCATCGTCCCCAAATGAGTGTTCATGCACCTATTTTCTTCAATGACCTCTCGAATTTGACCTTGAACCATCTCATGGTTCACATTCATTTGATTAAGAACACGTTGCTTGTCAAACCCGACCCTAGAAGAATCGGATATGACGGTGAGACAATATCTTAGACATACACTTGTCCAAAATAGTATCTCGAGAAATAACCAAAACAACAAGAAAAAAAACTATACAAAACATCAGTTTAGAACTTTCAATCTAAATCTGCCTAGAAAAGTTGTATATTGGGCTGAAGGATCGAAGTCGGAATCTGCCTACTAAAACACTACACCAAAAACAAGTGTGAATCTCCATAATTTCACAACTATAATCATACATTGCCAAAGTTACAAGACAAACATCAAACTCAACATTCAGTTTGAATATTACATAGATCACACCATATTCATATTACAAGATTTCGTACAACAACCCAACTTCTACAACGAAAAACAAACATATTTACTAACTTAAACATATCAATATATACATATCCACAAGAGCATGATGATATGAAATACCCTAGTAGACGACTTGCTCGCTCGTAACCGAATCCAAACCTCGAACTAGTGACGAGTACCTCCCTCGGTACCTTGAACTTCCTCGCCTAAAAACATTAAAACATTTGAAAAGATGAGACAAGAATCTCAATAAGCAACAATCAACTATGAAAATAGAATACTTAAAATAGCTATATAGATATACCATGAAAAATATCAGAAATAGATAACGAAAACTCAAGCTTGTAAACATAGTTTTATAAACACAATATTAATCAAAACTTTACAACTTTCACATCAAAAGCAATAAGATTTCAAACTTGTAACATTGTATCCAGTCCAGATTATCCCCCATGTGATTCAATCCACAACTCATAAGCAAATTCGAGACGTCTCTATAACTATGCCAATGCCTATCCCGTATGGTCTTACCCGCCTCCTCGTTGTCATACCCAATAGGTCTTTATCCAACTGTGTACACAGGCCACATTCCTAACTGAATATGGTCTTTCAACAACATAATCACCATTCCGGATAACTCTAGATGGATACTAAAACATTTCTCAGCATCAAAACTCATCAAATCATCTTTAAACCTCAATTCAAATTACTCAATATCATTGATGTTAACCTTCACAAATACTTCCACGAAAACAATCTTTAAGAGCATCAAATCATCTCTTTAGCATAAAATCAGAATCATATATATCTCAATTAATACTCCTTCAAATCATATTAAATCTGTGAACACATAAGTATATGCACAAAAACACTTCAATTTGTACTTCAAAACATAATTAAAGGCTAAGTTCACCAATTTTCCCAAAATCAGATTTGTAAAGGAGCTAAACCCTTGAATAGAGTTTCAATATCAAATCAACAAGATACCCACTGATATATACACATATATATGTACCCAAAATCAGTTTATAGTTGATAGTTACTTACCTCTACAAGAAATCAAAAGAAAGCACTCTAAGGACTCAAATCTGCCCCAAAATGTTTTCAGACCGTTCTCTCTTCACAGACCTTCAATCATAAATTCCTTTGGTGGAAACTTAGTTCTATATGTCTAGAAGCTACGGTTAAAATTTAGCGACGTTTTGTTGAGTACAACTCCGGATATAGCTCAAACGGTGGGACTGTTCAGTTTGGAAGAAAATGGAAGAAAGGAGAAGAAAGGAAGAGAATGGAAGAGGTTGATTTCGTTTTTAGCTGATCCAAAAGAGAATTCTGGAATTTATAGTCCCAAAGATAGGTAAATATCACTCCAAGTCCTCCAACTTATAACTTTTTTTTAAAAAGTCCACTGAACTTTTGATTTATAGCTAAAACCGGAAATTGTCTTCCTAATTAGGCAAACTTCACTTAATCCACTACTACACCAATATAAAGGCATAACATAATCTAATGATAAGGTATTAATTATGAAATAAGGGCACAGATGTCACATTGCGGATGAACCCTACATGTTTTGATTATGTCCAAACGTTTCAGAAGATGAAATTCTATTTTTACTTATATACTTTTCAATGTTGACCAACAATTTTTGTTAAGTATTGTATAAGTTTCTCAGCAGGTGCTGAATGAAGAAACTCTGGATTGCCTTGAAGACTCAGAAGAGAAGAATAGCTGAAGACAAAAGATTAAAGCTCAGAAGCTGGATACTCCGCTCTGAAGATTTTCTGAAGACTGTTAAAGCTCTCCTCAAAGGATTAGGAGTAATCAGAAGATATTCCATTTCGATCAGAGGCCTAGACAAAATTTTAATGAACTCAGAAGCGCTAGTCATGAGTCTGATGAACCCTATGTGTTTTGATTATGTCCAAACGTTTCAGAAGATGAAAACTTAATACTCTCTTACATATAGTTTATTGTTGACTAATATTTTTGTTTACTTAGTCTATGTGTAAGTTACTCAGCAGGTGCTGAATGAATCATTTCTGGATTGCCTAAAGGACTCAGAAGATCTGTTTGCTGAAGTCAGAGTTTCAATAATTCAGAAGCTGGATACTCCGCTCTGAAACCGAAGTCTGCTAAAGCTCTTCTCAGTAGTTCTTCGCAATCAGAAGATCTTTTGCCAATTTGATCAGAAGCTTAGTCACGAGTTCTGGATAGCATTTAATGCTCTGACAAGTGCATTTAATGCAAGGCGCCAAAAGTTCAAAAAGCTGTTTTGATGGAGCGCGCCTGTCTGTTCAAAAGAAACCAGAATTTCCTTGTCTACCCTTTGTTGATCCAATTGAAGAATGATTCCAGTCAACCTCATCCTTGATTTCAAATCACTTACCGGATTGAGTTAAAGAACAAGGATAACGGAATCAAAGTGTTTGAAGACCGTTTGAAGACTTGACAAATTAACGGCTACAACAACTGATGTCATCTCCTTCGAAGATTCAAACTCACCAACGGTCATCTTCATTCACTATAAATAGTAGCCAAGCTCCAAAGCATCAACATACGTGTGATCATCGAGCAAAATCTCAACGCACTGTTTTAACAAGAAAAACAGAGCACATTTTTCCATTCTCAATCTTTCTCAGCATAGTCTTAGTTAAAGTGAGAGAGTGAAGAAAAACAAGTTCATAATAGGAATCTTGTAAACTGAGATCGTTTGTGATCTTCAGTTAGATTTAAGAGAGAAATCTAGTTGAGATTAGAGTTGGGTGAGAAATCCAGCAAACAGAGTATTGTTTGTTCTGGTGGAAATCCTTTAACTCTTTTTAGGCTAGTCAGAACTAAGTGAGAAATTAGCTTAAGTTCTGTTGATGTAAAGGAGCTTCTGAACTTGCCATAAAAGTTCTGAATAGTGGATTTATAAAATCTCTGTAGGCTGCGACCTCAGGGGACAAGACGTAGTCACAGGACTTCTGTGGCGAACTTGGATAAATCGAATTGTTCAATCAGGATCTCCTGAACTTCTTTCTCCCTCTTATACTTGTTATTTGTGCCTCTGTGTACTTGTTTATATTTAGTGCTGAAACAGATTTTCTCTAAAGTATCATTGTCTTTGTTCAGAAGACTGTCCAGAAGTTCTCAAATCAGAACTTCTGTTGCTGAAAACAGTCTAACTGTGTTTAGGAAGAATTTCCCTCAGAAGCAACTTCTGTAAGCTAGCTTCTGACTCTGAGGAAATTTGACTCTGAAAAATAAGTTTCCCGAAAAACTTAGAATTTTTCAGTTTTCAACTTTGACACCTATTCACCCCCCTCTAGGTGATTCTGTTCTTGTTAGGGCCAACAGAGTCTTATCTAACATTTAATGCTCTGACTTCTGCATTTAATGCAAGGCTCCAAAAGTTCAAAAGCTGTTTTAATGGAGCGCGCTTGTCTGCCTCAAGCAAAACAAGCTTTTCCTTGTCTAACCTTTGCCGATCCAAATGAAGTAAAATTTCAGTCATCCTTATCCTTGATTTCAAATCTCTTACCGGATTGAGTTAAAGAACAAGGTTAACGGAATCAAAGTGTTTGAAGACCGTTTGAAGAAGTGACAGATTAACGGCTACAACAACTGATGTCACCTATTGAAGATTCAAATTCAAACAACAGTCATCTACAAAGCACTATAAATAGTAGCCAAGCTCCATTGCATCACACACGCGATTAACGAGCAAAATCTTAACGCACTGTTTTAACGAGCAAAACAGAGCAATCTTTTCCATTCTCAATCTTTCATAGTTTAGGCTTTGTAATAGTGAGAGAGTGAAGAAACACAAGTTCATAATAGGAATCTTGTAAACTGGTATCGTTTGTGATACTCAGTTAGAGTTGGGAGAATCTGGTTAAGGTTTGAGTTGGGTGAGAATTCCAGAAAACAAGATTGTTGTTGTTCTGGTGGAAATCCTTTAACTCATTCTAGGCTAGTCAGAACTAAGTGAGAAATTAGCTTAAGTTCTGTTGATGTAAAGGAGCTTCTGAACTTGCTATAAAAGTTCTGAATAGTGGATTTAAAATCTCTGGTGACTGTGTTCACAGAGGACAAGACGTAATCACAGGACTTCTGTGATGAACCCTAAGTGTTTTGATTATGTCCAAACGTTTCAGAAGATGAAATTTAAAATTTACCTACATACTTTTCAATGTTGACTAACAATTTTTGTTAAGTATATGTATAAGTTTCTCAGCAGGTGCTAAATGAATATATTCTGGATGTCCTTGAAGACTCAGAATAGAAGAATCGCTGAAGACAGTAGTGTAAAGCTCAGAAGCTGGATACTCCGCTCTGAAGATTTTCTGAAGTCTATTAAAGCTCTCCTCAGAGATCTAGAAGCAATCAGAAGGAATTCCATTTCGATCAGAAGCTTAGAGAAAAGGAATAATGAACTCAGAAGCGCTAGTCACGAGTCTTATCTAGCATTTAATGCAAGGCGCCAAAAGTTCTAAAATCTGTTTTGATGGAGCGCGCATGTCTGCCTCAAGCAAAACAAGTTTTTCCTTGCCTACCCTTTGTCAATCTAAATGAAGTAAAATTTCAGTCAACCTTATCCTTGATTTCAATCACTTACCGAATTAAGTTAAAGAACAAGGTTAACGGAATCAAAGTGTTTGAAGACCGTTTGAAGAAGTGACAGATTAACGGCTACAACAACTGATGTCACCTATTGAAGATACAAATTCAAGCAACAGTCATCTCCAAAGCACTATAAATAGTAGCCAAGCTCCATTGCATCACATACGCGATTAACGAGCAAAATCTTAACGAACTGTTTTATCAAGCAAACCAGAGCATCCTTTTTCCATTCTCAAGCTTTCATAGTTTAGACTTTGTAATAGTGAGAGAGTGAAGAAACACAAGTTCATAATAGGAATCTTGTAAACTGGTATCGTTTGTGATACTCAGTTAGATTTGAGAGAAATCTAGTTAAGGTTTGAGTTGGGTGAGAATTCCAGAAAACAGGATTGTTGTTGTTCTGGTGGAAATCCTTTAACTCATTCTAGGCTAGTCAGAACTAAGAGAAATTAGCTTAAGTTCTGTTGATGTAAAGGAGCTTCTGAACTTGCCATAAAAGTTATGAATAGTAGATTTAAAATCTTTGGTGGCTGCGACCACAGGGGACAAGACGTAGTCACAGGACTTCTGTGGCGAACTTGGATAAATCGACTTATTCATCAGGATCTCCTGAACTTCTTTCTCCCTTCCTTTTACTTGTTATTATTGCTTCTGTGTACTTGCTTTTGTTGAGTGCTGAAATAGATTTACTCTTAAATCACTGTCTTTGCTCAGAAGACTGTCCAGACGTTCTCTAACTCAGAGCTTCTATTGCTGAAAGCAGTTAATCTGTGATAAGGCATAATTTCCCTCAGAAGCTGTTTTACTAAACTAGACTCTGACTCTGAGAAATTAAGTTTCTTTAAAAACTTGAAAATATCAGTTTTCCCCTTAGACACCTATTCACCCCCCTCTAGGTGATTCTGATCTTGTTAGGGCCAACATTCTGTGGTGAACCTCGATAAATCGAACTGTTCATCAGGACCTCCTGAATCTCTTTCTCTGTTCCCTTATACTTGTTATTTTGCTTCTGTGTACTTGCTTATGTTTAGTGTTGAAATAGACTTACTCCTTATCTTTGTCTTTGTTCAGAAGACTGTCCAGAAGTTCTCTAACTCAGAGCTTCTGTTGCTGAAAGCAGTTAAACTGTGTTAAGGCAGAATTTCCCTCAGGAGCTGTTTCATTAAACTAGCCTCTGACTCTGAGGAAATTTGACTCTGAGAAATTAAGTTTCCCTAAAAACTTAAAATTATCAGTTTTCCGCTTAGACACCTATTCACCCCCCTCTAGGTGATTCTGATCTTGTTAGGGCCAACAGTTGCCACCCCGAAACTTCACCACCAATCCCTTCTTCTTCCTCATCAATTCAGCTTTAGGCTAATTTAGCCTTCCCCTTTCCCTTGCCTTTCGGCCTAGGAGCCGACGAAGAACCGTCACCCGCCTCGACATGTTCACCTAATAAAAGTAAAGCCGTCATCTTTTCGTAGGACTTAAATTGTCGAGACTCGGTGAGTACACCACTATTCTTTTGAAACTCGGATAAAGTTCCTCTAACACATTGAACTAAACCCGTCAAAGCATTAACAAATGGATAAGTATTGGTCCTCCTAGCATTCAAGCGCTTTATCACATAAAAATTCAAGCCTATGCTATCCACTTGAACATCATCAAGGAGACACTCAAGCACCCAAACATCCCTAGCACTAACTTTGGAATATTCAACCCGACCAAAAATAGCACCACAAAGATACTTATGAAAGTACATTAAGCATTCATCCTTAATCAACTTGTTGGAGCAATTTTTAACAACAAATCCATCCATACCCGAAATACGTTTCCATCCCGCATTTAAATCATAATCATCCGGCATAGAAGCGCCACTATTTGGGATTCCAAACCATTTTTGAATATCCCTCCTAGAAATGGCAAATTCCTCCCCCTTATTCCTAAAACTAAGGCAATTCTTCTTTTCATTATGGTGGAAAGAACAAACAAACTCCATCAACACATGCACATTAACATCAAATCTATACTTAGAAAATCTAGTCAATCCCATAAGTGCCAAATACTTCTCAATCTTATCACCAAAATCAAATCGTTCAAGCACCTCATCATCAATATATCTCATAGAAACAAAAGTAGCCTTACCTACTAGGCGATTAAAAGTTGACCCCTCCGATTTCTCAAGAATACGGAACGGAGCACCATATAGTTCCCTCAAGTCAACCTCCAGAGCAAAATTCCTTTGAGCGAGAGCCTTCCTCCTTGACATTTTCGAAATTTAGAGTTGGGTTGAAAGAAATTTGAGGTTTTGGGTGTAAGGGTTTGAGATTTTGAATTTGAAATTGTATGGAAGAGAGAAGTGAAAAAGGAATATTTATGGGTGTAAATGTGATAATGAATGTTTGTGTAAGTGTTAAAGTTGCTTTCGGAAGAGTAAAAGGTAAAATTTGAATTTGGGTTTGAGTTTAGGAGGCAAAAATTTAGATTTTAGGGAGGGGAAACTCAAAATATAGGTTCTGGAACCTGGCTCAATCGCCTGGCTCGAGCACGATCGAGCCAGGGCAATATTTATGCCCAGCGCGCCAGAGGCAGAAGTTACCTCTGGCGCGCGACCTGTGACCTTAACAGGTTACGCATTTTTCCTTTTTATTTTAATCCCCGATCCACTTTCGACTAACCCGGACCCTACTGAAACTTCACAAATTAATACTAAACATTCTGAAACTCATCAAAAACAACTTAAACATTAGTAAACACTCGGATTAACCAAATGGTTAACCGAGAAACGATAAATAAATATAAATAACACAAGTATATAAAAGGAATAAGTTTAAAAATAATGCTTGTGGTTTCATGAATTTGCAATTAGAGGTCTGTGGTTTAACAGTTTGCATATAAAGGTATGTGATATGAAGTTTTTTGCAAAATAAGGTATCCTAAATTACAACTTTATGTTTCAATTCCATTGAAGTATATTTCGTATATTTTAAGAAAATCTACATTTACATATCGATAAAACATATCATTTAATGACGTTTCCCACTCTCAAATCGAAATCATAATTCATATTATGGACGTCTTACGTTCTTTTATAATTTGACATTTACGGACAAATTTGACGTTTAAGTCCATTTTACTGCTTGCAATTCGATTTGAAGGATCAATATTTTGTCAATGTAGAGATATAAGTTGTTTAAAAGATAAAAATATCATCAAAACTTAATAACGTGATTTTTGATACTCTATTTTGTAAAAACATTTATACCACATACCTCTATTTGCAAAACAAATCATACCACGTACCTCTGTTTGCAAATTGTTAAACCACAGACCCCTATTTGAAAATTGAGTAAACCACGAGCATTATTTTTGAACTTATCCCTATATAAAAATTCGATCTTTATTTATTTAGTATGTGGGTGGTCAAATACATTTATTGAAAGCATAAAAAACAACAACAAAAACAGAAAATTACAAAAACAAAAACAAAAAATAAAGAAAATACAAACAACAAAACAAAGAAAACAACAATCATAAAAATAACTTAGACTAAACTAGGCGCCTAAGTCTATGAAGAGACTTCCATTTGACGTTGGCTTGGTAAGGATCGACAAAACATGATCTTCATAAGGAAGAAAACGTGCCCCACGACGAAAGACTCTCTTCACTAGCCCTTCCTTAGCCAAAAACTCGAAATCAAGGACCGAAAAATATTCCTTATCGGTCCAAGGTGCTTCAATTGTTCCAAGACCTCCTAAGATTAAACCACATATGACGTTCCCGAATTCTATATTCATGTTCTTGGATCGGGAAGTAAGAAAGATTCCATCCATCAAAAGCCGACTTGAATCAACTTCCGTTCCTTGCATCACATCTCCTATGAGATTCAAGTCTTCATAACGGACCTTATGTCCATTAGTTCTTCCAAAAATGGAATAGCAAAGAAACTTATGGAAATACAAGATTGACTCCGAAGAAATCAACTTGTTAAAAGCAAGCTTTGGGATGTATTGTTCTTGACCGGTGATGCTAGTCCACACATCCAGCGACGTCATATCACGGCTCGGGGGTCCTTCGGCGGTCCTAACGCAAACCAATTATGGAGTTCCGGATAGCCGAAAGTGTAATCTTTCCCATTATGGCAATGACGCATGCGGACTCGACGCTTATCGGTAAAACGCACGGTGGAGAGGAATTCCAAAATCCAATTCCCAATGATAGGAAACCTCATAGCAACAAACTTGTCCCAACTTAGATGGGTGATGTATCGTGCAACACGATCTTGAATACCGAGTTCGGTATTGAAATACTCATCCATGTACATCATTCCATAAAAGTTGCACTTCTTAAACTTCTAGTATCAGCGCCCCTCATCTTCATTATAGATGGGGAAAGGGGCATCATATCTACTGGAGATATCGATACGACGACGACGAACCATAGCACGGGTTTTTAGAGGCATTATGACACTTACTTGTTTTCTCTCTTTTTGTACACTTAAGCAAGTTTATGTGTTTGTCACTGATCTAAGACCTCTAATCTACATAGACTCAGAAAAGAAGTTAAGATCAGTTAGAATACGAAATGGTGCAAATTGGAACGAGTATACCCGTTCAAAATGACAACTTTTCGCAAAGAGACACGAAAATAACCAAAAACGGAGCCTATCCTTCTTACTGTAGGGTCGCGCGCCAGAGGCAGAAGTTACCTATGGAGCGGCATCCTTAAAATAACAAAGGGCGCACCAGAGGCAAAAGTTGCATCTGGCGCGCCACCTGTACTGGTGAGAGACTTCATTTTTCTTCAATTTCTAACTAAACGTCCTTGGTTCAACTTCCTTGATGAACCCTAAGTATTTTGATTATGTCCAATCGTTTCAGAAGATGAAAACTTAATACTCTCTTACATATAGTTATTGTTGACTAATATTTTTCTACTTAGTCTATGTGTATGTTACTCAGCAGGTGCTGAATGAATCATTTCTGGATTGCCTAAAGGACTCAGAAGATCCGTTTGCTGAAGTCAGAGTTTCAATAATTCAGAAGCTGGATGCTCCGCTCTGAAGCCGAAGTCTGCTAAAGCTCTCCTCAGAGGTTCTTTGCAATCAGAAGTTTTTCCAATTTGATCAGAAGTCTAGACAACTGGAAATTAGCTTCTGAAAGCTTAGTCACGGGTTCTATTTGAGCATTTAATGCTCTGACACTTGCATTCAATGCAAGTCGCCAAAAGTTCAAAAAGCTGTTTTGGTGGAGCGCGCTTGTCTGTTCAAGAGAAACCAGAATTTCCTTGTCTACCCTTTGTTGATCCAATTGAAGAATGATTCCAGTCAACCTCATCTTTGATTTCAAATCACTTACCGGATTTGGTTAAAGAACAAGGATAACGGAATCAAAGTGTTTGAAGACCGTTTGAAGACTTGACAAATTAACGGCTACAACAACTGATGTCACCTCTATTGAAGATTCAAATTCACCAACGGTCATCTTCATTCACTATAAATAGCAGCCAAGCTCCATTGCATCAACATACGCGTGATCATCGAGCAAAATCTCAACGCACTGTTTTAACAAGAAAAACAGAGCACCACTTCCCATTCTCAATCTTTCTTAACATAGTCTTAGTTAAAGTGAGAGAGTGAAGAAAAACAAGTTCATAATAGGAATCTTGTAAACTGATATCGTTTGTGATATTCAGTTAGATTTAGAGAGAAATCTAGTTGAGATTAGAGTTGGGTGAGAAATCCAGAAAACAGAGTATTGTTTGTTCTGGTGGAAATCCTTTAACTCTTTTTAGGCTAGTCAGAACTAAGTGAGAAATTAGCTTAAGTTCTGTTGATGTAAAGGAGCTTCTGAACTTGCCATAAAAGTTCTGAATAGTGGATTTATAAAATCTCTGTAGGCTGCGACCTCAGGGGACAAGACGTAGTCACATGACTTCTGTGGCGAACTTGGATAAATCGAATTGTTCAATCGGGATCTCCTGAACTTCTTTCTCCCTCTTATACTTGTTATTTTTGCTTCTGTGTACTTGCTTATATTTAGTGCTGAAACAGATTTTCTCTAAAGTATCATTGTCTTTGTTCAGAAAACTGTCCAGAAGTTCTCAAATCATAACTTCTGTTGCTGAAAACAGTCTAACTGTGTTTAGGCAGAATTTCCCTCAGAAGCTACTTCTGTAAGCTTGCTTCTGACTCTGAGGAAATTTGACTCTGAAAATTAAGTTTCCCGAAAAACATAGAAATTTTCAGTTTTCAACTTTGACACCTATTCACCCCCCTCTAGGTGATTCTGTTCTTGATAGGGCCAACAAGTGGTATCAGAGCCAGGTTACTTCGCATATTTACTAAAGATCTAACAATCTAAGTGTAAGATCCTATCAGAATCAATAGAGATGGCTAGTAGACACCAGCCTGAGAATTCTTCTCACTTCATAGTTCCAGAAGGTTCTTCCACTACTAGACCTCCATTATTTAATGGCAACAACTACTCATACTGGAAGAAAAGGATGATGTACTTCATCCAAGCTCAGAACATGAGTGCTTGGTATGTCATCACTGATGGTGATTTCATTCTTACCATAATGGAACAAGGTTTAGGGAATGTTGTTATTCCTCAGAGAGAATACACAGATGACATTCTGAAAAAACTCCAAACTAATGCTTCAGCAATAAATATGTTGCATTATGCACTTACAACTACTGAATATAACAAAGTCTCTTCCTGTGAAACTGCACAGGATATTTGGAACAAGCTGGAAGTCACATATGAAGGAACAGGAAAAGTGAAGCAATCTAAAGTCAACCAACTCATGAGAGAATATGAGTTATTTGAAATGCTTGATAAAGAATCTATTTCAGATATGAACTCTAGATTCACCAAGATAGTCAATGACTTGAAGAGTTTAGGAAAAGACATTGAAGAATCTGATCGAGTGAAGAAGATTGTCAGAAGCTTACCAAGGTCTTGGCAAGCCAAGAAGACTGCTATTGAAGAAGTTCAGGATTTGAGCTATTACTTGTATGATGAGCTCATTGGGTCTCTAATTACTCATGAGATGTCATTAAAGAATCATGACCTAAGAGAGAGGTCAGAAGGAAAAAGAGTAGTCCTGAAAGCAGAATCTTCTGAAGAATCCTCTGAAGATGAGGAACTGGCTATGCTGACCAGGAAGTTCAAGAAGGCCTTTAGAAAAGGCAGAGGCGGAAACTACAAGAAGCCTTTCAGGAGCTTTGACAAGAAAACTCCTGATTCTGGTGAAAAGTTCAAGAGAGATCCAAACAAGCCTATTGTGTGCTATGGATGTCAGCAACCGGGGCACATTAAGCCTAACTGCCCGGAGCTGAAGAAAGATAAGAAAAAGTTCAAGAAAGCTATGCTGGCTGCCTGGTCAGACTCTGAGACCAGCAGTGATCCTGAAGAAAAGGAAGAGCAAGCTCAGATTTGTTTTATGGCTATTGATGAGCCAACTTCTGAAGATGTCACAGGAGAAACTTCCGCACCTCCTGAAGCTACATATGATTTCGAGGTAAACATATCTTCTGAACAAAATATCTTTGATTCTCTTGAAGAACTTTATAGTATGTTCAAGTACCTGAAAAGGAAATTGGACAAGAGCGAGGCTGACAAGTTTCTTAGGTTTACTCAAGTTTATTCTGACATGAATGTGTTAGAAGAAAAACTGTGTAAACAGTTCAGCACTCCTGCTAATGGCTCTAAAGCCAAAGGCAAGGAAAAGCTGCCTCTGGGAAGTGATAAACCCCAGAAGAAGAAGAAACCTGTCACTCCCTCTCTTCTGAAAGAGATAGCTTCTCCTCCTGATGTTGGCACCTCTGAGAGTGATGTTATAGCCTCTGAAGATGTTGGTCCTTCTCAGAAGAAGAAGAAATCTTCCAAGAAGCAAAGGGAAAGATCCAAGAACCCTCCCTTTTGCAAGCTTCGCAAGAGTGATGGTCATTGGTTGAAGGATTGCAAGTACCATATTAAAAACCTCTTGCAATATGAGATATCATTAAAACCTGCTGAAGAGAAATCTAACTCTGAAGGACCAAATAAGGATTGGGTACCTGTCACTAATTGATTGTGTTGCAGGTGGCTCTGAGTGCTCCATCAATGTCAAAGCTGTGGTACATTGACAGTGGGTGCTCAAGGCATATGACAGGTGATGAAAAAGCATTCATCACATTTGATCCTAAAAGAGGTGGAAAATTCAGTTTTGGAGATGCTCAGAAAGGAAGGATACTTGGTTCTGGATCCATTGGAACTAATCCTCCGATCGAAGATGTCTCCCTAGTCAGAGGCCTGAAGTTCAATCTCCTGAGTGTTGCACAACTGTGTGATAAAGGTAGAGATGTTGTCTTCAGCTCCTCTGGATGTAAAATCTTGGACAGTAAGTCAAGGGAAGTTATTCTAACTGCTCCTAGAGTTGAAAATGTTTTCATGCTGAACCTTGAGAATCTTTGCAAAAATATATGCTTGATGTCCAAAGAGGATACCTCCTGGCTCTGGCATAGAAGACTTGCTCATTTAAGCATGGACCTTCTGGCCAAAGTAGCTAGAAATCAATTGGTTGAGGGTCTGCCTGAAATTAGTTTTAAAAAGAATCATTTATGCAATGCTTGCCAATCTGGTAAACAATCCAGAAGCTCTTTTAAAACTAAGAAAGTGATTTCAACTAAAAGACCTTTGGAATTACTTCATATGGACCTTTTTGGCCCTGTTCAACCAATGAGCATGGGTGGAAAGAAGTATGCCTTTGTCATTGTAGATGACTATTCAAGATTCACTTGGGTCGTCTTGTTGTCTAGCAAAGATGAGTCACTTGAATGTTTCTCAGTTCTGATAAAGAAACTTGAGAATGAAAGGAATGAAAAGGTTGTTCATATCAGAAGTGATAATGGTGGAGAATTCAAAAACTTTAGGTTTGAAGAATTCTGTGAAACCAAGGGAATTGATCATAACTTTTCTGCTCCCAGAACTCCTCAACGAAATGGGGTAGTTGAAAGGAAGAATAGAACTCTGGTTGAGATTGCCAGAACTATGATCAATGAAAGAAGGCTTCCTAAGTACTTCTGGGGAGAAGCTGTTAACACAGCTTGCTATGTTCTGAATAGAGTGCTAATCAGAAGCATTCTGAACAAGACCCCTTATGAACTCTGGAAAGGTCGAAAGCCTAAAATAGGTTATTTCAGAACCTTTGGTTGTAAGTGTTATGTTTTGAATACAAAAGAATATCTTTCAAAGTTTGATTCAAAGGCAGATGAGGCCATTTTTCTTGGTTACTCAACACATAGTAAAGCATATAGGGTTTTTAATAAGAGGACTCAGACTTTAGATGAATCTGTTCATGTACAGTTTGATGAGACTAACCCTGCAGATAGTAGAGCTCCTGATGAAGATGTAGTTCAAGCTCCTGAAGTTGCATCTCCTGATGTAGTAGAAGATGTTTCTCCCAGAGCTACTGAAGTGGTTCCTCCTGTTGCTGAACAAGCTCAAGAAGAGAATCCTACTCCAGAAGTCAACTTCCTTCCAGAAGATGCTCCTATATATGATTCAACAAATGATGAACAAGTTTCAGAAGACTCATTGGATGTACCAAGAGAAGTTAGAGCTCATAGGAATTATTCCTTAGAGAACATAATTGATTCTGTTCATAATCCTGTCATGACCAGAGCTCAGCTCAGAAGATACATGGGAATGTGGCTTTTGTGTCACTTCTGGAACCCAAGGACTTCTATGAAGCTGCTGATGATGACTCCTGGTTAATGGCAATGCAAGAAGAACTTGACAAGTTCAAAAGGTCAGAAGTTTGGACTTCGGTTCCCAGACCTAACAACATAAAGGTTGTTGGAACTAGATGGGTTCTGAAGAACAAGCTTGATGAATTTGGAAATGTTGTGAGGAACAAGGCAAGACTTGTTGCTCAAGGTTACAGTCAGCAAGAAGGCATAGATTATGGTGAAACTTTTGCTCCTGTTGCAAGATTAGAAGCCATTAGAATCTTGTGTGCTTTTGCATCATACAAATGTTTCAAGCTCTTTCAAATGGATGTGAAAAGTGCATTCTTGAATGGTTACATTGATGAGGAAGTCTTTGTGTCTCAACCCCGTGGTTTTGAAGATCCTAAGTTTCCTGATCATGTGTACAAGCTGAAGAAAGCCTTGTATGGACTGAAACAAGCTCCCAGAGCTTGGTATGAGAGACTGACAAAGTTCCTGCTGTCTAAGGGATTTGTCAGAGGCTGTGTTAATACAACTCTGTTCACTTTGAAGAAGAACAAGGATATCCTTATAGCTCAGGTATATGTTGATGATATTATATTTGGTGCTACTAATGAATCTTTGTGCAGAGAGTTCAGTGACCACATGAAGGCTGAGTTTGAAATGTCTATGATGGGAGAATTAACCTTCTTCTTAGGACTTCAGATCAAGCAAAGTAATGATGGTGTGTTTATCAATCAAGCCAAGTACACTAGAGAAGTGCTGAAGAAATTTGGCATGATGGACTCTAATGCTGTTGCTATTCCAATGGATGTCAGCAAAGACATTGATGATGAAGAGAAAGCTGGTAAACCTGTAGATATAAAAACCTACAGAGGTATGATTGGTTCTCTTTTATACCTAACAGCCAGCAGGCCAGATATACATTTTGCTTTGTGTTTTTGTGCTAGATATCAATCAAAGCCAAGAGAAATTCATGATGTTGCTGTCAAAAGAATTCTCAGATATCTTAAAGGCACACCAGAAGCTTGTTTGTGGTATCCCTGTAGTTCTGATTTCACTCCTATAGGATACACAGACTCTGACTATGGTAGGGATAAATTGAAAAGGGTCAGCACTTCTGGTGGTTGTCATTTTCTGGGGGAGTGCCTAGTCTCCTGGCATAGTAAGAAGCAAACCTCTGTGGCTCTCTCAACTGCTGAAGCTGAGTATGTTGCTGCTGGAAGTTGTGTTTCTCAGATGCTCTGGATTAAGCAACAAATTGCTGACTATGGAATCATCCCTGGAACAATTACAATCTACTGTGATAACAAGAGTGCTATTGATCTTTCAAAGAACCCTATTCAGCACAGCAGGATTAAGCATGTTCATATTAGGCATCACTTTCTGAGAGATCATGTTCTGAAGAAGGATATTATCATTACTCATGTTCCCTCTGAAGAGAATCTTGCTAACATGTTTACTAAGCCTCTGGCTGGTAATTCCTTCAGCAACTTACGAGAAGGCATTGGTATGACTTATCCACTTCAGTAACTTAGCTTAATTATTCCTGAGTGTCTTAATTGATTAATCGTTTAAGATAATTAAGTGATAATTAATTCTAATCATGATTTGACATCTAAGCATGCGTTATCTACTGCATTTTACGGCGCTGTTCTGTGGTTAACGGTTATCTGTTCCCTTTTAAACGGTGTGTATTTACTTTTTGAATTGGAACGGTTTCCTTGTTTGGGTATAAATAGGGGTTTTCCATACTTAGAAGTTTTTACTCTCATTTTTCTCTGCTATTAGAATCTCCATAGATTTTCTGTGTTCTCTTCTCTCAAAATTCTTAACCTAATTTCTTATATCTTCTACAATGGCTCAAGAAATCACTGTTACTCACATCTTTACCACTGAATCTAAGAAGAAAGTTAGCGAATCTAGAGTATTCACTTCTAGGTTTCTAGATGATGAAGTTAAATCCACTGAACCTATCTCCAAATGGCTAAGTGCTCAAAACTGGAATTCTTTCGTTTCTCTCGATGAATTCATTTACCCTAAGTTAGTCACCGAATTCTATCAGAACCTCCATTTCTTTTCCAATGAGGAGGATGTTCTACACTCAGAAGTCGGAGAAGTTGAGATTGAGGTCAGCAGGGTTTCTATCTCTCAAGTGATCGGTATTGATGATGAAGGAATCATCATAGGTGATGATGGTTCAGCATATGGTTTTACAGAAGCAAACTGGGCGAGACCAGATCTCAGTGCCAAAGAAACTTATGCCACTTGGCTCACTCAGCACCAGAGGTGGGCACACTATCTTACAACTAATGTGTTCCTTCCGAAGGCTGGAGGGGTTAATGGTGTTTCCAACAGGGAAAGAGTTTTTATGTGGCATCTGGTCAATCAGAAGAAGATCAATCTCCCTGCCATGCTGATAAGGCAGATGAAAAATGTGACTACCGTGAGTGCATTAGCTTATGGCTCACTCCTGACTAGGTTGTTTGAGGCAGCCTCTGTTGTGGCTTCAGGAGAAGGTGTTACAAGTAGGAGTACGGTTCTGAAAATGCATACCTTCAGGAACCTTAACTTTGGTGTGACTCCGAAGAAGAATGAGAAGGGCTCCTCTGTGAGTATTGCTCAGAAGGAGATTGTGGTTGACTCTGCTCAGAAAGGAAAGAAAGCTGCCAAGAAGGGCAAGGGGAAGAAAGGATCAAGTAAGTTGGTCCTGACTGTTGAGAAAGTGGTTGTCTCAGAACCTCTTCCCACTATGGTTCAAACAACAATCAGTGTTGAACCTTCTGGCAAGATCGTTGCTGAGAAACGTAAGGATGTTTCTGAGAAGGAAGCTGAGGATGCTGAGGACGCACGCCTTGCTGAAAGAGAGAAGGCTGCTGAAGCTGAAAAAGTTGTAAGAGTTGTGGCTCTTGCTGATGAGAAAAGAAAGAAGAAGGAAGCTGAGGATAAGTTAGCAGCTGAAAGAGAAATTGCTGCAAAGGCTAAGGCCGATGCAAGACTTATAGCATGTGCTGCTGAACTTGAGGATGCGGAGTTCTCAAAGGAAGTTGAGGCTTCAGAAGACGGTGAGAAACTTGAGAATATCTCTCTGTCCACTCGGATACTTGAGAATATCTCTCTCTCCACCAGGATCGGAAAGAAGGCTGTTGCAAAACGAAGGTCTCTGAGGAAAAAGGACTTCGTTGTTGCCCCCAGTGCTGAATTAGAGGATCCTGTTGTTGAGGAACCGGAAGCTGCTGATGAGGACATGTTGGAGATGTCTGCTGAAGAGGATGTTGATGCTCCTCTGATTGAAGAGCTGTCAGAAGAGAGTGAACCAGAAGATGAAGAGGTTCTTTAGGGTGCAAAACAGTTTGTTGAGAATGTTGATGATGAAAATTTCATTGACAACATTCTTCTGAATCAAGGAAGAAACCCTGGTGATAGGGATGCCTCTGAAACGCTGATCAGAATGGCTCATATCTTTGCTGAGCCCATTTCTATGTTTGATCCAAACTCCTCTGAACATGTTATCTCATCTCCCACTCACACTCCTCATCCATCTCCTTCACTACCTTCTGTCACAGAAGTGAGTGAATCTCTCACTTCCATTCCTCTTACAACTTCAACTTCTGAAGTTGTACCTCCTCCAATTATTCCTCCTTCTGGATCTTTTTCAGAAGTGAATCTAAACACTGCTCCCATTTTCACAGACTCCATAGCCACATCCACTACCTCCTCCATTCATACTTCCTCTGTAAGTCCATCAATTGGATTTACTGCTCCATCTTTCTCACTACCATCCACTCTACCATTCATCTCAACTACCATTTCCTCCTCAACCACACATATAATCCCTTCCTCAACCACTCAAATCCCTCCACTCTCAACCTCTGGACATGCACCTCTTGTGTGTGATCCCTTAACTTCCTCCTCCACTACTTCCTGCTTTGCTGGGTTGTCATCCAATTATGACTTCCTACGCAAGCACATGAATCGAGATGATCTGGATAACAGATTCGGTAGTTTTGGTTTCATGGGCAGAGCTTCTGGTGTATCCGAAGCTGGTGGTGCTCCCAGTGTTGAGGAGTTGAGAAGAATGAGTCAGAGTGGCTCTGATGAATTGCTGAACAGATTTGCTGGTATGGGGCAAAGGACTTCTGCTGCTGACATGTATGCTCAGGGCATTGTGCTGCAAGAATTACAATCTTTGAAAGCTCAGAACCTGCAGCTCATGACTATGCTTCAAATGCAGGATCCTTCTGTCTACATACGCAATCTTTCTTCACTTCATCTAGCTACATATGATGAGCTGTACAAGTTAAGAGAATTAGCTCTGACTCTTCCTTTATTGGACAACATTGCTCTTGCTTCTTCTCTGAAGGTCAATGAGAATTTGGAGATATTGACAGAAGAAGTCAAGGAAGCAAACGAGCATTATGAGGCTCATTAGAAGATGCTCCCAAGTAAGATTGATGACCTGCAAAGTACTGCCAATCATATTCTGAGAGAAGTGAAATCTTCTGCTCAAGGTTCATCATCTTCCGGGGCTGCTAAGATTGTATATGACATCACTCCTGATCTCAACAATCGACTCTCCAACATTGAGTCTGCTGTATCTGCTCAGAACGCACAGATAGCTGAGCTTACTGAACTTCTGAAAGTTATGCACACTCAAGCACGTGAACAAGAGAAGACTCTTCACAATTGCTATAGGTTTGTTCGAGGACAGACTTATATTAAGAATGAGCATCTCACTGCTGCTGTGTATGCTAACAATCGGTTGATCAGGCTCCTTCTGGAAGACGTTTAGAAACAGCGACCTATGTCTGGTCAGACTTTTGATCATATGAAGACCATTGATGCTGATTTCAGAAGAAGAATGGATATGATCAACACTGTGAGGCCAACTCCTCAGCAATATTCTACTGCAATGAAAGTTCAGCAAAAATAGGACTCTCAAGGTGCTTTGGGTATTCCTGTTGGTTCTGGTCAAACGAGGGAGAAGTCTGGTCAGCAGAGTGGTCTCAATACTGGTGTTAAGAGACAGGGTGTTGCTGAAGGATCTAGTGGTGTTCCTCCTCCTCAGAAGAAACCTAGGAACTTGTAATCTCATTAGGACTTAAGCTTCGTAGCTAGGTTCTGGGTTGGGTAGCTTTTGTCTTAGGACTTTTTCTGCTCTTCTGATTATCTTGTTTCATATGTTCTCTTCTGATGATTTTATATACACTGAATCTTCCTTATACATTCTTGTGTCTCTGACTACTTACTTATTGCTTATGTTTCTTTGTGACTTAGTAAATTATATTTCACTAAATCTAACAACTTGATCTTAAGTCATTTCTAAGTTTATACAGATTGCTGAAGTTCACCATTTACACTAAAATGGGGGAGTTAATTTACTCAGAAGTTATGAAACATTTGTATCAGGAAGTCATTTTCTAAACCTCATGTTTTCTAGTTACGTTCTGATCACGGTTTGTCCATAACCAAAATGGGGGAGAATGATGAACCCTAAGTATTTTGATTATGTCCAATCGTTTCAGAAGATGAAAACTTAATACTCTCTTACATATAGTTTATTGTTGACTAATATTTTTCTACTTAGTCTATGTGTAAGTTACTCAGCATGTGCTGAATGAATCATTTCTGGATTGCCTAAAGGACTCAGAAGATCCGTTTGCTGAAGTCAGAGTTTCAATAATTCAGAAGCTGGATGCTCCGCTCTGAAGCCGAAGTCTGCTAAAGCTCTCCTTAGAGGTTCTTTGCAATCAGAAGTTTTGCCAATTTGATCAGAAGTCTAGACAACTGGAAATTAGCTTCTGAAAGCTTAGTCACGGGTTCTGTTTGAGCATTTAATGCTCTGACACTTGCATTCAATGCAAGGCGCCAAAAGTTCAAAAAGCTATTTTGGTGGAGCGCGCTTGTCTGTTCAAGAGAAACCAGAATTTCCTTGTCTACCCTTTGTTGATCCAATTGAAGAATGATTCCAGTCAACCTCATCTTTGATTTCAAATCACTTACCGGATTTGGTTAAAGAACAAGGATAACGGAATCAAAGTGTTTGAAGACCGTTTGAAGACTTGACAAATTAACGGCTACAACAACTGATGTCACCTCTATTGAAGATTCAAATTCACCAACGGTCATCGTCATTCACTATAAATAGTAGCCAAGCTCCATTGCATCAACATACGCGTGATCATCGAGCAAAATCTCAACGCACTGTTTTAACAAGAAAAACAGAGCACCACTTCCCATTCTCAATCTTTCTTAGCATAGTCTTAGTTAAAGTGAGATAGTGAAGAAAAACAAGTTCATAATAGGAATCTTGTAAACTGATATCGTTTGTGATATTCAGTTAGATTTAGAGAGAAATCTAGTTGAGATTAGAGTTGGGTGAGAAATCCAGAAAACAGAGTATTGTTTGTTCTGGTGGAAATCCTTTAACTCTTTTTAGGCTAGTCAGAACTAAGTGAGAAATTAGCTTAAGTTCTGTTGATGTAAAGGAGCTTCTGAACTTGCCATAAAAGTTCTGAATAGTGGATTTATAAAATCTCTGTAGGCTGCGACCTCAGAGGACAAGACGTAGTCACAGAACTTCTGTGGCGAACTTGGATAAATCGAATTGTTCAATCAGGATCTCTTGAACTTCTTTCTCCCTCTTATACTTGTTATTTTTGCTTCTGTGTACTTGCTTATATTTAGTGCTGAAACAGATTTTCTCTAAAGTATCATTGTCTTTGTTCAGAAGACTGTCCAGAAGTTCTCTAATCAGAACTTCTGTTGCTGAAAACAGTCTAACTGTGTTTAGGCAGAATTTCCCTCAGAAGCTAGTTCTGTAAGCTAGCTTCTGACTCTGAGGAAATTTGACTCTGAAAATTAAGTTTCTCGAAAAACTTAGAAATTTTCAGTTTTCAACTTTGACACCTATTCACCCCCTTTAGGTGATTTTGTTCTTGATAGAGCCAACATTCCTAATCACAAACATTAACTATACTAATTGTGGTAACATTAAACTAAACATATAACATTAATCTAATTATATAACACAATAACAAAGCATAACAAAACAACAAAAATAAAAATAACTAATCTAATAAACATACTATACTAAGTAAAATAAAAGGTGAAAGCACTTGAATTGCCTTGTAAACCTTGATAATAAAGTTTACATCTATGTCCATTAACCTTAAATTTGTCCTCTTTCTTATTAGATAACTCTAAAGTCCCATTATTAAAAACGTTAGTGACTAAAAACGGACCGACCCATCTAGATTTTAATTTTTCGGGAAAAAGTTTTAAACGTGAGTTAAAAAGTAGAACTTTATCCCCCACTTTAAATACTTTTTCACATATTTTGGAATCATGCCATTTCTTAACTGTATCTTTATACAACTTATGATTTTCATACGCACTATGACGTAATTCATCTAACTCATTAAGCTGTAAAAGACGTTTTTCACATGCATTTCTCAAATCATAATTCAAAGCTTTAATAGCCCAATATGCTCTATGCTCAAGTTCCACAGGTAAATGACACGCTTTTCCATAAACTAAACGGTAAGGAGTCATACTTATCGGCGTTTTGAAAGCAGTGCGGTAAGCCCAAAGTGCATCGTCAAGCTTCATTGACCAATCCTTCCTAGACGAGGAAACCGTCTTCTCCAGGATCCATTTCAACTCTCGGTTAGAAATTTCCGCTTGACCATTCAACTGAGGATGATACGGAGTTGCCACACGATGATGTACACCGTATTTCTTCATTAAGGACTCAAAAAACTTGTTAATAAAATGTGTGCCCCCATCACTTACTATAGCACGAGGAACACCAAACCTTGTAAAAATAGACTTCAAAAATTTAATCACAACCTTTCCGTCGTTAGTTGAAGTCGCAATGGCTTCAACCCACTTGGAAACATAATCAACTGCAACTAAAATATATTGAAAACCACAAGAAGGTGGAAAAAGGACCCATAAAGTCAATGCCCCAAACTTCAAATATTTCTACTTCAACAATGTTTTTAATAGGCATTTCATCACGTCTCCCTAAATTACCAACTCGTTGACATCTATTACAATGGCTAACAAAATCACGAACATCTTTAAACAATGACGGCCAAAAGAATCCACATTCTAATATTTTAGCGGTCGTTTTACTAGCTCCATGGTGACCACCATAAGGACTACCATGACAATCATTCATAATATCATTATATTATTCCTGACTAATACATCTCCTAAGCATGTCATCACTACAAATCTTAAAAAGATAAGGTTCATCCCAAATGTATCGTTTAACATCGGAGAAAAATTTCTTCTTTTGATGAAAATTCAAATTATCAGGCACAATATCAGTAGCATGGTAATTAGCAAAATTTGCATACCAAGGCTCAATCAAATGTGTAACATGCATAAGTTGTTCATTAGGAAAATAATCGTTTATGCCAACGTTATCACCTATCGGACCATTATCGTCCTCTAACCTAGAAAGATGGTCGGCTACAAGATTCTCAACTCCATGTTTATCTCTAATCTCTAAGTCAAATTCTTGCAACAACAAAACCCAACGTATTAAACGAGGTTTAGCATCTTTCTTAGCAAACAAGTAACGCAAAGCAGCATGATCAGTATAGATAATAACTTTTGAACCTAACAAGTAAGAACGAAATTTATCACATGCATAAACTACACATAAACATTTCTTTTTTGGTAGTTGTGTAATTTAATTGGGCACCAAACAAAGTATGACTTGCATAATATATCACATGCAATTTATTATCCTTACGTTGTCCTAACACACATCCAACAGCCAAATCACTAGCATTACACATAATTTTAAAAGGTAAGTCCCAATCGGGCTTAGTAATTATGGGCGCATTAATCAAAGCAGTTTTCAAAGTATTAAAAGCCTTAACACACTCATCCGAAAAATTAAAACTCATTCTCCTTAACCAACAAATTAGTTAAAGGTTTTGCAATTATGAAAAAATCTTTTATAAAACGACGATAAAAACCGGCGTGTCCTAGGAAAGACCTAACTCCGCGAACCGTTGTCGGTGGGGGTAAGTCTTCTATAACAGAAGTTTTGGCCCTATCAACCTCGATTCCTGCCTTGGAAATTTTATGACATAACACTATGCCTTCATCAACCATGAAATCGCATTTTTTCTAATTCAAAACCAAGTTAGTCTTTTCACACCTAGCAAACACTTTATCCAAATTATTTAAACATGCATCAAAAGAATCTCCATACACAGAAAAATCATCCATGAAAATTTCCATAATGTCTTCAATGAAATCATTAAAAATAGCAGTCATACACCTCTGAAGAGTAGCAGGTGCATTACACAAACCAAAAGGCATATGAGGATAAGCAAAAGTTCCATATGGACATGTAAAAGTGGTCTTGTCTTGGTCATAAGGATAAATACATATTTGGAAAAACCCAGAATATCCATCAAGAAAACAATAATATGCATGCCCAGCTATACGCTCAATCATTTGGTCAATAAAAGGAATAGGAAAATGGTCTTTTCTAGTTGCGGTATTCAATTTTCTATAGTCAATACAAACTCTCCAACCGGTGGTCGTGCGAGTCGGTATTAATTCTCCTTTGTCATTTTGAACTACAGTCATACCACCCTTCTTCGGGACACAGTGAATAGGACTAACCCACTCACTATCCGAAATAGGATAAATTATACCTGCATCTAACAACTTAGTACGTTATTTCCTTTTTCACTACCTCTTTCATATTAGGATTAAGACGTCTTTGTCTATCGGCCTTAGGTTCAAAACCTTCTTCTAAGTGAATCCTATGCATCACAATACTAGGATTTATTCCTTTTAAATCCGAAATCTGCCAACCTATACTCTTAATTCTTTTTCTAACAACATGCAATAATTTTTCTTCTTGGTCTCTATTCAGTTTGTTATAAATAATAATAGGTAGACATTCCCCATCCGCAAGAAAAGCATATCTCAAGTGGTCGGGTAAATCTTTCATATCTACGGCCGGTGGAATTTCGATCGACGGTGGAATAGGTCCATCCTCCCTTAAGAGAGGCTCCCGATTTATTTCCTCCATTTCTTCTTGATTTAAAGGTCTAATCACATGCTCTTCACTAATCAAGTCGACAACACATTTCTCAATCAAGTCAAGTTTCATGCAAAAAATTTCATCCATAGGGTATTTCATAGCCCTATTCATATCAAACTCAATTTTATCATCACCAATTCTCAAAATTATTTTTCCTTTCGACACATCTACTAATGCTCTACCTGTATTCATAAAGGGTCTACCTAAAATCAACGGGCAGTTAACATCATATGCAAAATCAAGAATCACAAATTCAGTTGGAAAAATAAATTTGTCAACTTTCACAAGCACATCTTCAATTATGCCATAAGGCTTTTTAATAGTTTGGTCGGCAAGCTGTAAAATCATACTTGTACGTTTAATATCTTCCTCAAGACCTAACTTTTTAAATATAGATAATGGCATCAAATTAATACTTGCACCTAAATCACACAAACAACTAGGAAATTGTACGTCACCCAATTTGCATGGAATAGTAAAACATCCAGGATCTTTAAGCTTAGTGGGTAAACTACTCGTAACTATTGAACTACAATCTTCGGTCAAAACAACCGACGAAATACCTTCCCAACTAATTTTCTTAGAGAGCAAGTCTTTAAGAAACTTATTATAATTAGGAATCTCTGTAATAGCATCAATAAAAGACAAGTTGATATGCAAATTTTTCAATGTTTCTAGAAAAGAGAGAAGTTGCTTATCGTAATCCTTGTTGGTATCAGAGCGAAGGTCACTTCGTTTATTTACTAAAGATCTAACAATCTAAGTGTAAGATCCTATCAGAATCAATAGAGATGGCTAGTAGACACCAGCCTGAGAATTCTTCTCACTTCATAGTTCCAGAAGGTTCTTCCACTACTAGACCTCCATTATTTAATGGCAACAACTACTCATACTGGAAGAAAAGGATGATGTATTTCATCCAAGCTCAGAACATGAGTGCTTGGTATGTCATCACTAATGGTGATTTCATCCCAAAAAGGATGGAAGTTGGTCTAGGGAATGTTGTTATTCCTCAGAGAGAATACACAGATGACATTCTGAAAAAACTCCAAACTAATGCTTCAGCAATAAATATGTTGCATTGTGCACTTACAGCTACTGAGTATAACAAAGTTTCTTCTTGTGAAACTGCACAGGATATTTGGAACAAGCTGGAAGTCACATATGAAGGAACAGGAAAAGTGAAGCAATCTAAAGTCAACCAACTCATGAGAGAATATGAGTTATTTGAAATGCTTGATAAAGAATCTATTTCAGATATGAACTCTAGATTCACCAAGATAGTCAATGACTTGAAGAGTTTAGGAAAAGACATTGAAGAATCTGATCGAGTGAAGAAGATTGTCAGAAGCTTACCAAGGTCTTGGCAAGCCAAGAAGACTGCTATTGAAGAAGTTCAGGATTTGAGCTATTACCTGTATGATGAGCTCATTGGGTCTCTAATTACTCATGAGATGTCATTAAAGAATCATGACCTAAGAGAGAGGTCAGAAGGAAAAAGAGTAGTCCTGAAAGCAGAATCTTCTGAAGAATCCTCTGAAGATGAGGAACTGGCTATGCTGACCAGGAAGTTCAAGAAGGCCTTTAGAAAAGGCAGAGGTGGTAACTACAAGAAGCCTTTTAGGAGCTTTGACAAGAAAACTCCTGATTCTAGTGAAAAGTTCAAGAGAGATCCGAATAAGCCAATTGTGTGCTATGGATGTCAGCAACCGGGCACATTAAGCCTAACTGCCCGGAGCTGAAGAAATATAAGAAAAAGTTCAAGAAAGCTATGTTGGCTGCCTGTCACTCCCTCTCTTCTGAAAGAGATAGCTTCTCCTTCTGATGTTGGTACCTCTGAGAGTGCTGTTATAGCCTCTGAAGATGTTGGTCCTTCTCAGAAAAAGAAGAAATCTCCCAAGAAGCAAAGGGAAAGATCCAAGAACCCTCCTTTTTGCAAGCTTTGCAAGAGTGATGGTCATTGGTTGAAGGATTGCAAGTACCATATTAAAAACCTCTTGCAATCTGAGATATCATTAAAACCTGCTGAAGAGAAATCTAACTCTGAAGGACCCAATAAGGATTGGGTACCTGTCACTAATTGATTGTGTTGCAGGTGGCTCTGAGTGCTCCATCAATGTCAAAGCTGTGGTACATTGACAGTGGGTGCTCAAGGCATATGACAGGTGATGAAAAAGCATTCATCACATTTGATCCTAAAAGAGGTGGAAAAGTCAGCTTTGGAGATGCTCAGAAAGGAAGGATACTTGGTTCTGGATCCATAGGAACTAATCCTCCGATCGAAGATGTCTCCCTAGTTAGAGGCCTGAAGTTCAATCTCCTAAGTGTTGCACAACTGTGTGATAAAGGTAGAGATGTTGTCTTCAGCTCCTCTGGATGTAAAATCTTGGACAGTAAGTCAAGGGAAGTTATTCTAACTGCTCCTAGAGTTGAAAATGTTTTCATGCTGAACCTTGAGAATCTTTGCAAAAATATATGCTTGATGTCCAAAGAGGATACCTCCTGGCTCTGGCATAGAAGACTTGCTCATGTGAGCATGGACCTTCAAGCCAAAGTTGCTAGAAATCAATTGGTTGAGGGTCTGCCTGACATTAGTTTTAAAAGGAATCATTTATGCAATGCTTGCCAATCTGGTAAACAATCCAGAAGCTCTTTTATACCTAACAGTCAGCAGGCCAGATATACATTTTGCTGTGTGTTTTTGTGCTAGATATCAATCTAAACCCAGAGAGATTCATGATGTTGCTGTCAAAAGAATTCTCAAATATTTTAAAGGCACACCAGAAGCTGGTTTGTGGTATCCCTGTAGTTCTGATTTCACTCCTATAGGATACACAGACTCTGACTATGGTAGAGATAAATTGAAAAGGGTCAGCACTTCTGGTGGTTGTCATTTTCTGGGGGAGTGCCTAGTCTCCTAGCATAGTAAGAAGCAAACCTCTGTGGCTCTCTCAACTGCTGAAGCTGAGTATGTTGCTGCTGGAAGTTGTGTTTCTCAGATGTTCTGGATTAAGCAACAAATTGCTGACTATGGAGTCATCCCTGGAACAATTACAATCTACTGTGATAACAAGAGTGTAATTGATCTTTCAAAGAATCCTATTCAGCACAGCAGGATGAAGCATGTTCATATTAGGCATCACTTTCTGAGAGATCATGTTCTGAAGAAGGATATTATCATTACTCATGTTCCCTCTGAAGATAATCTTGCTGACATGTTTACTAAGCCTCTGGCTGGTAATTCCTTCAGCAACTTACGAGAAGGCATTGGTATGACTTATCCACTTCAGTAATTTAGCTTAATTATTTCTGCGTGTCTTAAGTGATTAATCGTTTGAGATAATTAAGTGATAATTAATTCTAATCATGATTTGACATCTAAGCATGCGTTATCTACTGCATTTTACGGCGATGTTCTGTGGTTAACGGTTATCTGTTCCCTTTTAAACGGTGTGTATTTACTTTTTGAATTGGAACGGTTTCCTTGTTTGGGTATAAATAGGCCTTTTCCATACTTAGAAGTTTTTACTCTCATTTTCACTGCTATTAGAATCTCCATAGATTTTCTGTGTTCTCTTCCTCTCAAAACTCTTAACCTAATTTCTTATTTCTTCTACAATGGCTCAAGAAATCACTGTCACTCACATCTTTACCACTGAGAACAAAGAGAAAGTTAGCGAATCTAGGGTATTCACCTCTAGGTTCCTAGATGATGAAGTTAAATCCACTGAACCTATCTCAAAATGGCTTAGCGCACAAAACTGGAATTCATTCGTTTCTCTCGATGAATTCATCTACCCTAAGTTAGTCACCAAATTCTACAAAAACCTCCATTTTTTTTCTAATGAGGAGGATGTTCTACACTCAGAAGTTGGAGAAGTTGAGATTGAGGTCAGTAGGGCTTCTATCTCTCAAGCAATCGGTATTGATGATGAAGGAATCATCATAGGTGATGATGGTTCTGCAGATGGCTTTTCAGAAGCAAATTGGGCTAGACCAGATCTTAGTGCCAAGGAAACTTATGCCACTTGGCTCACTCAGCACCAGAGGTGGGCACACTATCTTACAACTAATGTGTTCCTTCCGAAGGCTAGAGGGGTTAATGGTGTTTCCAACATGGAAAGAGTTTTTATGTGGCATCTGGTCAATCAGAAGAAGATCAATCTCCCTGCCATGCTGATAAGGCAGATGAAAAATGTGACTACCGTGAGTGCATTAGCTTATGGCTCACTCCTGACTAGGTTGTTTGAGGCAGCCTCTGTTGTGGTCTCAAGAGAAGGTGTTACAAGTAGGAGTACGGTTCTAAAGATGCATACCTTCAGGAACCTTAACTTTGGTGTGACTCCGAAGAAGAATGAGAAGGGCTCCTCTGTGAGTATTGCTCAGAAGGAGATTGTGGTTGACACTGCTCAGAAAGGAAAGAAAGCTGCCAGAAAGGGCAAAGGAAAGAAAGGGTCAAGTAAGTTGGTTCTGACCGTTGAGAAGGTGGTTGTTTCAGAACCTCTTCCCACGATGGTTCAAACTACTATTAGTGTTGGACCCTCTAGAAGGATCGTTGCTGAAAAACCAATGGATGCTACTGAGATAGCAAATCAAGAAGCTGAGGACGCACGTCTTGATGAAAGGGAAAAGGCTGCTGAAGCTGAAAAGATTGCAAGAGTTGTAGCTCTTGCTGAAGAGAAAAGATTGAGAAAGGAAGCTGAGGATAAGTTAACAGCTGAAAGAGAAATTGCTGCAAAGGCTAAGGCCGATGCAAGACTTATAGCATGTGCTGCTGAACTTAAGGATGCGGAGTTCTCAAAGGATGTTGAGGCTTCAGAAGAAGGTGAGAAACTTGAGAATATCTCTCTTTCCACTCGGATACTTGAGAATATCTCTCTCTCCACCAGGATCGGAAAGAAGGCTGTAGCAAAACGAAGGTCTCTGAGGAAAAAGGACTTCGTTGTTGCTCCTAGTGCTGATTTAGAGGATCCTGTTGTTGAGGAACCGGAAGTTGCTGCTGATGAAGACATGTTGGAAATGTATGCTGAAGAAGATGTTGATGCTCCTCTGATTGAAGAGTTGTCAGAAGAGAGTGAACCAGAAGATGAAGAGGTTCTTCAGGGTGAAAAACAGTTTGTTGAGAATGTTGATGATGAAAATTTCATTGACAACATTCTTCTGAATCAAGGAAGAAACCCTGGTGATAGGGATGCCTCTGAAACACTGATCAGAATGGCTCATATCTTTGCTGAGCCCATTTCTATGTTTGATCCAAACTCCTCTGAACAGGTTATCTCATCTCCCACTCATACTCCTCTTCCATCTCCTTCACTACCTTCTGTCACAGAAGTGAGTGAATCTCACACTTCCATTCCTCTTACAACTTCAACTTCTGAAGTTGTACCCCCTCAAACTATTCCTCCTTCTGGATCCTTTTCAGAAGTGAATCTAAACACTGCTCCCATTTTCACAGACTCCATAGCCACATCCACTACCTCCACCATTCATACTTCCTCTGTAAGTCCATCAATTGGATTTACTGCTCCATCTTTTTCACTACCATCCACACTACCTTCCATCTCAACTACCATTTCTTCCTCAACCACACATACAATCCCTTCCTTAACAACTCAAATTCCTCCACTCTCATCCTCTGGACATGCACCTCCTGTGTGTGATCCCTTAACTACCTCCTCCTCTACTTCCTGCTTTGCTGGGTTGTCATCCAATTATGACTTCCTACGCAAACACATGAATCGAGATGATCTGGATAACAGATTCGGTAGTTTTGGTTTCATGGGCAGAGCTTCTGGTGTATCCGAAGCTGGTGGTGCTCCCAGTGTTGAGGAGTTGAGAAGAATGAGTCAGAGTGGCTCTGATGAATTGCTGAATAGATTTGCTGGTATGGGGCAAAGGACTTATGCTGCTGACATGTATGGTCAGGGCATTGTGCTGCAAGAATTACAATCCTTGAAAGCTCAGAACCTGCAGCTCATGACTATGCTTCAAATGCAGGATCCTTCTGTCGACATACGCAATCTTTCTTCACTTCATCTAGCTACCTATGATGAGCTGTACAAGCTAAGAGAATTAGCTCTGACTCTTCCTTCATTGGACAACATTGCTCTTGCTTCTTCTCTGAAGGTCAATGAGAATTTGGAGATATTGACAGAAGAAGTCAAGGAAGCAAACGAGCATTATGAGGCTCATGAGAAGATGCTCCCAAGTAAGATTGATGACCTACAAAGTACTGCCAATCACATTCTGAGAGAAGTGAAATCTTCTGCTCAAGGTTCATCATCTTCCGGGGCTGCTAAGATTGTATATGACATCACTCCTGATCTCAACAATCGACTCTCAAGCATTGAGTCTGCTGTATCTGCTCAGAGCGCACAGATTGCTGAGCTTACTGAGCTTCGGAAAGTTATGCACACTCAAGCACGTGAACAAGAGAAGACTCTTCATAATTGCTATCGGTTTGTTCGAGGACAAACTTACATTCAGAATGAGCATTTCACTGTTGTTGTTTATGCTAACAATCGCTTGATTAAGCTCCTTCTGGAAGACGTTCAGAAACAGCGACCTATGTCTGGTCAGACTTTTGATCATATGAAGACCATTGATGCTGATTTCAGAAGAAGAATGGATATGATCAACACTGTGAGGCCAACTCCTCAGCAATATTCTACTGCACTGAATGTTCAACAAAAATTGAACTCTCAAGGTGCTCTGGGTGTTGCTCTTGGTTCTGGTCAAACGGGGGAGAAGTCTGCTCAGCAGAGTGGTCAGACATTGAAGAGATCAAGTGCTGCTGAAGGATCCAGTGGTGTTCCTCCTCCTTAGAAGAAACCTAGGAACTTGTAATCTCATTAGGACTTAAGCTTCTTAGCTAGGTTCTGGTTGGGTAGTTTCTGTCTTAGGACTTTTTCTGCTCTTCTGATTATCTTGTTTCATATGTTCTCTTCTAATGATTTAATACACTGAATATCTTTCTTATACCTTCTTGTGTCTCTGTTTTCTTACTTGTTGCTTATGTTTCTTTTTAACTTAGTAAATTATTCTTCACTAAAATCTAACAACTTGATCTTAAGTCATTTCTAAGTTTATACAGATTGCTGAAGTTCACCATTTACACTAAAATGGGGGAGTTAATTTACTCAGAAGTTATGAAACATATGTATCAGGAAGTCATTTTCTAAACCTCATGTTTTCTGTTATCTTCTGACCACGGTTTGTCCATAACCAAAATGGGGGAGAATGATGAACCCTAAGTGTTTTGGTTATGTCCAAACGTTTCAGAAGATGAAAACCTAATACTCTCTTACATATAGTTTATTGTTGATTAATATTTCTTGTACTTAGTCTATGTGTAAGTTACTCAGCAGGTGCTGAATGAAGATTTTTCAAGATTGCCTAAAGAACCTCAGAAGTCTCGATTGCTGAAGACAGAGTTTCATTATCAGAAGCTGGATGCTCCGCTCTGAAGATATTAAAGTCTGTTGAAGCTCTTCTTAGAGGTCATTCGCAATCAGAAGATTATCTACCAATTTGATCAGAAGCTTAGTCACGGGTTCTGGATAGCATTTAATGCTATGACAAGTGCATTTAATGCAAGGCGCCAAAAGTTCAAAAAGCTGTTTTGATGGAGTGCGCTTGTCTGTTCAAGAGAAACCAGAATTTCCTTGTCTACCCTTTGTTGATCCAATTGAAGAATGATTCCAGTCAACCTCATCTTTGATTTCAAATCACTTACCGGATTTAGTTAAAGAACAAGGATAACGGAATCAAAGTGTTTGAAGACCGTTTGAAGACTTGACAAATTAACGGCTACAACAACTGATGTCATCTCTATTGAAGATTCAAATTCACCAACGGTCATCCTCATTCACTATAAATAGTAGCCAAGCTCCAATGCATCAACTACGCATGATTATCGAGCAAAATCTCAGCGCACTGTTTTAACAAGAAAAACAGAGCATTCTTTTTCCATTCTCAATCTTTCTTAGCATAGCTTAAGTTTAAGTGAGAGAGTGAAGAAAAACAAGTTCATAATAGGAATCTTGTAAACTGATATCGTTTGTGATATTCAGTTAGATTTAAAGAGAGAATTCTAGTTCAGATTAGAGTTGGGTGAGAAATCCAGAAAACAGAGTATTGTTTGTTCTGGTGCAAGTCCTTTAACTCTTTTTAGGCTAGTCAGAACTAAGTGAGAAATTAGCTTAAGTTCTATTGATGTAAAGGAGCTTCTGAACTTGCCATAAAAGTTCTGAATAGTGGATTTATAAAATCTCTGTAAGCTGCGACCTCAGGGGATAAGACGTAGTCACAGGACCTCTGTGGTGAACTTGGATAAATCGAATTGTTCAATCAGGATCTCCTGAACTTCTTTCTCCCTCTTATACTTGTTATTTTTGCTTCTGTGTACTTTCTTATATTTAGTGCTGAAACAGATTTTCTCTAAGTATCATTGTCTTTGTTCAGAAGAATGTCCAGAAGTTCTCTAATCAGAACTTTTGTTGCTGAAAATAGTCTAACTGTGTTTAGGCAGAATTTCCCTCAGAAGCAACTTCTGTAAGCTAGCTTCTGACTCTGAGGAAATTTGACTCTGAAAATTAAGTTTTCCGAAAAACTTGAGAAATTTTCAGTTATCAACTTTGACACCTATTCACCCCCCCCCCTCTAGGTGATTCTGTTCTTGTTAGGGCCAACATATTTATAGGCACCAAGAGGTGTGTTTCGAAGGGTTACAACCTTTAATGAATGGTCGTGTCCGTTAGAAAGGTGTACGACCTTTCGGAAGGGTTATATGGATAAGAACGATGAAAGAAATCCATTTCTGAAGATTCTGACACCCGGCGCACCAGAGGCAAGTTTTGCCTCTACAGAGACAAGGTGAAAAACATGACCAGTGCGCCAAAGGCAATCCTTGCCTCTAGCGCGCGACCTGTACGTTGCACGTCTCGAGTCTTTTCTTTGATTTTCCAACTTAAGCTTGCACGTAACTTCTCCGCATGTCCTTGCATGAACTTGTATGAACTCACATGACTTCTATTGCTCGTTTTTTGCTCGAACTAACATCAAATTGCTATGTTTTCATAAGCTTGAGCTGAGAACATCAAAACAAACACAAAGTAGTGAAATTGCCCCTATCCTAGATATTTCTAAGCTAAATGAGCTAAAACTATATGAAATGTTATGAAAAAATATACGAAATACATAGCTAAATTAAGTACATTTTGGACTTAACAATGATGAAATATATGATGGGCCACAAGGAGAGGATGAAGGTCAAGCAGATGGGACAGATAATGAGAATGTAGGTGTACATGAAGAGCAAGCACAAAATGTGAATTCAGGGGCGGATGATGAAATACATGATGGGCCACAAAGAGAGGATGGAGGTCAAGCAGATGGGATAGATAATGAGAATGTAGGTGTACATGAAGAGCAAGCACAAAATGTGAATTCAGGGGAGGATGATGAAAAACATGATGGGCCACAAAGAGAGGATGGAGGTCAAGCAGATGGGACATATAATGAGAATGTAGGTGTACATGATTAGCAAGCACAAAATGTGAATTTAGGGGAGGATGATGAAATACATGATGGGCCACAAGGAGAGGATGGAGGTCAGCCAAATGAAGGACAACCAAATTTAGGAGAGACAAATGATGACTTTATTGATCCAGATTATAATCTGGAGGATGATGATGAGGATTTGGAAAATGGTATGGAAACTGCTGCCTCGGGAATACCACATACACACCCAACTGAAAATGCTAGCCAGGACAGCGATGACCACACCATGGATTTTGAGTTGGATGACAACTCATCATAGTATGAGGACTCCGATGCTCTCAACACAGACTCAGAAAGTGATGATGATTGTCAAACAGCAAAACATGGCAGAAGAAGAAGTTATCCTGCCAATATTGGGATGACAGACTTGCAAGACCCCCAATTTTGTATCGGTTTGAGGTTTGTCAATGTTGATCAATTGAGGACTGACATACAAAACCATAGCATTTACAACAGGTTCCATGTCATGTACAAGAAGAACATCACAGTCAAAGTGGAGGCTATTTGCAAAGGTATGTCTAATTCCTCTTCTTTCAGTTTCATTTTTTTAAGTTATCTTGTGTGTGGTTTTGTTGTGGTTTTGCTAGAATGTGGTTTGTTATAACCAGTGTAAGCACTGGTTTTCGAACCCGATGATGAAAGCAAACTATGAGCTCCTCGTCGCGCCGGCTGCTCAAGTACTGATACTCGTTGGAGAACGGATCATCTTTTCAGGGCCATAACCTCTTCCGCCCGCTCCTCGGGACCATGAGTGTGGCACTTTCATGCTTATGAGAAAATCCTCGATCGAAAAATGTATACGGTCACAAGTACTATTCATTAGGAACCGTACTGTCACAACACTGTTGTTGAGACCGTACGGTCACAAAACCTCCGACCGTACGGTCACTGCCACGTGGCGGATAGCAATCCAATCCTCATCTGCCACGTGGCCGGCGGTCCAATCACAGCGTGACAGGTGTACAAAAATCCAAATGACTTTGGCCGGGTGTCGGGTAACGCCCGGCTCAGATCCAAATTTAGATCTGAGACGGGCGAACTAGTGACCGTACGGTCACTAAATGGAGACCATACGGTCACAAGCTAACCTATAAATACCCCCCCGGATTTCTCATTCAATTCACCAACAAACACTCATTCTCCTCTCTCTCTAGCTCGTTCTAAAGCGATTCTTGACCCGAGATAAGTTGCCTCTGATAAGGTTGCCTCCGAGTTGCCTAAAGTTGCCTCTGATACATAAAAGAATTGCTAGAGTCCGAGCTTGAGAGTACTTTCCTCAAATATTCTCAGAAAAGGTCCTCCTGACCACCAAAAATATTCCCCCTATTATCAAAAGTTTCCAATCCAGGCATCACTCGCAGTCTCGCTAGGGTCGATTAAGTCCTGTTTCCAGTTACCACACCGGAGGACGCACACGCAATTCCGGTTCCCCGAGGTTCCTCCCAGAAAAGGTCCCCGTTCTCCAACGAGCATCAGTCCGCGAGCAATCACTGGCACGCGACGAGGGTAAGCTTCTGAGGGTTTTGTACCGTGTCACCCGGCGGTTTATCGCACAAATGTTTGCGCATTTATTTACTTCTATGTGATAACCATAAAAATCAAAACAATAAGCTGTTAGGTTGCATTAAAGATCCTCTCGGTTCTGGAATGTCGGAATTAATAAGTTGTATCCACGAACGTAAATAGAATCTTTGGTTTTTATAACAATCGGTACAAACACCGGTTCGTACATTTTCCCGGTCGGCCGGGTGGCGACTCTAGTCAAAGAAGGCTAAAGCCGCTATGAGCGACCACTTTCGTTCACAGTGGCAACTCTGCTGGGGACCAAAAATATATTCTACTGTTATAAGTTAACTTCAACGTATGATTCTCTTGAAGTTAATTTGCTAATAGAAGGGTGTAAGTTTGGTTTTCACTGTTTGTAAAATTATTTTCTTGAAAAATTTTATAAAAGTGAAAATGGGATACAACTGAAACGTTCTGGCAGTCTAGTTCTGTACAACAGAGTTATTGCTTTCTCATACTGCATAAAAGAAAAATCCTGAATGCTCAACGTGTGTTATCGGTCGTGCTCACTGGCGTTTCCTTTAAGGGACGCATGGGTCGATCTGTAACATCACCCACCGCCTTGTACCGTCGACACGCTGCTCAAAACCCTTAAATGGGGAGGCGCTAGGTATATCTTGCCGTGGGAACCCTTTTGTACTATCAAACGAGACCGAAGCCTCATATAGTCAGCCTAGATATCTCCACTAGGAACTACCCCCAAACATCTTTTAAAATTACGTCTATTGAGAGCGTTTCGACATCGAAAGGAAAGATGTCGGAAAAACCCACCTAGGACAGAGACGCACCTCGTGAAGAATGAAAGGGAGTGACGACTTTTGTGTGTCGACAACTTGATTGATGAATTGATCATACATAAAAGCATATAGAAGGTCCGGGTTCCGTCATCCGGACATTCCTTCAGTTCAAAAGGGCACTCTGTTGCAATCCCGCAAATAACATTGTCACAAATGCCCATCCCAAATAAGGAAAAGGTTGTGAGGATTGAAACGGAGTACGGTTTGAACCAAAGGAATATCCGGACCAATAAAAATTGGCTGGAAGAAAAGCGAAAGAACGACCCATGGCCAAGATAAAATAGGCCATGATGCGATCTTTCGTGTCTACACAAGCCAAAGGCCCTGTCCAAGGATGTTACCTCCATCACCATGCATTCATGAGGTAATGCCCTTGAATAAGGAGACGGGAAAAGGATCAATAGGACCACGCATACATGCACCACATAAAGCGAAAGGGGGTATACACAAACTTTCCTCACATAAGCGACCATGGACGCAGAATAGCCAAGGGACTAAGGGTAGCAGAACTATGGCAGAATCAAATGGTATCCCCGATGCCGCTTCAAGCGTGGTCACCGAAATTACCAGAGCACTGACATCCATGATGCAAACTCCGGAATATCAGAAAATGATGGGCAGGGCCATCGAAGAAGGGTGCAAGAGGATTTTGACAGGCCAGCTAGAGAGAAATGAACCTCACACCCTGAGAGAGACATACGGTCCCTATGACCCGGACAGGGAAAGGGGTTACCACGTGCCCCAATCCGAGAGAGGGAAAGGAAACCTCTACTCATCAACGGGAGGATTAGATCGGAAAAGGGTTCGGGAATTGCCAACCAAGAATCAGTATCGTGAATGTTCTCAGGAAGATATGAGGGCAATTCCGAGGACTGAACAAATATCACCCCGAAACGAGAATATGATGCGATATCAGAATTTCGAATTGTTCAAGAATCTTTCCCAAGTCGTCTGAAGCATAGGGGAAGAAATCATCAATCAGGGTTCCGTGATCTCCCGAAAAGAAGCGAACGCGACACAAGGACGCAAACCTCAGTTGATCACCAAAATACGGAGAACACAGTTGAGCGAATGGCAGAAACCCCCTCTAGGAGAAAAAGGGATGCCCTCAGACATAGACCTTAAAAGAGAGTTCGATCGCCTACACCGGGAAGGAAAGATACACCCTCTCCGACCACCAGTGGTCCTCAAAATGACAGACAATATGAAAAGGTTTTGCGATTACCACCAAGTGTTCTCACACCCTACCACTGAGTGCGATGCATTACGGAGGAGGATTGAGGATATGACCGAACATGAAGGAGTTGAGAGTCCCGGAGACGCAAAGGTCGAAGAAAATCCTTCGATTGAGCAACGGGAGACTAGCACTCCACAAATCATGATGATCAGTTCAGGGCTCACGGAGGAGGAAGTTCTGGAACGCATTAACGAAAAGATCGAGATACCCAAGCTAATAAGAGTCATGCCTTCGACACCCACCAAAGCAAACCTCGAAGAGGAAATCAACGTATTCGGCCGGCATGAGATCTCACTCAACGCTGAATCAACAGAAAAACAAGCAAAAACAACTGCAAATCTTGTTGCTGAAACCGATCAAACACAATCCCTGGAAGGAGAGGAAATGATAGAAGAAAGTTGGGAACCGATTCCGTGGTCAGAAAGAGATAAATTAGCATGGGAATGAGACGCGACAGCATGGCGAGGGTCTCCTCCAACCGACAGAAATAACCCGCTACCCATCCCGAAGCGATGGATTGAAGACCTAGTGGAACACCTAGAGAAGTTGAAAATCGAGGAAGAATCATGGAGGATGAAGAGGGAAAGAGCTCGAAAGACCCACTCAGGCTCACCTTAGTCAGAACTTTAACGAGAAAGTGTCTAAATTCAAATGTAACACGTTTTGCTTTTGATGAATAAGAATGTTCATTACTTCGTTTCATTTATCATGTTTGACGTACACAATATCATGTTGCGCCACAAAACTTAACACCGGAACTAAAACTGAGAATGTACCTTAATCCCACGAAAAAGGAACGCTTTGAAACACTGTCCAGACAAACGAAGGAAGTACCCCAAAACCGAAGACATAATCAAGAAATCCGCACAGAAGGACCCGGTAGGGAAGACCGTAATCAAAAGATATAGGCCTGCTAGGTTGAAAACTCGAAAGAGCAACCTAGGCAACAGTAAAGGCAGCTCGTTAAGACCTCAAAATCATCTTAGGCAGTAATCAGACCAAGAAGCACACTGGCCTGGAGGCGGACCACGAAAGGAAAACTTCAGCTCAAGAGGCCTAAGAGACAACCTCGAACGCCTAATTCGAGCTAAACCAAGACAAGAGCCCCCGAAGATGTGCAAGAAGACACCGGAATATCACAACACATATAGCAACACTTTAAGGAAAAGTTAGACGAAGAGACCACGCTTTTCAAGGGAAGGACCTGAAATCAGTATATTAAAGGACACCCGGAAAGTATCAACCATCCAAATGACTGCCAAGATTTTGATCCAAAGAGAAGAAAACTTGAACATCGGTAAGACGCGCTCAGGATAAGGGAATTAACGAGAAATACGACTCCTTGAGACGGCACAGGTGAAAGCGAGAAAACAAAGCGAAAGTTGGGCAATCCTCTGATAAGGTGTTCTGAGTTCATTTCCTTTGTTAAGTTAAAATGGTGCAAATAAATATTGTGTACGTTGAATGTGACAAAAGAAGATAAAGTAAAGAACGCGTCGTCAAAGTAAAAAGTGAAGCTAAAATATCATTAAAGAAAAATAAAACAGCAAAAAACATGCTAATCTTGTGAGCTCCCTGTCTCCGACCCCCGATCGCCCTCTCCTCGAGCCAGTCTGCGTGCACGCCGAGCCTACCGACGACTTTCCTCCACCTCCAAGACAGCCAATCGACCGGTCATATCCGCTATCTGGGCGTCCCGCGCGGCTACATCTGCTGTCATGGCCGCCATGGCATCCTGTACCAATAAATCCAATCATAGAAGGGGCACACACACACATGCAGGCATACATACATACATACATACATACATACACACGCGCATAAACAGGTGAACGAATCCAATGAGGGAAACTCAGAACGCATACCCGGCCAGACTGCGCATGCATGGTCCAGGTGGCACGAGCGGAGTGATAACGACTGGCCATCCTCTCCATCGAACCTCTCGGTACCTGAAGAAAAAATATATCAAGGAAAAGAACCAAGAAGTATGAAAGAAAGGAGAAATTGGCACGTACATGTGTGGTGTCGGGAGGCATAAACTCCATGGGCTCGCGATCAGAGAGGTCATACTCGCGGTAGCCCGTCCAATCAAGGAAGGAGATGGAAGAAGGGAAAGTGCGCCTCAAATCTCCGGCAACCCAGTCGGGAGGGGCCTGACTGACACCCTCCTGCGGATGGTGCCCCCGACGGTGAGTGTCGTCAACACTACTGTCAGTCCGACGTCGAGTCCTGCGAGCGCGGGATGAAGAAGGCTGCAAACAGATGGATGATAAGTTAAAGATGGACGTAAAAACCGGATAGGAAAAGCGAAGGCAAAGTAAGACGCACACCTCGGCAGAAACCCCTGGGGCAGTGGAGGATGCGTCCTTACCTCCGTCTTCATCCTCCCCCGAGGGAGGACCAACCTCCCGATGTGGAAGCAATTGGGAGAGAACGACCGCGTAACCATTCGCGGTAGGAGGAAGAAGCAAGGAAGACCGTCCGCCGTCGCCGAAGATGGAAACACCCTCAGCTGCCAACTCTCTATGGGCGGCAGTAAGAGCTTGAGCCCAGAACATGGTCGTGGGAGGGTTCACAGGTACCCTGATGAACCCTAAGTATTTTGATTATGTCCAATCGTTTCAGAAGATGAAAACTTAATACTCTCCTACATATAGTTTTTTGTTGACTAATATTTTTCTGCTTAGTCTATGTGTAAGTTACTCAGCAGGTGCTGAATGAATCATTTATGGATTGCCTAAAGAACTCAGAAGATCCGTTTGTTGAAGTCAGAGTTTCAATAATTCAAAAGCTGGATGCTCCGCTCTGAAGCCGAAGTCTGCTAAAAGCTCTCCTCAGAGGTTCTTTGCAATCAGAAGTCCTTTTACCAATTTGATCAGAAGCTTAGTCACGGGTTCTGGATAGCATTTAATGCTCTGACACTTGCATTTAATGCAAGGCGCCAAATGTTCAAAAAGCTGTTTTGATGGAGCACGCTTGTCTGTTCAAGAGAAACCAGAATTTCCTTGTCTACCCTTTGCTGATCCAATTGAAGAATGATTCCAGTCAACCTCATCTATGATTTCAAATCACTTACCGGATTTGGTTAAAGAACAAGGATAACGGAATCAAAGTGTTTTGAAGACCGTTTGAAGACTTGACAAATTAACGGCTACAACAACTGATGTCATCTCTATTGAAGATTTAAATTCACCAACGGTCATCTTCATTCACTATAAATACTAGCCAAGCTCCAAAGCATCATCATATGCGTGATCATCGAGCAAAATCTCAACGCACTGTTTTAACAAGAAAAACAGAGCACCATTTTCCATTCTCAATCTTTCTTAGCATAGTCTTAGTTAAAGTGAGAGAGTGAAGAAAAACAAGTTCATAATAGGAATCTTGTAAACTGATATCGTTTGTGATATTCAGTTAGATTTAGAGAGAAATCTAGTTGAGATTAGAGTTGGGTGAGAAATCCAGAAAACAAAGTATTGTTTGTTCTGGTGGAAATCCTTTAACTCTTTTTAGGCTAGTCAGAACTAAGTGAGAAATTAGCTTAAGTTCTGTTGATGTAAAGGAGCTTCTGAACTTGCCATAAAAGTTCTGAATAGTGGATTTATAAAATCTCTGTAGGCTGCGACCTCAGGGGACAAGACGTAGTCACAGGACTTCTGTGGCGAACTTGGATAAATCGAATTGTTCAATCAGGATCTCCTGAACTTCTTTCTCCCTCTTATACTTGTTATTTTTGCTTCTGTGTACTTGTTCATATTTAGTGCTGAAACAGATTTTCTCTAAGTATCATTGTCTTTGTTCAGAAGACTGTCCAGAAGCTCTCAAATCAGAACTTCTGTTGCTGAAAACAGTCTAACTGTGTTTAGGCAGAATTTCCCTCAGAAGCTACTTCTGTAAGGTTGCTTCTGACTCTGAGGAAATTTGACTCTGAAAATTAAGTTTCTCGAAAAACTTAGAAATTTTCAGTTTTCAACTTTGACACCTATTCACCCCCCCTCTAGTTGATTCTGTTCTTGATAGGGCCAACAAGTGGTATCAGAGCGAAGGTCACTTCGCATATTTACTAAAGATCTAACAATCTAAGTGTAAGATCCTATCAGAATCAATAAAGATGGCTAGTAGACACCAGCCTGAGAATTCTTCTCACTTCATAGTTCTAGAAGGTTCTTCCACTACTAGACCTCCATTATTTAATGGCAACAACTACTCATACTGGAAGAAAAGGATGATGTACTTCATCCAAGCTCAGAACATGAGTGCTTGGTATGTCATCACTGATGGTGATTTCATTCCTACCAGAATGGAACAAGGTTTAGGGAATGTTGTTATTCCTCAGAGAGAATACACAGATGACATTCTGAAAAAACTCCAAACTAATGCTTCAGCAATAAATATGTTGCATTGTGCACTTACAGCTACTGAATATAACAAAGTTTCTTCTTGTGAAACTGCACAGGATATTTGGAACAAGCTGGAAGTCACATATGAAGGAACAGGAAAAGTGAAGCAATCTAAAGTCAACCAACTCATGAGAGAATATGAGTTATTTGAAATGCTTGATAAAGAATCTATTTCAGATATGAACTCTAGATTCACCAAGATAGTCAATGACTTGAAGAGTTTAGGAAAAGACATTGAAGAATCTGATCGAGTGAAGAAGATTGTCAGAAGCTTACCAAGGTCTTGGCAAGCCAAGAAGACTGCTATTGAAGAAGTTCAGGATTTGAGCTATTACTTGTATGATGAGCTCATTGGGTCTCTAATTACTCATGAGATGTCATTAAAGAATAATGACCTAAGAGAGAGGTCAGAAGGAAAAAAAGTAGTCTTGAAAGCAGAATCTTCTGAAGAATCCTCTGAAGATGAGGAACTGGCTATGCTGACCAGGAAGTTCAAGAAGGCCTTTAGAAAAGGCAGAGGTGGAAACTACAAGAAGCCTTTCAGAAGCTTTGACAAGAAAACTCCTCATTCTGGTGAAAAGTTCAAGAGAGATCCAAATAAGCCTATTGTGTGCTATGGATGTCAGCAACCGGGACACATTAAGCCTAACTGTCCGGAGCTGAAGAAAGATAAGAAGAAGTTCAAGATAGCTATGCTGGCTGCTTGGTCAGACTCTGAGACCAGCAGTGATCCTGAAGAGAAGGAAGAGCAAGCTCAGATTTGTTTTATGGCTATTGATGAGCCAACTTCTGAAGATGTCACAGGAGAAACTTCCGCACCTCCTGAAGCCACATATGATTCCGAGGTAAACATATCTTCTGAACAAAATATCTTTGATTCTCTTGAAGAACTCTATAGTATGTTCAAGTACCTGAAAAGGAAATTGGACAAGAGTGAGGCTGACAAGTTTCTTAGGTTTACTCAAGTTTATTCTGACATGAATATGTTAGAAGAAAAACTGTGTAAACAGTTCAGCACTCCTGCTAATGGCTCTAAAGCCAAAGGCAAGGAAAAGCTGCCTCTGGGAAGTGATAAACCCTAGAAGAAGAAGAAACATGTCACTCCCTCTCTTCTGAAAGAGATAGCTTCTCCTCCTGATGTTGGTACCTCTGAGAGTGTTGTTATAGCCTCAGAAGATGTTGGTCCTTCTCAGAAGAAGAAGAAATCTCCCAAGAAGCAAAGGGAAAGATTCAAGAACCCTCCCTTTTGCAAGCTTTGCAAGAGTGATGGTCATTGGTTGAAGGATTGCAAGTACCATATTAAAAACCTCTTGCAATATGAGATATCATTAAAACCTGCTGAAGAGAAATCTAACTCTGAAGGACCCAATAAGGATTGGGTACCTGTCACTAATTGATTGTGTTGCAGGTGGCTCTGAGTGCTCCATCAATGTCAAAGCTGTGGTACATTGACAGTGGGTGCTCAAGGCATATGACAGGTGATGAAAAAGCATTCATCACATTTGATCCTAAAAGAGGTGGAAAAGTCAGCTTTGGAGATGCTCAGAAAGGAAGGATACTTGGTTCTGGATCCATAGGAACTAATCCTCCGATCGAAGATGTCTCCCTAGTCAGAGGTCTGAAGTTCAATCTCCTGAGTGTTGCACAACTGTGTGATAAAGGTAGAGATGTTGTCTTCAGCTCCTCTGGATGTAAAATCTTGGACAGTAAGTCAAGGGAAGTTATTCTAACTGCTCCTAGAGTTGAAAATGTTTTCATGCTGAACCTTCCAGAAGATGTTCCTATTTATGATTCAACAAATGATGAACAAGTTTCAGAAGACTCATTGGATGTACCAAGAGAAGTTAGAGCTCATAGGAATCATTCCTTAGAGAACATAATTGACTCTGTTCATAATCCTGTCATGACCAGAGCCCAGCTCAGAAGATACATGGGGAATGTGGCTTTTGTGTCACTTCTGGAACCCAAGGACTTCTATGAAGCTGCTGATGATGACTCCTGGTTAATGGCAATGCAAGAAGAACTTGACCAGTTCAAAAGGTTAGAAGTTTATACTTTGGTTCCCAGACCTAACAACATAAAGGTTGTTGGAACTAGATGGGTTCTGAAGAACAAGCTTGATGAATTTGGAAATGTTGTGAGGAACAAGGCAAGACTTGTTGCTCAAGGTTACAGTCAGCAAGAAGGCATAGATTATGGTGAAACTTTTGCTCCTGTTGCAAGATTAGAAGCCATTAGAATCTTATGTGCTTTTGCATCATACAAAGGTTTTAAGCTTTTTCAAATGGATGTGAAAAGTGCATTCTTAAATGGTTACATTGATGAGGAAGTCTATGTGTCTCAACCCCCTGGTTTTGAAGATCCTAAGTTTCCTGATCATGTGTACAAGCTGAAGAAAGCCTTGTATGGACTGAAACAAGCTCCCAGAGCTTGGTATGAGATTTGTCAGAGGCTGTGTTGATACAACTCTGTTCACTCTGAAGAGGAACAAGGATATCCTTATAGCTCAGGTATATGTTGATGATATTATATTTGGTGCTACTAATGAATCTTTGTGCAGAGAGTTCAGTGACCACATGAAGGCTGAGTTTGAAATGTCTATGATGGGAGAATTAACCATCTTCTTAGGACTTCAGATCAAGCAAAGTAATGATGGTGTGTTTATCAATCAAGCCAAGTACACTAGAGAAGTGCTGAAGAAATTTGGCATGATGGACTCTAATGCTGTTGATATCCCAATGGATATCAGCAAAGACATTGATGATGAAGAGAAAGCTGGTAAACCTGTAGATATAAAAACCTACAGAGGTATGATTGGTTCTCTTTTATACCTAACAGCCAGCAGGCCAGATATACATTTTGCTGTGTGTTTTTGTGCTAGATATCAATCAAAGCCAAGAGAAATTCATGATGTTGCTGTCAAAAGAATTCTCAGATATCTTAAAGGCACACCAGAAGCTGGTTTGTGGTATCCCTGTAGTTCTGATTTCACTCCTATAGGATACACAGACTCTGACTATGGTAGAGATAAATTGAAAAGGGTCAGCACTTCTGGTGGTTGTCATTTTCTGGGGGAGTGCCTAGTCTCCTGGCATAGCAAGAAGCAAACTTATGTGGCTCTCTCAACTGCTGAAGCTGAGTATGTTGCTGCTGGAAGCTGTGTTTCTCAGATGCTCTGGATTAAGCAACAAATTGTTGACTATGGAATCATCCCTGGAACAATTACAATCTACTGTGATAACAAGAGTGCTATTGATCTTTCAAAGAATCCTATTCAGCACAGCAGGATGAAGCATGTTCATATTAGGCATCACTTTCTGAGAGATCATGTTCTGAAGAAGGATATTATCATTACTCATGTTCCCTCTGAAGAGAATCTTGCTGACATGTTTACTAAGCCTCTGGCTGGTATATCTTTCAGCAACCTACGAGAAGGCATTGGTATGACTTATCCACTTCAGTAATTTAGTTTAATTATTTCTGTGTGTCTGAAGTGATTATTCGTTTGAGATAATTAAGTGATAATTAATTCTAATCATGATTTGACATGTAAGCATGCGTTATCTACTGCATTTTACGGCGCTGTTCTGTGGTTAACGGTTATCTGTTCCCTTTTTAAACGGTGTGTATTTGCTTTTTGAATTGGAACGGTTTCCTTGTTTGGGTATAAATAGGGGTTTTCCATACTTAGAAGTTTTTACTCTCATTTTTCACTGCTATTAGAATCTCCATAGATTTTCTGTGTTCTCTTCTCTCAAAATCCTTAACCTAATTTCTTATATCTTCAACAATGGCTCAAGAAATCACTGTTACTCACATCTTTACCACTGAATCCAAGAAGAAAGTTAGCGAATCTAGGGTATTCACCTCTAGGTTCCTAGATGATGAAGTTAAATCCACTGAACCTATCTCCAAATGGCTTAGCGCTCAAAACTGGAATTCATTCGTTTCTCTCGATGAATTCATCTACCCTAAGTTAGTCACCGAATTCTATGAAAACCTCCATTTCTTTTCTAATGAGGAGGATGTTCTACACTCGGAAGTCGGAGAAGTTGAGATTGAGGTCAGCAGGGCTTCTATTTCTCAAGTGATCGGTATTGATGATGAAGGAATCATCATAGGTGATGATGGTTCAGCAGATGGCTTTTCAGAAGCAAATTGGGCCAGACCAGATCTAAGTGCCAAGGAAACTTATGCCACTTGGCTCACTCAGCACTAGAGGTGGGCACACTATCTTACAACTAATGTGTTCCTTCCGAAGGCTGGAGGGGTTAATGGTGTTTCCAACAGGGAAAGAGTTTTTATGTGGCATCTGGTCAATCAGAAGAAGATCAATCTCCCTGCCATGCTGATAAGGCAGATGAAGAATGTGACTACCGTGAGTGCATTAGCTTATGGCTCACTCCTGACTAGGTTGTTTGAGGCAGCCTCTGTTGTTGTTTCAGGAGAAGGTGTTACAAGTAGGAGTACGGTTCTGAAGATGCATACCTTCAGGAACCTTAACTTTGGTGTGACTCCGAAGAAGAATGAGAAGGGCTCCTCTGTGAGTATTGCTCAGAAGGAAATTGTTGAGGCTACTGTGCAGAAAGGTAAGAATGCTGCCAGAAAGGGCAAGGGGAAGAAAGGATCAAGTAAGTTGGTCCTGACTGTTGAGAAAGTGGTTGTCTCAGAACCTCTTCCCACTATGGTTCAAACAACAATCAGTGTTGAACCTTCTAGCAAGATCGTTGCTGAGAAACCTAAGGATGTTTCTGACAAGGAAGCTCAGGATGCTGAGGACGCACGCCTTGCTGAAAGAGAGAAGGCTACTGAAGCTGAAAAAGTTGCAAGAGTTGTGGCTCTTGCTGATGAGAAAAGAAAGAAGAAGGAAGCTGAGGATAAGTTAGCAGCTGCAAGAGAAATTGTTGCAAAGGCTAAGGCCGATGCAAGACTTATAGCATGTGCTGCTGAACTTGAGGATGCGGAGTTCTCAAAGGAAGTTGAGGCTTCAGAAGAAGGTGAGAAACTTGAGAATATCTCTCTGTCCTCTCGGATACTTGAGAATATCTCTCTCTCCACCAGGATCGGAAAGAAGGCTGTTGCAAAACGAAGGTCTCTGAGGAAAAAGGACTTCGTTGTTGCCCCCAGTGCTGAATTAGAGGATTCTGTTGTTGAGGAACCGGAAGCTGCTGATGAAGACATGTTGGAGATGTCTGCTGAAGAGGATGTTGATGCTCCTCTGATTGAAGAGCTGTCAGAAGAGAATGAACCAGAAGATGAAGAGGTTCTTCAGGGTGCAAAACAGTTTGTTGAGAATGTTGATGATGAAAATTTCATTGACAACATTCTTCTGAATCAAGGAAGAAACCCTGGTGATAGGGATGCCTCTGAAACGCTGATCAGAATGGCTCATATCTTTGCTGAGCCCATTTCTATGTTTGATCCAAACTCCTCTGAACATGTTATCTCATCTCCCACTCACACTCCTCATCCATCTCCTTCACTACCTTCTGTCACAGAAGTGAGTGAATCTCTCACTTCCATTCCTCTTACAACTTCAACTTCTGAAGTTGTACCTCCTCCAATTATTCCTCCTTCTGGATCCTTTTCAGAAGTGAATCTAAACACTGCTCCCATTTTCACAGACTCCATAGCCACATCCACTACCTCCTCCATTCATACTTCCTCTGTAAGTCCATCAATTGGATTTACTGCTCCATCTTTCTCACTACCATCCACTCTACCATTCATCTCAACTACCATTTCCTCCTCAACCACACATATAATCCCTTCCTCAACCACTCAAATCCCTCCACTCTCAACCTCTGGACATGCACCTCTTGTGTGTGATCCCTTAACTTCCTCCTCCACTACTTCCTGCTTTGCTGGGTTGTCATCCAATTATGACTTCCTACGCAAGCACATGAATCGAGATGATCTGGATAACAGATTTGGTAGTTTTGGTTTCATAGGCAGAGCTTCTGGTGTATCCGAAGCTGGTGGTGCTCCCAGTGTTGAGGAGTTGAGAAGAATGAGTCAGAGTGGCTCTGATGAATTGCTGAACAGATTTGCTGGTATGGGGCAAAGAACTTCTGCTGCTGACATGTATGCTCAGGGCATTGTGCTGCAAGAATTACATTCTTTGAAAGCTCAGAACCTGCAGCTCATGACTATGCTTCAAATGCAGGATCCTTCTGTCTACATACGCAATCTTTCTTCACTTCATCTAGCTACATATGATGAGCTGTACAAGTTACGAGAATTAGCTCTGACTCTTCCTTCATTGGACAACATTGCTCTTGCTTCTTCTCTAAAGGTCAATGAGAATTTGGAGATATTGACAGAAGAAGTCAAGGAAGCAAACGAGCATTATAAGGCTCATGAGAAGATGCTCCCAAGTAAGATTGATGACCTGCAAAGTACTGCCAATCATATTCTGAGAGAAGTGAAATCTTCTGCTCAAGGTTCATCATCTTCCGGGGCTGCTAAGATTGTATATGACATCACTCCTGATCTCAACAATCGTCTCTCTAGCATTGAGTCTGATGTATCTGCTCAGAGCGCACAGATTGCTGAGCTTACCGAGCTTCTGAAAGTTATGCACACTCAAGCACGTGAACAAGAAAAGACTCTTCATAATTGCTACCGGTTTGTCTGAGGACAAACTTACATTCAGAATGAGCACTTCACTGCTGCTGTGTATGCTAACAATCGCTTGATTAAGCTCCTTCTGGAAGACGTTCAGAAACAGAGACCTATGTCTGGTCAGACTTTTGATGCTGATTTCAGAAGAAGAATGGATATGATCAACATTGTGAGGCCAACTCCTCAGCAATATTCTACTGCACTGAATGTTCAGCAAAAATTGAACTCTCAAGGTGCTCTGGGTGTTGCTCTTGGTTCTGGTCAAACGGGGGAGAAGTCTGCTCAGCAGAGTGGTCAGACAATGAAGAGACCGAGTGTTGCTGAAGGATCTAGTGGTGTTCCTCCTCCTCAGAAGAAACCCAGGAACTTGTAATCTCATTAGGACTTAAGCTTCTTAGCTAGGTTCTGGGTTGGGTAGTTTTTGTCTTAGGACTTCTTCTGCTCTTCTGATTATCTTGTTTCATATGTTCTCTTCTGATGATTTTATATACACTGAATCCTTCTTATACATTCTTGTGTCTCTGATTATTTACTTTTTGCTTATGTTTCTCCGTGACTTAGTAAATTATTCTTCACTAAATCTAACAACTTGATCTTAAGTCATTTCTAAGTTTATACAGATTGCTGAAGTTCACCATTTACACTAAAATGGGAGAGTTAATTTACTCAGAAGTTATGAAACATATGTATCAGGAAGTCATTTTCTAAACCTCATGTTTTCTGTTACCTTCTGACCACGGTTTGTCCATAACCAAAATGGGGGAGAATGATGAACCCTAAGTATTTTGATTATGTCCAATCGTTTCAGAAGATGAAAACTTAATACTCTCTTACATATAGTTTTTTGTTGACTAATATTTTTCTGCTTAGTCTATGTGTAAGTTACTCAGCAGGTGCTGAATGAATCATTTCTGGATTGCCTAAAGAACTCAGAAGATCCGTTTGCTGAAGTCAGAGTTTCAATAATTCAGAAGCTGGATGCTCCGCTCTGAAGCCGAAGTCTGCTAAAAGCTCTCCTCAGAGGTTCTTTGCAATCAGAAGTCCTTTTACCAATTTGATCAGAAGCTTAGTCACGGGTTCTGAATATCATTTAATGCTCTGACACTTGCATTTAATGCAAGGCGCCAAAAGTTCAAAAAGCTGTTTTGATGGAGCGCGGTTGTCTGTTCAAGAGAAACCAGAATTTCCTTGTCTACCCTTTGTTGATCCAATTGAAGAATGATTCCAGTCAACGTCATCTTTGATTTCAAATCACTTACCGGATTTGGTTAAAGAACAAGGATAACGGAATCAAAGTGTTTTGAAGACCGTTTGAAGACTTGACAAATTAACGGCTACAACAATTGATGTCATCTCTATTGAAGATTCAAATTCACCAACGGTCATCTTCATTCACTATAAATAGTAGCCAAGCTCCAAAGCAAAAAGTCAGAGGAAATCTGTGAAAAGAAAAGATGCAAACATAAGGAAAAGTAAATACCTCAACGACCATCGTAGGTCCGACGGCCACCGATCTCTGACGACTTAGCCCATCGAGGAGCCGATAAGCAGAAGCAAGGACAACCTTGCCCCAACAATAGTCCCCTAAGCGGTCCAGATCCCGCAAACCGGCCAAGAAAGCCAGATCGCAACAATCGTTCGTCTCCTTGAAGAGAGTAGAGCAAAGAGCGAACCATATAAAGCACCGGGCGTGCTGATCTCGCTCCACCGCCGTGGCAGGGTCACCGATCCCCTCATACGACTCGAAGACCCGAGTCGATCGCACCCGGCGGAACTCAGAAGGAAGGAAAGGTCGCCCAACTAGAGCCTCTATGTCCGCGGGATCAGATGGGAAGTCAAAAAAGGGGGGCATGGTCCCCGTCGACTACAGACCCGTAATCGCCGCAACGTCCAATGGTGTCAAAGTCATCTCACCAAATGGGAACTGAAAGGTGTGAGTACAGTCATACCACCGCTCCGCCAACATGCTGATTCCAACCAGCGAGCTAGTAGCCTTGTGCGCGAAGAAAGAGTCGAAAAAGGCGCGGAAAGGAGTGCCCTCCACGCGAGCCCTGACAGCACCTGGCAGACGCTCGTACCAAACAGCCGCGTTCTGCGCACTCCCGTGGCTCCGAAGTCGAGACGGCTGCAAGGAAGGTCAGGAAAACAGTCAGAAATCGGAGGGAAAAAGGAGCGACCGTACGGTCAGTGTCTATGACCGTACGGTCACGAAAGAGGTGACCGTATAGTGAAAAACAGTGACCGTACGGTCATCATTCAGACCATACGGTCACAAACCTGCTGTGTGAGAAAATCAAGAGGAAATACGGGAAAACATCGCAAATCCACAAAATCGACCACCTACTCTACTTAGCATGCATGGTAATCGAGTTATAAGGTTCAAGGCGACACTAAAACGGACAAAAACGAGCAAAACACGATATGATCGGAAATTATGAAATTGAACTATGGAGCAACGATTTGGTGAAAAGAATGCGTACCTGGGCAGTGTACGTGTGCCGGGCAATGTCGTGAGTGAGCGGGACGCCAACCCCGAAGTCTAAACCACGGTACGGAGTGGATGCGTGGCGGGCATGAATCGAGGCGTACCGAACATCGGGAGGAAGAGCTACGTTCGCCAATGCAAGGTTATCACCTTCGTATGCCATAATACCGAATTAGGAATGCCGGGATAAGAGGTTTCGTGAAGTCGAGAGAGGAAAGTAAAGTCGGGAAGTGAAACTAGCAAACCGGCGGCCAAAGGGATTTTGAAAACTGCCTCTGCCCGATACGTGACCGTACAGTCACACGCGGAGAAACCTAGACCGTACGGTCACAATGTCCTTGACCGTACGGTCACAAATTTCGTGACCGTACGGTCATACTATCCTCTCAGAAAAGTTTTGTCCTCCCGATATCACCGGGACGCTGGGACTACCCATCGCTCTACCGACGGCCCTCAGAACAGGTCAAGATCAACTCCAGAGGACCATGAAGGACATGGGAGCGAACCCGATAACCCTGGAAACAGTGTGCTGGGGCGTTATCAGGTCACCGGCATGCCGGGTCACCCCTGAACTCATCGAAATATTAACTAAGAACTCCACTGGGGCAATACCAGAATGGGGCACGACTCAGGTCAAGGGGGAATGTCGCCAGAGACTCCCAGATCAGTTACAGATCAAGAACGGAAGAGAAAAGATACTGGGACACAGCGGATCGACCTCGGAACAAGATCACCAGCATCCAGATAAGACTGGTAGGACAAAGTGTTCAAAGGAAGAGAGGTCGGCAGACAGAGCTACGGAAATCACCAAAAGTCCTCGAACCAAAAATTTGGGGCACCATCAAAAGTTACGGAAAATCCTCGTCGATGTACTATGAAAGGTTGCTCAGAGCCATGAGAAGATTGATGATCCCCGTGTCGTGCCCGAGGTACTATGAAGAAGAACTACAAAAGGATACTAAAATCCCCGGGTCACACCCGAGGCGTCACGGCAGAACTACGAAAGTTGCCAAAAAGTCCTCGAGTTATGCTCGAGGCGCGATTAAACGTTACAGAAAATCCTCATCGAGGTACTATGAGCTACAAAAAGTTACCCAATCCTCGGGTCGTGCCCGAGGTACTATGAAGAAGAGCTACAAAGAAGTTATTAAATCTTCGGGTCACGCCCGAGGCGTCGTGAGAGTTTACTCGGAGCGACAAAGAGGTTACCAAGTCCTCGGGTCTCGCCCCAGGCAGGTTACTGAAGGTTACAAAGGTTACGAAAAGTCCTCGAGTCACACTTGAGGGGCTATTAAAAGGTTACAGAAAATCCTCGTCGAGGTACCCAGCAGAAGCAGTTAGTTGGCCTTACTGAAAGATTGTAAAAGATCCGGTGACGTGAGACCAGAGCTGCAGGAAAGTTAAGATTACTAATCCTCGGGTCGTCCCCGAGGTACTATGAAGAAGAGCTACAAAGAAGTTATTAAATCTTCGGGTCACGCCCGAGGCGTTGTGAGAGTTTACTCAGAGCAACAAAGAGGTTACCAAGTCCTCGGGTCTCGCCCAAGGCAGGTTACTGAAGGTTACGAAAAGTCCTCGAGTTACACTCGAGGCGCTATTAAAGGTTACAGAAAATCCTCGTCGAGGTACCCAGCAGAAACAGTTAGTCGGCCTTACTGAAAGATTATAGAAGATCCGATGCCGTAGGCCAGAACTGCAGGTAAGTTCTCTAAACCCACTTTCAAACCACTAGCACGCACGCAGTATGGCTCGTTTCGCTTCATTGAGACTGTCCGACGGGTCTTACAAACGATGTAATCACCTTAGGCACTCCCAAAGAAGCGAGGGGCAAACTGTAAGCACTGGTTTTCGAACCCGATGATGAAAGCAAACTATGAGCTCCTCGTCGCGCCGGCTGCTCAAGTACTGATACTCGTTGGAGAACGGATCATCTTTTCAGGGCCATAACCTCTTCCGCCCGCTCCTCGGGACCATGAGTGTGGCACTTTCATGCTTATGAGAAAATCCTCGATCGAAAAATGTATACGGTCACAAGTACTATTCATTAGGAACCGTACGGTCACAACACTGTTGTTGAGACCGTACGGTCACAAAACCTCCGACCGTACGGTCACTGCCACGTGGCGGATAGCAATCCAATCCTCATCTGCCACGTGGCTGGCAGTCCAATCACAGCGTGACACGTGTACAAAAAATCCAAATGACTTTGGCCGGGTGTCGGGTAACGCCCGGCTTAGATCCAAATTTAGATCTGAGACAGGCGAACTAGTGACCGTACGGTCACTAAATGGAGACCATACGGTCATAAGTTTGTGACCGTACGGTCACAAGCTAACCTATCAATACCCCTCGGATTTCTCATTCAATTCACCAACAAACACTCATGCTCCTCTCTCTCTAGCTCGTTCTAAAGCGATTCTTGACCCGAGATAAGTTGCCTCTGATAAGGTTGCCTCCGAGTTGCCTAAAGTTGCCTCTGATACATAAAAGAATTGCTAGAGTCCGAGCTTGAGAGTACTTTCCTCAAATATTCTCAGAAAAAGGTCCTCCTGACCACCAAAAATATTCCCCCTATTATCAAAAGTTTCCAATCCAGGCATCACTCGCAGTCTCGCTAGGGTCGATTAAGTCCTGTTTCCAGTTACCACACCGGAGGACGCACACGCAATTCCGGTTCCCCGAGGTTCCTCCCAGAAAAGGTCTCCGTTCTTCAACGAGCATCAGTCCGCGAGCAATCACTGGCACGCGACGAGGGTAAGCTTCTGAGTGTTTTGTACCGTGTCACCCGGCTGTTTATCGCACAAATGTTTGCGCATTTATTTACTTCTATGTGATAACCATAAAAATCAAAACAATAAGTTGTTAGGTTGCATTAAAGATCCTCTGGGTTCTGGAATGTCGGAATTAATAAGTTGTATCCACGAACGTAAATAGAATCTCTGGTTTTTATAACAATCGGTACAAACACCGGTTCGTACATTTTCCCGGTCGGCCGGGTGGCGACTCTAGTCAAAGAAGGCTAAAGCCGCTATGAGCGACCACTTTCGCTCTCAACCAGGATAGGAGTTTTGGTGTAGGTACTTGTATGGGAAAGTTAATATAGTTTGGATACCTGTTTGGGAAACATGTAATAGTTTGAGTAACTGTTTGGGAAACATGTAATAGTTTGAGTACCTGTTTGGGAAACAATTAGTAGTTTGGGTACCTGCTTGGGAAACATTTAATAGCTTTGGTAAACAGTTAATAGAATATAGTGTACCTGTCTAACTTAAGTTGTGTATCTTGTGGACAGGTTCAACATGTTCTGGTGCTAAATGCAACTGGCGTGTCTATGCATCCAAAGTTCATAAAAAGGACCCCAACAACCCCACAATGCAAGTGAAGAGTGGTTGTTTCACACATGATTGTGTGAAGGTGCATTCCACTAAACGCATGACATCACACTGGATTGGGATGAAGTATTTGGAGAAGTTTAGATCTGATCCATACAAGAAGGTTGATGTTTTGCTAGAGGATGTCAAGCAGGATCTACAATTACACATCTCAAAAAATAAGGCATATAGAGCAAAGGATTATGCTCTGCAGGTTCTTAATGGTGATGCATTAAGTCAATACAACTAGATTTACAGGTATGAGTTTGAGTTATTATTGATGTTTAAGTGTGGCATGCTGGAATGTAGGAGATGTTATTAATCATGTTACATACATTGTATTTATACAAGGTACTCTGCTGAGATTCAAAGATCCAATTCTGGCAGCACTGTCAAAGCAAGGTATAATAATGGTACATTCCATGGATTGTACATTTGCCTGCATGCCCTCCAATCAGCCTTCAAGGCACGATGTAGAAGGTTCATTTCTCTGGATGGATGCTGGCTTAAAACCATATATGGTGGGCAATTATTAACTGCAGTTGGGATAGATCCTAATGATTGCATTTTTCCTATTGCCTATGCAATGGTTGAGACAGAGAGCTTTGACACTTGGAGTTGGTTCTTGGAGATCCTACAAGAGGATCTAGAAATGGAAGAAGGCTTCCATCGAACAATAATGTCAGATAGGCAGAAGGTATGTTGTGTTATATTTCTGCTGCTTTTTTTTAATATATTGCTGGTGCTTATTTTTAATATATTGCTGCTGCTTTTTGTAGATTGATAAAAGCAGTTGAGGACATATTCCCTAAGGCATAGTACAGGTTTTGTGTTAGGCATATGTATACCAACTTTAGGACACAATTTAAGTCCCTTGAGCTGAAGAGTCTCTTGTGGCATGCTGCCAGAGCATCATATGACACTAGCTTAAATGAATGGCTCTGCACAATTGAGGCTGTTTGCCCAGAAGCAAGAGCATGGCTGATGCAGAAACCATGTGAGCAATGGTCCAGTGCATGCTTCAAAGAATGGAGCAAGTGTGACATGCTTCTCAATAACCTATGTGAATGCTTCAATAGGTATATATTGGTTGCCAAAGATAAGGGAATTATTACAATGTATGAGATGATCAAGCTTAGGTATGTTTATGAATATGTATTTTGCTGCCTATGACACTGTCTTGCTGCCTATGAGTATTTTACTGCCTATGCATATGTCTTGCTGCCTAAATGAATATGTGATTACACAGGTTGATGAGAAGGGTGAGAACAAAGGCAGAATTGATGAAAAAAAGCAACAAGAGGTGGTGCCCCAAGATCCCGAAGAAGTTGGATATCAACAAGGACTTTGCTACGCATTATGAAGCACATTTCACACTCAGTCCTAGAGCTCAGTTGACAGGACTTGGCAAGCAGTATGTGGTGGACTTGACTGAGAGAACATGCACATGTAGGAGATGGCAGTTGACTGGGATCCCTTGTTCCCATGCCATTGCAGCCATCATAGAGCAAAATGATATTGTTGAAAATTATATTGATGAATGCTACTAAGTAGAGACATATATGAAGGTGTACTCCTTTGTCATTGAACCTACTATTGGCAAGGACCAGTGGCCAGAACCTGAAGATCCAAGACCTGTGGTTCCACCAGCCCCTTGTAGAATAAAAAAAGGAAGAAGAATTAAGGCAAAGAGGAAGGAACCAGAGGAAATGGAAGCTGCTGCCTCAGGAGGAAATATGAGGAATCTACAGCCCAAATGACTTGTAGGAGGTGTGGAGGTAAGGATCACAACAAGAGGACATGCAAAGCTCCACAACAGGAATCTACAGCCCAAGATATAACTTATTCAACCATAACATAATAACCAACTGCTTTTATTTGGCTTATAATTTTAAATACATTACTATTTTGTTTAACAATAGCCAAAGAGGAGAAGAACCACATCACAAGCAACTGCTTCACAACCATCCATATCACAGCCACAACCAACTGCTCCAAATCCATCCACATCACAGCCAACTGCTTCTCAACCATCCACATCACAACCAAACACAAGCACATCAACTGGTAGAGGAAGCAGTTCAAGAGGAAGGGGAAGAAACTACAGAGGAAGAGGATCAAGAGGAAGAGGGCCAAGGGGGAGAGGACAAGGTGGCAGCAGACCAGCTTGGCAGTTATAGGGAGTACATATTGGTCATTTTGTTAGGATATAGGTGATTTTGGATGGTGCATATGCCATATTGGTAGGTACATATTGGTCATGTTTGGGTAAATTACACCAGCGGTACCTGAACTATACCTACTTTCCCAAAGTAGTGCCCAAACAAAATTTTTTCCCAAACTGGTACCCAAAGTAAACGTGACCTCCCATCCAAGTCCAAATCACTGGGTGGTGACTGGTCAACGCCATTTTGACCAAGTTTGACCAGGTCAAACCCACTTTGAAATTTTCCTTCCACCTGAAATGACTCCTTTACCCCTACTCCATTTTCCCTTCATTTCTTCCAATTCCCAACTCCCAAAGTCTGACAAAAAAAACACTGTTATAGAAAATATTATTTTAATTAAAATTTTAGTCTCCCTCTGTATTAAACTTTTGTCTCTCTCTCTCCATCTTATTTCTCTCTCTCTCTTCTTCTTGAACAGGCAAAAAAAATTTCCCAAATCCTATAAACCCTAAATTAGTTAGCTGCAAAATTGAAGCTAAATCACTCCATACCTGAAATCGAGTTGAGTAACAATGGCTAGTCGAAGGGGTTCGGGATTGTTGGGATTTTTGTTGCAGAAACCAAGAAGAAGAGAGATATGTGATTGTGAGTTTGAAGCAGCTGTAAAAACCTCATGGACGAATGAAAATCTAGGTAGGAGGTTTTACAATTGCAGAAATAACGAGGTAAGTTATACTCTTTGATTTTCTGGTCAATTTCAGTCGATTTGTTCTGGTCAATTTCAGTCGGTTCTGAAACATCCAATTGTTTTTTCATTTCAAAACAAAGATGGATGTAATTACTTTGAGTGGATCGATGACCCACTAGACGACAGATCAATGTCTATTGTGCTTGGACTGTTGAGAAAACTTGACAGAATCGAGAAAGAATGTGCAAGATTGAGAGATATTGAAAGGATATGTGAATTGCAGAAGCAGACTGAAATTGAAGGCGAAATAGAGGTTGAATCAAACCATATCAGTCTTATGGGGATAACAAATTGTGAAAGGAGAAGGGGCACTAAGGATCTGGTGGTTTTTACTTGTATTTGTTGATGAACCCTAAGTATTTTGATTATGTCCAAACGTTTCAGAAGATGAAAACTTAATACTCTCTTACATATAGTTTATTGTTGACTAATATTTTTTCTACTTAGTCTATGTGTAAGTTACTCAGCAGGTGCTGAATGAACAATCTCTGGATTGCCTTAAAAGACTCGGAAGGTCTGAATGCTGAAGACAGTGTCTCAATGATCAGAAGTTGGACGCTCCGCTCTGAAGCTATTGAAGTCTGTTAAAGCTCTTCCCATAAGCTCTTTGCAATCAGAAGTTCATCTACCAATTTGATCAGAAGCTTAGTCACGGGTTCTGGATAGTATTTAATGCTCTGACAAGTGCATTTAGTGCAAGGCGCCAAAAGTTCAAAAAGCTGTTTTGATGGAGCGCGCTTGTCTGTTCAAGAGAAACCAGAATTTCCTTGTCTACCCTTTGTTGATCCAATTGAAGAATGATTCCAGTCAACCTCATCTTTGATTTCAAATCACTTACCGGATTTAGTTAAACAACAAGGATAACGGAATCAAAGTGCTTGAAGACCGTTTGAAGACTTGACAAATTAACGGCTACAACAACTGATGTCATCTCTGTGAAGATTCAAATCTTCCCAACGGTCATCCTCATTCACTATAAATAGTAGCCAAGCTCCAAAGCATCAAAAACGCGTGATCATCGAGCAAAATCTCAACGCACTGTTTTAACAAGAAAAACAGAGCATTCCTTTTCCATTCTCAATCTTTCTTAGCATAGCTTAAGTTTAAGTGAGAGAGTGAAGAAAAACAAGTTCATAATAGGAATCTTGTGAACTTATATTGTTTGTGATATTCAGTTAGATTTAAAGAGAGAAATCTAGTTGAGATTAGAGTTGGGTGAGAAATCCAGAAAACAGAGTTGGTGTTTGTTCTGGTGGAAATCCTTTAACTCTTTTTAGGCTAGTCAGAACTAAGTGAGAAATTAGCTTAAGTTCTGTTGATGTAAAGGAGCTTCTGAACTTGCCATAAAAGTTCTGAATAGTGGATTTATAAAATCTCTGTAGGCTGCGACCTCAGGGGACAAGACGTAGTCACAGGACTTCTGTGGCGAACTTGGATAAATTGAATTGTTCAATCAGGATCTCCTGAACTTCTTTCTCCCTCTTATACTTGTTATTTTTGCTTCTGTGTACTTGCTTATATTTAGTGCTGAAACAGATTTTCTCTAAGTATCATTGTCTTTGTTCAGAAGACTGTCCAGAAGTTCTCAAACTTAGAACTTCTATTGCTGAAAACAGTCAAACTGTGTTTAGGCAGAATTTCCCTCAGAAGCTACTTCCGTAAGCTCGCTTCTGACTCTGAGGAAATTTGACTCTGAAATATAAGTTTCCCGAAAAACGTAGAAAATTTCAGTTTTCAACTTTGACACCTATTCACCCCCCTCTAGGTGATTATGTTCTTGATAGGGCCAACATTTGTATCATTGTCTTTTTTTGTGGGCTGTATTTAGGTTCTTGAATGGGATTTTTGTAATAGTCCGGGTACCTGTTTGGGATAGTTTGAATAGTTTGGGTACCTGTTTGGGACTTATGTAATAGTTTTGGGTACCTGTTGATGAACCCTATGTGTTTTGATTATGTCCAAACGTTTTAGAAGATGTACTTTAACTTTTACTTACATACCTTTCAATGTTGACTAACAATTTTTGTTAAGTATTGTATAAGTTTTCTCAGCAGGTGTTGAATGAAGAAACTTTGGATTGCTTAGAAGACTCAGAAGAGAAGAAAAGGTGAAGACAGAAGATGAAGCTCAGAAGCTGGATGCTCCACTTTGAAGACTTCCTGAAGACTATTAAAGCTCACCTCAGAAGTTTAGAAGCAACCAGAAGTAATTCCATTTGATCAGAAGCTTAGACCAAAGGAATAAGGAACTCAGAAGCGCTAGTCACGGGTTTCACTATGCATTTAATGCTCTGACATTTGCATTTAATGCAAGGCGCCGAAAGTTCAAAAAGCTGTTTTGATGGAGCGCTCATGTCCACTTCAAACAAAACCAGCATTTCCAGTCAACCTTATCTTTGATTTCAAATCACTTACCGGATTAAGTTAAAGAACAAGGTTAACGGAATCAAAGTGTTTGAAGACCGTTTAAAGAAATGACAGATTAACGGCTACAACAAACTAATGTCATCAATTGAAGATTCAAATTCAAACAACGGTCATCTGAAAAGCACTATAAATAGTAGCCAAGATCCATTACATTCATACACGCGATTATCGTGCTAAAATCTCAACGCATTGTTTTAACAAGCAAAACAGAGCAACCTTTTTCCATTCTCAATCTTTCTTAGTTTTAGACTTTGTAATAGTGAGAGAGTGAAGAAAACACAAGTTCATAATATGAATCTTGTAAACTGATATCGTTTGTGATATTCAATTAGATTTTGAGAGAAATCTAGTTAAGGGTTGTTGTTGTTCTGGTGGAAATCCTTTAACTCATTCTAGGCTAGTCAGAACTAAGCGAGAAATTAGCTTAAGTTCTGTTGATGTAAAGGAGCTTCTGAACTCGTCATAAAAGTTCTGAATAGTGGATTTGAAATCTCTGGTGACTGCGATAACAGAGGACAGGACGTAGTCACAGGACTTCTGTGATGAACCTGGATAAATCAAACTGTTCATCAGGACCTCCTGAATCTCTTTCTCCCTTCCTTATACTTGTTATTTTGCTTCTGTGTACTTGCTAGTGTTTAGTGCTGAAACAGATTTACTCTTTATATCATTGTCTTTGTTCATAAGATTGTCCAGAAGTTCTCTAACTCAGAGCTTTTGTTGCTGAAAATAGTTACTGTGAGAAGGCAGAATTTCCCTCAGACGCTACATCAATAAGTTTGCTTCTGACTCTGAGGAAATTTGACTCTGAAAAATTAAGTTTCTCTAAAAACTTAAAATTATTAGTTTTCAACTTAGACATCTATTCACCCCCCTCTAGGTGATTCTGATCTTGTTAGGGCCAACACCTGTATGAGACAAATGTTGCTTAAGTGTAACCTCTTTTGCATTATTAATATAATTAAAAACGTTCTGTCTACATTCTCCATTCCCAAGTTGAACAATAAAATTAAAAAAATAAAATTTGTCTACATAATAATAAGAACAGATATGAGAAAGTTGAATGAAAGTAATTTCATTTTGTATATCTGTGTCAATATGTCCAAAAAAATAATTGTTCCAAGGCAAAATACATACATGCCCAAAACCAAATGGTGCCAAAATACCTACATGCACCCAGAATCCTACATGCCCAAAACCAAAGGTGCCAAAATACATACATTCACCAAAAATCATGCATAGCAAAAAAAAACATATGTTCTCTAAATTGTTACCCAAAAATATCCCTACATGCACCAAATGGCAAAACTATATCATATCAACGCCACACTGGTCTTGCCCCACTTGTCCCTCTTCCTCTTGGTCCTCTCCCTCTTGGATTTCTTCCCCTTCCTCTTGGAGTACTGCCTCCCCTTACTGTGGTTGTGGATGTGCTTGGTTGACTTTCTGTTTGTGTGCTTCCTTGGACAGAATTCGTGGTTCTTCTCCTCTTTGGCTACTATTGGATAAATGAAAAAGGAAGCTTAGGAAACAAAAGATGGCACAATGAAAAAAAAACAATTAAACCAAAAGAATAAAACCTGTGGGCCTGCTATATTTGGTACTTGTGATGTGCATGTCCTTTTGTTGTGAGACGGTCCTCCACACCTTCCACATAACATCTGAACACCACGTTTCCCTTACCTTCCTCTGGTTACAGCAGCTTCCAATTCTTTTGGCTCCTTCCTTCTTGACTTAATTCTTCTACCTTTTTTGGTTCTTGAAGGGACTGGTGCAACAACTGGTGTTGGATCTTCAGGTTCTGGCCATTGATCTTTGTTGTTAGTTGGTTCAATGGCAAAGTTGTACACCTTCAGATAAGTCTCAACAGAATAACAGTCTGCAAGGTAAGTTTCCACAACATCATTCTGCTTTATGATTGCAGCAATCCCATGAGAACAAGGGATTCCAGTCAACTGTCATCTCCTGCAAGTACAAGTTCTGGCTGCCAAGTCCACAATGTACTGCTGGCCAATTCCTGAAACTTGAGCTCTAGGGCTAAGACTAAAATGAGCTTCAAAATGTTTAGCAAACTCCTTATTCGCCTCCAACTTCTTCAAGATCTTGGGACACCATCTTTTGTTGCTCTTCTTCATTATGTCAGCCTTTGATTTCATCCTTTTCATCAACCTGAGACAAAGAATGACACATATGGCAACATAAATACATCCACAATGGCAGCAACAATAAATCCACAATGGCCGCAACAATGACACAAATGGCAGCATATTTACATTCACTAAAGCATATAAGAGCATATAATCACATATAAGGCAGCAACATGAATTCCATCAACAATGGCACAAAAGGCAGCATATACCATCCACTAAAGCATATAAGAGCATACCTGAGCTTGATCATCTCATACATTGTGATGATCCCTTTGTCCCTGGCATCCAAAATGTATCTATTGAAGCATTCACAAAGATTGTTTAAGAGCATATCATACTTTGTCCACTCCTTAAAGCATGCTCTTGACCATTACTCACTAGATCTCTACCTCAGCCATGCTATAGCAGCATGTGACATATCCTCAAATTTCCCCAACCATTCATTCAGCTTTTCAGGGTATGTTGCTCTGGCAGCATTCCACAACAACTACTTAAGTTCTATTGACTTAAACTGGCCCCTGAAGTTTGTGTACATATGCCTAACACAAAATCGTTGCTCTACTTGAGGAAACAATATCTCCACTGCTTTTATTAGTCCATGTGCGTACATAAATGCATAATCAATTTCAGCCCCGAAACCAAACAAGATAACATATCAAATTAACAGTTAACTCTTAGCCATACCTTTTGCCTATCTGACATGATTGTCCACTGGCATCCTTCTCCCATTTCAAGATCATCTTTTAAGATCTCTAAAAACCAAGTCCAAGTATATGTGCTCTCTGTCTCAACTGTGGCATAGGCAATAGGGAAAATACATTAATTAGGATATGTCCCAACTGCAGTGAGTAATTGCCCTCCATATAAGCCCTTCAACCAACAGCCATTTATGGATATAAACCTCCTACATCCTGCCTTGAATGTTGATTTCAGTGCATTAAGACATATGTACAGGCCATAGAAAGTCCCATCACAATATCTCCCCTTAACAGTGCTGCCAGGGTTGGATCTCTGTATCTCTGCAGTGTACCTTACATCCAAAAAGTTGGCAACAACATGTATAAGTCATTTACATGAAACTCAAATCATTTACACTTAACCATATACCATTTAAACTAAAAATCATACTTGTATATGTTATTGTACTGACTTAAGGCATCTCCATTTAGAATTTGAAGAGCAAAATCTTTTGCTCTATAAGCCTTCATTTTAGAAATGGTCAGCTCCAGGTCATGTTTCACTTCATCCTTCAAGACACTTACTTTCTTATCTGGATCCAGCCTAAACTTTTCCAAATATTTCATCCCAATCCATTAGGATGACAACAGCTTGTTGGTATGGACCTTGCTACATTCATGTATGAATGAACCAGTCTTCACTTGTAGAGTAGGGTTGGCAGGGTCCTTTGTGTCCATCAATGAAGCATATACACGCAAGGGGCATGGTTCATCTGCACAAGTTTTACCTATCCATACAAGAAACCACAAAACATATTACACAAGTGTCATCCATACAAACATGTATATACACAGAGAGGATATATACAAAGAGAATAAAATACCTTTGCAAATAGCCTCCACTTTCTTTAGATTATTCCTTTTGTACCCCAACTTGAACCTGTTATATATACCATGATTCCTTAAGGCAGATTCCTTAACTGTTGCGCATTGGCAAATATCAACCCAATGCAAAATTGAGGGTCTTGCAAATCTGTGATAGGAATAAATTCAGGGTATGATCTTATTCCTCTCCTATTTTTGCACTTCTTCATCAGAATCAGAACCATCATTGAGTACATCAGAATCCTCATACTCTGAACTGTTGTCATCCAACTCAAAATCTAGAGTATGGTCAATGAAATTTCCTCCAAATCCATTGCCTTCAATTCCAATATTAGTTGTTGTCCTTTCTGGTCTTTCACTAGACCTTGCATGCTCAAATCCTCTCACCAAATCTTCATCACCATCCTCCAAATGATAATCGGGATCATAAAAGTCATCATCTGGCTCTGTTTCTTCCTCACCCCTTACATTTACATTTTCACCCTGACCATGAACCTCGTCCTCCATTTGTCTAGCAGTTTCAGTCTCAACATCCTCTTCCATTTGTGGGGCATTTTGAGTCAACAATACCCCATCCCAGAATGCAGTTTCAATCTTAGCCTCAACATCCTCTATTGGAATTTCAGTCCGAACCTCCTCCTCCCTTGCAATAGTATTCTCATTCTCTTCTCTTTCAGTGTTAGTATGAACATCCTCCGCTCTTCCTGAATTATTCTCCACCTCCACTCTTGGAATTTCAATCACAACCTCCGCCTCCTTTGCATTTTCAGTGACAACCTCCTCCTCCCGGTCATTTTCAGTCACAACCTCATCCTCCCTTACATTTTCAGTTACAATCTCATCTTCCACCCAATTCCTAACAACTAGCTGCTCATCTATCATCTCATCCTCCCTTATATTTCCATCTAGCTCTCCATCTACATTAATTTCTTCAATCACACAACTACTTCTTTTTTCCTTCATCTCTTTAATAACCCTAGCAACCTCTACAATTGTCACCTTCTTGACATAGAGATTAATTTCCCCACACCTACTTCCTTCTATGGCCATATTCAACACATCATGGTCATTTCCTAACAACTTCATATCCTTTCTTATATACCCACCCTCTTAACTTTTCCACCAATATTGCAAAGTACCTTGCATACCTAAGTCCTTAAGCATCTTATCTATGCATATCAATAAAATCCTGTCATAGTGGCAGTTTTCCCATACATGAACATCATCATTCATATAGCCTTCATCCTTCATAATTCCACTATGGAATACAACAATACTAAATGCCTTGTACTCACTGTGGGCTGCAATGTACAAACAAGGATGTTAAGTCAAATAACTACTCTTCTCCATTATATTCTACAGCCAATCACAAAACACAAATCAAATAGCTTAAATATATAATGTAGACAAAGCAACAATCATATTATAATGTAGACAACTAATTTAACTATATAACGCAAACAAACAAAACTATCATATTATAATCTAGACAACTAACTTGACCATATATTCTAGACAAAACAACAATTATATTATAATCCAAAAACTAACTTAACTATTGTGAGCGTAAGTGGTCGCTCATAGCGGCTTTAGCCTTGTTTGACTAGAGTCGCCACCCGGCCGACCGGGAAAATGTACAAATCGGTATATGTACCGATCGTTTTGAAAACCAGAGATTCTATATACGTTCCTGGATACAACTTATTAATTCCGACATTCCAGGCCCTAGAGGATCTTTAATGCAGCCTAACGATTTATTATCTTGACTTTTGTTGTTATCACACAAGAATATTTAAATACGCAAACATTTGTACGGTAAACCGTCGGGTGACACGGTACAAAACCCTCAAAAGCTTACCCTCATCGCGTGCCAGTGATTGCTCGCGGATTGATACTCGTTGAAGAACGAAGACCTTTTCAGGGAAGAAACTTGGGGGCCGGAGTTGCGTAGGGCGTCCTCCGAATAGTTTCTGGAATAGGACTTAGTCAGCTCTAGCGGGGCTGCGAGTGATGCCTAGATCTGGAACTTTAGATAATAGGGGAAATATTTTTGGTGGTCGTGAGGACCTTTTGGGAATATTTTGGCAAAATACTCTCAAAACTCGGACTCTAGCGATTCTTTTCTTAATCAGAGGCGACTTTAGGCAACAACAGAGGCAACTTTATCAGAGGCAACTTTTATCGGGTCAATAATCGCTTTAGAACGAGCTAGAGAGGGAGGAGAATGAGTGTTTGTTGGTGAGAAATGATGAAAATTCGGGGGGTATTTATAGGCTAGGTTGTGACCGTACGGTCACAAAACTTGTGACCGTATGGTCGCCTGAACACCCGTCTCAGATCAAAATTTGAATCTGAGACGGGCTTCGCCCAAAGCCCAGCCTGACCTTACAAGGCCCGGCCAAAGTTGTTTGTCCACTAGTACACGTGTCACGTTTTCATTGGACCGCCCAGCCACGTGGCAGATAAGGATTGGATTCATGTCTGCCACGTGGCTGTGAGCGAAAGTGGTCGCTCATAGCGGCTTTAGCCTTCTTTGACTAGAGTCGCCACCCGGCCGACCGGGAAAATGTACGAACCGGTGTTTATACCGATTGTTTTGTAAACCAGAGATTCTATTTATGTTCGTGGATACAACTTATTAATTCCGACATTCCAGTGACCCAGAGGATCTTTAATGCAGCCTAACAGTTTATTATCTTGATATTATTATTATCACACAAAAAGCATTTAAATAAGATAAAAACACTATACAGTAAACCGTTGGGTGACACGGTAAAAACCCTCAGAAGCTTACCCTCGTAGCGTGCCAGTAGGATGCTTGCAAGCTAGTACTCGTCGAGAACGGAACCGCAGGGAGGAACTTTGGGGCCGGAGATTGCGTCGTGCGTGCTCCTAGTAACTAAATAGAAGGGATTCAGGGGGAATCCTTCGGGTTTTACAAGATTTGATTGTGGGAGCTCTTTTGCGAAGAGGAGAACTACACCAGGAATTTGGGAGTAGGATTAAATGGTATTGGATTATTTTGGCGTCGTGAGGACTTTAGGGAGCTAGGATATTTTAGAGCTAGAGCTTCGATACCTGAGCGATCCTTTTATATCAGAGGCAACCTTAGGCAAATTTTCAGAGGAAACTTATCATAGGCAACTTATATCGGGTCAAGAACCGCTCAGAAATCGAGAGAAAATGGGGGAAAGGAAGGAATTGTTGATGGAAAATTATGAGGATTCGGACCCCTATTTATAGGATTTCTGGGGGTCCTTAGTGACCATACGGTCACAAACTTGTGACCGTATTGTGACCGTACGGTCACAAGTTTGCCCGGCTGGTCAGCATGGGCTCCTTTTGTCCACCGACACTCGTTTAGTGACCGTACGGTCACGAGGTAAGTGACCGTACGGTCAGTGTGGGTCTTTTTGTCCACCGACACTCGATTTTTGTCCACCGACACTCATACGGTCACAAGAGGGTGTGACCGTATGGTTTAGGTCTTCAGCCGAACACAGCCTCGTTTTGACAGAGTTTAGTATTTTAGGCATCACTTCTTCATATGAACTCGGATTGAGGTGCTTCAAGATGCCTTGGAAAGCTAAGACATAGATCTACAACGTTCAAGTTTTACGTTTTTCCAAATTCGGACCCTAAAGGGGTCTAAATAGGCCTCCAAGTTGGACTATGTGGTGATTCCTATGTGGTTGACTTTTATTTTGAATAGATTTGATTGGGAATTTATCGAGGGGTTCTGAAAATATATTTTTCATGTCATTGAAGGTGTCAATGACATGTGGGAGGAGTAAATTTGGAATCTGAGGAGTCGGTCCGTTCTTCAACGAGTACTGACGCTTGTGCGACTGGCCAAACGAGGAGCTCGGAAATTGCTTTCGTCATTGGGTTCGAAAACCAGTGCTTACAGTTTGCCCCTCGCTTCTTTAGGAGTGCCTAAGGTGATTACATTATCTTGTAAGACCCGTTGGGCAGTCTTAATGAAGCGAAATAAGACATATTGCGTGTGTGCTCGTGTTTTTCAAAAGTGAGTTTAGAGAACTTACCTGTAGTCTTGGCCTCCGGCGTCGTGTCTTCTGTAGTCTCACTGTGAGGCCGACCAACTATTCTTCATGAGTAACTCCCGCAGTTCTGGTCCTACAGCGTCGTGTTTTCTATAATCTTACTGTAAGGCCGACTAACTGTCCTTCATGAGTAACTCCTGCAGTTCTGGTCCTACAGCGTCGTGTTTTCTATAATCTTACTGTAAGGCCGACTAACTGCTTCCATGGTACCTCGACGAGGATTTTTCGTAACTTCTGATGGTGCCTCGAGTTTGATCCGAGGACTTTTGGTAACTTCTGATGGTGCCTCGAGTTTGATCCGAGGACTTTTGGTAACTCCTCGAGTAACCTTTCATAGCACCTCGAGCGTGATCCGAGGATTTAGTAACCTCTTCGGTTCAGTTTTCCGACCTTCTTTCTTCAGATGGCGTTGGATACTTTGTCCTACCAGTCTTATCTGAATGCTGGTGGTTTCGTCCTGAGGTCGATCAACTGTGTCCCAATATCTTTTCTCTTTCGCTCCTGATATCCAGTTGACTCGAGACTCCTGGCAGCATTCCCCCTTGATCCAAGTCATGCCCCATTTTGGTACTGCCACGGTGGAGTTCTTAGTTCCTGATATTCTTGATAAGTTCGGGGTGACCCAATGTGCCAGTGGTCCGATGTTGCCCCAACGTACTGCTTCGACGGCCATCGGATATGCCCCTATGTCCTTTGTAGTCCTTCCGAGGTTTTAATCTTCTAATAATCTGGAAACCGGGTGGTGCCCCAGCCTACCTCAAGTCGGGCGAGGCCTCGGTATAATGTTGGCCCAGTGATGCCCCATCATGTTGTTGGTCGGGTAATGCTTTTTAGAATAGCATGATAACTTTTCTTAGAAGCGTCGTGGGTTTCCTTCGGAGCGGGCGCCCCGAGAGTCAAATATCTTCTTTTGTGGCCGTCGGGTAGGTTCCTACGCTTTCATTCGTTTTCATGACTCGTATGAGGATCCTGCGCAAACAAAGACATACATCCTTTCTCGGGGTGAGATGGCCAATGAGAAATAAACATTTTTATGACGGTCGGTCATGTTGCGTGATTATAAGTGATCAAGGGAGATACCCTATTTTATGGATGCATGCAGGTTTACACCTATGAACTTAGTCTGGACAACACACAATGTACGCGACTATATGTACAGACACATGATAAAAGATGCTTTCACTACATGAACTCATGTGATATGGACTCTAGCTAGACTACCTAAAACATATGGTGTGCATGTGTGTCTTTAGTGTAAGTGAGGGGATGCCCTATTAGGTGGACTATGACGACCTATAGAAACCCAAAGTGTGTGTGACTCAATGTGTGCGTGCACAAGGGGATGTCTGACTTATGTGATATGTCCCTTATGGATTTCGGCTAGATGACCTAAGTGTCTAATGTGTTCGTGTAACTAGACCTGTGGACGTGTGATTGTATGCAAACTAGGGGGTTTGTCTAATCTTATGACTCCTAGGACACGTGGTATGTATGAGTGAGTGTGTGGACATGTGTCTGGGGAACCTAAACGACTCTTGGCCCTTAATTAAGCGTGCGGGTGACTCCAAGGTTTTGGCTAGATGTGAGGTTAGGTTTATGGTTGCTCTCTTGGGGGATATGAGCAAAGGTTTTGAGTTGGATGAAGGAGGTGAGGTCTATGTAGGTGTTTCGGGGTGCAGGAAAGGGCTTTTATGAGGAGAGAAAGGGTTTGGGCTTGGATGGTGGAGGCGATGCTTATCGAGGTTGTAGGGTAGGTTTTGTGAAGGGTGCAAGGATTTTGGGCTAGATAGTAGAAGTGAGGGCTATGGGGGTTCTTTGATGAGGATAGGGTTCGAGAGACCATCAGGAGTTCGTGTAGCTCCTAGGTGGTCAGGGCTGGAATCAAGATGTTCGAATGCAACTACCAATGATGTTTTCGTGATTGCCCCTAGGGTGAGGTGTTTTGTCGCTCTAACTGTTGCCTAAGATGACTCTATGGGTTGTTCATTTAGCGAGCTGCCTTTATTGTTGCCTAGGTCGCTCTCTCGAGTTTTCAACCTAGCAGGCTTTCTTTCTTTTGGCCTTGATTGTTGCCTAGATCTACTTTTGGGATGCTAGATCTAGCGGGTCTTTTTCGTTCTCTCAAACCTAGGGGGGTCAGGTAGTGTTTGGAACAGAGCGTGCATATTTTACTGTCTAAGTTCTTGGCTCTTCTATGACTTATGACATTCTAGAATATAGCAGCCGATAGACTCTTGAAATAGACATTTAAACTCACTAACAAAAGCATCTAGATCAGTTAATATAAGCATAAATGGTTCATGTATGTCTAGTATGAATGTGCACTCGTTATCAACCAATCCTAGTTGACTATCTTTCCGCTTCTTGTGACGATGATTTTCCCCTTGTAGTGAGGGTTCTTCCATGGTGCGGGACCGTCGTTCTTTCTCATGAGGATGAAACCGCGTATCCTAATGCTGTCACCTGATCCTTGGAAGCGTACAAGTGATTCTCATGATGAAATCCTAGTGTCTCCATTGTTCTCCTTGGTGTAGATCTTGTCACAACCTTCTGTCTGGATCACGTCTTCGTGTGATGATTAGTAAGATGTCCCTATGACTCCGGGACATCATCCGCTTCGTCTTTTCATGAGGCTTTGATATGGAAATGTCGTTGCTCCCTTCGAGGTTTTGCGGACGGGATCCATTTTCGAGCTATAAGCTTCTCCGAAGGATGACTTTGCTTCTCCTTTTTGCTTCTCCCTTCATCCATGGGCACATCTGCTGTTGAGTGTAGGAAGGGAATTCTGAGGACTTCATGGATTTAATTCTGAAGGCTGACGGACCTTGGTTCATCTTAAATGGAGACACCTTGAGTACTTGTACGCTCCATTTTAACTTTCATGCATTGTCCTAGTCCTTCGGAGCGAGGTCTCTTCTTTTTGCAGGGCTCTGAAGGAGATGTGTTTCTGCGTTGGTCCAATAACTCCTCATTCTTATGTCATTTCTTCATCTCGTGAGGTATGTCTCGGTTGGGGCCGTTCATCTATCGGTGGTCCTTTCTCTTACGGTTGAGGGCACATTCATACTAGACACAAATGTTCTAATTATGCCTATATTTTCCTAATGTCTAAAGATGCAAATGAATGCATACACGAGTGAGCTAAACTCCTTTCTACCCAAGCACATGTCGGTAGACACGTGGATAGGATAAGTGGGATAGAGTCTAGTCGACGTCCGATGATGTTGCTCCATTCTCGGACTGCCGGGATGTCTTTGATGCGATGTTTGCGACCTAGAGTTTCTTTATGACTCTTCTTGGGGGTGTATTCTTAGCTATTTGGGCCACTAGGTATTAACCAATTTTGGGCTTAGATAAGGTCTTTTGTTTGCTCTAGAATAGGTTATGAGGAGGTGTGGTATATGTCGGGGTAGTTTGGTGAAGTTTGGGATGTAGGTTAAGGGTAAAGGCTGACGTCATTTTCAGTTTGGGTTAGGCTTCGAGAGGATATCACGGAGAACTCCCTTCGGCAGCTTCATTCGAGGGCGCTTGTCCTTATCTCTGATTCCTCCTTGTTGATCCGACGGTCTCCTTGATGGAAGCTGGCTTGGGTTCATGTGTGTTGTGGTGTTGTGATGGTTGGGGCTAGGTAGTGATTTGGGAGTTTTGGGCAAAGGGAAGACGCTCAGGTGGGGTTTTGACGTTTGGACAACTTGTGTGTGTGCCCTAAGTTAAGTGTGCCTATGACATCTAGACGAATTATACTTGTGGGATTATGGTACCTCGTCTGTCATTTTCCTATATCCTCTGTCCCGGTATCGATGTGTATGTATGCCTAAGACATGTGACAATGTGCATGCATGTAGACCCTATTTACGTAGGATGGCTCGAAACAAGTAACCTAGCGTACGACACTCTAAAGGTAGACACACCCGAAGGACACAAACCTAGCAGGCAAGGGGACACACGCATTTATACTTTGGACATTGCGTGTGTGTGTGTGTGACACGTCTATGTAGGATGACGGTGGTGTCATCGTTCCTATTTTAGCCTATCGTGTGTATCATATGTGTGGTTTGACGATGTACGCTAATCCGTACGGGTGACGATTGACATGTATATGAAATGGATGTATATTACAGTTCAGACCCTAGACAGATGATGATAGACAATAATCATGACTCTTGGCTATAGGGTATAAGTGGTGACAAATATACGCGTGTTGATTGACTCTATGCTAAAGGACATTATTGACACGTCGTTTATTTCTCGAGTGGGAAATGCTCGTGCGACAACCCTATCTTACACTGGTTTGGACGACTCAACATGATAATGGACCATGTGGACTCACGGGACATCGTGCCCCTACTTTGGTTCAAACAATCATCGTGCCCCATGTGACCGTATGGTTTAGGTCTTCAGCCGAACACAACCTCGTTTTGACAGAGTTTAGTATTTTAGGCATCACGTCTTCATATGAACTCGGATTGAGGTGCTTCAAGATGCCTTGGAAAGCTAAGACATAGATCTACAACGTTCAAGTTTTACGTTTTTCCAAATTCGGACCCTAAAGGGGTCTAAATAGGCCTCCAAGTTGGACTATGTGGTGATTCCTATGTGGTTGACTTTTATTTTGAATAGATTTGATTGGGAATTTATCGAGGGGTTCTGAAAATATATTTTTCATGTCATTGAAGGTGTCAATGACATGTGGGAGGAGTAAATTTGGATTTTGAGGAGTCGGTCCGTTCTTCAACGAGTACTGACGCTTGTGCGACTGGCCAAACGAGGAGCTCGGAAATTGCTTTCGTCATTGGGTTCGAAAACCAATGCTTACAGTGGCAGTGACCGTAAGGTCACAACAAACAGTGTTGTGACCGTATGGTCCTTGGTGAACAGGGTTTGTGACCGTACGTTATTTTGTGAACGAGGATTTTCTCATAAGCATGAAGGTGCCACACTCATGGTCCCGGGATGCGGGTGGAAGAGGTTATGTCCCTAGAAATGTGATCTGTTCTCTGACGAGTATGAGTACTTGAGCAGCTGGCGCGACGATGAGCTCATAGATTGCTTTCATCATCGGGTTCGAAAACCAGTGCTTACAACTATATAATCCAAACAAAACAACAAACATATATAATTCACCATAAAGACATTCACCCACCACTTTTTCATCCTCATATTTATTTCCACCATAAAGACATTCACCCACCACTGATCCACAAAAATTTTACAAGGCCCTACAAAGTATAAATAATTGACATCAATGAAAAAAAGAACTGAAATCCACTAACCTGGCAACATCACATATTGAATCTGTGACATCTTTGAAAGTTCCAAAAAAAGTGGTCCAAAGATTCATCAACAGTGAGAATTGACACTTTAATGGTCAACTGTGCATGATACCCCCAAAATATTCAAAGTCAGTTTCCTATATAAAGTGGATTTGGGAAAAAAAAAGGGAAAAAGAACAGAGACATTTTCACAGAAAGAGAGAGAATAAAGGAGAGAGATAGATAGAAAAATCATAATCTTACCCAGATGTTGTTTTTCTACTACCCAGATGTCGTTACTATTCTATTTCTTCGTTCGTTTTTCTTCTACCCAGAATCAAGGAACGATTTTGTTATTTTCCTTATTCCATTTCTTCGGTATTCTTCATCTATTACCGCTCTTCAATTTGAATGAAAATAGATATAAACGGTTAGGTTTTCAATTTGAAAAGGAACAAGTTTGGAGATTTTTTGTGAAACATACAGATTGAAACTATGGGTAAGAGATAGAGAGGAGAGAGAGAGTACAATGAGAGAGAGAGAGAGAGCATGAAGAGTCACAGTGTTTTTTTTGTCACCCTTTGGGAGTTGGGAATTGGAAGAAATGGAGGGAAAAGGGAGTAAGGGTAAGGAAGTCATTTTAGGTGGAAGGAAAATTTTAAAGTGTGGGTTTGACCTAGTCAAACTTGGTCAAAATGGCGTTGACCGGTCACCACCCGGTGATTTAGACTTGGATGGGAGGTCACGTTTACTTTGGGTACCAATTCGGGACAAAATTTTGTTTGGGCACCACTTTGGGAAAGTAGGTATAGTTCAGGTACCGCTGGTCTAATTTACCCGGTCATGTTTGCTACATAGGTGACATTGGTGCATAGTGCATATTGGTTGCTACATAGGGCATATTGGTTTTAGCTTTTTGGACATATTTATTATCTAAACATGTTTTATATTCAGCTTTGTGGACATATTTATTATCTAATGTAATGAAGAAACATGTTTTGCATTTGGTTACTTCCAATATTTCTTTTTATTGATTACATAGATCACATTGTAGAATTTTGTTCAAGATCTACCATTTTTTTCATACTTTTAAATAGCCAAAACGTACATCAAACAAACATTAATTTCATCAATAGGCAAACATCACCCTGTTACAAGTTTCCCAAACAGGTACCAAACTATTAACTGTTTCCCAGACAAGTACCCAAACTATTACATGTTTCCCAAACAGGTATCCAAACTATATTAACTTTCCCATACAAGTACCTCCCTAAACCTACGACTTCACTGCTTATTTCCAAAATACATTCCAACCAAAAACACAAAGATAACAAGAAAAATAAAACTGAAACACTTTTCTTTCCAATAAGTCTTGTCTCCATATGTCATTAACGGCCCTCCAATTTTAATTCCCTCAGCTTTTTCACCTTCGTCTTCAATTTCTTTTTTTTTTATTTCTCCTTCATGCCTCTCTTAATTCTGCACATTGATGAACCCTAAGTGTTTTGGTTATGTCCAAACGTTTCAGAAGATGAAAATGAAAATTAACTTATATACTTTTCAATATTGACTAACAATTTTTTTGTTAAGTATTGTATAAGTTTTCTCAGCAGATGCTGAATGAAGAATTCCTGCTTGCCTATTGAACTCAGAAGATCAAAAAGCTGAAGACTGAAGCACTTTCTCAGAAGCTGGATGAACCGCTCTGAAGTCTTGATTGTCTGCCTAAAGCTTTTATCAGAAGTTCTCTTTTGCAATCAGAAGACTAAGGTTGTTTTAGTTCAGAAGCGCTAAGAAGGAATACGGACATCAGAAGTTCGTTATCACGGGTTTAGTTAAGCATTTAATGCTTTGTCAGTTGCATTTAATGCAAGGCGCCAAAAGTTCAAAAAGCTGTTTGAAGGACGCGCCTGTTCACAACAAACAAAACCTGCTCTCTTACCGTTTCCCTCTAAATCAATCTCCAAGTTCAGTCAACTCCATCACCTTATCTTAATCCCATACCGGATTAGGTTAAAGTACAAAGTTGACAGAGTTGAGTGTTTTGAGACCGTTCGAAGAAGTTGACAAGATTAACGGCTACTTTCAACCTTGTCATCCTTGAAGATTCAAATAACCTCAACGGTCATCTACTCAACACTATAAATAGTAGCAAAGCTCCACTGCATCAACCACGTGTGTGATCATAGAGCAAAAATCTCAACGCACTGTTATTCAAGAAAACAGAGCACACTTTCCATTCTCAATCTTTTCTTAGCTTAGCCTTTGTAATTGTGAGAGAGTGAAGAAAAACAAGTTCATAATAGAAATCTTGTAAACTGAGATCGGTTGTGATCTTCAGTTAGATTTAAAAGAGAGAAATCTAGTTGAGATTTGAGTTGGGTGAGAAATCCAGAAAACAGAGTATTGTTGTTCTGGTGAAAATCCTTTAACTCATTTTAGGCTAGTCAGAACTAAGTGAGAAATTAGCTTAAGTTCTGTTGATGTAAAGGAGCTTCTGAACTTGCCATAAAAGTTCTGAATAGTGGATTTATAAAATCTCTGGAGGCTGCGACCTCAGAGGACAAGACGTAGTCACAGGAACTCTGTGGCGAACTTGGATAAATTGAACTGTTCATCAGGACCTCCTGAATCTCTTTCTCCCTTCTTTATACTTGTTAATTGTCTCTGTGTACTTGTATCATATTTAGTGCTGAAACAGATTTTCTCGTAAAAATCACAAGTCTGTGTTCAGAAGACGGTCCAGAAGTTCTCAACTCAGAACTTCTGTTGCTGAAAAGACAGAACCTGTCTTAAAGCAGATTATCCCTCAGAGGCTACTTCAATAAGCTTGCCTCTGACTCTGAGGATCATTGACTCTGAAAATTGAATTTTCATTAAAAAGTTTGAAAATATCAGTTTTCGTTTGAAACACCTATTCACCCCCCTCTAGGTGATTCTGATCTTGTTAGGGCCAACAAGTGGTATCAGAGCGAAGGTCACTTCGTATATTTACTAAAGATCTAACAATCTAAGTGTAAGATCCTATCAGAATCAATAGAGATGGCTAGTAGACACCAGCCTGAGAATTCTTCTCACTTCATTGTCCCAGAGGGATCCTCTACAACTAGACCTCCATTATTCAATGGTGACAATTACTCCTACTGGAAAAAGAGAATGATGTATTTCATTCAAGCTCAGAACATGAGTGCTTGGTTTGTCATCACAGATGGAGATTTCATTCCTACCAGAATGGAACCAGGTCTAGGGAATGTCATTATCCCTCAGAGAGAATATTCAGATGAAATTCTGAAAAAGCTCCAAACAAATGCTTCAGCAATAAATATGTTGCATTGTGCACTTACAGCCACTAAATATAACAAAGTTTCTTCTTGTGAAACTGCACAGGATATATGGAACAAGCTGGAAGTCACATATGAAGGAACAGGAAAAGTGAAGCAGTCCAAAGTCAACCAACTCATGAGAGAATATGAGTTATTTGAAATGCTTGACAAAGAATCTATTTCAGAAATGAATTCTAGATTCACCAAGATAGTCAATGACTTAAAGAGTTTGGGCAGAGACATCGAAGAGTCTGAAAGAGTAAAGAAGATTGTCAGAAGCTTACCAAGGTCTTGGCAAGCCAAGAAGACTGCCATTGAAGAAGTTCAGGACTTGAGCTTTTACTTGTATGATGAACTCATTGGGTCTCTAATCACCCATGAGATGTCACTAAAAAATCATGACCTAAGAGAAAGGTCAGAAGGAAAGAGACAAGTAGTCCTGAAGGCAGAGTCTTCTGAAGAATCATCAGAAGATGAAGAATTGGCCATGCTGACCAGGAAGTTCAAAAGAGCCTTTAGAAAAGGCAAAGGTGGAAACTACAAGAAGCCATTCAGAAGTTTTGAAAAGAAAACTCCTGATTCTGGTGAAAAGTTCAAGAGAGATCCAAATAAGCCCATTGTGTGCTATGGATGTCAGCAACCTAGGCACATTAAGCCTAACTGTCCAGAGCTGAAGAAAGATAAGAAAAAGTTCAAGAAAGCTATGCTGGCTGCTTGGTCAGACTCTGAGACCAGCAGTGACCCTGAAGAGAAGGAAGAGCAAGCACAGATATGTTTCATGGCTATTGATGAGCCATCCTCTGAAGATGTCACAGGAGAAACTTCCGCACCTCCTGAAGCAAACTATGACTCCGAGGTAAACATATCCTCTGAACAAAATATCTTTGATTCTCTTGAAGAATTGTACAGCATGTTCAAATACCTAAAAAGGAAGTTGGACAAAAGCGAGGCTGACAAATTTCTTAGGTTTACTCAAGTTTATGCTGATATGAAAATATTGGAAGATAAACTAAGTAAACAATTCAGTTCTTCCTCCGATGACTCAAAAGTCAAAGGTAAAGAAAAACTGCCTCTGAGGAATGATAAACCTCAGAAGAAGAAATCTGTCACTCCCTCTCTTCTGAAAGAGATCTCTTCTCCTCCTGAAGTGGGAACCTCTAAGAATGCTAATGCCTCTGAAGAAGTAGTACCTTCCCAGAAGAAGAAGAATGCTCCTAAGAAGCAAAGGGAAAGATCCAAGAATCCGCCTTCTTGCAAGTTGTGTAAGAAAGATGGACATTGGTTGAAAGATTGCAAGTATCACATTAAGAACCTCTTGCAATCTGAAATATCAGAAAAACCTGCTGAAGAGAAATCTAACTCTGAAGGACCCAATAAGGATTGGGTACCTGTCACTAATTGATTGTGTTGCAGGTTGCTCTGAGTGCTCCATCAATGTCAAAGCTGTGGTACATTGACAGTGGGTGCTCAAGGCATATGACAGGTGATGAAAAGGCATTCATCACATTTGTACCTAAAAGAGGTGGTAAAGTCAGCTTTGGAGATGCTCAGAAAGGAAGAATTCTTGGTTCTGGATCCATTGGAACCAATCCTCCGATCGAAGATGTCTCCCTAGTCAGAGGTCTGAAGTTCAATCTCCTGAGTGTTGCACAACTGTGTGATAAAGGTAGAGATGTTGTCTTCAGCTCCTCTGGATGTAAAATCTTGGACAGTAAGTCAAGGGAAGTTATTCTAACTGCTCCTAGAGTTGAAAATGTTTTCATGCTGAATCTTGAGAATCTTTGCAAAAATATATGCTTGATGTCCAAAGAGGATACCTCCTGGCTCTGGCATAGAAGACTTGCTCATGTTAGCATGGATCTTCTGGCCAAAGTAGCTAGATATCAATTGGTTGAGGGTCTGCCTGAAATTAGTTTTAAAAAGAACCATTTATGCAATGCTTGCCAATCTGGTAAACAATCCAGAAGCTCTTTTAAAACTAAGAAAGTCATTTCAACTAAAAGACCTTTGGAATTACTTCATATGGATCTTTTTGGTCCTGTTCAACCAATGAGCATGGGTGGAAAGAAGTATGCCTTTGTCATAATAGATGACTATTCAAGATTCACCTGGGTCATCTTGCTCTCTAGCAAAGATGAATCACTTGGATGTTTCTCAGTTCTGATTAAGAAACTTGAGAATGAAAGGAATGAAAAGGTAGTCCATATCAGAAGTGATAATGGTGGAGAATTCAAAAACTTTAGGTTTGAAGAATTCTGTGAAATCAAGGGAATTGATCATAACTTTTCTGCTCCCAGAACTCCTCAACAAAATGGGGTAGTTGAAAGGAAGAATAGAACTCTGGTTGAAATAGCCAGAACTATGATCAATGAAAGAAGGCTTCCAAAGTACTTTTGGGGAGAAGCTGTTAACACAGCTTGCTATGTTCTGAATAGAGTGCTAATCAGAAGCATTCTGAACAAAACCCCTTATGAACTCTGGAAAGGTCGAAAGCCTAAAATAGGTTACTTCAGAACCTTTGGTTGTAAATGTTATGTTTTGAATACAAAAGAATATCTTTCAAAGTTTGATTCAAAGGCAGATGAAGCTATTTTTCTTGGCTACTCAACACATAGTAAAGCATATAGGGTTTTTAATAAGAGGACTCAAACTTTAGATGAATCCATTCATGTAAAGTTTGATGAGACTAACCCTGCAGATAGTAAAGCCTCTGAAGAAGATGAAGTTCAAGCTCCTGAAATACCATCTCCTCCTGTTGAAGATGTTATTCCTAAAGCTGCTGAAGTTGATTCTCCTGTTGCAATTGCTCCAGAAGAACATCCAACTACTGAAGTTAACTCTCTTCCAGAAGATGCTCCTATATATGATTCAACAAATGATGAACAGGTTTCAGAAGACTCATTGGATCTACCAAGAGAAGTTAGAGCTCATAGGAATCATTCCTTAGAGAACATCATTGACTCTGTTCATAATCCTGTCATGACCAGAGCTCAGCTCAAAAGATATATGGGGAATGTGGCCTTTGTGTCACTTCTGGAACCCAAGGACTTCTATGAAGCAGCTGATGATGACTCCTGGTTAATGGCAATGCAAGAAGAACTTGACCAGTTCAAAAGGTCAGAAGTTTGGATTTTAGTTCCCAGACCTAACAACAAGAAGGTTGTTGGTACAAGATGGGTTCTGAAAAACAAGCTTGATGAATTTGGAAATGTTGTGAGGAACAAGGCTAGACTTGTTGCTCAAGGTTACAGTCAGCAAGAAGGCATAGATTATGGTGAAACTTTTGCTCCTGTTGCAAGATGTTCAGAAACAGAGACCTATGTCTGGTCAGACCTTCGATCATATGAAGACCATTGATGATGACTTCAGAAGAAGAATGGATTTGATCAATTCTGTGCGACCAACTCCTGTGCAATATCAGACTGCTCTGAATGTTCAACAAAAATTGAAGTCTCAGGGAGCTCTTGGTGTTGCTATTGGTTCTGGTCAAACGGGGGAGAAGTCTGGTCAGAAGAGATCAAGTGCTGCTGGAGGTTCCAGTGTTGTTCCTCCTCCTCAGAAGAAATCTAGGAACCTGTAATCATTTAGGACTTAAGCTTCTTAGCTAGGTTCTGGGTTGGGTAGTCTATGTCTTCGGACTCTTTCTGCTCCTCTGATTATTTTGTTTCCTATGTTATCTTCTGAATGATCATATATTCACTGAATCTTTTCTATACTGTCTTGCATATCTGACTTCTTAAATGTTTGCTTATGTTTCTTTCTAACTCAGTAAATTACACTTCATTATATCTAACAACTTGATCTTAAGTCTTATTAAGTTTATACAGATTGCTGAAGTTCACCATTTATACTAAAATGGGGGAGTCAATTTACTCAGAAGTAATGAAATATTTGCATCAGGAAGTCACTATCTAATCCTCATGTTTTTTTTTTACCTTCTGACCACGGTTTGTCCATAACCAAAATGGGGGAGAATGATGAACCCTAAGTGTTTTGGTTATGTCCAAACGTTTCAGAAGATGAAAATGAAAATTAACTTATATACTTTTCAATATTGACTAACAATTTTTTTGTTAAGTATTGTATAAGTTTTCTCAGCAGATGCTGAATGAAGAATTCCTGCTTGCCTATTGAACTCAGAAGATCAAAAAGCTGAAGACTGAAGCACTTTCTCAGAAGCTGGATGAACCGCTCTGAAGTCTTGATTGTCTGCCTAAAGCTTTTATCAGAAGTTCTCTTTTGCAATCAGAAGACTAAGGTTGTTTTAGTTCAGAAGCGCTAAGAAGGAATACGGACATCAGAAGTTCGTTATCACGGGTTTAGTTAAGCATTTAATGCTTTGTCAGTTGCATTTAATGCAAGGCGCCAAAAGTTCAAAAAGCTGTTTGAAGGACGCGCCTGTTCACAACAAACAAAACCTGCTCTCTTACCGTTTCCCTCTAAATCAATCTCCAAGTTCAGTCAACTCCATCACCTTATCTTAATCCCATACCGGATTAGGTTAAAGTACAAAGTTGACAGAGTTGAGTGTTTTGAGACCGTTCGAAGAAGTTGACAAGATTAACGGCTACTTTCAACCTTGTCATCCTTGAAGATTCAAATAACCTCAACGGTCATCTACTCAACACTATAAATAGTAGCAAAGCTCCACTGCATCAACCACGTGTGTGATCATAGAGCAAAAATCTCAACGCACTGTTATTCAAGAAAACAGAGCACACTTTCCATTCTCAATCTTTTCTTAGCTTAGCCTTTGTAATTGTGAGAGAGTGAAGAAAAACAAGTTCATAATAGAAATCTTGTAAACTGAGATCGGTTGTGATCTTCAGTTAGATTTAAAAGAGAGAAATCTAGTTGAGATTTGAGTTGGGTGAGAAATCCAGAAAACAGAGTATTGTTGTTCTGGTGAAAATCCTTTAACTCATTTTAGGCTAGTCAGAACTAAGTGAGAAATTAGCTTAAGTTCTGTTGATGTAAAGGAGCTTCTGAACTTGCCATAAAAGTTCTGAATAGTGGATTTATAAAATCTCTGGAGGCTGCGACCTCAGAGGACAAGACGTAGTCACAGGAACTCTGTGGCGAACTTGGATAAATTGAACTGTTCATCAGGACCTCCTGAATCTCTTTCTCCCTTCTTTATACTTGTTAATTGTCTCTGTGTACTTGTATCATATTTAGTGCTGAAACAGATTTTCTCGTAAAAATCACAAGTCTGTGTTCAGAAGACGGTCCAGAAGTTCTCAACTCAGAACTTCTGTTGCTGAAAAGACAGAACCTGTCTTAAAGCAGATTATCCCTCAGAGGCTACTTCAATAAGCTTGCCTCTGACTCTGAGGATCATTGACTCTGAAAATTGAATTTTCATTAAAAAGTTTGAAAATATCAGTTTTCGTTTGAAACACCTATTCACCCCCCTCTAGGTGATTCTGATCTTGTTAGGGCCAACACACATTCTATCTCCATTCTCTCGAGTTTCCTCAATAGTTCGAGGACAATAGACATTGGTCTATCCTTTAATTTATCATCAATCCAGAGAAAGTAATTGCAGCTCCCATGTCGATTCTGAAATTGCAAAGTAGATCTCAAATTTGAAAGCATTACAGACCAGAGATGAAAAGAAATTGCAAAAATTAAACTTACCCCTTTATTTCTGCAATTGTAGATCCTTCTACCAGGATTATTGTTTGTCCATGAGGTCCTCACAACAGCTTCAAAGCCACAATCACAGATATCTCGTCTCCTCGATCTATGTGAAGAAGATCTTGAAGTTTTGAAACTTGCCATTCACTTTCACTTTAAGTTAAGAGCTCCACTCCTTCGAAATTCCAGGTAACGTGTTTTCAGTCTTGCATTATGGGGATTTGGGGTTTTAGGGTTTTCGATTTCCCTTTGTTTCCCTTTTACCGGTGTGCATAAGCTAAACTAGATGATAGAGATAGAGAAATAAGAAGATATCTAGAGAGAGAAAGAACAGAGAGACAATATATTATTTAATTAAAGAACGGGACGAGAGAGAGCTGAGTGAGGAGAGAGAATTGTTGTCTACTAGGAGTTGGTTTTGGGAGGGAAAAAAATTTGAGGGTAAAAAGGACTTTTCCAGTTCTGGGTTTTTTTAACTTTGGGTCAGACCAGGTCAAAGTTGGGCGAACCGGCGTTGACTATCGTTGACTTGGGGGAAATTGGCTATAGGAGGTCACTAGGTACTTATTTGGACGATCATCGATATTTTGGGTACTTAGATGAGGAAAAATAGTTTTTAGGTACCTGTTTGGGAAAAAGGGGCATAGTTTAGGTACCTGTGGTGCAATTTACCCCCATTTTTAGCTACTTGTGAACTACTCTGTATTTAAAAAACTCCTTGAGCTTCTAGCATGATACATTTTTAGTCCACAGTTTAAATATATTTCAATAAGAGTTTGGATTCAAGCAATTTACTTGCTTGTTTTATTAGTGTGGAGATTTTATTATCGGACGATAATGCTTGACTGATAGTTTTAGCACATATCAAACCAATATAAGCTCAAAATAGTTTAGTACTTATACAGACGTTATCCATCAAAATCATAGAATAACATATGTTACCTGATATAGTCGAGCAACTCTACAATGCCAAAGTTGGGTGACCTCGAATATTTTATCCAGAAAGTTTAAATTTTTTTTCAAGGAAACATATTCATATTTGTACTGACTTGATTGTTGGAGCATTCATGGGCTTAGTCCGATTAATAGAAGAAACTCGACGCCTAAAGTTTAGATTCTAGGATCTATCCGAAATCCTCATTTGTATCCACAATGTATTTTAAAAATATGAGCAATAAACAATAGGAAAAAGTACAAAAATAAACCATGTGGTTTCAGTCATTTTCAAACATAATCCTTGTGGTTTAAAGTTTTGCAAACAGGTACCTTGTGGTTTTGAATGTTAGCAATTAGAGGCTAATCAGACAACGAAGTTAATTCTTGCTCACAAATAATAGTCTCTTTTAATCACATGAGCTCATTTTAAATCTAATATGCTCCTGCCGTCAAAACCTTTGACAGAGTTGCAGTAATAATGTTGACAATTATGGTTGATTGATGTTTTGTTGCATTATTCTTCTCTCTGTTAAAAGTTATTTTGTAGTTATTGAATAATATACATCACTTAAATGACAATTCGGTTCAAAATTGGTGAAAATAATGACTTTTTACACCCGAAAACTTAACATTTACCATCAAAAAATGGCATTGTTATCCAACTAGCCTCTTATTGCTAGCAATCAAAACCACGTGGTACTTGTTTGCAAAAGTTTAAACCACGAGGATTATGTTTGAAAATGGTCCAAACCACGTGGTTTATTTTTGTACTTTTCCCTAAACAATAAGTTATACAAACATAACGAAAAATACAAATTATTTTAATTTTAGGGTTAACTTCAAATAAGTACTTTTTGATTTCGCGGTTTTGCAAATAAAAAACTATGGTTTGCCTTTGAGCAAATAAAAGATTGTTGTTTGCATTGTTTGTAGTATTAAGGAAATTATCGATTTTGTTGACGTAAATGGGGACATTTTTTGCCCCAAATGTTTTTTTGAGCTTTGAGCTTAACTTTAACTTGACTCGTCAAAGGTCAGAAAAACATTTCAGGCCAAAAATGTTTTCGCTTACATCAACAAATCGATCATTTCCTTAATGCTGCAAACAATGCAAACCACAGTCCTTTATTTACAAAATCACGAAATCATAGGATACTTATTTGAAATTAACCTTTAATTTTATTATAATTATTATTAGTATTGTTAGTGGTTTTGGTCGAGAAAACTTCTAGAATACATATGATGTACTGACATATGTATTCTTGACAATAATTTGATGACAAAACATTAGGGTTGTAAACGGACCTGATCGAGTTTAGCATAAACCATACCCGCCTCGTCAGATATTTGGATATACTCGAACCCAGATGATAAACGGATTTAAAATATGAATCATACTCGTCCCGCGAGTAATACTTGTGTTAATTAACATCTTGTTTTGATGACTTAATTAATTAATGGTTTTTATATTTATGCTCCATATGTGACAAAATGATTTTAATCATATACTCTATACTGAAATGTTTTATATAACTCTAGATTATTTATTAAAAGATATTTCAAAGAAGCTTTAAAAGAAATATCTAGAGTTATCCCGAGAAAGTATATGATTCAACTATCGATCTTACGTGCTCTAACTTATGCCATATTTATATGAGATCTATAGTTTTTATGTATGTATGCCATGAACTTAAATGTGTGAATGTGAGATATATTATGGACTGATTAATCATGTCATGATCTTATATGAATCATACACATTTGTCATGATTATTTTACGAAGTTCATATTTACTACGACATCTCGACTTCACAAATATTTCCGATTAATACATACTTGCCATGATGTTTGATCAATACATACTTGAACGAAAATACTATGATAATATGTATGTATGTATGGTAATTCGTATATGGTGATTAAATCTTACAATCTATGATCATTTCAAGGATCAATCTACACCATCCAATTCCATACTTGATCTTCATCCAACGGCTACGGTTTGAACTTGATGAGCAAGTTTAACCTCCCATCAAGACAACTCATGTTGTACCTTCAAAGCCTTATCCACCTCTCCTTTTAGCACAAAAACCGAGATATCTATGCAAGAGAGGAAACTTGGTCAACAAGAAGAGAAAGTACTCTTACAACATGACATAAAGGAGACTTTTGATGGACATAAAGTTGTTATTGATGGACAAATGCTTCCAACGGCTATAAGGGATATGTTGCACGAATTTGAAGCCTACAACGGCTCTATTTCAGATTATAAATAGCCCGGGAAGCTCACAGTTGAAGGTAAGGAAAAACAACGAGAATTAAAGTTATCATACAAGAGATTTCACAGCTTTGATTAATATTTTCCTTCAACTGTATTAAGAGAGTTTGAGTGTAATTTATTTCATTCAAAAAGATACAGTAAAGATTAAACAGTGGGGTTTAATCTTGGGTTTAACACTAGATCCCGATAAAAGTGTAAAGTGTTGGCCCTAACAAGAACATAATCACCTAGAGGGGGGGTGAATAGGTGTCAAAGTTGATAACTGAAAATTTCTCAAGTTTTTCGGAAAACTTAATTTTCAGAGTCAAATTTCCTCAGAGTCAGAAGCTAGCTTACAGAAGTTGCTTCTGAGGGAAATTCTGCCTAAACACAGTTAGACTGTTTTCAGCAACAGAAGTTCTGATTAGAGAACTTCTGGACAGTCTTCTGAACAAAGACAATGATACTTAGAGACAATCTGTTTCAGCACTAAATATAAGCAAGTACACAGAAGCAAAAATAACAAGTATAAGAGGGAGAAAGAAGTTCAGGAGATCCTGATTGAACAATTCGATTTATCCAAGTTCGCCACAGAGGTCCTGATTGAACAATTCGATTTATCCAAGTTCTCCAATTTGTTGCTTAATCCAGAGCATCTGAGAAACACAACTTCCAGCAGCAACATACTCAGCTTCAGCAGTTGAGAGAGCCACAGAGGTTTGCTTCTTGCTATGCCAGGAGACTAGGCACTCCCCCAGAAAATGACAACCACCAGAAGTGCTGACCCTTTTCAATTTATCTCTACCATAGTCAGAGTCTGTGTATCCTATAGGAGTGAAATCAGAACTACAGGGATACCACAAACCAGCTTCTGGTGTGCCTTTAAGATATCTGAGAATTCTTTTGACAGCAACATCATGAATCTCTCTGGGTTTAGATTGATATCTAGCACAAAAACACACAGCAAAATGTATATCTGGCCTGCTGGCTGTTAGGTATAAAAGAGAACCAATCATACCTCTGTAGGTTTTTATATCTACAGGTTTACCAGCTTTCTCTTCATCATCAATGTCTTTGCTGACATCCATTGGAATATCAACAGCATTAGAGTCCATCATGCCAAATTTCTTCAGCACTTCTCTAGTGTACTTGGCTTGATTGATAAACACACCATCATTACTTTGCTTGATCTGAAGTCCTAAGAAGAAGGTTAATTCTCCCATCATAGACATTTCAAACTCAGCCTTCATGTGGTCACTGAACTCTCTGCACAAAGATTCATTAGTAGCACCAAATATAATATCATAAACATATACCTGAGCTATAAAGATATCCTTGTTCTTCTTCAGAGTGAACAGAGTTGTATCAACACAGCCTCTGACAAATCCCTTAGACAGCAGGAACTTTGTCAGTCTCTCATACCAAGCTCTAGGAGCTTGTTTCAGTCCATACAAGGCTTTCTTCAGCTTGTACACATGATCAGGAAACTTAGGATCTTCAAAACCAGGGGGTTGAGACACATAGACTTCCTCATCAATGTAACCATTCAAGAATGCACTTTTCACATCCATTTGAAAAAGCTTGAAACCTTTGTATGATGCAAAAGCACATAAGATTCTAATGGCTTCTAATCTTGCAACAGGAGCAAAAGTTTCACCATAATCTATGCCTTCTTGCTGACTGTAACTTTGAGCAACAAGTCTTGCCTTGTTCCTCACAACATTTCCAAATTCATCAAGCTTGTTCTTCAGAACCCATCTAGTTCCAACAACCTTTATGTTGTTATGTCTGGGAACCAAAGTCCAAACTTCTGACCTTTTGAACTGGTCAAGTTCTTCTTGCATTGCCATTAACCAGGAATCATCATCTGCAGCTTCATAGAAGTCCTTGGGTTCCAGAAGTGACACAAAAGCCACATTCCCCATGTATCTTCTGAGCTGAGCTTTGGTCATGACAGGATTATGAACAGAGTCAATTATGTTCTCTAAGGAATGATTCCTATGAGCTCTAACTTCTCTTGGTACATCCAATGAGTCTTCTGACACTTGTTCATTATTTGTTGAATCATATATAGGAGCATCCTCTGGAAGGAAGTTGACTTCTGGAGTAAGATTCTCTTCTTGAGCTTGTTCAGCAGCAGGAGGATCCACTTCAGCAGCTCTGGGAGAAACATCTTCTTCTACATCAGGAGATGTCACTTCAGGAGCTTGAACTACATCTTCATCAGGAGCTCTACTATCTGCAGGGTTAGTCTCATCAAACTGTACATGAACAGATTCATCTAAAGTTTGAGTCCTCTTATTAAAAACCCTATATGTTTTACTATGTGTTGAGTAACCAAGAAAAATGGCCTCATCTGCCTTTGAATCAAACTTTGAAAGATATTCTTTTGTATTCAAAACATAACACTTACAACCAAAGGTTCTGAAATAACCTATTTTAGGCTTTCGACCTTTCCAGAGTTCATAAGGGGTCTTGTTCAGAATGCTTCTGATTAGCACTCTATTCACAACATAGCAAGCTGTGTTAACAGCTTCTCCCCAAAAGTACTTTGGAAGCCTTCTTTCATTGATCATAGTTCTGGCAATCTCAACCAGAGTTCTATTCTTCCTTTCAACTACCCCATTTTGTTGAGGAGTTCTGGGAGCAGAAAAGTTATGATCAATTCCCTTGGTTTCACAGAATTCTTCAAACCTAAAGTTTTTGAATTCTCCACCATTATCACTTCTGATATGAACAACCTTTTCATTCCTTTCATTCTCAAGTTTCTTTATTAGAACTGAGAAGCATCCAAGTGACTCATCTTTGCTAGACAGCAAGATGACCCAAGTGAATCTTGAATAGTCATCTATAATGACAAAGGCATACTTCTTTCCACCCATGCTCATTGGTTGAACAGGGCCAAAAAGGTCCATATGAAGTAATTCCAAAGGTCTTTTAGTTGAAATGACTTTCTTAGTTTTAAAAGAGCTTCTGGATTGTTTACCAGATTGGCAAGCATTGCATAAATGATTCCTTTTAAAACTAATTTCAGGCAGACCCTCAACCAATTGATTTCTAGCAACTTTGGCCAGAAGGTCCATGCTCACATGAGCAAGTCTTCTATGCCAGAGCCAGGAGGTATCCTCTTTGGACATCAAGCATATATTTTTGCAAAGATTCTCAAGATTCAGCATGAAAACATTTTCAACTCTAGGAGCAGTTAGAATAACTTCCCTTGACTTACTGTCCAAGATTTTACATCCAGAGGAGCTGAAGACAACATCTCTACCTTTATCACACAGTTGTGCAACACTCAGGAGATTGAACTTCAGGCCTCTGACTAGGGAGACATCTTCGATCGGAGGATTAGTTCCTATGGATCCAGAACCAAGTATCCTTCCTTTCTGAGCATCTCCAAAGCTGACTTTTCCACCTCTTTTAGGATCAAATGTGATGAATGCTTTTTCATCACCTGTCATATGCCTTGAGCACCCACTGTCAATGTACCACAACTTTGACATTGATGGAGCACTCAGAGCCACCTGCAACACAATCAATTAGTGACAGGTACCCAATCCTTATTGGGTCCTTCAGAGTTAGATTTCTCTTCAGCAGGTTTTAATGATATCTCAGATTGCAAGAGGTTTTTAATATGGTACTTGCAATCCTTCAACCAATGACCATCACTCTTGCAAAGCTTGCAAAAAGGAGGGTTCTTGGATCTTTCCCTTTGCTTCTTGAGAGATTTCTTCTTTTTCTGAGAAGGACCAACATCTTCAGAGGCTATAATAGCACTCTCAGAGGTACCAACATCAGAAGGAGAAGCTATCTCTTTCAGAAGAGAGGGAGTGACAGGTTTCTTCTTCTTCTGGGGTTTATCACTTCCCAGAGGCAGCTTTTCCTTGCCTTTGGCTTTAGAGCCATCAGCAGGAGTGCTAAACTGTTTACACAGTTTTTCTTCCAACATTTCCATGTCAGAATAAACTTGAGTAAACCTAAGAAACTTGTCAGCCTCACTCTTGTCCAATTTCCTTTTCAGGTACTTGAACATACCATAGAGTTCTTCAAGAGAATCAAAGATATTTTGTTCAGAAGATATGTTTACCTCGGAATCATATGTAGCTTCAGGAGGTGCGGAAGTTTCTCCTGTGACATCTTCAGAAGTTGGCTCATCAATAGCCATAAAACAGATCTGAGCTTGCTCTTCCTTTTCTTCAGGATCACTGCTGGTCTCAGAGTCTGACCAGGCAGCCAGCATAGCTTTCTTGAACTTTTTCTTATCTTTCTTCAGCTCCGGGCAGTTAGGCTTAATGTGCCCCGGTTGCTGACATCCATAGCACACAATTGGCTTATTCGGATCTCTCTTGAACTTTTCACCAGATTCAGGAGTTTTCTTGTCAAAGCTCCTGAAAGGCTTCTTGTAGTTACCACCTCTGCCTTTTCTAAAGGCCTTCTTGAACTTCCTGGTCAGCATAGCCAGTTCCTCATCTTCAGAGGATTCTTCAGAAGATTCTGCTTTCAGGACTACTCTTTTTCCTTCTGACCTCTCTCTTAGGTCATGATTCTTTAATGACATCTCATGAGTAATTAGAGACCCAATGAGCTCATCATACAGGTAATAGCTCAAATCCTGAACTTCTTCAATAGCAGTCTTCTTGGCTTGCCAAGACCTTGGTAAGCTTCTGACAATCTTCTTCACTCGATCAGATTCTTCAATGTCTTTTCCTAAACTCTTCAAGTCATTGACTATCTTGGTGAATCTAGAGTTCATATCTGAAATAGATTCTTTATCAAGCATTTCAAATAACTCATATTCTCTCATGAGTTGGTTGACTTTAGATTGCTTCACTTTTCCTGTTCCTTCATATGTGACTTCCAGCTTGTTCCAAATATCCTGTGCAGTTTCACAAGAAGAAACTTTGTTATACTCAGTAGCTGTAAGTGCACAATGCAACATATTTATTGCTGAAGCATTAGTTTGGAGTTTTTTCAGAATGTCATCTGTGTATTCTCTCTGAGGAATAACAACATTCCCTAGACCAACTTCCATCCTTGTTGGGATGAAATCACCATTAGTGATGACATACCAAGCACTCATGTTCTGAGCTTGGATGAAATACATCATCCTTTTCTTCCAGTATGAGTAGTTGTTGCCATTAAATAATGGAGGTCTAGTAGTGGAAGAACCTTCTGGAACTATGAAGTGAGAAGAATTCTCAGCTGGTGTCTACTAGCCATCTCTATTGATTCTGATTGGATCTTACACTTAGATTGTTAGATCTTTAGTAAATAAACGAAGTGACCTTCGCTCTGATACCACTTGTTGGCCCTAACAAGAACAGAATCACCTAGAGGGGGGGTGAATAGGTGTCAAAGTTGATAACTGAAAATTTCTCAAGTTTTTCGGAAAACTTAATTTTCAGAGTCAAATTTCCTCAGAGTCAGAAGCTAGCTTACATAAGTTGCTTCTGAGGGAAATTCTGCCTAAACACAGTTAGACTGTTTTCAGCAACAGAAGTTCTGATTAGAGAACTTCTGGACAGTCTTCTGAACAAAGACAATGATACTTAGAGAAAATCTGTTTCAGCACTAAATATAAGCAAGTACACATAAGCAAAAATAACAAGTATAAGAGGGAAAAAGAAGTTCAGGAGATCCTGATTGAACAATTCGATTTATCCAAGTTCGCCACAGAGGTCCTGTGACTACGTCTTGTCCCCTGAGGTCGCAGCCTACAGAGATTTTATAAATCCACTATTCAAAACTTTTATGGCAAGTTCAGAAGCTCCTTTACATCAACAGAACTTAAGCTAATTTCTCACTTAGTTCTGACTAGCCTAAAAAGAGTTAAAGGACTTCCACCAGAACAAACAATACTCTGTTTTCTGGATTTCTCACCCAACTCTAATCTCAACTAGATTTCTCTCTTTAAATCTAACTGAATATCACAAACGATATCAGTTTACAAGATTCCTATTATGAACTTGTTTTTCTTCACTCTCTCACTTAAACTTAAGCTATGCTAAGAAAGATTGAGAATGGAAAAAGAATGCTCTGTTTTTCTTGTTAAAACAGTGCGTTGAGATTTTGCTCGATAATCATGCGTGGTTGATGCATTGGAGCTTGGCTACTATTTATAGTGAATGAGGATGATCGTTGGTGAATTTGAATCTTCAATAGAGATGACATCAGTTGTTGTAGCCGTTAATTTGTCAAGTCTTCAAACGGTCTTCAAACACTTTGATTCTGTTATCCTTGTTCTTTAACTAAATCCGATAAGTGATTTGAAATCAAAGATGAGGTTGACTGGAATCATTCTTCAATTGGATCAACAAAGGGTAGACAAGGAAATTCTGGTTTCTCTTGAACAGACAAGCGCGCTCCATCAAAACAGCTTTTTGAACTTTTGGGGCCTTGCATTAAATGCACTTGTCAGAGCATTAAATGCTATCCAGAACCCGTGACTAAGCTTCTGATCAAATTGGTAGATAAGCTTCTGATTGCGAATGACCTCTGAGAAGAGCTTCAACAGACTTTAATATCTTCAGAGCGGAGCATCCAGCTTCTGATAATGAAACTCTGTCTTCAGCAATCGAGACTTCTGAGGTTCTTTAGGCAATCTTGAAAAATCTTCATTCAGCACCTGCTGAGTAACTTACACATAGACTAAGTACAAGAAATATTAGTCAACAATAAACTATATGTAAGAGAGTATTAGGTTTTCATCTTCTGAAACGTTTGGACATAACCAACACACTTAGGGTTCATCATAAAGGTCTTTAAGCACCCGTAAACTTAGGAGAGGTTATCACTTAACCTGTAAAAGTGCCATACGTTTCTTAGTTGAGCTTGAGAAAAACTAAGAGAAGTCACTCGACGCTTGGAGTTCGAGAGAGTAAATACTGGTAGAGATATTTGTTGCAGTGTCTCCGGATTGTGAGAACTGTCTCAGGCTTGATTTCTGCCCGTAAAGAAATCATAGTGGAAAATCTCGAGAGGTTCTCTCGGGGACAGGATTAGGCTCACAAGGAGACCGAACCTGGATAAATACTCTGTGTCAAATCCTTCTATCCCTACACTCTTTATTATTGTTATTTAATCACTTGCTCTGCATTTATTTATTCATTATAAACTGCTAGTGATTAATCGTGCTTAAATCTTTTATACTCTTATTTTCTATAAACAACTGTTTCTTCCGCAAAACTTTTTGAGCTGTTGTTTATTCAAATAGGCAAATTTTTTAAGAATATATTAAGTATTTTTAAAAGGCAATAAATCCTATTCACCCCCTCTCTAGTCTTTATATAGTCATATTTGGGCCAACAACTTGTACCCGTGGGTATATCCAATTACCCGAATGATTTTCTAATTTTTATACAAAAATAAACAAATAACACATAATTATGCGAATAATTATCTATAATTCTAAACAAATATTTAGACACAATAATCAAAATAAACAAATATATTCGATGTGGATAAGGTCTGGATAATGTGGATAGGTTAATTCATAATTTTGTAAATAAACAAATAATTATGGTAGATATCGTCGGGTATAATATTCGGGTTCTGCGGGTACATATTCAGGTTCGAGTTTTAGTAGGTTAGGGGTATAGCTAACCGTACCCAATTGTCGGGTATGAAAAAAATCATGTTTGATCTGCGGGGATTTTAATCAAGAATTTGGCGTCGTAAAAATAATAATGATTACACGGCGTAAAAATCTTATGGGATAATTACTAAACTAGACTACTTGCTATGTTTTAACGTTTCTAGAGTAGTTTGACTAACGTTTACCAAACTAGACACTTTCAAGGTTTAAAAGCAAAAATATCTTTCCTTCTACAAAACCACCTAACGTTATCTCCATTCTTATTTCTCCTTCTTTCTCTGCATCATATTTATCTCTTTCCATTTCCGACCAACCACAGAGAGCACGTCATTTCATCTCTAGAACTTCATCATTCTTCATCTCCAGAACTTCATCATTCTTCATCTCCAGAACTTCATCTTCTTCATCTCTTTCCATTTCCGACCAACACGTCTTTTCATCTCCAGAAATCCATCATTCTTCATCTCCAGAACTCCATCATTCTTCATCTCTAAAACTTCATCTCTTTCATCTCCTTTATCGCCAGAAACTTCATCCTTCTTCATCTCCTTCCCTTAGCGGTCACACATAGAGCACGTCCTTTCCTGATTCATCTCCTTTGTCTCCAAAAGTTTAAAAAGGTCAGTTATAGTGGCTTTAATAGTGAGTGCTCTGTCATTGCCCCTCAATTGCTCAAATTTTCTTCTTCATCTTGTATATTCTCATCTCAATTTGAAACCCTAGACATTTTGCTTTCCGATTTCGGTGAGTATTGATGAAAAATATGTGATTTGTGAGGTTTATTTAATGTGAAATACTAACCATATGAATTCCTCTGACATGAAAATCTACTCTGTAATCAACTTAAGCTCTAAATCTGCAAAACATCACACACAAAAAACGAAAAAAACTTGTCATGTTGTCGTGCATTTTTTCATTGTTTTTTGTGCTGTCAAGTTGTTGTGCTGACACAACAGCACGACACGTTTCTTCCGATGTCGTGCTTCCGTGCCGGCACGACAAGAAAATTGAAATTAAATTTGATGTTTCTTCTTAATCATTTCTTCTACTATGTTTCTTTTCCTCTTTATTCTTCTGTTGTTTCTTATTTTAGTTATTTCTAGATCTGTCATTCTTCTCTTCCTCATTACTTGCATTTGCCGCCATTTACTTGTTGTCGTCAATTATAGACGCGAAAACGAAAACAATGGAGTAACAGTAAAGGAGGGAGGAGTTATGGAAAGCAAGAACGAAAGAAGGAAGGAAAGAAGAGAGAAGTTAAGGGACAATGATAAGAGTTATGTGATGTCTTCAAATGAGGGGTATTTTTATCTCCAAACTAGGGGTGAGTACGGGTCTTTTAGTGCCGAAGATTTGAAAATCTTCGGAACCGAATTGAATACCGAGGATTTGTAAAATTCAATCTTCGGATTGGATTATCCCGAATTTTTGGGGAACTTTGGGACGGGGATTCGGAGATTTCGAAGAAAATTAATTAAATTGATTGCAAAATATTAATTTTTAAGGAAATCACTTAACATATACATACAACTATGTATCGCTAATTAATATATTATTAAAAGATATTAATATATTGAGTGGTGCTCACCTAGTCGATAATTGACCAAATAAAACTTGGTCAATCACCATTAGATTAGAATTTTAGGGTGGAGATTAAAACCTAATGAAATCACCTATTTTATTTTAATTATAAATAATTTTTTTTATTTTTTTTATTATACCCTAAATAGTCTCGTATCAACCCGTCGTCTTTAGATGATTTTATTATGTTTTAATCTTCATCCTTAAATTATAATCTACTGGTGATTGACCAAATTATATTTGGTCAGTAATTGACTAGGTGAGCACAACTGTTAATATATTATTAAAAGATATATATTTAAGTTTCACAAAATAATAGATACATAGAGTCAAGTTCAAATGAGACAAGGGTTTAGGATGAGACTAGTTTTTATGGTGAGACAATGAGTATTTTTGTAATTCAATAGGGGAAGGTGGCAAACTTGTAATTAAAGGAACACCCCTCATGCGTGAATTGAGGGGAAGGAAGAGGAGGTGATGTCAGCGGTGATGTCACCTCTGGAGAGAGAAAGAGTTTTAATTATTTTCTTTAAAATGCATTTTCCCGCTCTTTCCGAACTCATTTTTCAAAAAAAATTATACCAGTGAACTCGTATTAATTAGGCGGTCATTTTGAGATCCATTTTTGTTATTTATAGACGATTTTTTTATTTATTTATTTTTTTATAATTGTTCCACCGGACTACTCCAATTGTTCCACCAGAATACTACATTTTTTTACACTCCCAGAGTGCATTTAAAAAAAAATAATGAAAATATTCTGCTGGAACAAATGTAGTAGTCTGGTGGAACAAATGTAGTATTCCGCTGGAACAACCGAGTATCCAATTTGGAACAAAAATAAAAAAAATAAAAATCGTCTATAAATAACAACAATGGATCTCAAAATGACCGCCTAATTAATACGAGTTCAGTGGTATAATTTCTTTTGCAAAATGAGTTCGGAAAGAGCGAGAAAATGCATTTTAAATAAAATAATAAAATTTTTTTCTCTCTCCAAATGTATCAGCGCTGACATCACCTCCTCTTCCCCTCAATAATGCCCCTCCATGTTTTTAAAATTTCAAAAATGCCACCACTTTTTAATTGTCTCACACTAAAAAAAGTCTCTCCATAATGATCTTGTCTCACCTGATTCTATCTCTAAATACATATTATTAAAACTTATTTGTACACAATTTAAAGATTAAAACATAATTAATAATAAAATTGTGAAGGAAATTCGATCATTTCGGTTCAATACAATACAGTTCGATGCTTTCGGATTTTCAATACGGGTATTATGAAATCACCAGAATTGTACTGAAACAAAGTCAACAATTCGGTTCCGTTCAAAAAGTCAACGGTTCAATCCAGTTCTGAATTTTTTTTTTGGAAATTTGGTTCGGTTCAAAAATCTCCAAAATCCACGCTTAATCCTACTCCAAACCATGTTAGTGTATAGTTTCGTAACCGTTAGTCAAATTAGTCTAAAAACGTTAAAACATTATAATAGTAGTTAGGCATACCAACCTCATTTGGTACACTAGCGGGGCGTTTGGTTCGTGGGAGTAGTAGAGATTAGGAGGGATGAGACTAAAAAAAGTGGCTAAGCTCAACTACTCCCTAGTTTGTTTGGGGGGCTGAAATTTGAGCTTAGTGCTCTAGTCTCAAAATTGGGGCTGGACTTGTACCTGGGGGGGGGGTGTCTTTAATTTGTGAGATGGGGCTTGGAGTCATTTAAGTATGGAAATGACTAAGTAACCCTCAAACAAATAAAAGAATTCTCATCATGTCCCCTTATCTAATATAACCCAACAACTATATCCTCCTTCCTTCTTCGTTCATCTTCTTCCCCTTTGCCGTTCATCTTCTTCCCCTCCGCCGTTCATCGTCGCCGGTCAAACGTGCCACATCGGGTCGGGAAAAGATACGGGTCTCGCCGAGGACGAGATGATGTGTGTAAGGAATAGGAAGGAGAAAGGGAGAAGATGGAGATGAGAGAGAAGACGAAGGTGACGAGCATTATAGAGAGAGTGGTTTTGGTGTTGTCTTTAAGAAGTGTCGCCGATGAAGACAAGGCGGCGGCGACCACGGTGGTTTGTGAAAGCTGCATTTTTGTTAATGATGATAATAATAAGTTGAAATTTGTGTTTGATGATGATGATGATGAGATGATGGAGTGATGATGATGGAGCTTCATTCAATCCAAATTTTACATTTTGTATGTTATTGGGAATGATATTTTGTATGCAATGTTTGTAGATTCTTGTTTTGTACTTGTGATTAGGGAATTTGTGTTTAATTGTAATCCATCTTGTTTTTTTAACTGTTTTTTTAAATTGCATATGTTATGTTTGATAAAATGCACCACAGAAAAACTCATTGCATTTGTGGAATTCGACCGCGTGCGATGCCTCCAAATCTGTCTGTTTCTTCTAGAAATCGCACGGAATCGAATTCCTCAAACGCGACAATTCTGAAACTTTAATGTGAACCCAAAACTCATCGAATTTGTGGAATTCGACCGCGTGCGATGCCTCCAAATCTGTCTGTTTCTTCTAGAAATCGCACGGAATCGAATTCCTCAAACGCGACAATTCTGAAACTTTAATGTGAAACCAAAACTCATCGAATTTGTGGAATTCGACCGCGTGCGATGCCTCCAAATCTGTCTGTTTCTTCCAGAAATCGCACGGAATCGAATTCCTCAAATGCTATGAACTCTGAAACTTTAATATGAAACCAAAACTCATCGCATTTATGGAATTCGTCCGCGTGCGATGCCTCCAAACTTGCTGTTTTTTCGAGAAATCGGACGAAATCGAATTCCTTAACTGCGATGTATTCTTAAACTTTAATTTGAAATGAAAAGGCATCACACATCATCGAATTCCTTCCGTGCGATGTAATGTGAAAACTTTTTACTTTGAAAATAACTACCAACTGGAAACGAGGCGTTGTCGCCGTTCTTGCTGCCGCCGATATCAATCGGAGATGGTGATATAGAATCGCCGATGGTCGTTTTGTATGGAAGAAAATTGAGCGTTGTGTTTTTTTGAGAGGAAGTGGTAACGGTTGTGGGAGGGGTTTTGTTTTATGGAAAATCAATTAAGAATGATGAGGGCAAAACTGACATTTACTTGTTTCAAATAAAATCTAATCTCTACTACTCCATTCAAACAAACATGGTCTTACCCAACCCTAACTTAAAAAATGAAGCTAAGCTAATCTCATCTCATCTCAAAAATGGGGCTGAGCTAATCTCATCTCATCCTCAATATTTGCCAAACGCCCCGTAGGTGGCCACATGCGCACAAGAGTGGGACATGATAGACACGGGTGCATGTAAGTAAGTAGCAGTCTAGTAAGCAGTAGCGGGCATCAAAATCGTATATCTCATTCCCCAAACTCCCACCGAATCTTCTTCTTCTTCTCATTTACGGCGGCGATCGGCGGAGCCACCATGTCAATGTCAGTTATCCAGCCCAATTTACACCAATGCCCTCCTTCCTTCTCTTCTTCTACCTCTCTATTCCCCTCATCCTTCTCCTCTCGTCACGCCATTGCCATTCCTCTAAAACCTTCTTCTGTTTCCTCTCCGGTGGTCCGCTGCGTTTCCCAGGCTGACGTGGCACTTTCTGACCTCAAACTCAATGGTAAAATCATTGAGAGGAATGAGATTCGTCTCGGTTTGCCGAGTAAAGGACGTATGGCTTCCGATACTCTCGATTTACTCAAGGTAAGCCTTTTCGTGAACCCAATTACCCGAAATGAATTTGGGGTCGGGTAACATGAACCATCATGAACAACAACAACAACCGTAAAGCCAGTGGCATATCTAGGTTAACCCATCTGTTGAAATTACCCCTAAATTTAGTGTTTTGTCCCCCCCCGGCTTGAGAAATTTCATAGCTAAAGATGTTTTCAGTGCTATATTCGTCGAAAATCTGTAAAATAATGTCGAAATATGTTAAGTTTCGTTGAAAATCTAAAAAAAATCGTTGAAATAGTGCAATTTTCGTAAAAAAAATCGTACTTTTTTCCTCTTTTTGATAAAATGTAAGAGCTACAACTGAAATTTTCACCCTGAAAAAAAAAATCAAATCTTGTGAATTTTTTTCTATATACCTAGGTGTAAGTTGCCCCGATATTTCAATCCTGGATTTGCCAGTGCGTAAAGCTCAAGTCCCCACTCGATCGTATCTACAACCATATTTTCCTCAATCCCTAATAAACTCATATCACTCTCAGTCCCAGCATTATATGTACATATTTTAAATACATTCGTATGAGAACCGTGCATTAGATATAGTTTCTTTCTAGATTACTGTTGTTTTGTTTTATACTACTCTTGGTTCTTCTCCTTATCAGTTTCTTTTTCTTTTGTTTCTATGAAGGACTGTCAACTATCCGTGAAGCAGGTTAATCCTCGACAATATGTTGCACAAATCCCTCAGGTTCGCTTTTCTGTCTCATAACCATGCACATTTTGTAACATGTTTAAGTTTGTTCACCGCGTCTCGTTCTCGTTTTCTGTTGTGAATCAAAGTTATCTGCCAAGTCTTAATGCTGCTTTTCTTATAACTAGTTTGGACTATGCTTAGCATCTACTTTTAGTAGACATGATCAAAACTCCTGCCGACTGGAGTTGGTTGTTAGTAATTGTGCATAGGAATGTGGTGGAGCTTAAAACTTTGTGGGTTTAATGCAAAGTTAAATTTGGAGGATGTTATGTTGATATTGAATAGTTAAGGTGACAATGTCTCCCCAGCTCCCTTTCTGAAAAAGATCCGCTTTTGGAGTGATAGACTACTAGTTTCTTGCGGAATACAAGTTTTGTGATGCGTTTTGGTTCTGTTCTCTTGGTCAATCTGGACATCTTTTAAATTATAGGATGTCTTGCTAGAAGTACTTAAACTTTGAAACAAGAGTGTGCGTTATATTGTTGCTTTTCAGGTATGTTGTAGCTGTTATTACCTAACGATAGTGCATTCACCTTTTGATATAGCGTTCTTTCATGGGTATGTGGGTTTTTGCATTGCTCCTTTGACAACCAAGAGGTTGTATAAATCTCTATCAGCCCTGTAGTTTTTTTCATTGTCATACTTCAGAGATTTTACGTCGTTTTGATATAGCAATATCTAAGATATGACTTGTTTGTAGGTTGTCTTTGCTACTGAAATAAAACTCATTTGATCATTAATGTCTCCTGGATGCATTTAGATAAATTTTTGTGCTAGTTTTGATTGAGTTGCATTAACGTTGTATGGAGGAGAATGAGCCGATATGAGTTTGTTGAGCCTCATATGTTAATGGTTAGGCTTTTCTCCGGGCATTATACCATATTTTGAGGACTTTTTGCTTATATATCCATGGCATGAGAGATATATTCATGAGCTTCCCTTCATTTACATTTTTTCCGGTAATATATGTGCGCTTCTGTGCCAATGGAAGGTGCAATTTTTTAATTCATCATTCTTCTGTTTTGGTTTTGGATGTTAGATTACTATCCATCTATTGATGAACCAGACTTCTGTGAGGCTTTTCTTTTCGACATTTTTGTTTTCCATATGCTGCTTCCATGTCTTTGCTGTGCCATTTTCATGTGAACAATGGTGAAATGGAAGACTGTTCCTTATAATATCTCCTTTAAATCCCCTTTGTGATTTTATTGGACAAAATCAACTGACTGGGAGATGGATGGATGCTTAGGTGAGAGTGAGCCAGCCAACATGTTATTCCTTTCTTCCATGCAGTTGATCTTAACATGAAACTTGTTTGCTCCTTGTAATATCACTGCACATGTTTATGCCATCTGTTCTAATTATCCTTAACCTTGATGCAATGTGGTTAACGCATAAGCAATTTTTTTGTTAAGACGTATTTGTTTTCCCCTTGTAATATCACTGCATGTGTATTGCCATTTTTCACGTGGAGTATTGACTGCTTTGTGAAGTACAGCAATTTGTATTGGTTGTTTTTTGTTAACTCTGGAATTATGTTTAGCTGTTTTTTATTAATTAAATGATTCATTTGTACTATTTTTGTACATGCTGCTCATCCGTAGTATGCTGTCCAAAATCCCTATTTCAGTTTCGCTCTTGTCTGCACTTCCTCTATGGTTTATGTAACTATATTTTTTATTCTTCATATCTAATCATGGAAGAGGTGTTAGATTACTGTCCATTTTTTCTCTTTTCATATTTTTTATGGATGAAAATAGATGATTTATCAATGAGTTGTTATTTTACAGCTGTCCAACTTAGAAGTGTGGTTCCAGAGACCTAAAGATATTGTAAGAAAATTGGTATCAGGAGATTTGGACCTTGGAATTGTGGGCCTTGATATCGTTAGTGAATATGGACAGGTGAGTGACATACTTCTTTATATGTTCGGGATGCATGCGTAGGCGACATAATTATACCTTAATAAACAGAGTAGATCTTCATCCATTTCTTTGTTTTAGCTCCCATATCATGTATATGAATCTTCCATGTCACTCTGGAATTGTCTTTTTGTCGTCTCCATTTCATTTATTTTCTTAGTCTGTTTTATTCCTTAATACTAATCTGGGAGAGAGCAGAAAGAAACAGCTTTATGCATTTGTGAAACTCAAACTCTTATCAGGGGGATGAAGATCTAATCCTTGTTCATGATGCTCTTGAGTATGGAGACTGTCGATTATCAATTGCGGTTAGTAGTTCAGTCTCATTTTTCACATATAATCAGATCTTCATCATATTCACTGTCCTTGTTTGTGGTGTTATCTGGTAATATTCTCATTTTATCTATTCTTCTTTCAGATTCCCAAATACGGGATTTTTGAAAATGTGAATTCAATGAAAGAGCTGGCGCAAATGCCTCAGTGGACAGTTGAGAAACCTTTGCGGATTGCTACTGGATTCACTTATGTATGATATGTGCACAATTTTGTTTTCAGCTTAGCGTTCAGTAACTTTATTAACATTTAGATTTGCTTGCTTTTGCTGTTATATGGCTGCTTAAAATTTGTTTTTCCTTTCTGCCTTTTTGCACAGCTGGGTCCTAAATTTATGAAAGACCATGGATTGAAGCATGTAACATTTTCAACTGCTGATGGAGCATTGGAAGCTGCTCCTGCGGTGAGATACAATCTTCAGATGTAGGAAAGAGTAAATTGCTTGATTGATTATCTTGTATTCTCTGGTTTTACATGAGTGTGCATATGATGCTTTACCTCATAATATAGATGGGAAGGAGTAAAATTGATCTTACAGCATGTTTCTGTTGCAGCATAATCGAAAAATTTAATAGGTGCCATCTTTCCCTCTTTCTTGTGCTTTCTCATCTTTCTACTTTTTTCATCTCCTAAATGGTGCATCATGGAGGGATACTATATTCTATCAATCTATTTGCTGTTCAGTTATTGACTGATTAGCCAATACTCAAGAGGGATTTGTGGGTAAGCTGATACATGGGTTCTGACTGTCTTGATGTGAGTGACCAGTGATTTTGTATGCATAATCCGATTCTGACTTTTGACACTTTGATATCATCTGGGTTAGTTATTTACACGATGGAAAATGATGAAAAGGTTTATGGATGGCTCTAGAAAGACATAAATGAGCATAGACAACAACCTTACTAAATTATATTTCTCCTGCTGCAGTTGCTTGCTTTTTGGTTTGAGACATACATCTCGAAAACTGGTGGTCTTTTGTAGTTACAGGTATTCATTGTCTCTTTTTATCGTAGATGGGAATCGCTGATGCAATTTTGGACCTTGTGAGCAGTGGAACTACTTTGAGAGAAAACAACCTGAAAGAAATTGAAGGTGGAGTTGTGTTGGAGAGCCAGGTAAGCTATGAAACTGCACAGTGGAACTTTCGAGCACACACTTATGAAATTGGTTTGCTTGAAGTTGACATATATTCTTCAGGCTGTTCTTGTTGCGAGCAGGAAATCCTTAATGCAACGGAAGGGAGCTATGGACACAACACATGAGATTCTTGAAAGATTGGAAGCACATTTGAGAGCTATCGGTCAGTTCACGGTGTGTATACCAGTGAATGTATTTGATATGCTGTCTCCTAACTTTGCTTTTTTCTTCCTCATCTGTTATATATTATTATAATGATTGTGAAATTTAAATGACAGGTGACTGCAAATATGAGAGGAAGTTGTGCTGAAGAAGTGGCGGAACGTGTACTTAGCCAGCCTTCTTTATCTGGGTTGCAGGTTAGAATTTCCCCAATCCTCAGTTACCGTGATGATTTCAAACAGTTCAATAGGAGGATAGCTAGCGACCAGACATGTCTAACTTGCACAATCCCTTTGGTATTTTAGTTTGAATCTTGTATAATGATAATTATGACCTTTTTTTATTGTCACAATCAGGGGCCTACTGTAAGTCCAGTTTACTCCAAACGCGATGGAAAGGTGGCACCTGATTACTTCGCCATTGTCATTTGTGTACCAAAAAAGGCATTGTACAAGTCTGTACAGCAACTAAGAGCGGTGAGTTTACTTGCTAATAAACCCTCTCCTAAATGCATGTATATTATAGGGAGGCAAAACCTCAGTAAATTGAGTTGTGGGCTTTCACAGATTGGTGGTAGCGGAGTTCTGGTTTCTCCTTTGACCTATATCTTCGATGAAGAGCCTCGAAGATGGCGCCAGCTTCTATCTAATCTTGGGATGTAACTGTGCTTGCTCCAATACGAGCTTCACTAGGCTGATCTTCAGCATATATATTATTGTACCGACCAAGTGATGAGGTGAAACGTAGGAAATTTTGTAATTTACATGTACCTAACTTGTATTAACTTAAAACTAAATTCTTGTTTCATTGCTACATAAGATTATGTCTCTCGTGTTACAACTTTCTCTTGTCAGCATGATTAGTTATTGAAATATTGATTTATGTTGTTGAAAAGAAATGTGTCCATTGAACACTCATTTTTGGGACATGAGATGCTTGTCTATCTCTATCTAAGGATAGAACTGTAGCTTTGTCAAAATCTAGAATAGCCAATAGTTTAATTCAGTAAAATGCACAAGTGTCATGTGTGTGTGGTAATGATTTGATTTGCATTAAAATTGAACTGATTGATTAAGTTAGGTCTTCTGATATATATGTGGTTCAGGGTGACCTATCTATTAAGGGTTATGGATAATGTGACATTGGGCTGAGGTGGCACGCACCCAAGTCAAAGTGAAATTATAATTTTTCAAGAAACCCATCAAAGCATAATCTCTTGCATTTTCCTTTTCAACTTTTGTGTTTAATTTTGTACCACTCACGTTCTTTACATAACTTTAATTGGAATACACGAGAGAATAGAATGTCTTTCAACCTTAAAAAATAGTTGTTCTTCCTCATTTTATTCCACAATCTAACATAAGGGTGTGACCTAGTCTAGGTAGTTTGCAAATAGTTCGAAGCTGGGTTCAAGTCTATCCTGCTCTCTTAGGTTCAACTTGAGAGTTCACAGTGGAATTTACATATTATCTACCAATAAGAGTTAAATTTTGACGAAACGGAGACTCGAACCACACACAAAAAGATAAGTGTTTTACCATTTAGACCAACTTTTATTAGTAAATACGTACAAAAAAGTAAATATACTAAATAAAAAAACTTAAAATAAGTTGGAGTTGTCTTGTTGCAAAATATTACAATTAAAGACTTAAAATTGATTATTTTGAGACGTATAGTATTGTGGTTAAACATGATATTGTTTGCTTACTTTTGGCTCTAGTTGTTTCTCTCAACTGGACAATCATTCAGCTTGATATCTCCAATGCTTTCCTATGTTTTTCTAAAAGAAGTAGTATTACGGATCGATTGTCTCATTCTTATGACACTCAGTTTTCTAATCATGTCTATAAACTTTATCGACCTTTGTATGGTCTCAAGCAGACACCCAGTAACAAAATATTGGTCCTTAACAAGATATACATTAGGTCCTAGAGGGGAATGAATAAGACTAATGACCAAATAAAATCTTTCTAAGTCAATTTAGTCTTATATCAAAATCTAAACTCAAGATTCTCAGAGGTTAATTGCTTCTGATCAGAGTTTATGCCTTAGTTTGAGTGACTTTAGCACAGAGCACAAATTTCTTTTGGAGGCTTTGAATTACATGTTGTTGATTATCACAAAGATATAAATAAGCAATACAAACAATCAACAACAATATGAGATAGAGCAATTTATCCAGGTTCGCCACTCTTGTGGTGACTATGTTCAGTCCCCAATGTACATTCCCTTGACATTTCAATTACACTAGTGTATTTTTTTAGTGGCAGAAACAAGCCTTTACAAAAACTCAACCTAGTTGTACGGAAGTACCCTCCTTGTTACTGACTCAAGTTAATTTTTCTTCCCTACCGATTACATCAATCACCAGCACCAGAACTAACACTAGAACTGAATTTCTCACACATGAACTTATCTCATAGAACAAGATTTCAATGCCTAAACTAATCACCTAGAACAAGATTTTCTCCACCACAAAATATCAACATTGATATCTGTTTACACGTTCTATTATCAACATACTGATCTTTTAAGGCATCGAAAGTAAAGCGTTATTATCTCAATTACAATAAATGAACAAATGAGGAATTGAGATTTGTATTGCTCTATTTTTTTATTTAGTTTACTTTTGCTTTGTACGTGTCTGATCTCTCTTGATTTCTTCTTCAATCTTGTTTCTATTTATAGGCAGGAAGATGACCGTTGCTCTACTATAAATCTTCTAGCCGTTGTGACTAAAATTCAATCTGTTGTGACTAAAATTCAATCTCTTGTGAGCTTTGCACAAATACGTGCTTTGTGTTGGTATGGTCTTCAATCTTCTCTTTAACATCTTGTAAATTTGGAAAAAGTTAGTTCCGTTAATTTTGTCCCATTGTCAATCTTATCTCCAAAGATGATAACAACCCATTTCTTTTGTCTAGAAACAATTTGAATTTGATTTGTGTGGTCAAATCAATTGTTTCTAAAACTGACTACTGCAAGTACACATTTTCGGCGCGTTGTAAGCACTGGTTTTCGAACCCGATGATGAAAGCAAACTATGAGCTCCTCGTCGCGCCAGCTGCTCAAATACTGATGCTCGTCGGAGAACGGACCCTCTTTGCAGGACTATAACCTCTTCCGCCCGCTCCTCGGGACCATGGGTGTGGCACCTTCACGCTTATGAGAAAATCCTCGATCACAAAATGTATACGGTCACAAGTACTGTTCATTAGGAACCGTACGGTCACAACACTGTTTGTTGAGACCGTACGGTCACAAGGCCTCTGACCGTACGGTCACTGCCATGTGGCAGATAGCAATCCAATCCTTATCTGCCACGTGGCTGGCGGTCCAATCACAGCGTGACACGTGTACTAAAATCCAAATGACATTGGCCGGGTGTTGTGTGAAGCCCAGCTCAGATCCAAATTTGGATCTGAGACGGGCGAAGCAATTGACCGTACGGTCACCAAATGGGGACCATACGGTCACAAGCTTGTGACCGTACTAACCTATAAATACCCCCGGATTTCTCATTCAATTCACCAACAAACACTCATTCTCCCACCTCTCTAGCTCGTTCTAAAGTGATTCTTGACCCGATATAAGGTGCCTCTGATAAAGTTGCCTCTGATACAGAAAAGAGTCGCTGAAAGTCTGAGCTTGAGAGTATTTTCCTGAAATATTCCCAGAAAAGGTCCTCCCGACCACCAAAAATATATTTCCCCTTTTATCAAAAGTTTCCAACCTAGGCATCACTCGTAGTCTCGCTAGAGTCGATTAAGTCATGTTCCTAGTTACCACTCCGGAGGACGCACACGCAACTCCGGCCCCCGAGGTTCCTCCCAGAAAAGGTCTCCGTTCTTCAACAAGCATCAGTCCGCGAGCAAACACTGGCACGCGACGAGGGTAAGCTTTTGAGGGTTTTGTACCGTGTCACCCGACGGTTTACCGTACAAATGTTTGCGCATTTACATATTCCTGTGTGATAATCATAAATAACGAAGTAACAAACTGTTAGGTTGCATTAAAGATCCTCTGGGTTCTGGAATGTCGGAATTAATAAGTTGTATCCACGAACGTAAATATAATCTCTGGTTTTCAAAACAATCGGTACAAACACCGGTTCGTACATTTTCCCGGTCGGCCGGGTGGCGACTCTAGTCAAAGAAGGCTAAAGCCGCTATGAGCGACCACTTTCGCTCACACGCGTCCTGTAGTCATTTCTATATTTTTGGCGCTTTTCATTAATTAGCATGACTAGCCACTAGCCTACTTCATTTAATGCACCAAGTTAAGGCTTCCTCTCTCTTAAACCTTTCCTTCTTGAAATCTTGCCAAGCTTCATGTCTTCAGCAGTATTGTTGTCGCTTTAATTGTTCTTACTTTTTTCAGCAATGCTTCGTTGCTTATGAAAGTCTTCATTGAGTACTTCTGTGGAATTCCTGATCTAGCATCCTTCTGATAAGCTATGTTAGCTTCATCTCGTTGATCCTCTGAAGAGTTCCATATTTTGATCTTCATAATTGTCTTCTAAAGCTCTTCTTTCTTCTTATCAGCAATTTATCTTCTAATTGATGATCCAGTGAAGGACTTCTTCGACAACAAGATTACTGTTGATGGGCTACATGTTATACTTAGACAAAATATTAGCGGATAAAAATTAAGTATGCATTATTAGCCTCTGATCATTATTTTTTTCTAAAATAGTTTTTGTCATGTCAAAACAAAAGAATTCATCACAAAAGATTTATGGATGTTCTGCGATCCTTACAGTTCACAAGTTCTAAATCAGATACTTCTCTTTTTTCTACAGATATGCCGATGTGAGTTATTTTCTGTGTAATTTATGTCAATGATATTCTCCTGTTGGGATTGCATCTTGTTGCTATTCGGCTACTATTTCGAGAACTTCAAACCGAATTTGAGCTACGGGATATTGGACGACTCAGTTATTTTTTGGGTGTAGAGGCATGTAGGACTCCTTTTGGTTTGATTTTGTATCAGCCTAAACATATTTTTGATATACTCAAGAAGGAAAAAATGGCCATGTGTGAGGGTATTCCGACTCTCATGTGCACTAAAGAACAATTTCGTTTGCAAGTGGGTGATCCATATCTTGACTAGACACTATATCATAGTGTTATTAGTAGTTTGCAATATATGACGTTCACAAAGCCTGGTATCTTGTTTATAGTGAACCGATTGGCTCAACTTATGCATGCTCCAACTGATGTTCATTGACAAGGGGATAAAGTGAATTCTACTTTATCTTCGACACTAAAAAATCCACGGTATAATGTTTCATCATCAACTCCTATTGTCCTGCATGGTTAACCTGATGCTAATTAGGCTGTAATCTTGATGATCAGAAGTCTACTTCTGAATTTGCCCTATATTTAGGCCGAAATCCGATATCTTGGACATCTAAGAAGCAAATCTCGGTTCCACGATCCTTCACTTAAGCAGAATATCGTGCACTCAGGACTGGTGTTTTTGGGCTTGGCTGCCTACAAATTGTTCTCCAGGAATTAGGCATACGATTAAATCGTCCTTCTCGATTACTATGTGACAATTTATCTGTAACTTATCTGACACTCAACCCAACATTTTACCATCACATCAAGCATATCGAAGTTAAATTTCTTTTATATCCGCAATCGGATTGCCAAGAAATTACTTCAAGTTCAATATGTACCTATTGTTGACCAATTTGCAAGCATCTTAACCAAATGACTTTCTGAAGAGAGGTTTCAATTTTTTTGTAATAAGTAGAGCATTTGTACTACACTTGCTCAATTCGAGAAGGGATGATAGGATAGTATAAAAATATTTATGTAATTATATATTGCTAGAATTTACATCACAATTGTATACATATATTGTACTGTTGGCCCTATCAAGAACAGAATCACCTAGAGGGGGGTGAATAGGTGTCAAAGTTGAAAACTGAAGTTTTCTAAGTTTTTCGAGAAACTTAAAATTCAGAGTCAAATTTCCTGAGAGTCAGAAGCCAGCTAACTGAAGTTGCTTCTGAGGGAAATTCTGCCTAAACACAGTTAGACTGTTTTCAGCAACAGAAGTTCTGATTTGAGAACTTCTGGACAGTCTTCTGAACAAAGACAATGATAGTTTAGAGAAAATCTGTTTCAGCACTAAATATAAACAAGTACACAGAGACAAAAATAACAAGTATAAGAGGGAGAAAGAAGTTCAGGAGATCCTGATTGAACAATTCGATTTATCCAAGTTCGCGACAGAAGTCCTGTGACTACGTCTTGTCCCCTGAGGTCGCAGCCTACAGAGATTTTATAAATCCACTATTCAGAACTTTTATGGCAAGTTCAGAAGCTCCTTTACATCAACAGAACTTAAGCTAATTTCTCACTTAGTTCTGACTAGCCTAAAAAGAGTTAAAGGATTTCCACCAGAACAAACAATACTCTGTTTTCTGGATTTCTCACCCATCTCTAATCTCAACTAGATTTCTCTCTTTAAATCTAACTGAAGATCACAAACGATCTCAGTTTACAAGATTCCTATTATGAACTTGTTTTTCTTCACTCTCTCACTTTAACTTAGACTAAGTTAAGAAAGATTGAGAATGGAAAAAGTTGCTCTGTTTTTCTTGTTAAAACAGTGCGTTGAGATTTTGCTCGATGATCACGCGTATGTTGATGCTTTGGAGCTTGGCTACTATTTATAGTGAATGAAGATGACTGTTGGTGAGTTTGAATCTTCGAAGGAGATGACATCAGTTGTTGTAGCCGTTAATTTGTCAAATCTTCAAACGGTCTTCAAACACTTTGATTCCGTTATCCTTGTTCTTTAACTCAATCCGGTAAGTGATTTGAAATCAAAGATGAGGTTGACTGGAATCATTCTTCAATTGGATCAACAAAGGGTAGACAGGAAATTCTGGTTTCTTTTGAACAGACAAGCGCGCTCCATCAAAACAGCTTTTTGAACTTTTGGCGCCTTGCATTGAATGCAAGTGTCAGAGCATTAAATGCTCAAACAGAACCCGAGACTAAGCTTTCAGAAGCTGATTTCCAGTTGTCTATACTTCTGATCAAATTAGCAAAGTTTCTGATTGCAAAGAACTTCTGAGGAGAGCTTTAGCAGACTTCGGCTTCAGAGCGGAGCATCCAGCTTCTGAATTATTGAAACTCTAACTTCAGCAAACAAATCTTCTGAGTCCTTTAGGCAATCAAGAAATGATTCATTCAGCACCTGCTGAGAAACTTACACATAGACTAAGTAAACAAAAATATTAGTCAACAATAAACTATATGTAAGGGAGTATTAGGTTTTCATCTTCTGAAACGTTTGGACATAATCAAAACACATAGGGTTCATCATTCTCCCCCATTTTGGTTATGGACAAACCGTGGTCAGAAGGTAACAGAAAACATGAGGTTTAGAAAATGACTTCCTGATACATATGTTTCATAACTTCTGAGTAAATTAACTCCCCCATTTTAGTGTAAATGGTGAACTTCAGCAATCTGTAAAAACTTAGAAGTGACTTAAGATCAAGTTGTTAGATTTAATGAAGTATAATTTACTAAGTCATAAAGAAACATAAGCAAAAGATTAAGAAGTCAGAGACACAAGAAAGTATAAGAAAGATTCAGTGTATATAAGTTCATCAGAAGACAACATAAGAAACAAAATAATCAGAAGAGCAGAAAAAGTCCTAAGACAAAAACTACCCAACCCAGAACCTAGCTAAGAGGCTTAAGTCCTAAAAAGATTACGAGTTCCTAGGTTTCTTCTGAGGAGGAGGAACATCACTAGAACCTTCAGCAGCACTTGATCTCTTCTGACCAGACTTCTCCCCCGTTCGACCAGAACCAAGAGCAACACCCAGAGCACCCTGAGATTTCAATTTTTGCTGAACATTCAGTGCAGTCTGATATTGCTGAGGAGTTGGCCTCACAGTGTTGATCATATCCATTCTTCTTCTGAAGTCATCATCAATGGTCTTCATATGATCAAAGGTCTGACCAGACATAGGTCGCTGTCTCTGAACGTCTTCCAGAAGGAGCTTGATCAACCGATTGTTAGCATACACAGCAGCAGTAAGATGCTCATTCTGAATATAAGTCTGTCCTCGAACAAACCTATAGCAATTGTGAAGAGTCTTCTCTTGTTCACGTGCTTGAGTGTGCATAACCTTCAGAAGTTCAGTAAGCTCAGCAATCTGTGCGTTCTGAGCAGATACAGCAGACTCAATGTTGGAGAGTCGATTGTTGAGATCAGGAGTGATGTCATATACAATCTTAGCAGCCCCGGAAGATGATGAACCTTGAGCAGAAGATTTCACTTCTCTCAAAATGTGATTGGCAGTACTTTGCAGGTCATCAATCTTACTTGGGAGCATCTTCTCATGAGCCTCATAATGCTCGTTTGCTTCCTTGACTTCTTCTGTCAATATCTCCAAATTCTCATTGACCTTCAGAGAAGAAGCAAGAGCAATGTTGTCCAATGAAGGAAGAGTCAGAGCTAATTCTCTTAACTTGTACAACTCTTCATAGGTAGCTAGATGAAGTGTAGAAAGATTGCGTATGTAGACAGAAGGGTCCTGCATTTGAAGCATAGTCATGAGCTGCAGGTTCTGAGCTTTCAAGGAGTGTAATTCTTGCAGCACAATGCCCTGAGCATACATGTCAGCAGCAGAAGTCCTTTGCCCCATACCAGCAAATCTGTTCAGCAATTCATCAGAGCCACTCTGACTCATTCTTCTCAACTCCTCAACGCTGGGAGCACCACCAGCTTCGGATACACCAGAAGCTCTGCCCATGAAGCCAAAACTACCAAACCTAGTATCCAGATCATCTCGATTCATGTGTTTGCGTAGGAAGTCATAGTTGGATGACAACCCAACAAAACAAGAAGTAGTGGAGGAGGTAGTTAAGGGATCACACACAGGAGGTGCGTGTCCAGAGGTTGAGAGTGGGGAAATTGAAGTGGTTGAGGAAGGGATTGTATGTGAGGTTGAGATGGGAGGTAGTGTGGATGGTAGTGAGAAAGATGGAGCAGTAAATCCAATTGATGGACTTACAGAGGAAGTATGAATGGAGGAGGTAGTAGATGTGGCTATGGAGTCTGTGAAAATTGGAGCAGTGTTTAGGTTCACTTCTGAAAAGGATCCAGAAGGAGGAATAATTGGAGGAGGTACAACCTCAGAAGTTGAAGTTGTGGGAGGAATGGAAGTGAGAGATTCACTCACTTCTGTGACAGAAGGTAGTGAAGGAGATGGATGGGGAGTGAGAGTGGGAGATGAGATAACCTGTTCAGAGGCGTTTGGATCAAACATAGAAATGGGCTCAGCAAAGATATGAGCCATTCTGATCAGCGTTTCAGAGGCATCCCTATCACCAGGGTTTCTTCCTTGATTCAGAAGAATGTTGTCAATGAAATTTTCATCATCAACATTCTCAACAAACTGTTTAGCACCCTGAAGAATCTCTTCATCTTCTGGTTCACTCTCTTCTGATAGCTCTTCAAACAGAGGAGCATCAACATCCTCTTCAGCAGACATCTCCAACATGTCTTCATCAGCAGCTTCCGGTTCCTGAACAACAGGATCCTCTAATTCAGCACTGGGGGCAACATCGAAGTTCTTTTTCCTCAGCGACCTTCGTTTTGCAACAGCCTTCTTTCCAATTCTGGTGGAGAGAGAGATATTCTCAAGTATCCGAGAGGACAGAGAGATATTCTCAAGTTTCTCTCCTTCTTCTGAAGCCTCAACTTCCTTTGAGAACTCCGCATCCTGAAGTTCAGCAGCACATGCTATAAGTCTTGCATCGGCCTTAGCCTTTGCAACAATTTCTCTTTCAGCTGCTAACTTGTCTTCTGCTTCCTTCTGCTTTCTCTTCTTATCAGCAAGAGCCACAACCTTTGCAACCTTCTCAGCTTCAACAACCTTCTCTCTTTCAGCAAGGCGTGCATCCTCAGCATCCTGAGCTTCCTTCTCAGGAACATCCTTTGGCTTCTCAGCAACAATCTTGCCAGATGGTTCAACACTGATTGTTGTTTGAACCATCATGGGAAGAGGTTCTGAGACAACCACCTTCTCAACAGTCAGGACCAACTTACTTGATCCCTTCTTTCCCTTGCCCTTCTTGGCAGCATTCTTTCCTTTCTGTACAGCAGCCTCAACAATTTCCTTCGGAGCAATACTCACAGAGGAGCCCTTCTCATTCTTCTTCGGAGTCACACCAAAGTTGAGGTTCCTGAAGGTATGCATCTTCAGAACCGTACTCCTACTTGTAACACCTTCTCCTGAAACCACAACAGAGGCTGCCTCAAACAACCTAGTCAGGAGTGAGCCATACGCTAATGCACTCACGGTAGTTACATTCTTCATCTGCCTTATCAGCATGGCAGGTAAATTGATCTTCTTCTGATTGACCAGATGCCACATAAACACTCTTTCCCGGTTGGAAACACCATTAACCCCTCCAGCCTTCGGAAGAAAAACATTAGTTGTTAAATAGTGTGCCCACCTCTAGTGCTGAGTGAGCCAGGTGGCATAAGTTTCCTTGGCACTTAGATCTGGTCTAGCCCAGTTGGCTTCTGTAAAACCATCTGCTGAACCATCATCACCAATGATGATTCCTTCATCATCAATACCGATCACTTGAGAAATAGAAGCCTTGCTGACCTCAATCTCAATTTCCCCGACTTCTGAGTGTAGAACATCCTCCTCATTAGAAAAGAAATGGAGGTTCTGATAGAATTCGGTGACTAACTTAGGATAAATGAATTCATCGAGAGAAACGAAAGAATTCCAGTTTTGAGCGCTAAGCCATTTTGAGATAGGTTCAGTGGATTTAACTTCATCATCTAGGAACCTAGAGGTGAATACCCTAGATTCGCTAACTTTCTTCTTTGATTCAGTGGTAAAGATGTGAGTGACAGTGATTTCTTGAGCCATTGTTGAGAATATAAGAAATTAGGTTAAGAATCTAGAGAGAAGAGAACACTAGAAAATCTATGGAAATTCTAATCGCAATGAGAATGAGAGTAAAAACTTCTAAGAATGGAAAACCCCTATTTATACCCAAACAAGGAAACCGTTCCAATTCAAAAAGCAAATACACACCGTTTAAAAGGGAACAGATAACCGTTAACCACAGAACAGCGCCGTAAAATGCAGTAGATAACGCATGCTTAGATGTCAAATCATGATTAGAATTAATTATCACTTAATTATCTTAAACGATTAATCACTTAAGACACACAGAAATAATTAAGCTAAGTTATTGAAGTGGATAAGTCATACCAATGCCTTCTCGTAAGTTGCTGAAAGAATTACCAGCCAGAGGCTTAGTAAACATGTCAGCAAGATTCTCTTCAGTGGGAACATGAGTAATGATAATATCCTTCTTCAGAACACGATCTCTCAGAAAGTGATGCCTAATATGAACATGCTTCATCCTGCTGTGCTGAATAGGATTCTTTGAAAGATCAATTGCACTCTTGTTATCACAGTAAATTGTAATTGTTCCAGGGGTGACTCCATAGTCAGCAATTTATTGCTTGATCCAGAGCATCTGAGAAACACAACTTCCAGCAACAACATACTCAGCTTCAGCAGTTGAGAGAGCCACATAGGTTTGCTTCTTGCTATGCCAGGAGACTAGGCACTCCCCCAGAAAATGACAACCACCAGAAGTGCTGACCCTTTTCAATTTATCTCTACCATAGTCTGAGTCTGTGTATCCTATAGGGGTAAAATCAGAACTACAGGGATACCACAAACCAGCTTCTGGTGTGCCTTTAAGATATCTGAGAATTCTTTTGACAGCAACATCATGAATCTCTCTTGGCTTTGATTGATATCTAGCACAAAAACACACAGCAAAATGTATATCTGGCCTGCTGGCTGTTAGGTATAAAAGAGAACCAATCATACCTCTGTAGGTTTTTATATCTACAGGTTTACCAGCTTTCTCTTCATCATCAATGTCTTTGCTGACATCCATTGGAATATCAACAGCATTAGAGTCCATCATGCCAAATTTCTTCAGCACTTCTCTAGTGTACTTGGCTTGATTGATAAACACACCATCATTACTTTGCTTGATTTGAAGTCCTAAGAAGAAGGTTAATTCTCCCATCATAGACATTTCAAACTCAGCCTTCATGTGGTCACTGAACTCTCTGCACAAAGATTCATTAGTAGCACCAAATATAATATCATCAACATATACCTGAGCTATAAGGATATCCTTGTTCTTCTTCAGAGTGAACAGAGTTGTATCAACACAGCCTCTGACAAATCCCTTAGACAGAAGGAACTTTGTCAGTCTCTCATACCAAGCTCTGGGAGCTTGTTTCAGTCCATACAAGGCTTTCTTCAGCTTGTACACATGATCAGGAAACTTAGGATCTTCAAAACCAGGAGGTTGAGACACATAGACTTCCTCATCAATGTAACCATTCAAGAATGCACTTTTCACATCCATTTGAAAGAGCTTAAAACCTTTGTATGATGCAAAAGCACATGAGATTCTAATGGCTTCTAATCTTGCAACAGGAGCAAAAGTTTCACCATAATCTATGCCTTCTTGCTGACTGTAACCTTGAGCAACAAGTCTTGCCTTGTTCCTCACAACATTTCCAAATTCATCAAGCTTGTTCTTCAGGACCCATCTAGTTCCAACAACCTTTATGTTGTTAGGTCTGGGAACCAAAGTCCAAACTTCTGACCTTTTAAACTGGTCAAGTTCTTCTTGCATTGCCATTAACCAGGAATCATCATCAGCAGCTTCATAGAAGTCCTTGGGTTTCAGAAGTGACACAAAAGCCACATTCCCCATGTATCTTCTAAGGTGAGCTCTGGTCATGACAGGATTATGAACAGAGTCAATTATGTTCTCTAAGGAATGATTCCTATGAGCTCTAACTTCTCTTGGTACATCCAATGAGTCTTCTGAAACCTGTTCATCATTTGTTGAATCATAAATAGGAGCATCTTCTGGAAGGAAGTGGACTTCTGGAGTGGGATTCACTTCTTGAGCTTGTTCAGCAACAGGAGGAACCACTTCAGTAGCTCTGGGAGAAACATCTTCTTCTTCTACATCAGGAGATGTAACTTCAGGAGCTTGAACTACATCTTCATCAGGAGCTCTACTATCTGCAGGGTTAGTCTCATCAAACTGTACATGAACAGATTCATCTAAAGTTTGAGTCCTCTTATTAAAAACCCTATATGCTTTACTATGTGTTGAGTAACCAAGAAAAATGGCCTCATCTGCCTTTGAATCAAACTTTGAAAGATATTCTTTTGTATTAAAAACATAACACTTACAACCAAAGGTTCTGAAATAACCTATTTTAGGCTTTCGACCTTTCCAGAGTTCATAAGGAGTCTTGTTCAGAATGCTTCTGATTAGCACTCTATTCTGAACATAGCAAGCTGTGTTCACAGCTTCTCCCCAAAAGTACTTAGGAAGCATTCTTTCATTGATCATAGTTCTGGCTATCTCAACCAGAGTTCTATTCTTCCTTTCAACTACCCCATTTTGTTGAGGAGTTCTGGGAGCAGAAAAGTTATGATCAATTCCCTTGGTTTCACAGAATTCTTCAAACCTAAAGTTTTTGAATTCTCCACCATTATCACTTCTGATATGAACAACCTTTTCATTCCTTTCATTCTCAAGTTTCTTTATCAGAACTGAGAAACATCCAAGTGACTCATCTTTGCTAGTCAGCAAGATGACCCAAGTGAATCTTGAATAGTCATCTATAATGACAAAGCCATACTTCTTTCCACCCATGCTCATTGGTTGAACAGGGCCAAAAAGATCCATATGAAGTAATTCCAAAGGTCTTTTAGTTGAAATGACTTTCTTAGTTTTAAAAGAGCTTCTGGATTGTTTACCAGATTGGCAAGCATTGCATAAATGGTTCTTTTTAAAACTAATTTCAGGCAGACCCTCAACCAATTGATTTCTAGCTACTTTGGCCAGAAGGTCCATGCTCACATGAGCAAGTCTTCTATGCCAGAGCCAGGAGGTATCCTCTTTGGACATCAAGCATATATTTTTGCAAAGATTTTCAAGGTTCAGCATGAAAACATTTTCAACTCTAGGAGCAGTTAGAATAACTTCCCTTGACTTACTGTCCAAGATTTTACATCCAGAGGAGCTGAAGACAACATCTCTACCTTTATCACACAGTTGTGCAACACTCAGGAGATTGAACTTCAGGCCTCTGACTAGGGAGACATCTTCGGTCGGAGGATTAGTTCCTATAGATCCAGAACCAAGTATCCTTCCTTTCTGAGCATCTCCAAAGCTGACTTTTCCACCTCTTTTAGGATCAAATGTGATGAATGCTTTTTCATCAGCTGTCATATGCCTTGAGCACCCATTGTCAATGTACCACAGCTTTGACATTGATGGAGCACACAGAGCCACCTGCAACACAATCAATTAGTGACAGGTACCCAATCCTTATTGGGTCCTTCAGAGTTAGATTTCTCTTCAGCAGGTTTTAATGATATCTCAGATTGCAAGAGGTTTTTAATATGGTACTTGCAATCCTTCAACCAATGACCATCAATCTTGCAAAGCTTGCAAAATGGAGGGTTCTTGGATCTTTCCCTTTGCTTCTTGGGAGATTTCTTCTTCTTCTGAGAAGGACCAACATCTTCAGAGGCTATAACAGCACTCTCAGAGCTGCCAACATCAGGAGGAGAAGCTATCTCTTTCAGAAGAGAGGGAGTGACAGGTTTCTTCTTCTTCTGGGGTTTATCACTTCCCAGAGGCAGCTTTTCCTTGCCTTTGGCTTTAGAGCCATCAGCAGGAGTGCTGAACTGTTTACACAGTTTTTCTTCTAACACTTTCATGTCAGAGAAAACTTAAGTAAACCTAAGAAACTTGTCAGCCTCACTCTTGTCCAATTTCCTTTTCAGGTACTTGAACATACTATAGAGTTCTTCAAGAGAATCAAAGATATTTTGTTCAGAAGATATGTTTACCTCGGAATCATATGTAGCTTCAGGAGGTGTGGAAGTTTCTCCTGTGACATCTTCAGAAGTTGGCTCATCAATAGCCATAAAACAAATCTGAGCTTGCTCTTCCTTTTCTTCAAGATCACTGCTGGTCTCAGAGTCTGACCAGGCAGCCAGCATTGCTTTCTTGAACTTTTTCTTATCTTTCTTCAGCTCCGGACAGTTAGGCTTAATGTGTCCCGGTTGCTGACATCCATAACACACAATAGGCTTGTTTGGATCTCTCTTGAACTTTTCACCAGAATCAGGAGTTTTCTTGTCAAAGCTCCTGAAAGGCTTCTTGTAGTTTCCACCTCTGCCTTTTCTAAAGGCCTTCTTGAACTTCCTGGTCAGCATAGCCAGTTCCTCATCTTCAGAGGATTCTTCAGAAGATTCTGCTTTCAGGACTACTCTTTTTCCTTCTGACCTTTCTCTTAAGTCATGATTTTTTAATGACATCTCGTGAGTAATTAGAGACCCAATGAGCTCATCATACAAGTAATAGCTCAAGTCCTGAACTTCTTCAATAGCAGTCTTCTTGGCTTGCCAAGACCTTGGTAAGCTTCTGACAATCTTCTTCACTCGATCAGATTCTTCAATGTCCTTTCCTAAACTCTTCAAGTCATTGACTATCTTGGTGAATCTAGAGTTCATATCTGAAATAGATTCTTTATCAAGCATTTCAAATAACTCATATTCTCTCATGAGTTGGTTGACTTTAGATTGCTTCACTTTTCCTGTTCCTTCATATGTGACTTCCAGCTTGTTCCAAATGTCCTGTGCAGTTTCACAAGAAGAAACTTTGTTATATTCAGTAGCTGTAAGTGCACAATGCAACATATTTATTGCTGAAGCATTAGTTTGGAGTTTTTTTAGAATGTCATCTGTGTATTCTCTCTGAGGAATAACAACATTCCCTAAACCTTGTTCCATTCTGGTAGGAATGAAATCACCATCAGTGATGACATACCAAGCACTCATGTTCCGAGCTTGGATGAAGTACATCATCCTTTTCTTCCAGTATGAGTAGTTGTTGCCATTAAATAATGGAGGTCTAGTAGTAGAAGAACCTTCTGGAACTATGAAGTGAGAAGAGTTCTCAGGCTGGTGTCTACTAGCCATCTCTATTGATTCTGATAGGATCTTACACTTAGATTGTTAGATCTTTAGTAAATATGCGAAGTAACCTGGCTCTGATACCACTTGTTGGCCCTATCAAGAACAGAATCACCTAGAGGGGGGTGAATAGGTGTCAAAGTTGAAAATTGAAGTTTTCTAAGTTTTTCGAGAAACTTAAAATTCAGAGTCAAATTTCCTCAGAGTCAGAAGCCAGCTAACTGAAGTTGCTTCTGAGGGAAATTCTGCCTAAACACAGTTAGACTGTTTTCAGCAACAGAAGTTCTGATTTGAGAACTTTTGGACAGTCTTCTGAACAAAGACAATGATACTTTAGAGAAAATCTGTTTCAGCACTAAATATAAACAAGTACACAGAGACAAAAATAACAAGTATAAGAGGGAGAAAGAAGTTCAGGAGATCCTGATTGAACAATTCGATTTATCCAAGTTCGCGACAGAAGTCCTGTGACTACGTCTTGTCCCCTGAGGTCGCAGCCTACAGAGATTTTATAAATCCACTATTCAGAACTTTTATGGCAAGTTCAGAAGCTCCTTTACATCAACAGAACTTAAGCTAATTTCTCACTTAGTTCTGACTAGCCTAAAAAGAGTTAAAGGATTTCCACCAGAACAAACAATACTCTGTTTTCTGGATTTCTCACCCAACTCTAATCTCAACTAGATTTCTCTCTTTAAATCTAACTGAAGATCACAAACGATCTCAGTTTACAAGATTCCTATTATGAACTTGTTTTTCTTCACTCTCTCACTTTAACTAAGACTAAGTTAAGAAAGATTGAGAATGGAAAAAGTTGCTCTATTTTTCTTGTTAAAACAGTGCGTTGAGATTTTGCTCGATGATCACGCGTATGTTGATGCTTTGGAGCTTGGCTACTATTTATAGTGAATGAAGATGACCGTTGGTGAGTTTGAATCTTCGAAGGAGATGACATCAGTTGTTGTAGCCGTTAATTTGTCAAATCTTCAAACGGTCTTCAAACACTTTGATTCCGTTATCCTTGTTCTTTAACTCAATCCGGTAAGTGATTTGAAATCAAAGATGAGGTTGACTGGAATCATTCTTCAATTGGATCAACAAAGGGTAGACAGGAAATTCTGGTTTCTTTTGAACAGACAAGCGCGCTCCATCAAAACAGCTTTTTGAACTTTTGGCGCCTTGCATTGAATGCAAGTGTCAGAGCATTAAATGCTCAAACAGAACCCGTGACTAAGCTTTCAGAAGCTGATTTCCAGTTGTCTATACTTCTGATCAAATTAGCAAAGTTTCTGATTGCAAAGAACTTCTGAGGAGAGCTTTAGCAGACTTCGGCTTCAGAGCGGAGCATCCAGCTTCTGAATTATTGAAACTCTAACTTCAGCAAACAAATCTTCTGAGTCCTTTAGGCAATCAAGAAATGATTCATTCAGCACCTGCTTAGAAACTTACACATAGACTAAGTAAACAAAAATATTAGTCAACAATAAACTATATGTAAGGGAGTATTAGGTTTTCATCTTCTGAAACGTTTGGACATAATCAAAACACATAGGGTTCATCATGTACTCATATCAATAATATTCATGTGGACTATCATTCTACATTTACATGATAAAATGATGATTTTGTCTCGGTTTGAAAGGAGAATACAAAATAAGGTAGTAGTAACAAATAGCATTAATGAGCCATTGAAAATAACATTTGATGCCTAGAAAGGGCCCATTTTACGCAGCTCAGTCATTCCCCACATCTATTTTACTTCACATGTCCTAACTAACATTCTCTAATCCTCCATGTTTTTTTTTCTTCTATTCATCAACTATTTTTTGGTAGCTTACTAGCTCAGCTCATTTACTTTTAACATTTATTGTACTAGTTTTATATGATGTGATGATCTTTTCTCATTAAACTTATTCACAAATATTTAACCATTGGTTTATTTCAGCACATTTTGATATATGGACGATTAACATGTTGGCATTTAGTGTTTTTGAGGACAAGAATTGACTAAATCGTTCAAAATGGTGCAAATTTCTTATTATAAAAAAAAAAATCAGCTCAGTTTGTGTTTGCCTTTGTATGTAAATTCTGATAAAAATTACCAAAAAATGAAAATATTATTGGTAGTCATACTTTTTCAACACGATCTTCTATAAAAAAGAAAAAAATGTAATATTGAGCTAAAATTTTCATTATGGAATAGACAACATTATATCAATAAGAATTAGATAGTGGCAGTGCGAGTAAACTATTGAAGAATAATTCAATCGTTGTTTAAGCTTTACATAACATGAAAGTAAAGGAAGTGTTAAGCTAAGAGAGGGCCATTGGCCGAAGAACTCTTTTTTCGAAGCCTAAATTAATGAAAAGGACATAAATGAGAGTCTTTATAAGATACGAGATATTTACCTGAATTTATAGCCAAGAAGAATTTTATTTTTAATTAAAAATTCGGCTATTTAAAAAATCTCAAAAAAATAAGTAGAATGAAGTGGCATTTAGAGATTAACTTACAAATTATAGTAGAAAAAGTTTTTCATACTTACGTAATTCAATATGAGGTTAAATCTTCAATTTTTTATCCTATTAAAATTGACACACATAAATTACATGAATAAATTATTTACTTTCTCCTAATTTTGGATTGTGAGTCATTGTGAAATTATAGTTGGCAGTCACCGAAAAGATTTTTTCTTAACGAACCCATTAGATTAGTTTAGGATGCATTTAATAGGTTTATTAAATACTACTTACATGGTGGATAGATGCGTTGAACTTCACAGGGAGATTAAATACTAATAATCAATAGGAAATTAAAGATTTGATGTGGACCAACCCACTAAAATAATCATCAAGATATATTGGTAGGAATATAATGTTAAATCATTCCTTCTCCTTCCTAACAAAAAAAAAAGAAAAAAAGAAAAGAAAAGAAGGTGTAGTTAACAGTAAATAAGTTCCGCCTAGATTAATTTTGCCCTGTTTTGGAAGTTAGTTGTCAGCGGTTAGTTGTTAGCGGTTAGCTGTTAGCTGATTGCATTAGCTAATTTGACTAGCTGTCTTGTGTAAAATGACAAATAAAGGCATCCATTTCTACTAAATATTACTTTCATTTTTAATAATTTAAATATTCCTAATCACCTCTTAAAAAAAACTAAATACATAAAATAAAAATAAATATAAAACAACAAGAAGAAAAATTGAGGTTTATCCCAATACATAAAAATTAAATTAACAAGAAAAATATTTCTCTTTATATAAGTAACAAATGTTTTAAGATGTTCATTGATGTCATCTGCTGCTCATCAAATAGTAGTAATGTCATTACGGACTCTAGCCATTTCATTTGTACTTAAACGTTGAACTTTTTGTGTGGAACTACTTTCAGCATTCAAAAATACTTCTGGAGGAATAAAAGTGGGATCTTCATCTATGATCCTGAATGATAGATCATGAACTTTACTTAATTTAATGTAATTATGTAGTGAAAATGCAGCACAAACTATTCTATTTTGATCTTGTAACGAGTATTTGGGCACTTTATCTAAAATTTTCCATCGTGCTTCTAAAATACCAAATGCTCTTTCAATACAACTCCTTAATGAAGAATGAGCACGATTGAAAATTTCATGAGAGCCCATTGGTTTGGCACCACGAAATTATGATTGGTGATACCTTATTTTGTGGTATGGTGTCAAATATCCTTCCCTTTCAGGATACCCTTTATCCACCAAAAGTAATATTTACCTAAACATGTAAATATAACCTCACATTACAAATGTATAACAATTGTTAAAGTAAAATAGATAAACTTTATGAACAAAATTAATTACCACGAGGAGGCTTTGAAAAATTTAGACTCGGGTTGCTAATATCATCTAGAAAAATACGAAAATCATGAGCCGATCCCTTCCAACCGTCGACACGTACGTAAAAAGCAAATCGAAGTCACATGTCGTCATAACATTAATAGTGGGTGTTCATTTTCTTCCTTTATATCGCAATTGCTCCTCCTAGGCAATTATAACTTCTATACGAGTTCCATCAGTAGCTCCAATGCAATCCTAATATGAAATAATTAGTATAAACTCTTGACAAGATCCTTTTATAATAGAATATACGAAAAATTAAACTACGGAAAATTACCTTGAAATGTGGCATATATCGAGTGTCATTGGCAATTTGTAATGAAATTTCTTGGAACTTGGGATCCCTTGGCCTTAATATATCTCTTGACAAGCCATCAATGGCATCCAAAACTTCTTTAAAAATTCTACTTATTGTTTCACCATAACGTTGAAAGCTCTTGGGCATCCCGATTTGAGGCTCCTTTACTAAGAACCCATACAAATAGACCAACTTTCTCCAAAATTGACATTCTATCTGAAGGAAGCAACTCATACTCATGTTCTAAATCCATACATAATTGTCGAAAAGTGTTTTATGTCATTCTAAACATGTTAAAATATCGTTTTTCATGACCATTTAAGATTTCTTGCATCCATTTTTCTCCCGTCTGAAATGAAGTCAAGCATGACTCCTTATGTATATAAGTTACATAATATAGACATATATAACCTAATGCGGATACGGAGTCCCAAAGTGCACTATTTCTACGTCTCTTTCGTATCTGATCTCATGTGGCGAAATAAATCCATACTTGAATGATAAACATACCAAAAAAGAAAAATTCAAGTTATTGTATACTAAATATAGTAACATAATGATTAAAAAAGGTAAAAACTATTAGTCCATACGAATACGTATGCATACTGATGAGTCCAAAATGTACTCATGTTATAAGGGTATATTTCATCATATATTGACCCAAAAGAAGGAGATTTGTGCTTATGATAGGCATTTATTGAAGATTGGTGCATATTGTTCTGCTCTCAGAGAACAAGCACTTTTGGCTGCTCTTCAGCTTTATTTCAGCAGCTTTGGTGAAGGATTTCGAGGAGGGTATTTTTGTCAGCGTTAATTGTTTGAGAAAAGTTGAAGTTTGGCAAGTGGGTCTGAAAAGTATGGGCAGACTTGTTGAGTGGAAGAGTGGCGTGAAGTGAAAGATGAGAAGAAGAAAGTGCTTTTTGCTTTATTGCTTTTCTGTCTTGTGAACAGTTGAGTCACTGTTCACTCTTTGTACTTGTTGTACTTGTTTTGATCTTGTCCGTTTATCTTCTCTTCAATTTTTAAGGAGGCCTTACCCTTCTGTGAAAAGTAGGAACTTAGGGGGAGATAAAGGAGAAGATCAGAGTAGTTGTTAAGTTAACTTTTGCTTTTGAATTAATTGTAATTTTAGTTTTAGAGAGAGAAGTGGTAGTTTTTAGTTGTAGTTCTTCCTTCTCTCTTCTGGTATTCATGTCTTGAACTCATTTCTGGAAATTAATTCCAGCCTCAATCTACTGCATTTATTCATTGTCTCATTAAATGTTTGCTTTAAAGTCTACGAAATTTATTGTGAGAATAATCAGGGCGATGTGTGAGTAATTCATTTACAGGCTAGGGCCAGCCTAGGAGCTGGTGGAAGTAAGTTTGTTTCTCTCTTTTTGTTAGCATGAAAATACTTGTTGATTATTAAATGGAGAAATATTTCATCTAAGGCCTTGCTAACGTTAATAATCAGTGGATTAATTAGGATACCTCCGAAGTTATGAAGCGGATCTACCATTTAATGCATGTTATATCTCAGACCTAAGTCTAACATGTTAGGGGTTTATATTTCTCTGATATATAATGTTTTCCTATGCTTAATGCTTAGGTGTATGTTAAAAGTAAAACGCGGATATCATGCATCTATAGGTCTCGAAGACGTTACCCCCTGACTTGAGTGTTTTGAGAGGAAAGAGACTCTAAATCTATGAAATCAAGACTTCATGTATGTTTGAGAGAGAGAACAATTACTTTTGCATGTTCTGGTTGTGCCTCTGCCTGTTCTTTAAGTGATTGGAGTTCATTTCTTTCTTGTTTTAGTTATCTCAGTTTATAGTTAATTCTTCATTACTGTTCATTGTTAGAAATAGCTTAAAATTCTCTTATTCACTTGTTACCCAACTGAAAGTTGACTGTGCTTTAACATTAGAACAGCTGTGGATCGTTTTATTCTTTGTGGAATACGATAATTTACTTTTGATGTACTGCTTGCGACTTGGTCCTCTTGCCAGAGTGTACTCATCACATTTTGACATAGCAAATTTTGGCGCCGTTGCCGGGGAATGAAATTCAGAAAAACGTTGCCTTTTGTTATAAAACAGTTAATTTTTGACATGTTTGTTCTTGTCGTAGTTCGATTGTTCTAGTATACCTATTTTTAGTTTATGCGAAGGCGTGGTGTACCATTTATTCCTATAGATCCTGAGATAGAGGCCACCTGTCAAAGATTGAATTCTCAAAATAGAATAAGAAACAGAAACAGAGTGGCTGAACCAAAACAACCACCGGAAATTCCAATTAACGGGGAACCACCACCATAACAACCAGAGATCCACGAAGAAGAGGAACTTGGAGCCGGAGCCATACCTGAAATCATGGCTGATCCTCCCCCTGTTCCAATGTTGATGAAGAAATACTCAAAACCTTCCACTGAAGGTTACCAATCTGCCATTGTGATACCTGATGAAGGTGACGATGGGTTTGAAGTCAAGGCTTTCATGTTACAGATGCTTCAAGCCGTTGTTCTATATGGAGGATCCTCAAATGAAGACCCAAACTCCCATATCCAAGACTTTGTCACAATGTGCAATACCTTCAGAACAAACATAAATACATCGGAAGAAGTGGTTAGGCTCAAATTGTTCTCTTACTCCTTAAGGGACAAGGCAAGAAATTGGTTCAAAAACCTACCACCAAATTCTATCCGAACATGGGATGCTATGGCTAGCACATTTCTCACCAAATACTTTCCACCTAGACAAGCCATAAAGCTTCGAAGTGCCATATCCCAATTTTCCCAACAACATGATGAATCCCTATCTGAAGCATGGGAGAGATACAAAGACCTTCTGAGGAAAGTCCCAAATCATAAAATTCCAACTTCGATGCAAATCCAAACCTTTTATCATGGGCTTACCACCACTCATAAGATTCAACTAGAATCCATAGCTAATGGAGATCCGGAAGCACTGTATGAACTGATTGAAAGATTGGTTAACACCAGCTACAAGTGGCACTCAGTGAGGGAAGATGGGAGAAGAGATTCTGACTCACCTGTTGCTGAATCTGTGTCAAAGCTGACTGCTCAGGTGGAATAATTGAGCAAGCAGATTATCAAGCTGAACAATCCACCTAGCAATGTTCATGTTGTTTAGTGTGATTTTTGTGAAGGAAACCATCGTTCTACTGATTGTCAGGGTACTAACATTATGCCTAGTGTTATTCTTGAACATTATGATTATGCAGGGAACAATCAAAGGCCAAGGGATCCCTACTCCAACACCTACAATGAGGGATGGAGAAATCACCCTAACTTGAACTGGCAGTCATCAGGAAGAAACCAAGCTGGAACATCCTATCAGCGCCCCCAGAACAACCAAAACAACCGTCAACCTTATACACCACCACATCTTCAGAACAACCAACAAAATAATCCACCCTACCAACAAAACCATCAGCCAAACCAAAACCAAACACAGCCACCCACCAATAACTACCAAAGGGAAGAGCCAAAACCCAAAATGGAAGACTTGATGCAACAAATGTTGAACCAAATGCAAACCCAACAAAATGCCATCAAGAATCTAGAAACCCAAATGCAACAACTTGCTTCTAGTGTTACCCCAAAGCAAAAGGGAGTTCTTCCAGGGAATACCGAGAAAAATCCAAAGGAAACAATCCATTCTATCACCTTGCGGAGTGGGATGAAACTTCTTGATTCTCAACCACCACCACCAAATCCTGAAAAATCTAAGGGAAAAGCGGTTGATCAGTCTACCTTGCCTATTCTTGATACTGCCCCACCTGTTCTACCCCTTACCTCAAATGATCCTGAACCGAGCACAACCAAGCCACCTGCTATGGTTCAAGTGAAATCACCTTATGCTCCACCAGCACCCTATCCAAACCAACCTGACTTGAAGAAGGCTAAGCTAGACAAACAACATGCAAAGTTTGTTGAGTTATTGTCAAAGCTTCACATCAACATTCCTTTTCTTGAGGGAATCTTTCAAATGCCTACCTACATGAAGTTCCTGAAAGACTTGTTGCACAACAAAGAGAAACTGCAGAATGTGGCCATGGTACAATTGAATCATGTCTGTTCTTCCATACTTCAGAACAAGCAAGTCCTGCCCAAAAAGATGAAAGACCCAGGGAGTTTTTCTATTCCTTGTGCTATTGGTAATCTTAACATCAGTAATGCCTTGTGTGATTTAGGAGCAAGTGTAAACTTGATGCCTCTTTCAATTTACAAAAGGTTAGAGTTAGGAGAACCTAGTCCTACTAGGATGTCTATTCAACTTGCAGACCGTTTAGTGAAATACCCAGTAGGCATTGTAGAAGATGCTCTAGTTAAGGTTGATAAGTTGACATTGCCTGTAGATTTTGTCATAATGGATTTTGAAGAGGATATGCATGTGCCCATCATCTTAGGAAGAACATTTTTGGCAACCACAAAAGCTGTAATTGATATGGAACACGGAGAATTCGTCTTGAAGGTCCATGACCAACGAGTTATTTTCAAAATGAATAATGCCATAAACCATATTAATGCTAAAGATGATGCATGCTATTACTTTGATGTGATTGATGGGTCTTTGGATGAGATTTCGCAGGAACAGGAAAAAATGTGTTCAACAGATGATAGAATAACTTGGGAGCATGAACAAGAGGAAGGAAAAACTGAGCCAAACTGTTCTGCTGCTTACTGGCACAAGCAAAAACCTGAGCCTCTTGGAAATGAACTTAAACCACCCATGAAAACTTCACTTGAAAATCCACCAGATCTTGAGCTCAAACCTCTACCTTCACACCTCGAATATGCATTCTTGTTACCACCAGACAAATTACCAGTCATCATTTCATCTAAATTAACCCTTGACCAAAAAGAGGAATTGCTCTGCATCCTCAGAAATAACAAGGAGGCTTTGGGTTGGAAGATCTCAGACATAAAGGGTATAAGTCTGGGCTTGTGTGTACACAAGATCATGATGGAGGAAGTTCACAAACCGGTTGTTCAACCTCAGTGTAGATTGAAACCCAACATGAAGGAAGTGGTTAGAGCTGAAGTAATCAAGCTAATGGATGCTGGTATCATTTATCCAATCTCAGATAGCGCTTGGACCAGTCCAGTCCAGGTTGTTCCCAAGAAAGGAGGGATGACTGTGGTAAAGAATGAGAACAATGAGCTGATCCCCACGAGAACAGTCACAGGATGGCGTGTTTGCATCAATTACCGCCGTTTGAATGATGCAACACGAAAGGATCATTTCCCTTTGCCATTTATTGATCAAATGCTGGAGAGGTTGTCTGGATTTGCCTTTTATTGCTTTTTGGATGGTTATTCTGGGTATTATCAAATTGCAGTCAACCCACCTAACCAAGAGAAAACGACATTCACTTGCCCTTATGGAACCTTCGCCTATAGGAGGATGCCATTTGGCTTGTGTAATGCCCCAGCCACATTCCAGAGGTGCATGATGGCAGTGTTTCATGATATGATTGAAAAGACCGTCGAAGTCTTCATGGATGACTTCTCAGTATACGGGAGATCATTCGAGGACTGCCCGAGCAACCTATAAGCTGTCTTGGAGAGATGCAAGGACACTAACCTTGTTCTCAACTGGGAGAAATGCCATTTTATAGTAACTGAGGGGATTGTTCTTGGGCACAAAATCTCAGAGAAAGGGTTGGAGGTTGATCGTGCAAAAGTGGAAGCAATTGAGAAGCTGCATGTTTCCTCATGTGTGAAAGACATAAGGAGCTTTCTTGGTCATGTCGGTTTCTATAGGAGGTTTGTCAAAGACTTTTCTAAAATTGCATTACCATTGTCTGCTCTCTTACATAAAGATGCTGAATTCAAAATGACTGAAACTTGTTTAGATGCATTTGATAAATTAAAATCTATGCTAATTACTGCACCTATCTTGGTTGTTCCTGATTGGACATTACCTTTCGAACTAATGTGCGATGCTAGCGATACTTGCATTGGGGCTCTTCTTGGCCAAATGGTTGACAAACACTTTAAACCCATATACTATGCTAGCAAAACACTTAGTTATCCTCAAAAGAATTACATTGTTACTGAAAAAGAATTGCTTGCTATTGTTTATGCATTTGACAAATTTAGATCTTATCTTGTTCTGTCAAAGGTAGTTGTTTTTACAGATCACTCAGCTTTGAAATACTTGCTAGCAAAGCAAGATGCCAAGCCACGTTTGATACGGTGGATAATCTTGCTTCAAGAGTTTGATCTTGAAATAAAGGATAAGAAAGGTGTGGAAAATGTTTGTGCTGACCATTTGTCCAGGTTGGAGGAGAACAGCCAGACTGAACAACCAGAGATTGGTAATTCTTTCCCTGATGAACAATTGCTCTCTATCAAGGAGACAGCTAACCCATGGTTTGCCCATTTGGCAAATTACCTTGCTTGTGGAATAATCCCTAATCATTTTTCCTCAAACCAGAAAAAGAAGTTCTTCTCTGAAATTAAGTATTAATTTTGGGAGGAACCCTTTTTATTTCGTTTGTGTGTAGATCAAATAATGAGGAGGTGTGTAGCACAAGAGGAGACTCACTCCATCTTGACTCATTGTCATGCTAAGGAAGCAGGAGGGCACTTTGCTGCCAACAGAACAGCCGCCAAGATTCTTGAGGCTGGCTTTTATTGGCCATCATTGTTTTATGATGCTCAAAGGTTTTTCTCCCAATGCAATGAATGTCAAAGGACAGGTAATATCTCCTCTAGAAATGCTATGCCTCTCACTAATGTTCTGGTCTGTGAGATTTTTGATATATGGGGGATAGATTTCACGGGGCCCTTCCCTAGCTCTTATGGCAATAAGTATATCTTGGTTGTTGTAGATAATGTGAACAAGTGGGTAGAGGCAGTAGCTAGTCCAACCAATGATGCTAGAGTGGTTGTGAAATTTTTAAAGAAATTATTTGCTAGATTTGGAGTTCCTAGAGCAATAATCAGTGACCAAGGCACTCGCTTTTGTAATAAACAATTTGAAAAGTTGCTTGGTAGGTATGGTGTCACTCACAAGATCATTACTCCTTACCACCCACAAACCAGTGGGCAGGTTGAGCTTTCCAATAGGGAGATCAAGCGTATTTTAGAGAAAATCGTTGGTTGTTCTCACAAGGATTGGGCAAATCAGTTAGAACATGCTCTATGGGCATATAGAACTGCATTTAAGACCCCAATAGAAATGTCACCATACCGGTTGCTCCATGGAAAATCATGTCATCTCCCTGTTGAGTTAGAACATAAAGCTCTATGGGTATTACGCTTTTTGAATTTTGATGAACAAGCAGGTGGAGAGCATAAAAAAATGCAATTGCTAGAGATGGATGAATTCAGGTTGTTCTCGTACGAGAATGCTCTCTTGTACAAAGAGAAAACCAAGAAATGGCATGATCAACACATCCTAAGGAAAAGTTTCCAACCAGGAGAATAAGTGCTTCTCTATAACTCTCGTCTGAAATTGTTCCCTGGTAAACTCCGGTCCAAGTGGTATGGCCCTTACACAGTTTCGAAAGTGTTTCCACATGGGGCTATTGAATTGAGTGATTCTGTTGGGTTGTTGTTCAAGGTGAACGGTCAAAGGCTTAAGCCTTATTTGGTGAATGTGACCAATCAGGAGGAGACCATTCCTCTAACTGACCCTCCTTGATTGTGAGGGGCAATGTGTTGCCTCCATCCACCAATTGGAGTGATTACGTCGGTCCCAACTCAAGTTGTATATAAGTGTCAATTATCTTTATTTGGTTGTTTAGTTCCATTTTTGTTGAAAATCCTTGAGTTTTTGGTTGTTCTGACTCATGCCATCTACTCTTTGCAAATTGCCTTGCATTATTTTTGCAAATTTTTTCTTACAAGGATTTTTCATGCTTTCTTTCTCCTGTTTCTTCTCCTTTTACACTTTACATTTTCAGTGTTGTCCATCAATTTATTTTGGGGGTACTTCATGCCTTAAGAGAGTCTAAAATTTATTTGGGGGTAAAACTTACATTTTTTTGCATAAGTTATTTTACCAAAGGTAAATTTTATTGGGCTTCTCTTTTTGTCACTTGGGAATTATGCCTCTTACTGTTGTAACTAAGAAAGTTGGGCCGGTTACATTTAAGTTACCCTTAGTTTGCTTTAGTTTGCTTTTTTTTTGGAGAGAGGGAGCCGCAAACCCACGTGGCCGTCCCATCACCATGCACTGGTGAGACGTGTTGGGGGATAGAAGCGTCTCTTTTCTTTTGAACTGACCACTCTTCTTTCCCACGCGCTACCCTAGGTCTGCCACTTCTACTTTTTCAACTGCTCTCTCCCACTAATGGGTTTAATTTTTGACACGGCTCCTTCTTTCTTTGAGAACCCGTCTCTTCCCATTCTCCCATTTTAATTTCTATTTAAACGGATGGACTTAACCATTTCACCACTACATTTCTGCCTTCACTTTTTTGTTGGCCCTATCAAGAACAGAATCACCTAGAGGGGGGGGGGGGGGGGAATAGGTGTCAAAGTAGAAAACTGATGGATTTCTAAGTTTTTAGAGAAACTTAAATTTCAGAGTCAAATTTCCTCAGAGTCAGAAGCTAGCTTACAGAAGTTGCTTCTGAGGGAAATTCTGCCTAAACACAATTAGACTGTTTTCAGCAACAGAAGTTCTGATTGAAGAACTTCTGGACAGTCTTCTGAACAAAGACAATGATACTGTAGAGAAAATCTGTTTCAGCACTAAATATGAACAAGTACACAGAGGCAAAAATAACAAGTATAAGAGGGAGAAAGAAGTTCAGGAGATCCTGATTGAACAATTCGATTTATCCAAGTTCGCCACAGAAGTCCTGTGCCTACGTCTTGTCCCCTGAGGTCGCAGCCTACAGAGATTTTATAAATCCACTATTCAGAACTTTTATGGCAAGTTCAGAAGCTCCTTTACATCAACAGAACTTAAGCTAATTTCTCACTTAGTTCTGACTAGCCTAAAAAGAGTTAAAGGATTTCCACCAGAACAAACAACAACTCTGTTTTCTGGATTTCTCACCCAACTCTAATCTCAACTAGATTTCTCTCTTTCAAATCTAACTGAAGATCACAAACGATCTCAGTTTACAAGATTCCTATTATGAACTTGTTTTTCTTCACTCTCTCACTTTTACTAAGACTATGCTAAGAAAGATTGAGAATGGAAAAGATGCTCTGTTTTTCTTGTTAGAACAGTGCGTTGAGATTTTGCTCGATGATCATGCGTGACTTGATGCATTGGAGCTTGGCTACTATTTATAGTGAGTGAAGATGACCGTTGGTGAGTTTGAAACTTCAAAGGAGATGACATCAGATGTTGTAGCCGTTAATTTGTCAAATCTTCAAACGGTCTTCAAACACTTTTGATTCCGTTATCCTTGTTCTTTAACTAAATCCGGTAAGTGATTTGAAATCAAAGACGAGGTTGACAGGAATCATTCTTCAATTGGATCAACAAAGGGTAGACAAGGAAATTCTGGTTTCTTTTGAACAGACAGGCGCGCTCCATCAAAACAGCTTTTTGAACTTTTGGCGCCTTGCATTAAATGCACTTGTCAGAGCATTAAATGCTATCCAGAGCCCGTGACTTTAGCTTTCAGAAGCTAATTTCCAGTTGACTAGACTTCTGATCACAATTGGCAAAACTTCTGATTGCAAGGAACTTCTGAGGAGAGCTGTAGCAGACTTCGGCTTCAGAGCGGAGGAATCCAGCTTCTGAAATGTTGAAACTCTGACTTCAGCAACTGATCTTCTGAGTTCTTTAGGCAATCCAGAAACGATTCATTCAGCAACTGCTGAGAAACTTACACATAGACTAAAACAAAAATATTAGTCAATAATAAACTATATGTAAGATAGTATTAGGTTATCATCTTCTGAGACGTTTGGACATAATCAAAACACATAGGGTTCATCATTTTTCTCTATTTTCTCAGTTGTCAAACAGATCCTGAAAATGCCTCGAGCTACTCGTTCTGGTATCATCAAGCAAGAAAAGCCCGCCGTGTCTGATGGTGGAGTTGATTCAGATCCCAGTCGTTCTTATACTCGGAGCAAGTTTACTACATTTGTTGACGATGAGGCTCAGACCAAGTATGATTTGTTCAGTGGCTTTGATTTCTTACCCTCTCGTACTGTTGATTGGGGTGCTCTGAAAGCTCTGGGGATTGAGCGCGAAGTCCGTGAAATGTTCAAGGCGGCTGCAATGGAAGGATTGTTGAAAATCAATGAGCCCGCTTATCGTGAATTGACCCTAGAATTCGTTTCCACCTTCAAATACAACGAGGATATCAAGTTTTTCACAGACCGTGATCGTTACAAATTCAGAATGATGGGGATGGATATGTCCATGTCATTGAACACTTTCAACGAGTACCTGGGGTGTGTTTCTTTCAATGAGCTGGAGATTGATTCCTATCAGAACAGTCTGGTTGATTTTCCAAAGGAGTTTAATGTTGCTGAATACTGGAAAGATCTCACTGGAGAGGACTCTTATAAATCTGGTGATTCCAAAGCTTCACTTATCCCCTATCACCCCATAAGATTCATGCAGAAATATCTGGCAACTACCCTGTTCTCTCGTCGCAGTCAGAGCAACTGCCAACTAATGACCTGTTTGTTCTATGGTCCATGACCAATCACCACCGCATCAATGTTGCTCATTGGCTAGGTCTTCATATGTCATTGATCTCTGCTCGTTCTGCCAATGCCATCCTTTGTGGCCCTTTCATAACCAAGCTTGGCAAAAGCTTGGGGGTCATTCTGCCTGTTCTGCATCACCTGACACTTGAGGTGAAAATGGAGAGGTTTGATTGCAATGCTCTGAGTCGCCTTGATATTTGCAGGAAAGTGGGGAAGATATGGAAGTTGATTGGGACCACAGATATGCCTGCTGCCAAGAAAGTGAAGACCACTCTGGATTTTGCTGACATTGATGTTATGCAAGCTTTGGCCTTTGATCCTCAGCGCCGGTTGTTCCATCCTGATGACGTTGCCTTTCCTGATGCTGGTGATGTTACTATGAGTCAGCTGATGCAGTTGATAGGTCTGTCCTACAAGCATATAAAAGAGCTTGAGGCAGATGTTCAAGCTTTGAAGAAGAACAAGGGGAATTCTCGTCCCTCAACCTCTCGTGTGGTTGATGTTGAAATTGAACAAGTGGAAGAAAGTCACCAAACCACCCCTATTGCACGAGGTACTCTGAACTTGAATGATGAGGATCTTGGAGAGGGAGATACGGCCAAACTCTCGGACTTTGAAGCTGCTATCAAAGAGGAGATGAGCAAGCGGGATCCAAAAAATCCTGACTCCCATGCAGCTTAACTAGCTGCCTACACATTATGGAGTATGCATTTTGGTACCCTATAATCACCCGGTTTGCCCAATGATTGCATGTTATGGTGTCAGATTATGCAAAGAGCATGAGGGCATGCTGATCTTTATTTTGGGGGTGATTGTGCTCTGTAAGCCATTTTGGGGGTGCCTGCTTATTTTACCTGTTGAGTTACTGTCTTGATATTAATGCTTACTCCATAATGTTAAAGTTATCTGTTGCTGTCCTCAAGTCTTAATTTATTTTGTTTTTAGGAAATTTATTTTGTAGTTTTCTAGCCAACCTTTTGTCAAGTTTTAGTTTGTTATAGTTGTTCATTGCTGCATAGTGAGAATGTAGCTTGTTTGTTCTTATTAATGAAGGGTAAATTACACCATTGGTACCCAAACTATACCCTCTTTCCCAAACTGGTACCTAAACAAATTTTTTCCCATCCAAGTGCCTAAACTATTGGTGACCTCCCATTAAGGTCCAAATGACATGCTGGTGAGAAGTCAACGGTAATTTGACTTCCTTTGACCAAGTCAAACCTAATTTCAAAAATTCTTTAAACATAAAATGTCTCTTTTACCCTTATTGACTTTTCTCTCCAAACATTTCCATTCTCTCTCCTCTCTCTAACTCTCTAACACCTTTATTTCTTATTAAATTATAATTTTTTTAACTTTTAACAAAAAAAAATTATAAATTTTTTATATCTTTCTCTCTCCTTTGTTCTTCTTTTTTTTTAGACCAAATCATTTGTTCTACTTCTTTTCTTTTATTTTCTTCAATCATTCTTCATTTTTCTTGAAAATTCCAGAAACCGGCCGGACGGAATCTGGAATTCCAGAAACGGCCGGCCGGGATCTGGAATTCCAGAAACAGGGGAGGCCGTTTCTGGAATTCCAGAAACCGGCGACCGGTTTCTGGAATTCCAGGAGCCGGCTGGAAGCTCCAGAAACCTGCAACGGGAGATCTGGAACTTCCAGAAATCGGGATCCCGTCGCCGGTTTGTGGAACTTCCAAAAACCGGTAGACCAGCGGAAATTCTAGAAACCGGCGACGGGATCCCGATTTCTCGTCGGTTTTTGGAGGGTCGTGGAGAGAGAGAATGAGGAGGGAGGAGAGAGAAAGAAAAAAGGAGAGAGAAATGGACATGTGTTATTATTTTAATGGTGGGTTTAATTAGAAAGAGTAAAAAGAAAAAGAAAGAAGTGAGTGTAAAAAAGTAACAATTATTAAGGGTATAATTGACTTTGCCCATAAGATAGTCAATATGGTCAATATAAACATGGGTAACGTGCTGGTGACTTGTTATTTGGACTTTAATGGGAAGTCATCAATAGTTTAGGCACTTGGATGGGAAGAAAATTTGTTTAGGTACCAGTTTGGGAAAGAGGGTAAAGTTTGGGTACCAATGGTGTAATTTACCCTATTAATGAAAGTTTAGTTTGTTTACTAGTGTTTGAGAATTTTCTCTGTTTTCTTTCTTTGAGTTTTAGCTTTCATTTTTGGGGAACAACTGCTTTGCATAGATAGACAACACATATCTCGCAAGTTTGGTTAAAAATTGAACTTAAGAGTACAAAACCCTGTGAGCATTTAGAGCCGAAGGAGAAACAATCTGCAATCACAACATACTTGTTTATTAGGAGATGGAGAACATTATGCCTTTGGCCAGACTTGTTAAACACTGAGTGGGCTTGCTTGAGCAGTGGGAATGTGATCAATGAGTGAAATTGTTTGCTCTGGTAGCCTAAAGTCAATCCTAAGACCTTGAATAAAGTCAAAACGATAAAGGCACTAGGATTAGATTTAGGATGAATAACCATGTGTTTACTCTTAGTCTTGAACTTGTAAATTTAAACTGTTCACCCTTGTACATTGTGTCTTTCTCATTATAGTTTCGCCCATCCTAGCTAAAAGCCCTTTGTGTCTGCCTCATCTTTGTCTTTTTCCTCTAATTGTTATGTTTGTCTATCCTTTGATCCTATCTTTCTCTTGTTCCTGTTGAGTCTTTCAAAAGGTTGGAACAAGAGGAAAAATTAAAAGTTCTTAATTTCAAAATATTTCAAATTGAGTCAGTCAGTCATGAAGTCAATAACCCATTTGATTCTTTGTAGAGACCAAGCATATCAATTCAAATCTGGTTGTTCTTCTACCTTCGCAAGAAGAGAACTCCTATCTTTTATGTTGTTTTAAATCTCAGCTTTGCTTAATCTCTCTTCAACCAGTTCTCTTCCTTGCTCGAATAAAAAAAAAATACTAAGTTGTTTGGGTTATGACTGACTGTTCTTCAAAAGGAATCCTTTATTTCCTTGCTCTTCTTAGTTGAAAACCAACTTTTAAAGCTTCAAACCCAGTTGTTAGCACAACTTCAATACTGTTGCTAACTCATGTAAGTTCTTGAAAGCTCAACTTTGTCTTTGTCTTTTCTTTTGTTTTTCTTTTACCTCAGTTTTCCTTTTATTTCCTTACCCGTCCGCATTATAACCGTGTCTAAGACCCTTTGATTGACTATAATTCAAGCATTTGACTTTGGACCGAATTGCAAACTCTTGTTCCTCAACTGTTCTTGCAAGCTGTTGTTGGAATTAAACACTTAGCCTAAACACCTAGAGTGAATGTGAGTGTAGTCATGGGCAGTTACAAAGCCAGGTTGTTCTCTTGTGCATAAATATTCAAGGTTGCTCTGAGAATTGTAAATGAAGAATTTTAACCAGGTTGTTCCACTTTGAGTCTAGGATTTTTCTTTTATTGAGTCTGTGTTGCTGGAGGACAAGCAAATGTTATTTTGGGGGTTGTGATGAGTCCAAAATGTACTCATGTTATAAGGGTATATTTCATCATATATTGACCCAAAAGAAGGAGATTTGTGCTTATGATAGGCATTTAGTGAAGATTGGTGCAGATTGTTCTGCTCTCAGAGAACAAGCACTTCTGGCTGTTTTTCAGCTTTATTTCAGCAGCTTTGGTGAAGGATTTCGAGGATGGTATTTTTGTCGGCGTTAATTGTTTGAGAAAAGTTGAAGTTTGGCAAGTGGGTCTGAAAAGTATGGGCAGACTTGTTGAGTGGAAGAGTGGCGTGAAGTGAAAGATGAGAAGAAGAAAGTGCTTTTTGCTTTATTGCTTTTCTGTCTTGTGAACAGTTGAGTCACTTTTCACTCTTTGTACTTGTTGTACTTGTTTTGATCTTGTCCGTTTATCTTCTCTTCAATTTTCAAGTGTGGGATCAGGTTCAAAAAGTGTTACCGAGGAGGCCTTACCCTTCTCAAAAAAGTAGGAACTTAGGGGGAGATAAAGGAGAAGATCAGAGTAGTTGTTAAGTTAACTTTTGCTTTTGAATTAATTGTAATTTTAGTTTTAGAGAGAGAAGTGGTAGTTTTTAGTTGTAGTTCTTCCTTCTCTCTTCTGGTATTCATGTCTTGAACTCATTTCTGGAAATTAATTCCAGCCTCATTCTACTGCATTTATTCATCGTCTCCTTAAATGTTTGCTTTAAAGTCTACGGAATTTATTGTGAGAACAATCAGGGCGATGTGTGAGTAATTCATTTACAGGCTAGGGCCAGCCTAGGAGCTGGTGGAAGTAGGTTTGTTTCTCTCTTTCTGTTAACATGAAAATACTTGTTGATTATTAAATGGAGAAATATTTCATCTAAGGCCTTGCTAACCTTAGTAATCAGTGGATTAATTAGGATACCTCCGAAGTTATGAAGCGGATCTACCATTTAATGCATGTTATATCTCATACCTAAGTCTAACATGTTAGGGGTTTATATTTCTGTGATATATAATGCTTTCTTATGCTTAATGCTTAGATGTATGTTAAAAGTAAAACGCGGATATCATGCATCTATAGATCTCGAAGACGTTACCCCCTGACTTGAGTGTTTTGAGAGGAAAGAGACCCTAAATCTATGAAATCAAGACTTCATGTATGTTTGAGAGAGAGAGAACAATTACTTTTGCCTGTTCTGGTTGTGCCTCTGCCTGTTCTTTAAGTGATTGGAGTCCATTTCTTGCTTGTTTTAGTTATCTCAGTTTATAGTTAATTCTTCATTACTATTCATTGTTAGAAATAGCTTAAAATTCTCTTATTCACTTGTTACCCAACTGAAAGTTGACTGTGCTTTAACATTAGAACAACTGTAGATCGTTTTATTCTTTGTGGAATACGATAATTTACTTTTCCTGTATTGCTTGCGACCTGGTCCTCTTGCCAGAGTGTCCTCATCACATTTTGACACAGCACATACCCATTTACTAATTAACATAAACTAACTAATATGTAGAGTACTTATAGATATTTCGAATGTTTTATATAATTAGCCAAACTAACAATTCAATCACACGTGTGCAATTACATTCAAAATAAAAAAATAGTAAAGAAGTAGCACTACGAAGAAGTAGTAGAAAACAACAATCACAAAACATAAAATAGAAATAATATCTAAGCATACATAAATAAATCTTAAATATAAGAAATCAACATTTCATACTAGAATAAGTTTGACCATCGTTCACACATCCTTCTCAAACAAGTACTTTATAAATTGAAGCCTGGTGTTGTCATCCGACATGCCATTTAGAAGTATCCTCTTGTTGGGATTTTCAACCATGGTGCAAGCAAAACAAAATTCAGGGCTACTAGGTATCAAGCTGGGAATGACCAACAACTTTGCCAAAGAATCGGCAAGTGAATGTGAAGAATCATCAAGTGTACGTGCTTCCAGGGTCATTAACTTCATATCTTTGGCTTTCCTCTCAGTAATAACATTTATCATAGAGTCTAATTTTTCCATCAAAAGGACATCTCCTCCCTTTCTTCTCGATTCTGTCTTATGACTCTTAGAACTCTCTATAACATCATGTTCAAAACTTTTTTCTTCTTCCACTAGTAGCATGTTCGACTGATTGAGGAGAAAGAGAATGATTTTGAGGCAGAATAGTTTAAAACTTCCTGCCAATCCCCAGTAGCTTCGTTATGGTTAAAACCATCGTTCTCACTTATTTCATCATAATTGTCATTGGTTACATTATCAATAGGATTTGTGTGTGGAATCGAAATATAGTCATTTCGATAATTTTTAACAAAAGAACTAAAAGGGGCTAGAGTAGGGATGCTAATGGGTGAAGAAGAAGCATATTCTTTTGCCCGTTCAACTAGAGAAAACTTAAGCGCTCCTTGAGCAACCGAAACTCCAAAAAGTTGATTCATCTTACATTCAAGTTCAGGTTCAATACCTTCCTCTTGAAAAGCGTTAAAATGCATATTTTCCTAAACAAAAAATAAATGACAATCAACTTGAAAGCAAACTATAATTTGTTTAATTTTTTAATGTTGGTAAGAAAGCAAAAGTACAAGTAGATAGCTAACCTCAATTTTTTTTCTTCCACCATTCCTCACTAGCACTTATTATTCCTTTGACGTGATCCCAACCTAATCCCGTCTCTTTTCCTTTGAGTGTTCTCCAAAGGCTCCATCTAGTTTTCATCCAATTCCACTTATTTTTTTGTTTATTCTTTACATATGCCAAATTTGTTTTTTTTACTAAACTCTGACTCAAGCAACTTCCATGACATTTTTTGTGAAACCGTTGCACCACGTTTTCCCTTACTCTTTTCAGCAAAATGGATACATAAATCATAAAATATATGTAATGTTTCTCTAGACCAATTAGCATGTCCGATGTCTCCTTTTTCACCTTCAATTTCCTCATTCACCCTCTTGTTATTTGGTGTCATATTTCTTGTAAAAAAAACTACATTATTAACATTAAAGTTGCACAATCAAACCGCTTACTATATTAGTCAAAAAAAACCTGAAGTTCAACTACATAGATAAGAAATATTCCCTATTAAGAATTCACAACACATACTTTGATAATGCTCAAACATAACCTTCAAGAAGCAGACCATAAATTTCAGTAAGAATGAGTATAATCTACCCACAATATAAAGTTGTAATATGCCTTCTATTTTTGGTATTATATAGCTTCAAGACCTCCATTAACAATTTAAGTTTAAGCATGAAACAATATTCTTTCTTGACATCTAGACTATGGTTTATCAAACATAACACAAACTAAGGAGTCACTAGAATGCAAGAAGTACCTTGCAGATATTGATGGAATGAAGTCCAACATCCAGACCACATGTATGTTAACATTACTAAATTCTACTAAGTCTACCAACTAAGAGTTGTTTGTTAAGCTTCTTAATCTATTGGTTATCTTTGTTAGTCAAGGAGCAAGTAGCACTGCATGAAGAAATCAAGATTAAACACATAGAAGGGGCAAAGGAACGGAAGGAACTCTAAGCCTTTTCTTGTATCAAAATTCATATAAATTCATATGTTTTATATTGTTAATTGAGATTTTTTACAAGCTTGTGTATATTCAAATTATAGCATGCCACTGAGTAATTTTTCAATAATGTCAAATTTGATTAGTATTAAACACTAAAAAAAAATCTCATTCAAACAAAAAGACCAAGAAACGTGTCTGCAATTTATATGCAATTGCCATAATATATATCATCAAAACAATAGCATTCAACAATCATGAATTTCTAACAAACTAAGTAAACTAACCTCTTTGATAAATATGAATTTTGCTTGATGGAGTGACTTTCTTCCTTCAAATTCTCACAAATTACAAGCAAACGATACGTTTTCTCTTTAGAGTATTTGGGGTGAGGCTTGAAAGGAGTAGGTTAACGCCCTTGATAGGAGAAGAAGATGAAGATGGATCGGTTTCTAGGAGAAACAGGAATAGACGATAATGAAATATGTTTATTTAGAAGTTAGGGTTAAAAAGGTCCTTTAAAATAGGTTTCGCAAAATGCTAATTGAAAAAGCTGATAAAACCAACATTTTAAAAAATAAGGTTTTGAGCCCAAAAAGCTCTTTCAAACTTTTTCCACCAAACATTCTAATTAGAGGTTTAGTTGGTCAAAACCTCTGAACTTGGTCAAATCTGCTAATTCTAACCCAATCCGCTCTTTACCTATAAGTTGCTTCAATTTCACCGTTCTCATAAATAATTTTACATTAAAAATTTATAATATTTCACAAATTACAATCACATATCAATCAATGTGGATTATGGCATAAACCCAACCAACTTGAGTTTTCTCTTAAGATTTTTTCTGTCATTACGCTGGAAAACAAAACTCTTATAATAATTTAGATCAGACGTGACCTAAGATGTGCTTGATAAAAATGAAAATCAAAAGTTGAAAAAATAATCAATAGTTGGTTGGCGTAGTGGCAGTATGGAGATGCGTTTGGTTGGAGGGTTGCGGATCGATTCACCACAACAATGATTGTGAGGGGTTTAAATACCATAATCCTTAGACCCGCCTTGAATCCAGATTAATCGGTCCAGTGTGAGTTTGGATACCGGATGGAAACCAAAAAACAATTGAAAAAATAAGTACTAAATATTAGAAAAATTGAGAGTATTACATGATGCAATTGTTTGATAATTACTAAAACTACATACGAACTCATTAAAGATATTAGCTTATACTTAAAATGTTAAATTAAATATTTTAATTTACTATAATAACTGACGAACTATTGTGTTTTGATATATCCAACACGGTTTAAAAGAAAAGATTTGATCAAAAACTAGCATGTGTATTTATTTTATGAACTAACTCTAAAATGTAGTTTGCTTCAATAGAAGCCTGAAGATTAGAATGAAAATGTGCTTGGAAATATAGCCTCCAAGAAGACACTAAAATAATTAGTAGGAAACTAGATCAAAAACTTGTTGGCCCTATCAAGAACAGAATCACCTAGAGGAGGGTGAATATGTGTCAAAGTTGAAAACTGAAAATTTCTCAAGTTTTTTGGGAAACTTGATTTTCAGAGTCAAATTTCCTCTGAGTCAGAAACAAGCTTATAGAAGTTGCTTTTGAGGGAAATTATGCCTAAACACAGTTAGACTGTTTTCAGCAACAGAAGTTCTGATTTGAGAACTTCTGGACAGTCTTCTGAACAAAGACAATGATACTTAGAGAAAATCTGTTTCAGCACTAAATATAAGCAAGTACACAGAAGCAAAAATAACAAGTATAAGAGGGAGAAAGAAGTTCAGGAGATCCTGATTGAACAATTCGATTTATCCAAGTTCGCCACAGAAGTCCTGTGCCTACGTCTTGTCCCCTGAGGTCGCAGCCTACAGAGATTTTATAAATCCACTATTCAGAACTTTTCTGGCAAGTTCAGAAGCTCCTTTACATCAACAGAACTTAAGCTAATTTCTCACTTAGTTCTGACTAGCCTAAAAAGAGTTAAAGGATTTCCACCAGAACAAACAACAACTCAGTTTTCTGGATTTCTCACCCAACTCTAATCTCAACTAGATTTCTCTCTTTAAATCTAACTGAATATCACAAACGATATCAGTTTACAAGATTCCTATTATGAACTTGTTTTTCTTCACTCTCTCACTTAACCTTAAGCTATGCTAAGAAAGATTGAGAATGGAAAAAGAATGCTCTGTTTTTCTTGTTAAAACAGTGCGTTGAGATTTTGCTCGATGATCACGCGTAGTTGATGCTTTGGAGCTTGGCTACTATTTATAGTGAATGAGGATGACCGTTGGTGAATTTGAATCTTCAACAGAGATGACATCAGTTGTTGTAGCCGTTAAATTTGTCAAGTCTTCAAACGGTCTTCAAACACTTTGATTCCGTTAACCTTGTTCTTTAACCAAATCCGGTAAGTGATTTGAATTGAAGATAAGGTTGACCGGAAACTTTCCTCAATAAGATCAACAAAGGGTAGACAAGGAAATTCTGGTTTCACTTTGAGTAGACACGCACGCTCCATCAAAACAGCTTTTTGAACTTTTGGCGCCTTGCATTAAATGCACTTGTCAGTGCAATAAATGCTATCCAGAACCCGTGACTAAGCTTCTGATCAAATTGGTAGATGAACTTCTGATTGCAAATGACCTCTGAGGAGAGCTTCAACAGACTTCAATATCTTCAGAGCGGAGCATCCAGCTTCTGAAAATGAAACTCTGTCTTCAGCAATCAAGACTTCGAAGATCTTTAGGCAATCAGGAGATTCTTCATTCAGCACCTGCTGAGTAACTTACATATAGACTAAGTAGAAAAATATTAGTCAACAATAAACTATATGTAAGAGAACATTAAGTTTTCATCTTCTGAAACGTTTGGACATAATCAAAACACATAGGGTTCATCATTCTCCCCCATTTTGGTTATGGACAAACCGTGGTCAGAAGGTAAAAGATAGTATGAGTTTGAGAAAGTAACTTCCTGATGCAAATGTTTCATAACTTTTGAGTAAATTAACTCCCCCATTTTTGTGTAAATGGTGAACGTCAACAATCTGTTCAAACTTAAAAAAGACTTAAGATCAAGTTGTCAGATTTTAGTGAAGTGAAATTTACTAAGTTAAAAAGAAACATAAGTAACATAAGTAATCAGAGACATAAGAAAGTATAAGAAGGATTCAGTGTATTAAATCATCAGAAGAAACAACAACAAGATAATCAGAAGAGCAGATAAAGTCCTAAGACAAAAACTACCCAACCCAGAACCTAGCTAAGAAGCTGTCCTAATGAGATTACAAGTTCCTAGGTTTCTTCTTCTGAGGAGGAACACCACTAGATCCTTCAGCAGCACTCAGTCTCTTCATCGTCTGACTACTCTGCTGAGCAGACTTCTCCCCCGTTTGACCAGAACCAACAGGAATACCCAAAGCACCTTGAGAGTCCAATTTTTGCTGAACATTCAAAGCAGTCTGATATTGCTGAGGAGTAGGCCTTACAGAGTTGATCATATCCATTCTTCTTCTGAAATCAACATCAATGGTTTTCATATGATCAAAGGTCTGTCCAGACAAAGGTCGTTGTCTCTGAACATCTTCCAGAAGGAGCTTGATCAACTGATTGTTAGCATACACAGCAGCAGTGAGATGCTCATTCTGTATATAAGTCTGTCCACGAATAAACCTATAACAATTATGAAGAACCTTCTCTTGTTCATGTGCTTGAGTGTGCATAACTTTCAGAAGTTCAGTAAGCTCAGCAATCTGGGCGCTCTGAGCAGTCACAGCAGACTCAATGCTAGAGAGACGATTGTTGAGATCAGGAGTGATGTCATACACAATCCTAGCAGCCCCTGAAGATGATGAACCTTGAGCAGAAGATTTCACTTCTCTCAGAATATGGTTGGCAGTACTTTGTAGGTCATCAATCTTACTTGGGAGCATCTTCTCATGAGCCTCATAATGCTCATTTGCTTCCTTGACTTCTTCTGACAAAATCTCTAGATTTTCATTAACCTTCAGAGAAGAAGCAAGAGCAATGTTTTCGAGAGTTGGAAGAGTCAAAGAAAATTCTCTCAACTTGTAAAGTTCATCATAAGTAGCGAGATGAAGTGTAGAAAGGTTGCGAGTGTAGACAGTAGGGTTCTGCATTTGAAGAATAGTCAAGAGCTGCAGGTTCTGAGCTTTCAAAGATTGAATTTCTTGCAGCACAATGCCCTGAGCAAACATGTCAGCAGCAGAAGACCGTTGTCCTAAACCAGCAAATCTATTCAGCAATTCATCAAAGCCACTCTGACTCATTCTTCTCAGCTCTTCAACACTGGGAACACCACCAGCTTCGGATACACCAGAAGCTCTTCCCATGAAACCAAAACTACCAAATCGTATCTCCTGATCATCTCGATTCATATAATTGCGTAGGAAGTCATAGTTGGATGACAACCCAACAAAGAAAGAGGGAGAGGAAGAAGTAGTTAAGGGATCACACACAGGAGGTGCATGTCCAGAAGTTGAGAGGGGAGGAATTTGTGAGGTTGAGGAAGGGATTGTATGTGTGGTAGAGGAAGAGATTGTAGGGGTGAAGGAAGGAAGAGTAGATGGTAGTGAGAAAGATGGAGCAGTAAATCTAATTGATGGAATTACAGAGGAAGTAGATTGGGAGAAAGTAGTGGAAGTAGATATGGAATCTGTGAAAATGGGTCCAGAATTTATATTCACTTCTGAATAGGATCCAGAAGGAGGAGCATTTTTAGGATGTACAACTTCAGAGGTTGAAGTTGTAGGAGGAATGGAAGTTTGAGAATCACTAACTTCTGTGACAGAAGGTAGTGAAGGAGATGGATGAGGAGTATGTGTTGGCCCTAACAAGAACAGAATCACCTAGAGGGGGGTGAATAGGTGTCTAAGTTGTAAACTGAAGTTTTCTAAGTTTTTTAAGAAACTTAAAATTCAGAGTCAAATTTCCTCAGAGTCAGAAGCTATCTTAAGGAAGTTGCTTCTGAGGGAAATTCTGCCTAAACACAGTTAGACTGTTTTCAGCAACAGAAGTTCTGATTTGAGAACATCTGGACAGTCTTCTGAACAAAGACAATGATAATTTTAGAGAAAATCTGTTTCAGCACTAAATATGAACAGGTACACAGTAGCAGAAATAACAAGTATAAGAGGGAGAAAGAAGTTCAGGAGATCCTGAGTGAACAATTCGATTTATCCAAGTTCGCCACAGAAGTCCTGTGACTACGTCTTGTCCCCTGAGGTCGCAGCCTACAGAGATTTTATAAATCCACTATTCAGAATTTTTATGGCAAGTTCAGAAGCTCCTTTACATCAACAGAACTTAAGCTAATTTCTCACTTAGTTCTGACTAGCCTAAAAAGAGTTAAAGGATTTCCACCAGAACAAACAATACTCTGTTTTCTGGATTTCTCACCCAACTCTAATCTCAACTAGATTTCTCTCTTTAAATCTAACTGAAGATCACAAACGATCTCAGTTTACAAGATTCCTATTATGAACTTGTTTTTCTTCACTCTCTCACTTTACTAAGACTATGCTAAGAAAGATTGAGAATGGAAAAATTGCTCTGTTTTCTTGTTTAAAACAGTGCGTTAAGATTTTGCTCGATGATCATGCGTGTGTTGATGCATTGGAGCTTGGCTACTCTTTATAGTGATTGAAGATGACCGTTGTGGAGTTTGAAACTTCAAAGGAGATGACATCAGTTGTTGTAGCCGTTAATTTGTCAAGTCTTCAAACGGTCTTCAAAACACTTTGATTCCGTTATCCTTGTTCTTTAACTAAATCCGGTAAGTGATTTGAAATCAAGGATGAGGATGACAGAATCATTCTTCAATTGGATCAACAAAGGGTAGACAAGGAATTTCTGGTTTCTTTTGAACAGACAAGCGCGCTCCATTAAAACAGCTTTTGAACTTTTGGCGCCTTGCATTCAATGCAAGTGTCAGAGCATTAAATGCTCAAACAGAACCCGTGACTTAGCTTTCAGAAGCTAACTTCCAGATGTCTAGCCTTCTGATCACAATTGGCAAAGCTTCTGAATGCAAAGAACTTCTGAGGAGAGCTTTAGCAGACTTCGGCTTCAGAGGGGAATATCCAGCTTCTGAGTAAATGAAACTCTGACTTCAGCAAACCGATCTTCTGAGTTCTTTAGGCAATCCAGAAATGATTCATTCAGCACCTGCTGAGCAACTTACACAAAGACTAAGAATAAAAATTATTAGTCAATAGAAAACTATATGTAAGGTACTGTTGAGTTTTCATCTTCTGAAACTTTTGAACATAATCAAAATACTTAGGGTTCATCATTCTCCCCCATTTTGGTTATGGACAAACCGTGGTCAGAAGGTAAAAAGAAAACATGAGGTTTAGAAAAAGAACTTCCTGATGCAAATGTTTCATAACTTCTGAGTAAATTAACTCCCCCATTTTAGTGTAAATGGTGAACTTCAGCAATCTGTAGAGACTTAAAAAGACTTAAGATCAAGTTGTTAGATTTAATGAAGTGTAATTTACTAAGTCAAAACAGAAACAAAAGCAAGAAGTAAGAAGTCAGAGACATAAGAAAGTATAATGAAGATTCAGTGTATATAATTTAATTCAGAAGACAACATAAGACACCGAATAATCAGAAGAGCAGAAAAAGTCCTAAGACAAAGACTACCCAACCCAGAACCTAGCTAAGAAGCTTGAGTCCTATAGATTACATGTTCCTAGGTTTCTTCTGAGGAGGAACAACACTGGAACCTTCAGCACCACTAGCTCTTTTCTGACCAGACTTCTCCCCCGTTTGACCAGAACCAAGAGCAACACCAAGAGCACCCTGAGACTTCAACTTTTGCTGAACATTCAGAGAAGTCTGATATTGCTGAGGAGTTGGTCTCACAGTATTGATCATATCCATTCGTCTTCTGAAGTCATCATCAATGGTCTTCATATGATCAAAGGTCTGACCAGACATAGGTCGCTGTCTCTGAACATCTTCCAGAAGGAGCTTGATCAACCTGTTGTTAGCATACACAGCAGCAGTGAGATGCTCATTCTGAATATAAGTCTGTCCTCGAACAAACCTATAGCAGTTGTGAAGAGTCTTTTCTTGTTCACGTGCTTGAGTGTGCATAACCTTCAGAAGTTCAGTAAGCTCAGCAATCTGTGCATTCTGAGCAGTGACAGCAGACTCAATGTTGGAGAGTCGGTTGTTGAGATCAGGAGTGATGTCATATACAATCTTGGCAGCTCCTGAAGATGAAGAACCTTGAGCAGAAGATTTCACTTCTCTCAGAATGTGATTTGCAGTACTTTGCAGGTCTTCAATCTTACTAGGGAGCATCTTCTCATGAGCCTCATAATGCTCGTTTGCTTCCTTGACTTCTTCTGTCAATATCTCCAGATTCTCATTGACCTTCAGAGAAGAAGCAAGAGCAATGTTATCCAGAGAGGGAAGAGTCAGAGCTAATTCTCTCAATTTGTACAGCTCTTCATACGTAGCTAGATGAAGTGTAGAAAGATTGCATATGTAGACAGAGGGGTCCTGCATTTGGAGCATAGTCATGAGCTGCAGGTTCTGAGCTTTCAAAGAATGTAATTCTTGCAGCACAATGCCCTGAGCATACATGTCAGCAGCAGAGGTCCTTTGCCCTATACCAGCAAATCTATTCAGCAGTTCATCTGAGCCACTCTGACTCATTCGTCTCAACTCCTCAACACTAGGAGCACCACCAGCTTCGGATACACCAGAAGCTCTGCCTATGAATCCAAAACTACCAAATCTGGTATCCAGATCATCCCGATTCATGTGTTTGCGCAGGAAGTCATAGTTGGATGACAACCCAGCAAAGCACGAAGTAGTGGAGGAGGTAGTTAAGGGATCACACACAGGAGGTGTATGTCCAGAGGTTGAGAGAGGAGGAATTTGAGTGTTTGAGGAAGGGATGGTATTGGTGGTAGAGGAGGAAATGGTAGGAGAAATGGAAGGTAAAGTAGATGGCAGTGAGAAAGATGGAGCAGCAAATCCAATTGATGGATTTACAGAGGAAGTAGGTAAGGAGGAGGTAATGGATGTAGCTATGGAATCAGTGAAGATGGGAGCAGAGTTTAGATTCACTTCTGAATAGGATCCAGAAGGAGGAATAATTGGAGGAGATACAACCTCAGAAGTTGAAGTTGTAGGAGGAATGGAAGTCTGAGATTCACTAACTTCTGTGACAGAAGGTAGTGAGGGAGATGGATGAGGAGAATGAGGAGGAGATGGAATAACCTGTTCAGAGGCATTAGGATCAAAAGTTGAAATCGGCTCAGCATATAAATGAGCCATTCTGAACAGCGTTTCAGAGGCATCCCTTTCACCAGGGTTTCTTCCTTGATTCAGAAGAACATTGTCAATGAAGTGTTCATTGTCAACATTCTCAACAAACTGTTTAGCACCTTCAAGAACCTCTTCATCAGAAATCTCTGACAGCTCTTTATCAGCAGCTTCCGGTTCCTGAGTAACAGGATCCTCCAATTCAGCACTTGAGGCAACAACGAAGTCCTTCTTCTTCAGAACCCTTCGTCTTGCCACAGCCTTCTTCCCAATTCTGGTAGTGAGAGTGACATTCTCAATAATTCGAGAGGACAGAGAGACATTCTCAAGATTCTCTTCTTCCTCTGAAGTCTCAACTACCTTTGAGAACTCAGCATTCTCAAGATTAGCAGCACATTCTAAAAGTTTGGCATCGGCCTTAGCCTTTGCAGCAATTTCACGCTCAGCAGCTAACTTGTCTTCAGCTTCTTTCTTCCTTCTTTTCTCTTCAGCAAGAGCCAGAACTCTTGCAACCTTTTCATCTTCAGCAGCCTTCTCTTTCTCAGCAAGGCGTGCTTCCTCAGCATCCTGAGCTTCTTTCTCAGGAACATCCTTTGGCTTCTCAGCAACAATCTTGCCAGAAGGTTCAACACTGATTGTTGTTTGAACCATTGTGGGAAGAGGTTCTGAGACAACCACCTTCTCAACATTCAGGACCAACTTACTTGATCCCTTCTTTCCCTTGCCCTTCTTGGCAGCAATCTTTCCTTTCTGAACAGATGCATCCACAATTTCCTTCTGAGCAATACTCACAGAGGAGCCCTTCTCATTCTTCTTCGGAGTAACACCAAAACTCAGGTTCCTGAAGGTATGCATCTTCAGAACCGTACTCCTACTAGTAACACCTTCTCCTGAAATAACCACAGAGGCTGCCTCAAACAACCTTGTCAGGAGTGAGCCATATGCTAATGCACTCACGGTCGTTACATTCTTCATCTGCCTTATCAGCATGGCAGGCAAATTGATCTTCTTCTGGTTGACCAGATGCCACATAAATACTCTTTCTCTGTTGGAAACACAATTGACTCCTCCAGCCTTTGGAAGAAAAACATTCGTAGTCAAATAATGTGCCCACCTCTGGTGCTGAGTCAACCAGGTAGCGTAAGTTTCCTTGGCACTCAGATCTGGCCTAGCCCAGTTGGCTTCTGAAAAACCATCTGCTGAACCATCATCTCCAATGATGACTCCTTCATCATCAATCCCTATCACTTGAGAAATGGAAGCCCTGCTGACTTCGATTTCAACTTCCCCAACCACAGAGTGAAGAACATCCTCCTCATTAGAAAAGAAATGGAGGTTCTTATAGAATTCTGTAACTAACTTAGGATAAATGAATTCTTCGATAGAAACGAAAGAATTCCAGTTTTGAGCGCTAAGCCAGTGAGAGATTGGTTCAGTCGATTTAACTTCATCATCTAAGAACCTAGAGGTGAAAACCCTAGATTCACTAACTTTCTTTCGTGATTCATCAGAGAAGATGTGTGTGACAGTGATTTCTTGAGCCATTTTGAAGATTTAGGAAATTAGGTTAGGATTTTAGAGAGAATAAGACACAGAAAGTCTGTGGAAATTCTAATGGCAAAGAAAGTGAGAGTAAAAAGTTCTAAGTATGGAAAACCCTTATTTATACCCAAACACAGAAACCGTTCCAATTCAAAAAGCAAATACACACCGTTTAAAAGGGAACAGATAACCGTTAACCACAGAACAGCGCCGTAATAAGCAGTAAATAACGCATGCTTTCAAGTCAAATCATGATTAGAATTTATTATAACTAAATTATCTTAAACGATCAAACACTTAAGATACTCAGAGACAATAATTCTAAGTTATTGAAGGGGATAAGTCATACCAATGCCTTCTCGTAAGTTGCTGAAAGACATACCAGCCAGAGGCTTAGTAAACATGTCAGCAAGATTTTCTTCAGAGGGAACATGAGTAATGATAATATCCTTCTTCAGAACATGATCTCTTAAGAAGTGATGCCTAATATGAACATGCTTCATCCTGCTGTGCTGAATAGGATTCTTTGACAGATCAATTGCACTTTTGTTATCACAGTAGATTGTAATTGTTCCAGGGATGACTCCATAGTCAGCAATTTGTTGCTTGATCCAGAGCATCTGAGAAACACAACTTCCAGCAGCAACATACTCAGCTTCAGCAGTTGAGAGAGCCACAGAGGTTTGCTTCCTGCTATGCCAGGAGACTAGGCACTCCCCCAGAAAATGACAACCACCAGAAGTGCTGACCCTTTTCAATTTATCTCTACCATAGTCAGAGTCTGTGTATCCTATAGGAGTAAAATCAGAACTACAGGGATACCACAAACCAGCTTCTGGTGTGCCTTTAAGATATCTGAGAATTCTTTTGACAGCAACATCATGAATTTCTCTTGGCTTTGACTGATATCTAGCACAAAAACACACAGCAAAATGTATATCTGGCCTGCTGGCTGTTAGGTACAAAAGAGAGCCAATCATACCTCTGTAGGTTTTTATATCTACAGGTTTACCAGCTTTCTCTTCATCATCAATGTCTTTGCTGACATCCATTGGAATATCAACAGCATTAGAGTCCATCATGCCAAATTTCTTCAGCACTTCTCTAGTGTACTTGGCTTGATTGATAAACACACCATCATTACTTTGCTTGATCTGAAGTCCTAAGAAAAAGGTTAATTCTCCCATCATAGACATTTCAAACTCAGCCTTCATGTGGTCACTGAACTCTCTGCACAAAGATTCATTAGTAGCACCAAATATAATATCATCAACATATACCTGAGCTATAAGGATATCCTTGTTCTTCTTCAGAGTGAACAGAGTTGTATCAACACAGCCTCTGACAAAACCCTTAGACAGAAGGAACTTTGTCAGTCTCTCATACCAAGCTCTGGGAGCTTGTTTCAGTCCATACAAAGCTTTCTTCAGCTTGTACACATGATCAGGAAACTTAGGATCTTCAAAACCAGGAGGTTGAGACACATAGACTTCCTCATCAATGTAACCATTCAAAAATGCACTTTTCACATCCATTCGAAAGAGCTTGAAACCTTTGTATGATGCAAAAGCACATAAGATTCTAATGGCTTCTAATCTTGCAACAGGAGCAAAAGTTTCACCATAATCTATGCCTTCTTGCTGACTGTAACCTTGAGCAACAAGTCTTGCCTTGTTCCTCACAACATTTCCAAATTCATCAAGCTTGTTCTTCAGAACCCATCTAGTTCCAACAACCTTTATGTTGTTAGGTCTGGGAACCAAAGTCCAAACTTCTGACCTTTTGAACTGGTCAAGTTCTTCTTGCATTGCCATTAACCAGGAGTCATCGTCAGCAGCTTCATAGAAGTCCTTGGGTTCCAGAAGTGACACAAAAGCCACATTCCCCATGTATCTTCTGAGCTGAGCTCTGGTCATGACAGGATTATGAACAGAGTCAATTATGTTCTCTAAGGAATGATTCCTATGAGCTCTAACTTCTCTTGGTACATCCAATGAGTCTTCTGAAACCTGTTCATCATTTGTTGAATCATAAATAGGAGCATCTTCTGGAAGGAAGTTGACTTCTGGAGTAGGATTCTCTTCTTGAGCTTGTTCAGCAACAGGAGGAACCACTTCAGCAGCTCTGGGAGAAACATCTTCTTCTTCAACAGGAGATGTAACTTCAGGAGCTTGAACTACATCTTCATCAGGAGCTCTACTATCTGCAGGGTTAGTCTCATCAAACTGTACATGAACAGATTCATCTAAAGTTTGAGTCCTCTTATTAAAAACCCTATATGCTTTACTATGTGTTGAGTAACCAAGAAAAATGGCCTCATCTGCCTTTGAATCAAACTTTGAAAGATATTCTTTTGTATTCAAAACATAACACTTACAACCAAAGGTTCTGAAATAACCTATTTTAGGCTTTCGACCTTTCCAGAGTTCATAAGGGGTCTTGTTCAGAATGCTTCTGATTAGCACTCTATTCAGAACATAGCAAGCTGTGTTCACAACTTCTCCCCAAAAGTACTTAGGAAGCCTTCTTTCATTGATCATAGTTCTGGCTATCTCAACCAGAGTTCTATTCTTCCTTTCAACTACCCCATTTTGTTGAGGAGTTCTGGGAGCAGAATAGTTATGATCAATTCCCTTGGTTTCACAGAATTCTTCAAACCTAAAGTTTTTGAATTCTCCACCATTATCACTTCTGATATGGACAACCTTATCATTCCTTTCATTCTCAAGTTTCTTTATCAGAACTGAGAAACATCCAAGTGATTCATCTTTGCTAGACAGCAAGATGACCCAAGTGAATCTTGAATAGTCATCTACAATGACAAAGGCATACTTCTTTCCACCCATGCTCATTGGTTGAACAGGACCAAAAAGATCCATATGAAGTAGTTCCAAAGGTCTTTTAGTTGAAATGACTTTCTTAGTTTTAAAAGAGCTTCTGGATTGTTTACCAGATTGGCAAGCATTGCATAAATGGTTCTTTTTAAAACTAATTTCAGGCAGACCCTCAACCAATTAATTTCTAGCTACTTTGGCCAGAAGATCCATGCTAACATGAGCAAGTCTTCTATGCCAGAGCCAGGAGGTATCCTCTTTGGACATCAAGCATATATTTTTGCAAAGATTCTCAAGGTTCAGCATGAAAACATTTTCAACTCTAGGAGCAGTTAGAATAACTTCCCTTGACTTACTGTCCAAAATTTTACATCCAGAGGAGCTGAAGACAACATCTCTACCTTTATCACACAGTTGTGCAACACTCAGGAGATTGAACTTCAGGCCTCTGACTAGGGAGACATCTTCGATCGGAGGGTTGGTTCCTATGGATCCAGAACCAAGTATCCTTCCTTTCTGAGCATCTCCAAAGCTGACTTTTCCACCTCTTTTAGGATCAAATGTGATGAATGCTTTTTCATCACCTGTCATATGCCTTGAGCACCCACTGTCAATGTACCACAGCTTTGACATTGATGGAGCACTCAGAGCCACCTGCAACACAATCAATTAGTGACAGGTACCCAATCCTTATTGGGTCCTTCAGAGTTAGATTTTTCTTCAGCAGGTTTTAATGATATCTTAGATTGCAAGAGGTTTTTAATGTGGTACTTGCAATCCTTTAACCAGTGACCATCACTCTTGCAGAGCTTGCAAAAGGGAGGGTTCTTGGATCTTTCCCTTTGCTTCCTGGGAGATTTCTTCTTCTTCTGAGAAGGTCTAACATCTTCAGAGGCTATACCAGCACTCTCAGAGGTTCCAACATCAGGAGGAGAAGCTATCTCTTTCAGAAGAGAGGGAGTGACAGGTTTCTTCTTCTTCTGGGGTTTATCACTTCCCAGAGGCAGCTTTTCTTTGCCTTTGACCTTAGAGTCATTAGCAGAAGTGCTAAACTGTTTACACAGTTTTTCTTCTAACACTTTCATGTCAGAATAAACTTGAGTAAACCTAAGAAACTTGTCAGCCTCACTCTTGTCCAATTTCCTTTTCATGTACTTGAACATACTGTAGAGTTCTTCAAGAGAATCAAAGATATTTTGTTCAGAAGATATGTTTACCTCAGAATCATAGGTAGCTTCAGGAGGTGCGGGAGTTTCTCCTGTGACATCTTCAGAGGTTGGCTCATCAATAGCCATAAAACAGATCTGAGCTTGCTCTTCCTTTTCTTCAGGATCACTGCTGGTCTCAGAGTCTGACCAAGCAGCCAGCATAGCTTTCTTGAACTTCTTCTTATCTTTCTTCAGCTCCGGACAGTTAGGCTTAATGTGCCCCGGTTGCTGACATCCATAGCACACAATTGGCTTGTTTGGATCTCTCTTGAACTTTTCACCAGAATCAGGAGTTTTCTTATCAAAGCTCCTGAAAGGCTTCTTGTAGTTTCCACCTCTGCCTTTTCTAAAGGCCTTCTTGAACTTCCTGGTCAGCATAGCCAGTTCCTCATCTTCAGAGGATTCATCAGAAGATTCTGCTTTAAGGACTACTCTTTTTCCTTCTGACCTTTCTCTCAGGTCATGATTCTTGATTGCCATCTCATGAGTAATCAATGAGCCAATGAGTTCATCATACTCATAGAAGCTTAAGTCCTGAACTTCTTCGATAGCAGTCTTCTTGGCTTGCCACGACCTTGGTAAGCTTCTGAGAATCTTCCTTACTTTTTCAGATTCTTCAATATCCTTTCCCAAACTCTTCAAGTCATTGACAATCTTGGTGAACCTAGAATTCATACTTGAGATGGATTCTTTGTCAAGCATTTCAAATAACTCGTAGTCTCTCATCAACTGATTGACTTTAGATTGCTTCACTTTTCCTGTTCCTTCGTAAGTGACTTCTAGCTTGTTCCAAATATCCTTTGCTGTTTCACAAGAAGACACTTTGTTATACTCAGTAGCAGAAAGTGCACAATGCAGCATATTTATTGCTGAAGCATTCGTTTGGAGTTTTTTAAGGATTTCATCTGTATATTCCACTTGAGGGATAACAACATGTCCTAAACCAGCTTCCATCCTAGTTGGGATGAAATCACCATTAGTGATAACTATCCATGCACTCATATTCTGAGCTTGGATGAAATACATCATTCTCTTTTTCCAGTAAGAGTAGTTATCACCATTAAATAGTGGAGGTCTAGTTGTGGAGGAACCCTCTGGAACAATGAAATGAGAGGAATTCTCAGGTTGGTGTCTACTAGCCATCTCTATTGATTCTGATAGGATCTTACACTTAGATTGTTAGATCTTTAGTAAATATACGAAGTAACCTTCGCTCTGATACCACTTGTTGGCGCTAACAAGAACAGAATCACCTAGAGGGGGGTGAATAGGTGTCTAAGTTGTAAACTGAAGTTTTCTAAGTTTTTTAAGAAACTTAAAATTCAGAGTCAAATTTCCTCAGAGTCAGAAGCTATCTTAAGGAAGTTGCTTCTGAGGGAAATTCTGCCTAAACACAGTTAGACTGTTTTCAGCAACAGAAGTTCTGATTTGAGAACTTCTGGACAGTCTTCTGAACAAAGACAATGATATTTTTAGAGAAAATCTGTTTCAGCACTAAATATGAACAGGTACACAGAAGCAGAAATAACAAGTATAAGAGGGAGAAAGAAGTTCAGGAGATCCTAAGTGAACAATTCGATTTATCCAAGTTCGCCACAGAAGTCCTGTGACTACGTCTTGTCCCCTGAGGTCGCAGCCTACAGAGATTTTATAAATCCACTATTCAGAACTTTTATGGCAAGTTCAGAAGCTCCTTTACATCAACAGAACTTAAGCTAATTTCTCACTTAGTTCTGAGTAGCCTAAAAAGAGTTAAAGGATTTCCACCAGAACAAACAATACTCTGTTTTCTGGATTTCTCACCCAACTCTAATCTCAACTAGATTTCTCTCTTTAAATCTAACTGAAGATCACAAACGATCTCAGTTTACAAGATTCCTATTATGAACTTGTTTTTCTTCACTCTCTCACTTTACTAAGACTATGCTAAGAAAGATTGAGAATGGAAAAATTGCTCTGTTTTCTTGTTTAAAACAGTGCGTTAAGATTTTGCTCGATGATCATGCGTGTGTTGATGCATTGGAGCTTGGCTACTCTTTATAGTGATTGAAGATGACCGTTGTGGAGTTTGAAACTTCAAAGGAGATGACATCAGTTGTTGTAGCCGTTAATTTGTCAAGTCTTCAAACGGTCTTCAAAACACTTTGATTCCGTTATCCTTGTTCTTTAACTAAATCCGGTAAGTGATTTGAAATCAAGGATGAGGATGACAGAATCATTCTTCAATTGGATCAACAAAGGGTAGACAAGGAATTTCTGGTTTCTTTTGAACAGACAAGCGCGCTCCATTAAAACAGCTTTTGAACTTTTGGCGCCTTGCATTCAATGCAAGTGTCAGAGCATTAAATGCTCAAACATAACCCGTGACTTAGCTTTCAGAAGCTAACTTCCAGATGTCTAGCCTTCTGATCACAATTGGCAAAGCTTCTGAATGCAAAGAACTTCTGAGGAGAGCTTTAGCAGACTTCGGCTTCAGAGCGGAATATCCAGCTTTTGAGTAAATGAAACTCTGACTTCAGCAAACCGATCTTCTGACTTCTTTAGGCAATCCAGAAATGATTCATTCAGCACCTGCTGAGCAACTTACACAAAGACTAAGAATAAAAATTATTAGTCAATAGAAAACTATATGTAAGGTACTGTTGAGTTTTCATCTTCTGAAACTTTTGAACATAATCAAAATACTTAGGGTTCATCAGTATGAGGAGAGGATGGATGAGAAGTACGAAGTGGAGATGAAATAACCTGATCAGAGAGGTTTGGATCAAATGTGGAGATAGGTTCAGCAAACACATGAGCCATTCTGAACAGAGTTTCAGAGGCATCTCTTTCACCAGGATTTCTCCCTTGACCCAGAAGAACATTGTCTAGAAAATCATTAGTGTTGATGTTTTCAGCAAACTTCATAGCTTCCTGAATGATAGTATTAGGTTCTTGATCACTATCTTCAGACAGTTCTTCAACAATAGGAGCATCAGCATCCTTTTCAGCAGACATATCCATCATGTCTTCGTCATCAACCAAGTCCTCTTTTTCAGGAATTGATTCATTCAGTACTCGGAGCAATATAGAAGTCCTTTTTGATCAGAGACCTTCTATTTGCTGACATCTTCTTCTTGGGGATTCTTCTGGAGAGAGGAATATCTTCAGAATCCTCATCTTCTTCTGTAGCCTCAACATCTCCTGAGAACGCTACATTCCCAACTTCTTCAGCAGCGCATTCAGCAATTCTAGCATCAGCCTTAGCCTTTGCTGCAATTTCACGCTCAGCTGCTAACTTATCTTCAGCTTCCTTCTTCTTCCTTTTCAAATCAGCAAGAGCTACAACTCTTGCAATCTTCTCAGCTTCAGCAGCCTTCTCTCTTTCAGCAAGACGTGCATCCTCAACTTCCTGAGCTTCTTTCTCAGAAGCATCTTTTGGCTTCTCATCAACAATCTTCCCAGAAGGTTCAACACTGATTGTTGTTTGAACCATAGTAGGAAGAGGTTCTGAGACAACCATCTTCTCAACAGTCAGGATCAACTTACTTGATCCTTTCTTTCCATTGCCCTTCTTGGCAGCATTCTTTCCTTTCTGCACAGTAGCCTCAACAATTTCCTTCTGAGCAATGCTAACAGAGGGAGCATTCTCAGTCTTCTTTGGTATCATACCAAAAGAAAGGTGCATAAGTGTTTGCATCTTGAGGACAGTACTACTGCTGGTTACACCTTCTCCTGAGATCACCACAGAGGCAGCTTCAAATATCCTCGTCAGGAGAGAACCATAGGCCAGAGCACTGACAACCTTCACATTTTTCATCTGCCTTATAATCATGGCAGGAAGGTTGATCTTCTTCTGATTCATCAAATGCCACATGAAAACCCTTTCCCGGTTGGAGACACCATTAACTCCTCCAGCCTTCGGAAGGAACACATTTGTTGTCAAGTAGTGTGCCCACCTCTGGTGCTGAGTGAGCCAGGTGGCATAGGTTTCCTTGGCACTCAGAACTGGTCTAGCCCAATTTGCATCACTAAACCCTTCAGCAGAACCATCATCTCCAATGATGATTCCCTCATCAACAACTCCAATAACCTGAGAAATAGAAGCCCTGCTGACCTCAATCTCAACTTCTCCAACCACCGAGTGAACAACATCCTCCTCATTGGATAGGTAGTAGAGATTCTGATAGAACTCAGTGACTAACTTAGGATAGATGAACTCATCCAAGGAGACGAACGAGTTCCAGTTTTGAGCACTTAGCCATTTAGAGATGGGTTCAGTGGATTTGACTTCATCATCTAGGAACCTAGAAGTGAAAACCCTAGATTCGCTAACTTTCTTCTTTTTCTCGGAGTCAAAGATGTGAGTGGCAGTGACGATTTCAATGGGTTGTTCTTGAGCCATTGAGAGATTTTTTAAGAAGTTTGGTTAAATGTGTTTGAGAGAAAGGAAAATACAGAGAAATGACGATGGGAATTCTAAAAGCAATGAAAATGCAAGTGAAAGTTTTCTAAGTATGGAATACCCTTATTTATGCCCAAAAACGCAACTGTTCCAATTCAAAAAGTAAATACACACTGTTTAAAAGGGAACAGATAACCGTTAAACACCAGAACAGCGCCGTAATAAGCAGTAAATGTTCGCATGCTTAAAGTCAAGATCATGATTAGATTTTATCA